>CM076721.1:6545376-7274762 GCA_038501795.1 Pseudopleuronectes americanus
ACCCCCCTCCCACAACATCCCTACCCTCCCCCACTACCACCCACACACATACCCCCCCCCCCCCCCCCCCCCCCCCCCCACCCCCCCACCCCAACACCATCCTCCCATCCCCCATCCAAACACCCCCCCACTTTCCTGCGACACTAACCTGCGCAAACCAAACCACCACTTCACGTACGCAACACACATTTAAACTCACACGTGCATATTTACGTCAAACTGATTTTTTTTGCTTCCCCGACGCACATAAATAAAGTTTTACGCTTCCTCTCACTGTCATTAGGCAGAAGAAAGAGAAAAAAGCTTCAAACACCAGGTGATATCATAGCAGCCTGGGAACAAACAGTGCAATCCCCTTAATCTTCACTTGACTTCTCTGCACTTATAGCTGATGCTTAATTGCCAGGGAAAGTTTCTAACATCTGCTTTTATTCAATAGTCTTTATTGGCATGACTCACTCTCCTGGCTACTGCCAACTGCTTTCTACACCCAGCATTAGGGTATTTAAAAAAAACAAAAACAAAAACAGTAAAGGAAAAACAAGCATTTGTCCCAAAAGAAAGAAATCCCAGCACAGAGAAAACGATGCTAACTGAGGTACAAGTCGGGTCTTCATGGGCGTTTAGTCTTTGGAGGAGCCGGGTTTCAGAGTCCTGAAAGAAAGCCAGAGGAGAAAAGGGGGAGTTATAAAACGACTGTACTGCTGTATTTATAGGGGTAATCATTAAGGGGAAGTGCAATTTGAATGTGGAGGAGGGGGCCGTGCAGGGATGGAACCTTGGGGTTGGCTTGTTGGTCCTGCAGGGGCAATGAATTGTCTTCCCATATAACTTATGTCTACATGTTTCACTCACACGCTACAGGAAAGTGCACCGTGAACCATTCCCCCTGTGATCGGAGTCTCAGATTTTGAGTGCAGTTGATAAATTGTCCTCCATTACCTTCTATAGCCCAGTGCCACTATATGAGCTGTTCCCCCAAAACGTTGGAGCCTCAAACTGTGCACAAGGCAGCAACCTGCGTGGGCTGATAAACTGTTAATGGTCTCAATAGGGATCAGTAATTACTTTCCCCCATAAAGCTGAAGATAGAAACAGTGAGATTCTTTTCTTTAGACACAGTTGCGGAGTCTCCATGGACACTTTTCCTGCTACTGATACTTCTCCTGTTTAGTCACTAAACCTGTGGCTGTTTAGAGTTTAGTCCTAATTCTTCATCCTCCAGTGTGTGTGTGTGTGTGGTGTGTGTGTGTGTGTGTGTGTGTGTTGCAGCAGGGGTTAAAGCAGAGGCAGCATGTCACCACGACCTGGTCACTATGTGATGAGGAAGGGAGGCAACATTACAAGACTGAGAAAGACAGATATCATCAGAGATTGGTAAAAGGTTTAAGAAGACACAGAGAGGTCACTTTACCACACAAACACACACACATATTTTTATATATATATATATAGTATCCTCCATACAGTGATTGCTTAACAACTATAAGGACCCGTCAGTCATTGGATTTGCTCACATGTAGAATTAAAAGGTTTGGGACATCTTTATCTTAAGCAACTTCTGTTAGGGTTAGGGTCAAAATGATCTTTACATTTATTTTTTACCCAAGATAGCATCACGTCTGGCAACTGGGTAATTCTTACCTGCCAACCCTCTGTCTGAAATAATAACCTATACTGTTTAAAATAAATGATCAGGACTTTCAAAAGCTTAGTCAAGGCAACAGTAGCAGACGGTGGCAAGTCTTAGTCAATTAAAAAATGAAAATGAAAAAGTCAGCCTCTGCAGAAATGTAGACGTCCCAAATGATCCTGGAGAAACTTGTCTTAAAGATAATGTACAGCAGCCTCTACTCCTTTAATTTAAAGTCACATTCATCTCGGCCAGAAAAATGTGATGCATCTGGCCGAGCCTGTGATCTGACACTGAGCCAAGGAATTTGTTCAGCGAAAGGAAAAAAAAAGAAGTGGAGGGACTGATAAAAGGGAAATGATCTTTAGGGAAAAGGTTGAAACAGACGGAGGGATGGAGCGTCAGTGTCTGGGGGGAAACTGAGGTGGAGGTGTATTCAGACGAACTCGAAAGGGGACAAACAGAGTTTAAAGTTTAAAGAAAGTTGAAAAAGCAAGAAGAATGACTAGAGAAGGGGTGAATCAGACAAAGAAGAGGAGTGGAAAGAAGAAAAAAGAGAGAAAGAAACCGGCAGAGAGGAGTTGTAATCTGGGTGGAGTGTTTTTAGGTGTCTGGCTGTAACAGCATGGGTCGCTCCCCTGACACCTCCACAACTTATCATCCCCGCATTCCTGCACAGGGACACTCCCCTGCCCACTGACACTGCACAGTGTGTGTGTGTGTGTGTGTGTGTGTGTGTGTGTGTGTCTGCTGTCGTTTTAAGTGAAGGGGCACGTTGGCCTCCCTCTCCCTGGACATCTGGCTGCAGAAAGGAGTGGGTTTGTGTTAGACGTGTTTATGTAAGTTTATGTCTATGTGTGTGTGTGTGTGGGGGGGGCTGTGTGTATGTGTGTGTGTGAAAGTAAGACAGAAAGAATGAAAGAAAGAAAGAAAGAAAGAAGGAAAGAGAAAGAAGGAAAGAAAGAAAACTGCTGAATAGTGAGTGTGTCACAAACACTGCTTCCCTTCCCCACCTCAGCAGGGCTGTAGGTTGTGGCAGAGAGAAGAGGAAACATCTCAGGGATTTCCTGCCATTCAGAGCTGCCCCTGAGTCCCCTCTGCTTCTGTCCACCTCCTCCTCCGAGCTCTTCAAGTGAGGGGTGTGGCTGCAGAGTGCAGACCCTCGTTAATTCATTAAAGCCTCCAGTGTGTGTGTGTGTGTGTGTGTGTGTGTGTGTGTGTGTGTGTGTGTGTGACAGGTCACAGGAAGCGCTTTGTGAACGCTGCTGATTACAGTAGAGGTGATGTGTGTTATATTATAACAGCCAAGAGGACAATGTGTTGTTATGCAATGACAGAGGTGGACCTGCAGCCACTTATGACCTCCTTTGTGTCTTTTGAGCTCCGGAGAGGAGGTGAAGTTTCACCAGCGTTTGTTTGTTTGTTTGAAGGATTTCCATTACACATTGAGAAGGGGCGGGACTTGGCCGAATGTATTCATCTTTGCAGTTTTATAAACTATCAGAGCTCCCTTTTAAGTGATCATTTGCAGGGGGGAATACTTGTACCACATGGGAGACTAATAATAATAATTGATGTTTTACAACTTGATGAATATTTTGTAATCAAGCTGTAGTGAGTTTGTGTTTCAGTCAGTGACTCTACTTTGATTTCATCTGCAACAAAGATTCAAAGAGTGAATCCTACAATTTAAATATTTGTCTGAAGAATACTTAATTATGCTTAATATAATAAATGACTGACTTAAATCAATGATGTAATCACTACAATTAAGATTAAGTAGCCAACACTGAGCTTTTAACTATGACTTGCGTTGTGAAACTGTCCTGTACCTGTGTGAGAGTAAGTGAATGATTTTGGTCTCAGGTATGTGTGTGTGTGTGTGTGTGTGTCTGACTGTTTCATGTCCTCTGTCGGAGCCTGCCTCCCTCTCGTCTTTGATTGTGAGCGACTCAGTTCCTTTGAGCCAGCGGCTGGCTGCTGTCAGCATGCGGCTCGCTCAGCCACCAGAGCCAGAGGGCACAAAAGCTCTGTCGGAGCCGCTGTTGGCACAACAGAGAGCCGGGGGAGCGGGTGGCTCTCCAAAGTTATCTCTTTGAAAGGAAAGCGCGTGTGTGTGTGTGTGTGCGCGCACGGCCGGGGAGTGTGTGTGTGTGTTGTTTTACGAGCTCCTTCCCATCGCACACGCCTATAGCTTTGCTTTTAGACTGTGATTAATAGGAGCCTGAGGAGGCCATCAGAGAAATGCAACTTTGCACGACTATTAAATGTTTGCTGTGCTCGGCAACAGTGAACGCACAACACCCACGCTAATGTGATCAGTTTGTGTAAAACACGACACAGTTGTATGTTTGTGTCGGATTCAGTTATTATGTTTGAAGCATCAAAGGAATCTAGGAGGATGTTGGTCCATCTCATGTTTTGTTCTTCAGTGAGTTGTGTGCCAACTGACTTGAAGTTGCATTGTGTAGAGCTGGTAGCACTTTGGTTAATTTCTGGACATTCTCTCCTTTTACTCAACCCTGCCTGACACGCTGGTCCCATGGACGATCCTGTGTGTGTGTGTCTCTGCCTGGATTTGTATTTGTAAATGTGTATATGTGTGTGTGTGTGTGTGTGTGGTTATGGGTGTAAGTGTGTGTGTCTGAGTGTGGTCGTATGTGCGCGTGTGCCAAGCCCCTGTGCCCTCCCCTGTCTCCACGCCTGGATGCTAACCGCTAGTGAAGGCTAGCCAATTATCCCCAATCAAGCTACCCTCTCTGGAACTGGCGCGAGAGGAAGCTCCCACTAGAGCTTATACTAGTCATTATGGGGCACATCCTGACATTAACTTTCTTCTTTCCCTCCTTGACTTCATCGCTCCTCATCCTCCCTTTTTGTCCGTTCTTTCTTTCGTTCCTCCTCTGCTTTGTCTCTCACTTTCTCTCCCTCCCGCTGCTCACTGAAGGCCTGGTGCTGAAGCAGAGCAGCAATCAAACACACAAACTGGAAGCACATGGGTGCTAATTCATGCCTTCCTGATAATGCATTAAAGAAATTGGGGGTTGATGATGGAGGGGAGAAGTGTAGGCCATGTGTGACGTCTTTTCCTAAGGAGGATGTTTTTTTTTGTATCTGTGTGTGTCAACTGTAGATGCACAAACCCTGGAATTGCTTGAACAATTATGTGTGTTACTTCAGGGCATAGGGCAGGGAGAATTCTGGGAAATGTCCCCCCCACTAACCTTTCTCCTGCCCTCGAGAGACTAAGAGACAGATTGGACTGAAATCAACTCAGGTAATTTACCTGCACACAGACAGTGATTACCTCTCTGTCTGTGGTTCTACTCTTTTTCTTCCTCTTTCTTTCTGGTTTCTCGGATTTTCTGAGATAATTGTTCGGAGGAGACAAATCTGCAGTCGTGCTCAGTCAGAGAGGTTCACACATGTTTGATGTGAACTGTAGGGTGACATTGTTCTTGTCTATGCTCAGCAAGATCAGCAGGAAACAAGAAGGAGAGAGAGAGGGAGAAAGAGAGAGAGGGAGAGAGAGAGAGATAGAGAGAGAGAGAGAGACCCGGCGAGGTGTGGTGCCTGTAGGTGATCCACTTCATTCTGTTCCTGTCTTGTCGTGACAGGACCGGCATTATGGAAAGAGCCAGTGATGGAGCAGTGACAGGCCCAACCCTCCATCCGCCCCCTGGGTGTGTGTGTGTGTGTGTGTGTGTGTGTGTGTAAGCCAGCATGCAGGCCCTGATACGTTTTTTGTCGCTCATTGGGACCTGACAACTGAGTGGCACCTCCCACTGCTCATCAAGCAGTGACCATGTTAATGTTAATAACAGTTATGACATTTTATTACAATAAAATGCACTTTCATTTAATTTCCATATAGAGTACTCGTGTGTCACAGAGCGGGGGGGGAGTCGGGGACAGAGCTGCGGTACTTCTATCTCACAGCGAGGTCACACATGCGTGAGTGCCAAGCAAAGTTCACCAGAGCTGAACCCAGAGCAAAGATAAACTGCAGAAGCGAATGTGTGACCTGCACCCTTATCTGAGGAGCACGGCCTTTCCCCCTCCCGTTAAATGCTGTAGTGCTTGTTCTGGAAGTGACGAATGAAGATGGATCTGAATCAGCGATCAGCTTATCACTCATCTCGGTCACAGAGGGTTTACATTTCTCACCAATCAGCTTTTACATTGTGAGATCAGTGAAGACGTGAGATCAATCAAAGCTGACGACAGCTGATAAAGAAAAAGGCTTTTCTATTTAATTTTCCTCCGGTGTTCCTTATGCACTTCACACACACAACATCTTCTCTCGTTGTGATCTTTATATACGTGTGTGTGTGTGTGTGTGTGTGTGTTAGTGTTAGTTCGCTCGCAGCACATTGTTGAAGATCAGCTCTCTCTCTCTCTCTCTTTGTCTCTATTTCAAGCCAATTAGGTGTGTCTTTTAGCAGAGATTTGGAGTATTAGTCGAACATCAGCACCCTTCAATGTTGAAAGGCACATCTCAAATTAGTGAGCTCCACACATTCCACCAAGCCTATCACCATCCTTCCCTCCTTTGCTCCTGTGAAGACACAGAGGCCCCCGGGGCCCTGAAATGTCTCCACACGCTGGAAATTGAATCAAACGGCATCAATCAGGACACCCCCCTCCTCCTCCTCCTCCTCCCTTTCACTCCTTCTTTTCTCCTCTTTTTCCTTTTTTTTGGTGTGTCTGTGTTTGGTGTCTCCAAGCAATCTGCCACAGTTTATAAACAGCACCACTTGGAAGCACAATTGGATTTGAAGTGAAACACAAGTACTCTAAAGGAGTTTTAAGGACGGCTGAAGTCCTGAATCAGTGTTCGTTCATCTCAGTCAGATCGCAGGTGACACCTTTTTTTTTATCTGGCACATCGTCTATCTGGCCAATTGTCTCCTAAACACCATCATGCTGACACACACACACACACACAATCACACACACACACTCACACACACAGCCGGTGATATTATTATCCTCCTCTTCTGTGGCTCTCTGCTGTAAAATGAGTTTGCCCCAACTCCATTAAAACCCGCGCCAGCCTCTCCCCCGACGCTGCCGTCCTATTTGCATGTGCTAGTGAGCCACTCCACGGAACGGAGGATCTCTTCTCCTCCTCCTCCTCTCCTCCTTCACATGCGTCCCACCGGAATGGACGATAAGTGGGCAGATGACATTCACGGGGAAAGACTGCAATAAAGTGACTCGCCTCCTCTCCCCCCCCAGTTCTCCTCCTCCGTCACTCCCTCCTCCCTGTGCCACCCCATCAGAGGCAGAAAGGGGATATTGCGAATGACACGGGCAAATCAGCTGTAAATGGGCACTAATTTGATTGACATCTGGGCTGCTGTCACCGAGGCGGGTGGGGACAGGCCCCAGCCAGAAGACACAAAAAGCCAGCTTTCAACCAAATCACTTCTTGTCCGGTGGGCCCTCCTCCTCCTCCTCCTCCTCCTCCTCCTCCTCCTCCTCCTCCTCCTCCTCCTCCTCCTCCTCCTCCCTCTCTGCCTCTCCTTCGCTGCATCTCCCTCCCCACCAACCCGCCACCCACCGCCGGCCGACTCGCCAGATTCTAATTGCGTGTGTCCTTCCTCTCAGTGCAATTTTCCCATTACCGCCACAAGAGCAGCCGCACCGCTCATCTGAAGCGAGGATGTCTCCGAAATATATGTACCTCGGGGTTAACCCTTCGCTCACCTTACAGAGACGCCTGAAAACACAGGCTGCCGGGGGAACGGCAGTGTGTTGTGGTTTCACTTTGGGTGTTTGAGTACAGAGAATCGTTTATTTTTTCACAAGGAAGATTTGTCCTCTCTCGCTTGTTATCAGGTGATTTGGGTCACGGTTGTAAATCCCTGACTCCTGTCCCTGGATGAGAAAATACACCAGTGTGAAAAATAAAAGTTTAACTTGTCTTTTCTCTTTTCTTTCCATGTGATCCTGCTGCTGTTTCCCACCTCCAAAGGTAAGTTTCTTTTATTCCCATCCACCCCCCTCCCTTCAGACATGTAAGTGATCGGGCCTCAGAACCCGCCACTGGAAGCTCTCCTTCTAGGTTAGGCATGGCTAAGAGGCACCAGCGTGCATGTTGACTCACAGGCCATACACACATACATCTCCAGTCCCAATCAAAGCATGTTTAATTCAGAGCATCGACTCTCTTTCTCCCTTTCTCACCCCCCATCCCCCCCCTCCTCCTCCTGCAAACTTCTTTATTTATGTCTGTGATGTTGGATTGTGCCAACAGCGATGCCCAGGGCAAACAGCGCAGGCAGCCATGGCAATGAAATGCTAATAAGTGCTGTGTCATTTCAACACACACAATTCACAAAAGGTTTATTTTATTTTGTGTGTGTGTGTGTGTGTACGTCTACGTGTGCACGAACAGGCATGTGTACGGGTGTGTTTGTGTTTTCGGATGAGTGTGTGTGTGTGTGCATAAGCTATATGTATCTGTATAATATATTGAGTCATAAAGTGACAAAGTATAAATTATTTATCCTGCGAAATTAACTGTGACACTGGTAGAAAAACACAGATCTTTTTGAAGCTTTTCACGCGGGTGCAGCAAACACTACTTTGCACTGGTGAAGTTTAATTTAACTAAAATGCAGTTGATGTTTATTCCTCATCTCATTTCCCTCTCTGGTAATGTTGTTTCTTGCGTCAGTGGGAAACAGAGGTACAGTAAGATACAGTAACACAACGGGGCACCACACAACTGGCTTTAACAATCACACAGAACCTTTGGGGGGTGGTTAACTGTCAACTAAGTCTGACACAAAATGACCACGTGGATTCCGACACACACCATTCGTTCGCTTTCAGACAATTAAAAACTTCTCCCTCAGTTCTACATGGCTGAACTTCCTGGAGACCACCTGTTCCCAGCAGCTCTCCGTCCGCAGCTCGGAGCGAAAGAAGAACACCAGGTCAGTGCAGAGAGAAGGAGCCGAGGCTGCACGCTCCATTAGCTTCTTTTCAACATGTCCGGCCAGCACAGCACCTGAAGCATCATGTTCTAACTGCAGCAGAGGAAGATCTGTGGCTCACAGAACTGACACCACACGCTGGGAGGGAATCATGTCTTCACTACAGTGTAGGGAGATACAAAAAAAAACAGAAGAATCCACATGTTTGTGTGTCACAGGGACAAACGCAATTATGTGCAACTTTAATAATTGGTAAAGTGAAAAGGCAGCAGTCATGTACTGCATTATACTTGAGTTCTTCACAAAAGCAGAGCCCAAAGACTTGATTTATGAAGAACCGTCCGGTATTTACAAAAATTCACTTCACCATAAATACAGTGTCGTTAGTTTTGATTCAAGTGACTTGAAATAAACACAAATAAACTTAAATGAAAAAGCCATTTCTCCATCTGTCCCTCATCCATACCACTGATCCTCCTCGAGGGGCTGCAGGGGAAGCCTGGAGCCAATCCGATCTGACATTGAGCACACAACACACAGGGACACTCACATTAAAACCTATGATCACCTCAAAGTCTGAGATTAACCTTAACCTCCCCTTTAGCCAGAGTACACAGAGAAAACCCACAGAAACAAGGTGAGATCATTCAACCTCCTCATAGAAAGACACTGGTCGAAACCAGGATTCAAACCATTCTTCCTGTGAGGTGCTAACCGCTGCACCACCACAAAAATAGATTTACATTTTTCTCACTTTATGACTGGACGCTGGGATTAACTCCACGTTTCACTCAGTAATAAAAGTTGACCAAATTATCTTATATATTTGTCCTGATGTTAAGTCACAAATCAATTCAATCAAATATAAATGATTTTACACAACTAAAATGGCATAACAACTAACAGAATATATACACACACAGACTTAATTGTTGTTTTCAGTCATCTTCTTCTTCCTCCTCCTTAACCTTCTTTTTCTTCTTCTTCTTCTTCTTTTTTTGCGCATACAGAAAAACATAAATTTTCCTGATAAATATAAATAATTGCATTGTAAACTAAGACCGTATATTTAGTTTAGATTAGTGTCAGTAAACTTATCTTTAGATTTCTGAATAATTAGAATTTCTTGATTCTCTTTATTGTACATTTATGAGTTCTTTCCCCTTTTTTCAAATGACTAATGCATATAAGTGGACCAATTTCATGCTTATTACAAAAAAAGTGTTGCTATCACACAAAACCCTCCACAAGTTAGGTGCACTGCCTCATAGTTTTAACATGACAGTGTCCTGTACGGCCAGTATCTTTTGTATTTGTGTCATCTGATTCACTGTCACACTTTACACAATCCAGTCCGTGTCTTGTGTGTCCTGGAGCAGCAAGCAGGGAGGAAACACAAGTGGGTGGCATTCGTCACTCGCTGCCCCGAGGCCACATCTGAGCTCGCTGGAGAAAACGACTGTATACACACATACAGCAAATACACAAACATGCCATTAAAGCCATAAAACCCTGTGTTCGCTTTGTAAAAAAAATGGAACACTCTGGATGCTTTTTTCCAAGAGAGCTGGAAGAGATAAATCCAGGATGAGTGTGAGTGAGGAAACAGGGTTGTCCATTAGTCAGCTGCTGTGATAGTTTTAAAGAAGCACCCCCTGGCCCCTAATGGCTTCTACGCAATAATTGCTACACTTCCTCCTCGGTTCCTTTTCATTACATCGTGACATGCTTTCGCTGGAGCCATCGCCGCGCATGTCCACATCCTAGTTCTAGTCAAAGCATCTCTAAGGAGCACAGTGCTTTACAAGTATTGCTCTAATAGAGAGGGTCCAGGTAAGGATGGGACTCTGAAAAGAGAAGGGTCCTCGGCTGCTTCCGTCTCCTGCCCTCCGCCACATTTCTTTAGCTCGACCCCCCCGTCACCTCCTCCTGTACTCTCCCCGCTGCGGAGCTGTATTTATATAAAAAAGTTGAAAGGCCATTTCTTACGTCCACACTTTAGATGATTGAGAAGAAAAACTAATGTTTTGGTTATGCTACAGGCTTCTGGGACAGATTTCAATGTAAAGTTCTGACCTTAGGGCTGTTGTCACACAATGAAAATAATCTCCTGCTCTTACGGGTAAGATTAGGGTACTTATATGTGTGTGTGTGTGCGTGTGTGTGTGTGTGTGTGTGAGAGAGAGAGAGAGAGAGAGAAAGAGAGAGAGAGAGAGATGAATGGAGAGTCTCACAGGTACTCCTACTCAGCCCAGGTTAATGGAAACCATTATCACACACAGCCACTCTGTCTGTACAATCAGAGCCTCTCTCTCTAAGGGAGGAACTTTGTCACACACACACACACACACACACACACACACACACACACACACACACACACAACACACACACACACACACACACACACACACACACGTTTGCACAGCTACCCTTGTTGGGACACTGCCTTTCTTTCCATTCCAAACCAAAACCTTGTCCCTAATTTAAAAACCATGAGCAGCTCATGCCAAACCCTGACACTAACCTAAACCACAGTTCACAGCTTACCTCTCACCTTCGCCAGGACCTCAGAAATTAGGGTTTTGCCTCATAAAGACCTGGCTTTGGTTCCCATGACGTCTACTGGTCCTGACAACATGAGTGTTTATAGTAGAAAGACACACACATGCAGTTCAGAGAATATTGCTTTGACTTGAGCCTTAACCTTAACCATAGTTACTACTACTTGCCTAACCCTAATTTAACCTTAAACAAACAACATATATGTGTGCTGTAGTCCTCAGCCTCCTCTTCTCGTTTCGCCTCCTACTGTACGAGCTGCTCCTCAGTCTTTGCTGGAGAGGCTAATTGTTTTAGCATGTAGCTGCCACTCTTATTTTGAGCACTGCGGAACACTAGGGGTCATTTTACTGAGATGAGTCAGGAACAGTTAGCCGGAGGGCCTGACTCAAATCCCCCCACTTTCCCTTTTATTCTGCTCACCACTTTTGTTTTTTTTTCTCTTCCACAACCTCAAAATGCTTTCATATCAAGCAGCAAATGTGGCTCAACAAACATTTTTTTCTTCTTAAAAAAGGAAAAGGAAACAAATGCGGCAGTGACTTGGATTTTCTCGCTACATTTGCTGCGAGGCACAAGGCAGCATCAAACATTTAGTGATATGTGAGGCACACTTAAAAGAGCTTAACGGTTGTTTGCTGTGGAAAATTTTGGACAGAGTTTTCTATATTCATGCCACCGAGTGAGTGGTGTAAAAATGTAATGATGTATTTGAGAAAGAAACATGTTTTCCTTCCACTGTGGCCTGATTGCTGAAGGCACAGAGTGGGGAAATGTCCTATCCAATTTATTTATGTATTGGCGACATCTGTATTTCAAGTAGTTCCAGTCATTATTTTTATAACAATGTGAAGATAATGTGACAGTATTGTGAACCAAAAGAGAATTATAACAAACATACTGCTAGCCTCACCTTCATGTGAGGTTCAGCTCTTATCTTTCAGGGCCTTTACTGATTTGATTTAATCTCACTTCTCTCAAAAGCTGCTTCCACACATGCATTGGACTCTGGGTATTTTCTTGAAATGTTCTGTTCTGTCTGTTTGTTAGAAGGCCAATTTCTCCAGACTTTTCCGGAACTTTTCCTACAAGTTTATGATTTAAATGTGTGAGTGAGACCATGTGAGTATACAGCAGGAAAAATTGTTTTCCACTGCACACTTTGACACAGAAGACAACGTTAGCAAGTAATGGATGAACACAGGTGGTGGAGACCAAACACCGAGATGAAAGAGTGTATGAAAGAGAGTAGGCTCACCAGGCGGACAGAATCAGCACTCATTGTGTTGCTCCATAACAACTCAAAATCAAAAACATGATTGTGACATTAACAGGAAATGAGTGGCGGCTGTGGCTCAGGGGTCCACTAACCAGAAAGTCTGTAATTCATGTCCTCAGCCGAGGTACTTAAGAGAAAGTGCAACTGTATGAATGTGTTTGTGAATGGGTGGAAGACAAAACTGCACAATGAAGCGCTTGGAGGATGACAAGGAGTTGTCTATAAGGGCCCAGATCTCTTAAGGGCCTCTAAAGTTCCAGAATCACTAGGTGTCTATTATACAGTGTAGAGGTGCAATAATTATTTATCTCAGAACGTGCACAGAGAACCTCCATCTTCTAAACTGACGAAAATAAAACCTCAGCGAGAGGCTGCGAGGATGCACAAGTTGCATCGTGACCTCGGCTCTCAGTTAGTTGTGTGTGTCTGTGGGTGTGTGTGTGTGTTAGTGTATTGTTGAAAACATTTCCGTGTGCTTCGGTGTCCAGCTCCCCCAACTGTAAGCAGCCTGTGTGTTTGTGTATGCACACATGCCACTGTCTCTTTGTTGATCCTGTCTCAATCAGAGAGGAGTCGACCCATCACAAAAACCACAATATTGCAGTGTAAACACACATCCACAGGCTTACACACACACACACACACATACATACGTACACACACACTTGCACATGGAGCAGTAACCCTGCGTTCCCCTGTAAACAGTTTACAGTGTGTTCTCTTTCCCTTATGCAGATACAGGCCAAAGCGTCAGTGTTGTGTTCAGCTAATCCCACTGTTTAGGCTTTGTTGGCGGCCTCTAGCTTCAACTATGCACTGTATGTCCTGAGGGGAAAAAGTGTGTTTCATTTGTGTGCCTGTGTGTGTCACCCACATTAAGGACGCCCCTCTGCAGCTCCCCACGCTGCCCTAGCTCCGTATCAATACTGCTTGTTTGGGTTCTGCCTCTCCTCCGCGAACACGTCCCCAACCCCCATTTGTTTAGCCGAGCCCGTGCTTGTTTTCCTGTCGCTCTCCCCTTGATTGAGGTCGAAACCAGCCATCTTCACAACCCCACAATACACGCACGGCTCCTGAATGTGGTGTGCGTGTGTACACAGCGTGTGGTTTTGGCTTTCTTTTTGTGCAGCGATGGCCAAAGGTAGGAGATGCTGTTTAGATTAAGTGCGTTGTGATGTCCTCTCAGGGCCTCCATCCTGCTGGATCACAACCCGCTTTGCACCACAAGCCTCCACACTACTTGTGGAAACACCGGTGGTTTAGGGTTAAGGATAGGACAGTGGAGGTTTCAGTCAGAGGATTTTACTAACCTCCCACCACATCCTTTGTGCGACTCTGTGACTTTTACCAAAGGAAGTGATTATCGTTGATGGGGAATGCATTATTTCACGAAATATAATGCGTGTGTTCCTTTGTCTTTCTGTGCCACTGTTTATCTCTTGTCGTAGATAAGCTCTTTTCGTCCCATGTACTTAATTAGGCGTTTCTTTTGTTTTGCAGCTTGCTCCGTAAAAAAACCAAATAAAAGCTGGTTTTATACACACGTGGGTGTTGAACCTGATTTTTCATCTGATTTCCTCAGAGGTGCTCTCGACTGCCAAACACTGAAGTCCGGCCAAGTAGGGCACCTAAATAACAGCTATCAGGAGTAAAGAGCTGACATCTGATGCCTGCTCTGTTTTACTAGTTAGGGAAAGGGAAAGATTTTTGTCCATAAAGTCGGTGTGGTCCCCTTATTTTCTCTCACCAGGCAGTCCTCAGCTGTAACTTTTTCCACGCAATCAAAAAATAAGCACACACCTTGGTCTTAAGGCTCCGAGGCCTCCGTGTGCGATGTGTGTGCCTGCACGAGCTAGTGTGCAAGTGTGTAAGTGTTTGTGGGACTGAGTGATGTTTAGAAAAATTTTAATTGCAGGAATAATTGTTGTTTTTGACGTATTCTTTGTTCCAGACATGGTGGTTTGACTCTGTTCTGGTGTGACACACTGTTTTTACCTCTTTTGTGCTGAAATCCGATGTGTTTGGGGCCATTACAGTGACAATCTGATCAGCTCCTCTCTGCTGGTAACACATGACAAATATTCATATATTTTAACAAGGGGTGATGGAATAATTGACAGTTTATAAATCATAAATAACTGCAAATGTACAGCTAGTTTCCACATTTATAACATCTTCATTTTTCTTAGATTACGACTTTTCTAAGATTTTTTAATCTTAGAAAAATCGTTTTTTTCAAATGAAACATTAAATTTGTTCAAGCTTATTAGAAACAAGTGTGAAAGCAGTTTGCATGGTTGTTGCACAAACAGCCCAGAAATCTAATTTATTTGACATAAATCAGGACAATGTTTAAAGGGGACTCCGGGGATGTATTCAGTGAAAATTGTAGACTCACAGGAGACAGATTAAAAAAAAAGAAAATGGTCAAAATTAAAGCAGCATATTTATCTTGAATTTTAATACAGAAAGTCTGCATGCAACATTTCCCATGATGCACCAGGCTTTTGCAGTATCTACATCTCAAGCTGAGATAACAGATGACATCACAAGGGCTATATCCTCCAGCACCACACAAGACAAACTGTACAACTGACCCACTGTTATAAATCATGTGTTTGTGTGTATGTGTGTGTGTGTGTGTCTGTGTGTGTGTGTGTATGTGTCACTAAGAAAAACGCGCAGAAAATATTCACTGTAACCGAAGGAACCTGAGAACACACTGAGCGTACTGAAATATACACAACTGAAACAAGAGGACAGGGGAAAATAAGAAAACATGGATGTGTAACTGAGCTTATAGACTGATTAATGTCAGTGAAGCTCCTCCAGCATCACAGACACACAAGGCACAGCTGATTTCACAGGCTGAGCAGCGAGGCACAGTATCACTTCAGACCTTTTACATGTGCACGTAGGAAACTGTATTAATAAAATGAGTTTCTTAAAACCATAATTCAAGCCTCATTTTAAAGCTTGAATTTAAAAGTTGTGATTTATTCGTTTTTTATCATCTAAAATCAGGTTTGTTGAACTTTTACGTTTGATTTCTTTCTCTTAAATATTTCAGTCATAAGCAATTTTCTTCAAATGACATATAACGTAATTTTCATCAGTGAAAGTGAAAAAAAAGTTAAACATCAGCTGGGCGAAGGATGAAAGGACCAGAAAAATAGAAAAGCATTATAAAAAAGAAAGAAAAAAAACGACTCCACCGCTGTTGTACGGTTTTTTGTGTGTATGTGAGGATGCTTTTTGTGAGGCCGTGTATAAAAAGTGTGTGATGTGATGAGATCAGCAAGAAGCAGCAGAGACGCCTCCGCTCGTCTCAGTGGTCCCAGCATCATTACCAGCTCCACTGCGGTACACTGCCTTATCTACTGTGGCAACTGATACAGTGACAGCCACTCCTCCAGGGGACACACACACACACACACACACACACACATAGGGTTCATCAAACTGCTGCATTGTTCCCTAGGGTCCCCCTCTATGAGGCTGCACTGGTGGCAGGGGGGATGATGGGTAGGATAGTTATTTTTTTGATATCAGATCTTCTGTAAATGTCCAATGTTTATGTTCAGATAATCAAATATTATGTCACGGGCGGAGCGTCCCCACGGAGCAGATCGAGTCGGGAGAGGGCAGTCAAGTGTTGTCGGTTGTTGTGTAATTTACAGGCGCACACACAGACACCTGGACAACACACAAACATGCACTCTCTGGTTCCATCCACTTCAATTGGAAAGCTTCAACTCACCCCCATGTGCGTTTGATTTGTGAGCTCAGCCGATTCAGTCACACAGGCTCAGTCATTTAAAATTACTGCTCAGGTGGGAGCTGTGAGTGTGTGTGAGTGTGTGTGAGTGTGTGTCTGTGACTTCATTCATTTTAGTGGCTGTTCAACTCGCCACGCAGACGTTCTCAAGTGGTCATACTCACATTAACGCTTTGAACCTCAAACACATGCAGTCCCACACACAGTCCATCTGCTATTTAAACTCCAGTGGAACCCAGTAAAGTGTAGATTCAGTTTTTTATGCAGTTGGCTCTTCTGCCGTCCGGGCTCAAGGCTGCGGTTTCCCATGAGCCTTTGCACCTGGTAAAGAGGCTGTAACCGGCTTAAATGGCAAAACTGATTTCCTCTTTAAACAGTAACTCGCTCTCTCTTCTTATCTCCCTCCAATCTGAACCGTCCATCTTCTTCCTCCGTCTCCCTCCCTCCCTGCCCCCTTCCCCTCGCTCTGCTTCTCCGTCTGTGAATGATATGAAGTCAGTGGATTTATGATATGTATGGAGAAAAAGTGAAAATTAATATCTCTCCTGCTTTGTTGTTGACATGAGAGGCAGCGCATGACAGTCAAACGCAGCCGCATGTGGTTGCAGTCACGTAACGGCCCCATGTTATCGTGTGCCAGTGGAGCAGCGGATGACTATTGTAACCCCTCTCAGACCCACTGTTACTAATCATGTGTGTGCGTGTCTGTGGGTGTCTATGTGTCACTAAGAGAGAGAGCGCACACAAGAGTCACAGCGCAGTGAAGGAGCCTGGAAATACATCAGTAGAGCCTACGCTGCCCGTGTACGGAAATATACACACTCACTGTGATAGAAGAGGACACGGGGAAAAGATAGAAAGACAGATCTGTAACCGAGCTACTACACCGATATAAATCAGGATGTTTGACACTGAATTTGATTTTGAGTGAACGATCCGTGTGTGTGTGTGTGTGTGTGTAGTAAATTTAGATCTGACACACGTGGATTTGTTTCAGATTTAGAAAGTAAGAAAGGCTTCTGAGATAAGATAAGACACATCATAAATGAAATATACAAGTGAAATATAGAAAATAATAATATCAATAATAAGAATTGATCTTATTTATCAAAGCTAATAATACACTACAGTTGTTATATCATTCTTTGAGTCTTTTCCCTTAAATGGTGAGATCCTTCACTTGTGAATCTGCCAGAGGTTTCTGCAGGTTTTGTTTTTCTTTGGTAGTTTTTCTCGTTGAGCAACTCGTACAGATTGTTGAGCTTTGTAAGACAAACTGGGGTTTGTGAATCTGTGCTGTACATCTGATTGATTGATCGACTGCACAGGTTGTTCAGAAACATTCATGGGGATTTATTATTTTATTCTACCTCTAACTTGTGTTACTTTTGCTCCCCAAACTCTTTTCGGGGAGCCGTTCTCATGCAGGTGACCCGTCACTGTGCCTGGTCGAGTCAGGCAGTAGCTCTGTGGCCTGATTTGATTTATGACATTTAAATAGTGTAAATGACTGTTTTTCTAACTTTTTGGAATGGCAGATTTTTCATGGATAAGTGTCTGCTTTTACATTGCAAATTGTGTGTGTGCGTGTGTGTGTGTGTGTGTGAGTGTGTGTGACCGTGGCCGGGTCCGATATGGAAGCAATTACTGGCAGCAAGGGCCCTCAGACACCCACAGTGCCTCTCACTCTGGGCCAAACGGAATGTGTCTCCCCCCTCCTTTCCTTTTCTCTTTCTCTTTCTGTCTCTGCTTTTCTATTTCTTTCTTCCTCTGTCTTTTTTTTACTACCTCTCTCCCTTTCCCCTCTTTCTCTCTCTGGACTAAATTACTTTCGTATGAGCCCCAACAAAAGGGGGCAAGGTGAAACCCCCTTTTACTGGGAAACAAAAACCCCTCCCGCCACATTTTAATTCACATCACATATTTCCAATTTGCGCAAACAAGCCCTGAAAATACCGGCGCTAATTAGACTAAACCTGATGTGCCTCTGTGTGTGTGTGTGATTGTGTGTGTGTGTTTGTGCTTACATGTGTGCACGCTCCATGAAAAGAGGGGGCCATCTCCAGTTGCATTACTGTACCCCCTTTGGGTGCTGTGCGGGCTAGTTAGTATGCGCAGCAGAGCCATGTAGGATATGAGTTTTTGGGGGGTCCCGGCATCATGTGGTTTGGGTGGAGGCAAGCTGCTACGGTGGCCATTATCCACCCTCCACATCTACCAGCGTGCATGCGAGTGTGTGTGTGTGTGTGTGAACGCGACTTGTATTTTTTCTGTGAAGGTAAAGCCTCCCTCGATTTTTTTTTCCTTTCCAGGAGATCCTTACTCAAAATGTAATGGTTGAAACACCGGGAGAAATTGAATTAGGGGTAAAACATCCAGTGAAAAAAAATCAACTGGCAGCGAGCGGTGACAGGATTGCAGTTGTCAGGGTTTGGCAGAGCGGCGTCACCCCCTCTCTTGTTACAGTAAAGAAAAGCTCAATGGAGGAAGATGGTCCGAGCTGCCAGCGGTCTCTCCTTCCCCGTCTGTGGGAACTGAGCAGTCGGCGTTTGCCATGTGTATATCCCTCCAAACGGACTCTAAATGAGATAAATAAGTTCAGACTCAATTGGCAGCTTGCGTCCAAAGTGATTATTCTTCCCTTAATGTCTCCTCATTGGAATGGGAGAAGACTTGGCCTGGGAGGGAATACCGCGGGGTGTGGCAAGGCGGCCTCTTCCAACACAAAGAAGTGACGAGTGACGGCAGCCAGAGTTTACTTGTCAAGGTTTTTTAAACACACGCACACACACACACACATGCAGCGTTCTCGTGTGCTAACCCTGTTCCCTTCAAACTGTTTGTCTCTCACTCCACACTCCTCCAAAACTTGGCCCGCGACAGGCCCTTACATTCCCTTCCCATGAGTCCTAGCGTGGCTAGTCAGCAGAAGGACCCCAGAATGTGCTGGCCGAGTCGGCGCCTGCCTCATTTGGGAGCGTGCCTGGGCCCTTCGTCTCCGTAACCTTGGTTTGACCCCCTGTTTGTGAATTCCTGCCACTCCGATAGGACCACACTGTCCCCAGTATAATGCTCTCTGGCAGTAGGCGGCCGGACCGACCGGTGGGAACGCGAACAGGCAGCTCGGATTGTCTTTCAGGCGAACAAACACAGCGTGATGGCGGCGTTTCCCCTAGAAGCCATCTCGTGCGACCGCTGGACCAATCAGCAGAGAGATGGAGAGCGTCTGCCAGATCCAGAGTCACGTATAAACGAAATTTAATAATGATGAATAATCTGTCGTTGTTTTAGATATGCCTCATTACCAGTTAAGAACAAGACATCTTATTCTCTCAGATTAGCATCATCGCCTTGTCCTGATTCACTCCTGGCAATGATTGGTGCTTCAGGTTGAGCTAAGGGATGTGATTGGCTGCCAGGTTGCGATAGGTGCGTTTTTCCAAAAGCCTCAGATTTCATGCCCTGGCGATGTTTTGTGTCTGCCAACACCCAGACTCTGGAGTGTTTAGCCTTCACCGCTAGTTCTGCTGTCTGAGGAATTTCATGGGCTTGAGTAATTTTAAGTTATGTCTCTCTCTCTTTCTCTCTCTCTGTCTTATTCTCTCTTTCACTCCATCTTGTTTAAAATCACAGTTATCTGCGGTGCGGCCCTGGGTTTCGTGGTTTTCGGAACGGCTATATTATTCCAGTATTAAGTATCTGGTCTTTCACCATAATGTTATAAGAGGCTTCCATAGCTTAAAATATTAAATTACTTCCAATAGTATAAATATTAGTATCCTCCCAGTATTCTTCAAGGTCTCATTTCAATAGAGACGCAGTTTGAGGCTTTGACAATCGACTGTATATTCTTCCAATCGGGGGGGAAATCCACAGATTTTACAAATTAACTTCTGCTGAAGGGTCATAAATAACAACTTGATCCAAATGATGTCATTTGAGTTGGGATCATTGAGTCGGAGCAGAAGAACTCCAGGTTTGAAAATAAAAACATCTGAGTGTGTTGAGTTAAATCTAAGAACCTTTTTGTAACTGACCAGTCCAATTGTGTTGTAAGACTTCACAGAAAAAAGTTACACATATTTTAAGGGAATTTTAGTACCAAAATTTGACATTTTAAACCAGTGTATCTGTTAAGAGTTAAACAGACAATATGTAGCTGCAGCCGTTGGTCGTCTCTCAAATGAAATAATACACTTGTTTGGTGACATTGTGCAGCAGTGTGGGATCATGGGAGTTTTTGTCACCACCAGCAGAGACCAGTACAAAGAGTAAAAAAAACACAGACCCTCTAACTGGCGGATTAATTAATTGTCAAGGTTATATTTCACTTTTAAATCTTCTCAAACATCAGGATTTGCTAGTTCTCAAAATTGTATATCACCGTTGAATAGCTCAATATTAATCCAACTAGATGAAACAATACAATTGAAGTCATACTTGCTTCTGGAAGTTATTATTATATTATTATTATTATTAATTAATAATTGGCTGAGATTATCAACTTGCTGCTCAATAATGAAAACCAACAGTGGTTCCTACTCAGCCTGATAATTGTGAGCCTGTTCATCTCCTGCTCGCTCGGCCGCCTGCTCCCGCTCCCGCTCGTTCTCCCTCCTGTCTATCTGCTTGCTCGACGGTCCACTGTGTCACAGCGCTGCTAATGGCCTCTGCTGAGCCAGCCACTTTCCAAATGACACCCTCCTCCGCTCAATGCAGCTGCCCTGCAGTTATGTACTCACTGCTCTTCCCCCCTCTGGTCTCCACCACTTCCCTTCATGCACAACACGGTGGTGGAGCAGTTCCTTGTCTGTTTTCCCCTCCTCATGCCTCCTGATGGAAGAACCTCATCTTGTCTGACACACACACACACACACACACACACATTTTCATACATCACATCATACACATCAGCGGCTGGATGACTGACTGACAGCGTATGACTGGAGCATCTTCTCCCCGCTGCTCCCCAACACCATGATTCCTTCATCCATCATTCACTCCCTACTCCTCAAACCCCCGTTTCCCTCCTTTTAATCATCTTTATCTCTTTGTGTGTGTGTGTGTGTACATCCGTGTGCATTTGTGTGTGTTAGCAGCAGAGGGTGGTATGGCGTGTGTCTTTTATTGTAAAAAACTAAGCAGCACTAAAGATGTATGAGGGCCAAATTGAGTTTGGCCTTAGTTTGACTACAGCAGCCCTGCCAGAGTGAATCCTGGATCCGAACGCAGCCGTGATCACGCTCGCTCTCTCTCCGCACGGCTCTGCGTACCCCAGGTGCCACTTGGATTCAAATTACTTTATTTAATTTCACAATGGAGAGACAGTGGCGTCTGATTTCGTCTTGCCTCTGAATTTCTCTTTCCTCGGACTACACAGAACCAAACTCCCCCCTCCCCTCTCCCCTCAAAGTTCAGCGGTGGATCAGCTGGGGGTTCCAACAAACCCTGAAAACACGGCGGTGGCAACATTTTGGCACTGGCAGCTCATAACTGGGTTGCGGTAATTATTCATTGGGAGAGTGATGCCTTCCAGGGGCTGAAGATTGATTAGGTTTGATATGCGACTTAGTGTAATCTGTCTTTGACCGGGGCTCCTGTCCAAATTGGCAGGAATAATAAAAAGAGAGGAAGTATTTCAATTTTTTTTAAAGAGGGAGGAGAAATGAGCGAGCCGATGACGATGGAGGTGGGTGGACAAAGGGAAGAGAGAAAGATTGAGTCAGACCCCCGTGTCATGTCTCCTGTGGCTCCCTCTGCCATTCGCCAACCATCAATCTGCAAACAACAACAACAGCGGAGCAACCATTTTGTCTGCAGTCGGGAAGGCAGGACTGTCAAGCTAAATAAAACCGTTACAACATGAAAACGCTGCACCTCTTGTTGTCAGCCTCATTG
This sequence comes from Pseudopleuronectes americanus, assembly GCA_038501795.1. NCBI lineage: Eukaryota > Metazoa > Chordata > Actinopteri > Pleuronectiformes > Pleuronectidae > Pseudopleuronectes > Pseudopleuronectes americanus. The sequence continues at coordinate 6,567,474 of CM076721.1, forward strand.
TGTACTTAGTTCAAAGTGTTTTTTTTTATTTCCCATTTAACGACTTGCTTGTTTTGTCAGCCAGACCAACGCGGCCCTCGGTTGTCTCATTTTCCACGACTAAAGTGTGTCTTCAGTGAATCCTCCAGTGTGAGCATGGCAGAACTTAAAAGGCTCTGATTAGGCTGTTGTGTCCCACAGGTTGGCTGGATATAAACTCGTGACACACTCACGGTGCCCATATGTCCCCAGGAGACCTCTCTGTGTGTTAATTAAAGGAGTCTCAACTGCAATTAGCAGGCTTTACAATGAGCGTATACCCGCAAATACACACACACACACACACACTCACACACACACACTTAAACCCACACACAGCGACACAGATGCATCCAAACTGTGAGAACATTCCCGAACACTCTTTATAGTAGTTTAAGAATCACAATGCATTGTGCTGTGAGGTATGCTGCACGGTGTTGTTCACACAAAAGGGGAGCGATAACTTTAAACCATGATGAATACAGCAGCACGGTTTAGTGATGATTCATGGAATAAATACACAAATTAATTATAAACCCTAAGAAATCTCTCTCTCTCTCTATATATATATATACATTTTTTTTTAAATCTGTTAAACTAGAATTGTAGAGCAGACCTCCTCTAAGGGCCCTATCTTTAATTGCTAAAGACAGTCATGATTTAAATACAGATTTAAAAAAATTCATTTTTCTCTGGGAAATTAGTGAACACATTAGTGATAAAAAATCGGAATGAGCCCCTTCGTCTTGAGTAGTTTTTGAGTTATCCTGGCTGAACAACAAACAAACCAGCCAAACAAGTAACCAACGTACTGATGAACCAAGCAACTAACCAACTAACTAATCAACTCCCCAACCAACCAACCAATTAACCGAACGACAGACCAACCAAACAACAAATGGGCAGTGGTACAGACAAAATCTTTTTGGATCATTTTGGATTTTACTTCTTGTTTTGCCTGAACAATCTCAATTTCTTTAAAACTCCAGAAGTTAGAAATAGATAGAATCCTCTCATCTCATCAGAGGCACCTTTCAAGATTCTGTGACGTCACCAAAGCTACAAAATAAAAGAGCCCAGGCTAATGAAGGTTGTTTGTGTTGCTCAAAGCATTGAAACAAGTGTTTTGTGAAAATCAGAGGCTGAAGCAGAAACCAAGACAATGCCTGGTTTCTCTATGAACTGCACTGAGAATAGTTGTTGTATTATTCATTGTGCTGGTTTGACAATAAGAATTTTGTTTTAATTCTTCATTCCTCATTTGTAATCTGGCCTTCACAGGATGTCTTGATATAAAAAAGGACGATTTCACTGAGAGCTTGATGTTCTGAGGAGAAGCTGCAGCTCCACAAACTAAGAGCTTAGTTTTTTAGTCCCAGTTAGACCTGAACACAGAGCCTGGGTCCTCGGTGGCCAAATGGCCCATCAGCCCGTCTCCTGATGAACCGAATTAGACCAGAGCTCTCCCAGTGTGCTCCAGCCTTGTCCGCAGGAAATCAAGGCCAGGTGGACCCTAAGTGAATGAAGCCACACTCTGGCACATTCTAGCTGGGGAGAGATGGTGGCAAGAGCACGCACCCCCCCTCTCCGGAGCTCGCCAGAGGCTGGGAGAGGACACGCACACATGCACACGCTGACACGCACAGGTGCAGGTACCTATTTACTGATGTTCACACGGGGGCACAAACTCACAGCGGACGGGTGCTGTCAACTCTGTGGCAACGCAGCGTAGCCACTCTCCTCCCGTATTTACTTATTTATTGGCAGTGATGGCGGCGATGACAGGGTCACTCACTCTCAGAGAGCCTCCCCGGCTCCGCAGCGTCCCCTTCAAGCAGCCGCGTAAAAATTTTAAGAGCCCCGGGCCTGGTTTGATGATTTTGACGTGAGTTAACGTGTAGCCGAGTTGTCGGGTGCATTCAGGGGGCTAACTGTTCTAATGCGTTTACCCTCCTGCCTGCCTGCCTGCCTCGTGAGTGTGTGTGCATATGTGTGTGTGTGTGTGTGTGTGTGCTTGTGTGTGTGTGTCAAAGCGAAGCGAAGTGTCACTTAATAATTTAGTCTTTGGTTTCGTCCCCTTCGCCATCCATCCATCCATTCACAGCCCTTTATGTCTTGCCTCTGGGAATGCGGCGGCCATCCCCCTGCCTCTCGGGGAGTGATAGAACGAGCCGAGACAGGTGACAGAGCCCGGCCTGGTGGTGTGTAAGGACAGAGGGAGAGAGATTGACTGGGAGAGAAAGCGAGGCCGACAGCAGAGCGAAAAAAAACATAAACGCTCGGGGGAAAAAACCAGAGGAGAATTAAAGGAGCATGAGGTGATTTACGAGGGACTGGGAGATAACGAACAGCAGCCACTGGTTTTCTTATTTTTACAAAAAATTTTACAAGTCAGATTCGTCGTTAACTCTGCCCTGCGCCTCTTTTGCATTAAAAGCAATGCAACTCACCAAAACCCATTTGGAGAGACACACACAGACACACACATGCGCACACACAGCTGGGGTTTCTGGCCTTTGTGCTTTGCCAGATGTAGACAGCAGATCTTTCCCCGTCTCCCTCATCACTGCTCTCAGACTAATAGGTCCTTGTTTTCCGTGGAAGTGGTTCTAAGGCGAGAACAGGAACCCCGGAGCCCGAACGCGCCAAACCTGCGGCTACGGCTGCAATAATCAAATATCGTAACTTGGCCACGCTCGCGAATGTGTTAATGCACGAGAGCTTTCAACAAAGTCTCCCGATGCCAGTGGCCTCCTATATACTTTAATATGACTCGGTGTTCACTTAACCCCTTGTAATTGAAACCTGATGGTGGAATAATAATCGTTTCTTCATATTTCTTCCCCAAGCTGATACTTTTTTTTGTGTGCCTTTGCCGTGGGACAGTATTCAATTAGAGGAGGCTCGGAGGGGCAGCGATGGGCAGAACATTCACAACCTCTACTTCCCAGGGAGAGAAGCGGAAGAGACTTTTTAACTTCCTGTTTAGTCGATGCAGACAACATGCAGAAGTTTAACAACAAACCATATAGATCACTTGTGTAGCTGCTCTCGTCTCCTTCACGTGTAGAAAGACAAGAGAAGAGAGATGAGCTGGGAGAGAGACTTGAACCCAAACTTGAACTTCTCTTTCCCTCAGAAGTGAAGAAACCAAAGCAAAACTTTGTTTCTCGTTTGCGAAGCGGTTTCACCACCGCAGGATGATTTGTGTGACATTTATTTGGGAGCTTTTTTTGTGTGTTTTTTTTTGTGCCGGGGGAAGAATCACAAGTGTTTGTGTGTTTGTCGTGTTGTTAGCGGTTATGTTCCTTGTCATGTGTGTGCCATAAATAAAGGCTGCCCCGGCTAATGTGACCCACATGTTGTTTTCTTTGGTTCCTGATCATCATTAGTGTGTTCCGACAGGATTCAGATGGCACACAGCTCTTTTGGAACACGTCTCAGGTTTTGTGAAGTCATTGAGTTTTTTTTTATTATATCAAAAGCAGTCGTGGACTTCCCTGTTACTCACAAAGGCAAACGGCTCTAACACGTGATTCCCATTACTTCACCGCCTCGGATGCACAGCTGGTTACTGATGACCTCTCTCACTCGGAACACGTTCACACACACACACACACACACACACACACACACACACACACTCATAACCAGACGTACAGTTAGCATTACACTGAGAAACCCCCATTTGGCTCATGTGCTGACTCTTTACTCTTGTGTTGTTAAATATATACGACGGCCCTTAAATAATATAAAAAACCCTTTTTTGTTACAGCACCTGTTTTTGGAATAGCATTTGATAAGGCCAGATAAGTATACCTACAAATATCATAAATCTAACTGGGGAAAATCCTTGGTAAATTCTTTGTCCTATTGACTAAAGCTAAATACTTTCTACTCTAATTCAGCTTTAGCCTTGTTTTCATTACTATATGGCAGCAAAACAAGTTCAGATGTTATTTGGCGATATTGATTTCCATTTGGCGTTTGTTTGTTTGTCTGTTATTTAGCAGGTTTACACAAAAACTGCCGACTCAATTACCATGAAACCTGGAGTAAGGATGTGGTGCAGGTCAGGAAAGAATCAGCTGAACTTTGGTACCGATCCAGATCAGGGAGCATATCCAGGATTTGTTTTTTACATTGTGACCTTTTCAAATTACCTTGATCTCTCAGAGGATTAATCATAGATCTTATTGGAAGAAAAGGTATTTATCAGCGTTTATTTATCAAGTTGGTCTCATCTCATCTCATCTCTCATTTTCGTCCGCTTATCCGGGGTCGGGTCGCGGGGGGAGCAGCTCAATCAAGTTGGTGCAGATCCAAATAGAAATCTGGTTCTGGTGAATTTAAATTTGATTTGATCAGGGTAAGTTGGGCCTTTACAGGGGTTTGTCCTCTTTAGAGTGTGATTCTAGCTTATTATTTATGTGACAGACAGAAATAACAGGTGTCTCCTGTGACATTTTTTACATGTTCTCATTTTACCAATCCAAATACTGTAGGTATTAAACATTGGTTTCGAGGTTCAAATGATTGATGTTAGACTGTTTTTTTGTTTTATTTATCGAAGACTTGTTGTCGTCTGAGCCGAGTGAGTCCGTGTGTGTTGCCAATCTAAGTGTCAGAGCTCGGAGTCTGATCGTTTACACCTCCACTCGCTCCACTCTTCAATCCTGTGCTTAGTGAAATGCTCACAGGGAAGAACTCGAACTCGAAGACACACTTTGAACAGACAACTTTAAAGCTGCAAGCAACCTGTCAACAACAAACCGTAAACTGGCACAACATTTTGACTCTCTCCTTAAAAAATCGAATGTAGTGATATATAATATGTAGATATAATACAACCCTGCTTTTTCAAGAGTAAAAGGTCATTTAATCTGTCTATTTCTGGTGCTTTATTTCTTTTCAGTGCTGTGTTGTCCCACGACAACAAACAACAGTCCTCATTCAAATAGTAAATGAGGTCACTGCAACAATCGCTGACTTTCGCAACCTGAGGCCTTGTTAAACATGCACTGAACTCCAGACATTCTCCTGAAATCATACAGAGGGGCTGAATGTGAGAACGCAAAAGTCTGCGTCTTTTAACTGTGGATATATATATTGTCATGAGTTGAAGAAGGCAGAGTCTGGATAATGTCCGCACCCAATTGTCTGGATATTTTCCGGAGTCTATGTCTGAAAGAGGTTTTAGTGTCCAATGGAGCAGAAAGAGGTAAAGAGGTAAAGACATATTAGTCAGGTCAGAAAAGAAGAAGGAGAAAATCGGAGGGCTGTGAAAGAGGAAAGGTAAAAAGCAGAATAATGAGAGATGGAAAGTTAGCAGAGAGGAAAGAGAAGAGAGGGAAGACACTGTCGGGGAAGGACTTTGTCAAACTCTCAGCGCGCTCAGTTCGAAAGAGATTGGATTGCTGGTGGTGGTGGTGGGGGGGGTGTTCAATGTTCAATGGGGGCGCTGCCAGGGTTGCCACGGCAGCGTTCCGGATGGGCAGGCGGTCTCCTCTCAGGGGGGAGGGGGGGACGTGGGGCTGTCAGGGAGCCTGGCAGGTAGAGACACAACGCCCTGTGACTAGGGGCGAGCACGGGTCAGTGAGAGAGGACAGGAGTGAGGGGCCGGGGTGGAGGCCTGTCTGATGAGGTGAGAAGAGGCAGCGTGGAGGGGAAAGGGGGGGAGACGTGAGGGACGTAAATGAGGGCGGGGGGGAAGGAGAGAAGAGATAGAGATGATTAGAAGAGAATTATCCAAGTGTGAGGGAGGATGACTGCGGAGGAGAGAGAAGGGGGGGGGGAAGAAAAGGGAGAAAAAGAAGAGGGATGGCCTCAGGGTACCCGATACACACAGATCTGTGAAAAAGCCCTGAAACCACCCCAGTCATTAGGCAAGTGGTGGAACTCAACCTCATCTTCTTCTCCCCCTTCCTCTTCTTCTTCTTCTTCTTCTTCTTCTTCTTCTTCTTCTTCTTCTTCTTCTTCTTCTTCTTCTTCTTCTTCTTCTTCTTCTTCTTCTTCTTCTTCTTCTTCTTCTTCTTCTTCTTCTTCTTCTTCTTCTTCTTCTTCTTCTTCTTCTTCTTCTTCTTCTTCTTCTTCTTCTTCTTCTTCTCTTCCTCTGTGTCTTCTTCTGCTCTCTCTTCCTTTTTTTTACGCACAACATCTGAGGCCATCGCACTTCTCACGAGGCAGTGCACAGAAGGGGAATCACATCATTCTAATTCCTTCCTCCCCTCTGCTGTGATTAGGATATTTTAGTCCTGCTCAGACTGAAGAGAACAATTACACAACTACTGGAAGTCCGACATAGGGATGATTCTTCTCTACCATAAAAATGTTGTCATAACGTCTGGCTCGTACTTGAGACTCTACTTTTTCACCCCTGTGCGGTTGTTTGTTGGGTGGTTGATGGAGTTTCATGACACTTGGTTGAAGGATTTGCTTTGGTGAGATTCAGGTTCTTGTTTTCACTTTCCTCAACCATTGTGAGACAAGGTGTCTTTAGAAATAGTTTTTAGGGGACTAATATTTCCGAGTGTGTGCAATTTGTTGAAGATCCAAATAAAAATCTGGATCTATTTAATTTAAATGTAGATTCATAAGAGAACTGTTGGGCCTTAGTGGAGGGATACACTTTAATGATCTAGTGATCTATGGGTCATGGACTCTCCCTTTAGGCAAGATAGTCTGGAAGTTGTGCTGATGGAAGGTCAATTGGTTGAGTCTTGATGTTTTCATTCAGAAAACTAAAGAAAGTATCTTCAGTGATGCCTCGTCCTCTTAGCGACACACACTCGTACACGATGCCAGCAAATACATTCAAATGGGACAGTACTGTGTCTATTAAAATACAGCGCGACTGATTTATATTTCATGGAGACTTACAGGGAGCTGGTGATATTATTCATGGTTTGCTGATAGTAAATTGAGACCCTCATCTTTAAGTTTTTAACCATTAATGAAACCATTAATCAAGTTGTCACAACAATCCCAACAGTCAAGGACTGTTGACATTGGGAACTTGACATTTTTATCAATGTATTGACATTATACAAATAATTTATCAAAATGTATTCAGCTAATAGTGAAAATAATCTATAATTGCTGCCATGATAATCTTTCATGAATAGATACATGTGTGAATATATATATATATATGTTTATAAGTTTATTTTTGGATTACAGAGAGATTCTGTTAATTTGAAACTTTACAGAACTATGTGTTGGACGGATGAATGTGTGCTTGTGTGTGTGTGTGTGTGTGTGTGTGTGTATCAAGCTGTAGGTTCGGTCTCCTGACCTCCTGAGTGGTGTTCGTCGCTTCTTGGAAGAACAAACCAACCACGTGAAGCCTGTGTCATCTGGTCATGAAGTGCCGACTCAGCATTAACAGTGTGTCCTCTCGGCCGTTTGACTTTTGCCGTCCTATCACCGCAAACTATGATAATCATAAATAACTCCAGGAAGACGCTCCACTGGCGACGTTTCTTTCTCTCTAGCTTTTTCCCACAAAGGTGCACTTATTAGCCGAGGCCAGATTGCAGCGATCAGTGACACAGACAATCATGTGGCTCCCTCTCTTTTCTCTCAGACCTCTCGGTGCCCTCGACTCTCTCCCTCCACATCTTCCTCCCCATCTTGCTCTCCGCCGCTCTCACAAGTGGAGAACTGTTCCCGTCGGTGTCATATGATGTCTTGTGGCCCTGTAGTGGTAGCAGAACAGTGACACTTCTATCCCTGTGCCATCTGATAGACACGCCATTCCTTGTCACATGCACACACACACAGACTGCCAGAGTGTGTGTGTGCGTGAGCATCCTCGTATGAGCATGAATCAGGTCACCGACGGTACCAGCCTGCAGCCATGTGCTCCTGCTTATGTCTGCAGTACACTGTACAAAGGCTGCACTCACTCATCTGGAAATGACACTTAATTCCCATGTTAACCTTTTTTTTTGTTGGGGCTCATCTGAAATAACTGAACCAGTGTTCTCTCGCCGCGTTCGAGAAGCATCCTCCTCGGAAAACAGACACCCATCAACCTCTTCTCCACCGGCCTTAATCATTCGTTTCTGCAGCTACATAATCACCACCACTGCACAAATTATGTTGTTCCACTCTCCTCTCGCTCTCTCTGCCCCCTTGCCTCTCAAGACCTGGTGTGGAAAGGGGAATTGGCATCTAACCCATTAAATGCCAATGTTTGGGAAACAAACAGGCAGGGCTGAGAGGTTTGTTGTGATGAGAGGTCAAGGCTTTTATTTTCAACACTTTTTAAAAACTTTTTCTTATCGCACAATCTGCACAGGCTGTAGTTGATTAATATTTGCCTTTCCATAATTTGTTCCTGCTAGGCTGTTTTTCCCCAATTACAACTGGGGACTATTTTAAATCATATTTATGCTTTAATGAAAGTTTATTTTATCCATCCACACAATTACACAAAATTTAATACAGTACATTCAGGCCGTAGTTGAATAAAATCTTGCATAACTGAAATTGTACGACAGTGTGGTTGGTCACAGGGAAAAGAAGAAATAACTTTACCTACTCTTCACTCTCCACCCTTTTGTCATCCATTTTCACGAGATCCTGTCGCACCATCGAATTGTTTGACATGATGGCAAATAATGTGTTCAGTTAAACTTTCAGTAATATTAGAATACAGTCACTTCCCATTTCCACACGTAGTCTGTTTTTAAAGTAATGATCTCTCCCCAAATGAATGGACTAATCCTTTAAGGATATTGATGTAAGAATTGAACCCTGGTGACTGTCCGACCAATGAGAATTTGGCCTGACACGAGCATATCGACCGACTAATTGACCGGTCGTACAGGAGACTTACAGCACCGCATTCAATTATTAGGCCACTGTAAATTATATTATGTGTACACTTAACAATAAGACTGCAAAGATTTACAGTCAATTAAGCCAATGTAGCAGAATTGTACCGTTCAATTAAGTAGCACAGCAAGTTAGAACTGGTTGATAAGAAATTAAATATTGATGCACAACAATTAGTGAATTGATTTGTTAATGTAATCGCTGTCGAAGCACATCTAAAATATGATAGAACTCATTGTGTTTACAATTAAAAATACTTTAAATGGAATCAGCACCATCCAGAAGTACAGTTGTAGAAGGTCAGAGGTCAAAACAGCAGATGTGAACTATCTGATGACCCAGAGGAGGTTCCCCCTGGCCATAAGATATATTTCAGATTTAATATTTTTCTCAACGTGATCGTACTATCGAGGAACATGTCTGAAACAAAAGAGGAAGGACAGATGTAAAGGGAGAAAAGGACTTATACAAAAATTACTTATTTTATGAATAAATAATCTTATTTACCCTCCAAAGCTATAAAGCACTTTTACATAGATCATGAAGACACTATCAATAGATCATAAAACGGTGTCACATGCCCACTGTTTGTTTTGATGAGTGTAATGTTCCAAAATGAGCAAGAAGAAAATGATCTCATGCTTCAAATTTGAGCAAACAAGCGAGAGGATCATGCTGCATATTTTTCTGCTTTATGCTGCTGCTTTTATTTTTTTGACTCTCTCACTTGACATTTCACCCAGACTAGAAAGATTTGGTGATAATCACATCAGCTGATGAAGTGCCGATAATTGTTTATTGTATCCAGAACATAATTTTTGGATTCTTCATCCCTGGTGACAGTTGTTCGTTTTTCTTGTTCCTGCAGCTTTGAGTCTTTGTTCTGGAACTCTTCAGTCCTGGCTGTCTCTGTCTGACTGCTCGGATTGATTGTGCCCCAGACTGAGCATGTGAGTCACCGGGGGGGAATAAGGATGCTATGGCAGAGCTTTAACCTCGTGCACACGCTCGTATTGATCTGTACAAGCCTCAGTGAGTGTTGCTACAGAGCCGGCTGCACTCTGTCATACACAGCTCCCCCTGTCACCAGCCAGTGGCAGCTCAGGAGGAACACAACACACACACACCGAACACACACACATACACAGACTCACAGGTGCACCACACACACTGACCCTGCCCTCTCCGGCCTCACCCGGCCACCCTCTCTCCCCCCATCTCCACCTCCCTACCCTTACTTTTTTTGGCCCCTTCTCTTCCTCTACCTCACTTTTCCTCTAATGAGTTGCAACACTGATAACGAGCCTGATGATCTTCCATTGATTCGGCTATCACTTGCTTGTCTGGTAATTGATCCGTAGCTGAGCCTCTAGTTAATTATATGGGCTTCGACATGGACCCCTGCCCCGGGGGGGATTCTCAAGTCCTGCACAATAATAGTTTTAATAAAGGAGCCTGAGGATCTCCTGTATTTCTCCTCTCTTTTCCCCCCCACACTGCCCCTTTTCTAATTCATGTGCTTCTCTTTTTTCATCTTTCCATTTCCTTCTTCCCCCTCAAAGTTCTCCTTCCATCTCCGCATTTTTACTTCTGCGCCTCTTTTTTTTCGTTTTCCTCCGTCATCACGGCCATCACCATCAGCAGGGGCGAAGGGGGCAAGGGGGGAAGGGGGGGGAGGGGGGAGAAGAAGGGGGAAAAAAGACTGAGAGATGCGGAGGGAGAGTGAGCAATATTGGCAGAGTCCACTCCTCCCTCCCACAAATAACAGCCATTAACCAGCCAGGTCAGAAGCTGAGCCACCAGCTTGACTTGAAACACTGAGTGCCACTTGAAAAAACCCACAGACAAGCACATTTACAGACGAGAGAGAGAGAGAGGGGGAGAGGGAGAGAGAGACGGGCGAGACAGAAAAGCGTGAGCTGGGAAGCAAAGAGGAACCTTGGCCGCTAAATTGTCACTTAATATAATTAGCCTAAGCCTCGTGCATTTCCTCTTCAATAAGTTGTTAAGAGCGGAGCTGGCGTTTCACGGACAGGAGGTGACACATTACGCCTCTTATGACAAGGCTGCTTGTGGCTGCTGACAAGACGCAGGCCAGAAGACAAATGAAGACAGGAATGGAAAGGGAGGGAGGGAGTGAAAGAAAGAAAGAGGCAAAGAGAGAGGGACAAGTGGAGGAAGAATATTCACAGAAGACAACAAAAAAAGAAGCAAAGGATGTAGAAAAGACGAGCTCGAGACAAAAGACACGGCGGCAACGTGACAGACCCTGTCCACTTTTCTCTTTGCCTAATAGAAAAGCCCCTGTGCCGAACAGTAATGACCAGTGTGATAATCTCTGCAAAGGTTACCAGTGTGCTGCCATTAGTCCTACACTGCACCAGAGGCTTTTAACAGACGGCCGAGCTGCCGCAATTTACCACAAAATCCTAAGTGACTTTATACATCAGGAGCCATTTAAACGCAGCCGAGGAGAGAACTTGGAAGAAGGGGAGCTGGGGAAGGGGGGGGGTGTCTTCATTGTTTGAGATGTGTCCTGCGCTCTGTCAGAGGAAGCATAGATCTCCTTCCTCCCTCTCTTTTTTTTTGTTATCCTCCTGTGTGTCTTTTTCTCTGTGTTTGCCTCCCTTTACTCCTCCATCCCTCATTTTATTCTCTTACCTTTGCTGCTGTGGGGACCAATTTGGCTAAAATGGAACCTCTTCCTCATTTTTTTCTTAATTAAAATCTGAGAGGTTCCACGGGGAGAGGAGGGAGGGTCCTGTGTGTGTGTCTGTGTGTGTGTGTGTGTGTGTGTGTGTGTGTGTGCATGGTGGTGGCACACTGCCTGCGTTCCATTAGTCTTTCATTAGAGTCGGTGAAAATCAAACAAAGGCACCAGATTTTGTGTGAAACATAACAAGTCTATTGATATGTTTTCTCCTCGTGTTGTTTTTTTGTTTTTGTTTTCTGATGGTTGCCCTACAAATCAGAAATAGAAGCAATTTCAGCTGCAATCAAAGAACCCTCACTTAAAAACTACAATTCTGCTTCCTCTTAAAACTGCTTTTTTAAATTTCAAAATAGAAACTGAGCTTGTGTGTGTGTGTGTGTGTGTGTCTGTGTGTGTGTGAGTGTGTGTGTGTGGGTGTGTGGTGGGATGTCCCACCGGAGAACTAAGTTGCTCTGAGACGTGCCGGTAGTAATAAGGTAGAGGGACACCCCCCCCTTCCTCTCTCTCTCTTTCGCTCTGTGTCTCTCTCGCTCTCAATGTTTTGCGACGGCGCTTGCCCCCACCCTCCTGCCCCCAGCTGAGGAGGTGTGTGTGTGTGTTTGTGTGTGTGTGTTAGAGAGAGAGAGAGAGAGAGAGAGAGAGAGAGAGAGAGAGAGAGAGAGAGAGAGAGAGAGAGAGAGAGAGAGAGAGAGCGAGAGCGAGAGAGAGAGAGGGGAAGCGTGCAGCGCGATGTCATTGAGCATCTCAGAGTGCAGAGGCACCGTTGCCTCAGTTGAGTCCGACTCACACATATACACACACGCGCACACACACCCCTAGATCGCTGTCTTGTAGCGCGCGCACCCACAGACACACTCATTCATTCGCTCGCACACAAACGCACACACTCAGGCACTCACTTCAGTTCCTCAGCGGCTGCGGTGGAGTACAGAGGAGTCAGAGAGAGAGAGAGAGAGAGAAGGAGAGGAAAGAGAGAGGACAGGCGGCGGAACGGACGCAGAGAGAGGGACACATAGAGAGAGAGAGAGAGAGAGAGAGAGAGTGTCGGAGAGAGAGAGAGAGAAAGAGAGAGAGAGAGAGAGAGAGAGAGCGAGGAGCGGGAGGCAGGGAGAGCTGGAGCGCTGGTGGCTCACTCCCACATCTCATCTCCACTTTGCTGGGACACACTGAATTGATGGTAAGAGACACTCTTGCGTTTTATCCGCTCAGCTGTTCGCGTTTTATTGAGCTTTTCTCTGGACTTCTCTGGTATTTAAACGAAAATATAGTATTTTTTATTTTTAGCTTTTAGATGCTTGACATGCACACTTTTTTTCTTTTTTACAGTTTATTTTGTTTTCGATTTCTTTGTTGTTTTATGTTTGATTTTTTTTTACATTTCTGTTTATTTATGAAATGAAACCTTTACACTGATTTGTTGGTCTCCTCCTGTGAGCATGTGTTCAGTGTGATGTGATGATGGCGGCTCCCAAGTTGTAGTTTAACTTTTACTTCTTTGACATTTCTAGTAGATTAGAGCACTGCAGGATGTCCTGGTGTGTGAGTGTGTGTGCATGCATGTAACCATGTGTCTGATTGTGTGTGTGTGTGTGTGTTTTTGTGTATATGTGTGTGTTTGTGTTGAGTCCATGCCCCGGTGCAAAATGACTGACAGATGGATTAAAACAAAACAAAAAAAAACATCCTGTAAGGCCACAAGCTACATCATGCATCCCACCTCCACTATAATTTACTCAAACACCCCCCCCCCATCCTCCTTTTATTTTTATTTTACTCCATTCTTGCTCACCTTCTCATCAGCCCCCCTCCTCCTCACCTCCATCCTTCTCCTCATCCCTCCTCACCTCCGCTGCTCCGCTCATCTCGCCCTGTCCAGGACGAGGCCCCATAGGAAATTCACCGCAAGCCCTTCTTTTCTCTCTCTCTCTTCAGGAGAATTAACTCCACACACACTCCTCCACCACCACAGCTGCCAAGAAACCTCTCTCTCTCTCACACACACACACACACACACACACACACACACACACACACACACACACACACACACACACACACACACACACACATCTACTCCATCATCTCCCCTCTCCCTGCTGTTCTCCTCGAGAAGCAGGTCTCACATGAGGCTGAAAAAAAGGCAACACGACCCCAAAAGAACCCACCTTCACTGACTTTTTTTCCTCTTCTCTCCTCCTTCACACTCCCACATCCCTCCTGCCCTCCCTCCCTCTCCCTCTCTCTCCCTCCCTCTCCCTCCCTCTCTCTCTCTCTCTCTGTCTAAGTCCAAGGAGGCAGATTTGGATGTGAGAGGCAGTGAGTGCGACACAGTCCCACCAGAGCCCAGCACAGACCCAGAAGTGCCCCGGCCACCTCCAGCAAAGGCTAACGGACCCCACGACACGGCTGGCTCTTGCCCGAGCATCCCCCCCTCCAGCAGCCACGGTAGCAGCAGCAGCAGCAGAAGTGGTCTGGGTGGCATTAGCATCGTTAGCAGCAGCGCTGAGGGAGCAGGCGAAAGCTCCATGCAGTTCAGCACCAGACCGCCTAGTGCTGAGCAGCCGGGCTTCATGGGGACATGGCAGCAGCAGAGCACTGACAGCAACCTCCTCTACAGAATGTCCCAGCAGGTACGTGGAGCTCAGCCTCACTCTCACCCTCTCCATGCCTGACTCTCCTTTATTCTCTTCTGTATGAAAGGAGAAAAACTTTAAATTTTTTCCTCCAGTGATGCATGTTCAGATATGTGATGTTTACTATCTGTGTGTGTGGAATTAGAGTGTTTGTATGTATCAGTCAGTAGGTGTGTGTGTGTAGTGTGTGGTGTGTGGTGGGTTGGTGTTTGTGAGTAGTGTTTTGTTGGTGATATTTCCAAAAGAAGATTTTTTACATGCAAAATTCATTTTTTGCAACTGATGCCTACTTTTTATAATATTTCAGATTTAATGTGTGTGTCCATGTTGTTGTTTTACACACACCACGCCTGCACTGCCTGTGTGTTCCCTTTGAATATCACTAATTTTACACACGAGGCATTTTCCTCTCTCTAAATGAAAATAAGCTTAAAAAACTGCAGATTTTATTTAATTGTAAAAACACACATTTTAATGCAAAAATTCGCCCACTACCAGATAAATAATTGAAATCGCCCTTTGATGGATTATCCCTGTCTGGATTGGTTACATACATGCTTTAAGTCCGCGTAATTGGTCTGTGAGCGGTGTGGAGTTTAAAAGCAAAGCAACAGCAGTGTTTTTGATAACCTCGGCGCAGATAAAGACTCGGGAAGGGGGCACCCCTCTGGGAACGGTTAATTGACTTCATGTGGCCGAGGCAGGAAGCCCCTTGCGCGGCTGCAGCCCGGCAGAGGAGCCGCGAGTGAACGCAGGCTCCGCTTGGAAAAGAGAGCAGTGATAACGGACAGTGTGCACGGGCTGAGGAGAGTGCACGGTTCCTTCAGACGGTCTCTCGCCTGTTATCGTGGACGGTTGCTCTCGAACTCGGTAGTTTTCTGTCTGTGTTTTTTCCTTTGTTTTAAGTATCTCCCAAGTTAGAGCAAGAGTTATTTCTCAGAGACATTTGTCAGGTTGGGAGTTGGGAGAGGAGTGTGTAGATGCGCGCGTGTTTGTGTGTATGTGCACGTCCGTTCGCGCGCACGTGTGTGAGGGGGCAGACAGTTAAAGATAGAGGATGGTTGTTAGGTCGCAGTTAATCATTGCGGGACCTGCAGGCTCTCCGTACCATGCACGCGCTGTTACGCGCTCGGGCCACAGCGGCTCTTGCGCAACAGCTCCGCCGCGGCTCCGTTGGAAACGATGGGAAACTTTTTCTGAAGAAACCAGCGCGAGTACTGGTTTCTACTCTTAATCCCCACCGTGTTACCCTGGAGGTGAAACTTTTGAAAATGTCACATTTGAAGGCAACTTTTTTTTGTTTCTATTGTTTGTTTTTTTAAAAATGTATTCCACTCCCTTCTCCACACTTAACTCAGTCCGCCCTTTATCTTTAAAAAAAATATCCCCACACGGAAATGAATCGCATCCGTGCACCTTTCACGCACATTACATCTGTACAAGGTGCTTCTCTTTACATTCCCCCGGAGTAAATAAATACCCCACTCCCGCTGAGGGGTCTGGAGGAGATGGAGGAGGTGGGTGCGCGCTCCTCTCCTCCTCTCCCGGTGTGGAGGCAGGTGGACGGGGCCCCTGCGCTCAGCATCAGCTGGGACCCCACGTTTGCATTACCCCAGTCCTTTTTACAAATGCGCACCGTTGTTTCAATATAATCAGCCGAGGGACTCGCTGTTATTTATCCTTCCTCGCACCACTTAGAAGACATCTTCCCATGTTTAGTAGGCATGACATAAATCCTCCGAAGGAAGCCTGTTCCTTGACAGACTCGCCTTATTGGAATCTAACCGATAATGACTTTGTGTTTGCCGAGGATGGCGCACCCTGGGGTGTTGGGCTGGAGAGAGAGATGGGTTATGGGCTTGCGTTTCAAAATCTCCCCTCTCGTCGCTTCCTTAAAGATCAACAAGGTGGCACGAGGGACGCGGTATTTTATCTGTTGTTAAGGCCAAATTATATTTCCCTGTGATCGATGGAGACGCCCAGGCAGCAGCAGCAGCTCCGCGCCAGGCAGGACGCACGCAGCTGTGGTGGAGGTGCAGGGCATCACCAACACACGACGTCAGGGAATTACCCTTATTTTTTATTCCATGTAAATGACACACAAAACAGAACTTGAGACACGAGAGGGGAAATAACCCTTTGACGCGAGTTCATCATTTTCTCAGCAGCGTGAAGAAGCTGTGGTTTACAGCAGGTGTCTGATCGGGTCGGTGCATCACTGACATCACCGACCGATGTCTGTGGAGAAACTAAAAGAATTTAGTCCCCAAATTAAGAATCAAGAGTTTTGATATAAAATCTATTGTTTTTTTCTCCTCACGTGTTTTTAACCACAAACCATAAAAAGCAGCACCTGCCTCTTTCAGCGTGAAGGAAATGAAAAGAAAACAAATCTCTATTTGAAATCGAATTTCTCCTCCAAAGACATCGATCTGATTTTAAATAGAATAGAATTTAACATTTTTCATATTTTTCATAATAATAAAAAGCAGCTGTTATCGGTGAAATATTTCGCAATTAATAAAACTATTTATTTGCATATTCACTGGCACGTTTTAAAACGGATATTCGCGTTGATACAATTCGGGGGGAATTGATTCAGCTGAATATTTAAAAATGTTTTATGTTATAAGGGGAGTTAGGATTACATATTGACAATCTATCACACGCATATTCACTTTTCATTATTGTGTGTTTTCTCTATAACGAAATCAACACCAGTGGCGACGGAGGCTTTTCTGTGGGTGGATAATTTACACCTCTCATAACAGGCCTTAATAGGCTTTTAATCTTTGAAGAAACTTTTATTTTTTTTTATCCTCTCTTTTGGTCTGAAGCACGAGAGCATGGAGATTCACAGCCTTCACACAATCCACGCAAGTGTCAACAGGAAACAGCATGCAATTTAAATGAAATCGATGGAATGGATTCGATAAATACTGCCTATTTTCCCAGCCTCCATAATGCTCAGAAATCGGTGCACTGTTTTACAAAGCACACACAAGAGGGAACTTTCACAATTGTTTCATGAAGGAGGGAGTCCAAAAAAAAGAAAAAGAATAAAAACATTAATTAGGAGTTTGAATTATTTCCCACGCAGACTTTACGCAGTGATAATATTCGGAGCCTTAATTGACCCGCTGCTGTTGCTGCATGCGTGGCTCCGAGTATCGACCCCTGCAAGTTAAAAACCCCGGAGTTAAGTGATGCTCCGAGTCTAATTGGTTCATCAGGGATAATTCCTCCACAATGCACGAGCCGCAGGCCGCGTCTTTTTCCTATTTTATTATTATTCCAATTTTATTTCCTCTCGTGCGTAAAAGACGGAGGAATGCGCAGGGAGCAGCTCAGGGATTTAGAGGAGCTCGTAAAAACAGAAAAGCACAGTGCCCTGACTTCCACCTGAGGATGTGCTGCTGCCACCCAGGCTCACACAGCAGCAGCAGCACAGCTCCGAGTGGAAGGGGAAGAAGGAAGAAGTCAGTGCAGGTTGTTCCATCTGAAGCTGAACCTCTGAACAGCCTCTTCCTTCTCTCTCTGCAAGGGGGGTACCGCGGCTTCCTCTGAAGTGCGACAGGTCGACTATGGGCCGAGACCTGGAGGAGGTACAGTGGCACCACTGGTTTCTCTCTCTACTCCCAGTCCTACATATTTATATTTATTAATATATATTTATATACTGCTGCTAAAGTGCCTCATTTCGTACCATCACTATAACAAATAGAGTGTCAAACATATAAATTAGTAATAGAGTAATTACAATTTTTTTAAGTATAGTAATAATCATAATAATAATAGAAGCTGCATTTTGTCATTTTATCAAAGTTGACAGTGTTTATTTCAATATTAAATTTCCACGTTCATTTTCCCACAATAAATCAAATCCAATTTTGAAATCGAACAAATCTGCAGCTTTTCTCCTTTTTTACTAAATATCAAATTCATCATATTGCAAAACTTCCCTAAACTAAAAACCTAGAAAATACTTTTATAAAATCAATATTTTGATAAAAGTAGTTTCATATTTTCATTTCTCCTTTAATAACAAAAAATTGTGCGATGATCGATTCCAATAGTCTGTTTTTAAGACGGTTAAATCACACACAGGCATTTTGGCAGTGATCATATAAATATGTCAGTTTTTTTCTAAATCTGAATTTCTCTGTGTCAGGCCTCGGTTCCCTCACATCCTCCCCTGTTTTTCATATCTTGTGTCACATTTTTTACTTTTCATTGTGATCCATGTTTGCTGATTTTCCCCCTTTTGTTTCACATATTTCCTGAATGCGCATCAGCCACATACACACGCGTGTTTATGTTGAGCTGCTGAAAGTGAACGCTTCTGGCTCCGAGGGCACGATGACAGACATATTTATGGAATAACATGCTCCACTTTGTTTTGTCTGGGTGCAGAAACGGGGTTGATATTATCCTCCCCAGTGCAGATCACAGAGTGTGCTAATCTGCCTATTAACACACTGATACACTTACAGCAGGCGAGTGTGTGTGTGTGTGTGTGAGTGTGTGCACCCGTTGACCCAGTGAGATACAGACGTGCTGCATGTTGCATATGTGGTGCATATGCATTGCCTCTTACCATCATGAGGAACTGGGAGGCAGTGATTTGATGCATATGTGTAGAATTATCCACAGTGAATGTGTGTGTGTGTGTGTGTGTGTGTGTGTGTGTGTGGTTACACTCGACTGTTATTATTTCCATGTCTGTCTTTGATGGGTCGTTGCACACAGAGCATATGGAGTCCTATATGTGCATGTATCTGGTGTCAAATGTGTGTGTGTGTGTGTGTGTGTGTGTGTGTTCTGATGGTGAAGTTTGTGTGTGTGTGTGTGTCAAAGGAATTCATGTCTGTGCTTTTGTCATTAATTTTTCTGAGTGGGTGGCTAAATAATCCTATGCCAGTTGTGCTTGTGCGTTTGTGTGTGTGTGTGTGCCAGCGTGAAAGAGAGAACGAGCGAGTGCAGTTTTTTGTGTGTGTGTGTGTGTGTGTGTGCCTCCCGCTGTGTTGTGTTTCTGCGTGTTGGCTCGGGCTCCATGTGTGTGCGGGTGCGAGGTGAAGTGTCTCTTGGCTGGCCTTGGCAAGAGAGCTGGAGGAGAGCAGAGGTGAAAGAGGAGATTTGCAGAAAAGACACGCACCACTTCCCCCATTACTACTTTCTCTCTTTCTTATTCTTCTACTATACGACGTCTCTGTCTCTCGCTGCTTCTTCTTCTTCTTGTCCTTCTTCCTCTCTCGCCCGCCTTTTCCTTCTGCTCCTCCACACCTCACCCCCCCCCCAACCATCTTCCCCAAAACTCTCTCTCTCCACCGCCAGTCCTCCGGATGCTAAATCAGATGGTTTTATTCCGCAGCTACTGTCTTCACTGAGAGCTCTCCTGAGATTGAGCCGAGGATCCTTTTGGGTGTTTGCAGTGCGTTTATGGGATAATGAATTGTGATATGACACAAGGACACACAAGGAATGTTTCCTCAGTGAATCAGGGGGCGACTGGGATGGGCTTCTCCATCAGTGTAAAGCCATAAAACCTGATCAGAGAAGATTTTGAATCCACTGGTCCACCACTAAAGCTTGGCTGATGGTGCCTTGTCCCTTTACTTGCAGGCCTGTGATTGGCTCTTATACTGTTTGATGTAGTTACTGCAGTGCTGATGGCCAGTTGAGAAGGTCCAGATACCATAATGGAGATATAACGTCCCATCAGCCGGTATCTTCCTCTCTCTCTTTGTGCACATGCAGCAGTGAGCTCAGAGAAGTGAGCGTAAGACTGAGTGGGAAGGCGGCTGCAGCTACTTGTGTATTTACCGTTTTGCGTGTGTGCACTATTAAGAGCCCATCGAGTTTGATCGAGTAGGAGGATGCACAAGGTCCCATTCATGCTGCGGTCCCCCACCATGTTTACCCATCAGGCACCAACCAGGGCGATATGACGTCCGCAACATTTTTACTTTAAACTCGCTTCAAAAGCCTTTTTTCCGTTTATTTTTTATTTTTAATAATTGCATCACTAGGTATATATCCTATACTGAAACCTGGAGATATATTAATATAGTGTTTTTACCTTTTATGGCATTTAGTGAGTCTATTTTAAAAAACTCGCGATATTCTTAGTGGATAAAATCAATTCCCGTGATTTGAATAGCGTGACCTCTACTACACACATCTCTATGAATCTTATCCTTACAGTAAAAGCATGATCTTGCCAAAAAAAAAGGAAAAATCCACACTGCACATGTCTACGATCTCGTGTGTCCCCGGGTCGAACAGTAACCTCTGTAGCCGCGCAGCAAAGCCCTGCAGGACCGACGATCCTGACTCTCCGTGTGCACGACCCCGGGGGCAACCAGCGATCAATAAGCATCATGTGAGCATCACTCACGGCCTCCATGTCAGCTGTTTCCTGTTTGTCCCGAGGAGACGGCTGCCTCGCTGCCACAGTGAACGCCTGGATAATGGGGAGGCCACAGAACGGTGTCGAGACGCTATCGTGGAAGCAGAGAAAAGGGGGTTTTCTTTATCATATGTCTGGCAGGGCCGAGTAGTGCCTGTTTGTGTGTGTGTGTGTGTTGTGTGTGTGTGTGTCTGTGAGAGAGAGAGAGCGTGGAGGAACGACAGAAATGCAGAGCCATCTGCTCCCCTCTTATCAGGCGGCTGAGTGGTGAAATCTCCTGAAGCCGAGTCTTTCCCAGGGACCTGCTTTAGTCTTGTGTGGGCAAAATAACATATTTATAAATATCACAAGATGGTTGCGTAAGATTACGGAGATTCATGAGGTATTTTTAAGGTGTTTCGATTCGCTTTAAATAAATCTAGTGTGAGGCAATTGAATACGGGGACTTAGTAGTGTGATTAGACTCACGCTGCTTTGGGAATAGTACAAAGAGAAGAACAATGTGTCAAATAGGATGGAAGAGGGCGCATTATATATATATATATTTTAACCGATTTGATATTGAGTTTTCTACTTTCTACTGTCCCACTTCTTTTCATTCCCCTCCCTGGCGAGGCCTCTTCAAGCAAACTGCACTCTGCCCTCCACCCGGTTTCTCCTCCTTTCATTTCACACGTCTCTTCTCGAGAGAGGGCCGTTCCTTATTTGACTTTTGGGTGGTTTCCTGCAGAGGGGAGAAGTCGCCGGTGTGAAGAGGAAGTGTGTGTTTGAAGGGGCCAGTCGCTCAGGATGTCACCACCCCGCCCGCCACTGGCTAATGAGGGGGACAGGAGCACAGAGCCAGGGCAGCTACACACACACACACACACACACACACACACACACACACACACACACACACACACACACACACACACACACACACACACACACACAAACACACACACGCACACACAGCAGGAATGCAGCAGCTGTCACCAAGGTCCAGGCAGTTACGGAAGGGTTGAAGTATCGTCGTGTGTGTGTGTGTGTGTGTGTGTGTGTGTGTGTGTGTGTGTGTGTGTGTGTGTGTGTGTGTGAGTGTGAAGTGGCGGTACCCGGGGTCATGGGGGGATTGAGAGCAGGGAGGGGCCTCCGTTGGCTTCATTGACCCAGAGGCCGCCACCAGCAGAGAAGATCATCACACATAATTGACTTAGGTGAAAAGAAGTCAGAGGAAACGTGTCCACATATATATATTTTTGCGTTTGCCTGTTGTATTTTAAGACTCGAGCATATGGCAGAGACATTGTTGCGAGAGGCTGTTCCTTCCCCGGGCCTGTGTCCAGAGGAAGGTGACATGAGGTGTGACCTGCGCTAAGTGACAGGAACTCCAGCGCACTTTCGCCCGCCGCTTCTCCCTTTTCCTGTTATTCCCTCAAAACTCCTGTTATTTCGTTTGCCTTGCTCAACGGGGCAAATCGACAAGCTGACTATTTTTACCATCCGTCTTTAAGGACCCCTTGTCTGCTCGCTCGGCCAATTTGCCCCATCATCAGCAGCGGCAGTGAAGACGAGCTCTCGAGGCCTTTTCATTCTTCTCTCTCCCGGCGTCGGGGCTAATGCTGTCACTGTTATTTGAAAAAGCACTCAGGGTGAATTGCTATTATTATTGTTAAAACCATCATCATCATCATCAGGCTTATTTATGGTTATGGATAATGATGGTAATTTTGTTTCAGGGCCCACGGTTGACTCCCTCTCTTTTTCTCCTGCTAATCCGCCGCCGCCGGGCGAGAGAGAGTGCGTTTTGTTTGTACTGTACATTTTCAACGCGCTGGCAAATTACCAGAGTCGTTGTTTGGAGGGGAAATGGCCGTGCAACAGGTAACGGCCGATTTCACGACCAAAGTTCACATGTGAGGTGAGGAGAACACGCACAGGGATAAATACGTTTACATCCTCGTTGAACTCAATGGCTATGACAGCAGGAGGAGGAGGAGGAGGGGGGGGGGAGGAGGAAGAGGAGGAGGAGAGAGGCCTTTCCCCCCACTATTTTCTGTTTCATTGCTTTTTCTCAGTCAGTCTTTTTTTCCGCTCCCATGTTTCACTCTCCATCTATCTCTCCGCTCTGTTCTGCTCTGTCTCCAGCTCACCGTGGAGATTTGATTGCTTGAGGCCCAGGGAGGATTTTTTTTTAGGGAGGTTTCTGGAGAAGGGAGGTTAGTGGTACAGGCTGTGGTAGGCTTGTAGCCAATGTACACACACACACTCACACGCGCACACACACTTCACACACACACACACACACACACACACACTAGAGATATGCAGTCTGACAGGCATAGATACCTGCCTTCACCCTCTCCTACTTTGTCTCTTCTTCACGCAGATTGTGTAAAAAGGCCTTCTTTGAAAACGCCCGAGTCCAAACTCATTAGCTGCTTTTTAGTTGTGAGCAAAGTTTTAGGGCAACATGTGTGAGCGTTTGTTTGTGCTCTCTGCTGACTTTGTAAAGATGTTTGCGCTGCTAGATTAATAACATTTAATGGCCACTGTTAAATGCAGCTGCCCTGGCATCCCACTGCTCGGGTTCTTCTGGCAAACCAAGTGCTGGGTGGCTTTTCCTTTTCTGTGTGTGTGTGTGTGTGTGTGTGTGTGTGTGCTGGGGATGGTTGGTGAAGGCGCTGTGTGTTGTCGCTTAGCATGCCCGTGCATTTTGGATGTGACCACCCCACCCACACACACACACACACACACACACACACACTCACACAAGCTGAATTGAACCTGCCTGCATGTGAGATGATCACATATCGAGCAGCGGTGGACTTGACTTCTAACAATCTATAACGTCAATTAAGTCACAAATGATCTAATTAGGCCTCTGTGATAGACATCAATTGGTCTGACCCTGCATCCATGGAAAACAGCGGGGGGGTGGGGGATACCAACACACACGCACGACCTCTGCCACCGCACATTGTTGTCCGTTTAGCGCTCCTGGCAGTCATTGTGCGACTGAACAACGGGACAAAGTGGGGATTCTTGTATGGAAAAAGCTGTTTTTTGTTATCGTTAAAGGGTGTTGTTGTGGACACACACACACGCTTGCGACTGCAGACACACACACACGTACACACTTGCTTTCCCTATGTTGATGTTTTCTCTGTAAGTGGCCCGAGCTGCCTCTTCCATTGTCGGGAAACACACTCAGCGATAAGTGCTTTGTCGGAGCGCCGTCCGCTGCATGATGTGTGCGACTCTGACTGGCATTTAATATTTCATAGCATTTA
Source organism: Pseudopleuronectes americanus (assembly GCA_038501795.1). Classification (NCBI taxonomy): domain Eukaryota; kingdom Metazoa; phylum Chordata; class Actinopteri; order Pleuronectiformes; family Pleuronectidae; genus Pseudopleuronectes; species Pseudopleuronectes americanus. The sequence continues at coordinate 6,591,363 of CM076721.1, forward strand.
ATCCATTTGATATGTTTCCTCCAAATACCCAACAACAACAAAAAAAAATCTGCAGCTTTTGTTTCCTTTATCCAGGCCATTACTTTGGAGCTTGTTGATCAGTTTAGATTTGTAAAAGGTGGCAACAGGGGATTTATCACCCAGATTCACCGCTGCCTTCCTGCACGGCCGTGGATGCTCATAAATTTAGCATCTTGTTGGTCTAAAAACCTCAGGAGGGCAAAGGTGATCCTTTTGTGTCAGATCAATGTGTGACCAGATATAACTCAATATCTTTAATAATAAAAACATCATAAGCAAAGGGCGAAAGCTGTGAGATTTATCGCGGGAGAGAAATGTGAAATGAGAGCACTTGAAGGGCAGTCAGGTTCGCAGGAGGAGGAAGATAGCGCATTATGACAAAGAAGAGTAAAAAGGAGTCGACAGCCTGTGCACCAGTTCGGGAGGTGAGCTCTCTGTGAGATCAATTGGTAATAGGCTGATGTCACAGGGGCGATTAGAGGCGTCGACTCGCCTGTGTTGTAAATGCTGTCAGATCGGTTAAAGGAAGCCTAATACCTCTCAGGTTGAAAGCTGTAATAACATCAAGTGTAACTGGATCTGTGGGGAAGAGTGTGTGTGTGTGTGTGCGCCCGAGAGTAGAAGAAGGAGCCGTCGGAAAAGGCAGAAGTGTTTCACGGTGTGTGTGTACGATGCCTAGGTGTGTGCATGTTTTGTGTGTGTTTGTGCGGGGGCATGAAGCAGCAGCAGCATGCATGAAGGCGAGAGCCGCGGGGCTGCTCCTGGCATTTTTTCGGCCACCAGATGCCTGTCACTGCTTTAAGAGGAAGAAAAAAAAAGAAAAGAAAGAGAGAGAGAGCAGGGGATGAGGAGGGAAGAAGGACAAAGAGGAGGGAGGGGAAAGAGGGGATAGAGGGGAGGGGCAGGGGGGGGCACCGCTGTTCAAATCATGTCACGTAGCGCTAATTCATCCAGCCTCATTAGAGAGAGGGAAGGGACCAGAGGGCCTCTCTCAGGACAGGGCCCGCGCTGAAACACACACACACACACACACACACACACACACACACACACACACACACACACACACACACACACACACACACACACACACACACACTCTCACACACACACACACACACAAACACACACACACATTGTCTCAGGTTTTCTCTGGCACATGCTTACACACAGATGCAATTTCTCTCTTACAAACACACACACACACACAGACACACACACACAGATGACACTGGCACATGGCGCGGCGCGGGGGCAGTTTGGGGAATAGAAAATTGCCTTCTCAGGAAGGCCCTGGCCAATTAAGGACCTGACCGTATTGAATGTCAAGTGTTAATTTAGGCTGCCCCTCCCTCCCTCCAACCCCTACACCCTCACCCCTCAATTTCCCAACAGTGGTGGTGGGGGGTAAAGGTGTGTGTGTGTGTGTGTGTGTGTGTGTGTGCGCGCGTTTGTGTCCCAGCGATGAGCAAATACATGTCAAGCCAAAGTTGATTGCCTGCTCCGTATTATGTGTCGCAGACAAGTGGCAAATGTGCTCCCTCCTTTTAGCCTCTCGCGAACGAGGGATGCCGCGATGGAAGGAGGGAGGAGAGAGGGAGGATTAACTGTACCGCCGTGATAAGAATGGGGTTACACTGGGGAAGACGGGGCGGGGAGTGAAGGGGACAGACAGAGAGACAGAAACACAGAATAGTAGAAAGAGGGCAGAGGGGTTTGTTTGATCTCAGGACGGGCGAGTGACTTTGATAGTCTTTTAATTGCCTTCAGTTATTTTTTGCAGAGGTGACGTCCCGGGCAATAAATCAAAGGAAATATCTGAGAGGTGTTTTAAAAAATAAATACCCCAAAATTTCAACTTTATGAGAAACTTCCAATGATGTCAACATAATGGCCGCTGCCACGGTCCAGGGGCAGGCAAGGACTGATGGTAAATGCCCACCTCCTTACCTCCGTGATCTAATAGACATCCACTTAGTCTTAATGGGCAGATTCCCTTTCTCCCCTCGTGATGACTGTTGCACTCTTTTAAAGGTGCAATCGCCAGCTTGTCTTTCCTGTCAATCCCCCCCCCACCCCCCTCTCTCATGTTCAAGACAAGAAAGAGAGAGAGGGAGGGGAGGGGGGTCATAACTGAAAAAATACATATGGATGAATCGCTCACAACAACGACCAATTCTCACACTTTAGCCAGCCCTCTGGCTATGTGTGTTAGTCAAAGGCCCATTATTTTTACATTCACGGAAATGTATGTATGTGCCCTGGGTGTGTGTGTGAGTGTGTGTGTGAGTGTGTGTGTTTGTGTGTGAAAGCAGTGATGTTGTGAAATTGAATAAAGAGGGTGAGTATTGATCATTTCCCCTTGTGTGTTATTAGTGCCTGCTGCTACTGACACAGAGAGAGCATGAGCCACACGCACAAACATAGGAGGGACATATACACACACACACATACACACACAGACACACACTGCCATGTTTACTCTGGAAATACTGTCCAACTTGCAATCAGTGATTTATCATGCTGCAACGTTTCGGTACCAGACCTTCATCAGGCAAACCTCATGAAATACAGCATGTTGTTTGCATGTCTTGACAACTGTAATAATTGCGTCAACTGGGAAAAACTACACTTAACTGCTGCATATTATACATCCACAATATTTCCCCAGAACCAGTTGGTTTAAACCTATAAATTATAGCCCCCAGTAATGTTATGACACACTGGGTTATATGTCGTTGACTTATATGCACCAAGGGTCTTTTCAAAGTGAGGCAATTTTTGTCCTCTCAGCTTCTACAGCCCTACACACAAACGCACACACATACACACACACAAACGTATAAGGTCTTTACCATTACAATCTGTTTAGTCAATCTGCTGTGAGTGATAACACGTTTGGAGATCACAAAGGTCACGGCAAAGTGTAATTCAGTCTCTGATCACCGAGATCCAAACAGCCACCCATGCAGGCCTCCGGGGCCAGGGGAGAGGGAGGGTGTTAAAGCCCAGCCAAGGCGCTCCGTCTCTGGGTAGATAGTGACGTCTGCGAGGCCTCTGGAGCTCCAGCGGCCAGCCAGAACTGAAAAAGTCTGTCAAGCCCCATAATAGATCACCCTGACCTGGGGAGCTGAGGACAAAGAGAGAGGGGCGCGGAGGGATGAAATAGATACGGCTAAAGGGAAAAGAAAGAGAAAGCAAGAAGGAGAAGAAAAGGAGAAAGAGTGCGACCGGTGGCTTAATCTCTCTGGACCGGCCATTTTCCCCTCCGGATGATAGATATACTCGGCCGAGTGTGTGACACAGATGGATAACGCAGGCGTCTGGGGTGATAGAGTTATAAATTAACACATTACCGGACCTTAATGTGAACTACTGTGGAGGACCCCACACCAACATCACCAACCCTCCAGGCACACACACACACACACACACACAAACACACACACTTACACAAACCTTCCTATAGAGTCTCAGTGATGCGTCGAGCTGAGTTCAGGGTGTGGACGCTCCTCCTCAAGTGCCATTGATCTGTTAAAGTGCTGAATTAGCAGGAGAAGCACAACAGCTACTGACACACTTTTTATTTCTTTCTTTCGTTTCAATATTTTCATTTTTTTCTTTTCTTTTCATTCGTTCTTTCTTTCGTTCTTTTGTTCCTTCCTTTTTTCTTTTGTTATTACTTCATTCCTTTCTTTCTTCCTTCCTTCCCTCCCTCCCGACATCCTTTCTTTATTCCTTGTTTCCTTCCCTCCTTTCATTATTTACTTCCTTCCTGTCTTTATCCTCCCTTCCTATTTCCTTCCTTCCCTCTTCCTTACTTTTTTCCTTTAATTCTTTCTTCCCTCACTCCCACCCTTCCTTCCTTCCTTCCTTCCTTCCTTCCTTCCTTCCTTCCTTCCTTCCTTCCTTCCTTCCTTCCTTCCTTCCTTCCTTCCTTCCTTCCTTCCTTCCTTCCTTCCTTCCTTCCTTGCTGCTTCACCTTGGTCTCGACTCACATGCTCCTGTTCTCTCGTTGAACAATCACCTCGCTCTTTTCCCTGACACACTTCCTGTTCAGTCACAACTGCTCCTTCAAGTAACTCTCGCTCTCCTCGGTTGTCCTGGCAAACCCCCGATGCTTTTTTTGTTCACCCCCCATCTCCAGCTGGAAGGTTTCACCTAAAAGAACAGTTGGTTTTTCTCTCCTTCTTCTCGTGGCCCACACAATATTCACCAGCCAAAACTGTTATGTCCCTGACTATGAGACTGAAGGGGATGTGGTGTGTGTATGTGTGTGTGTGTGTGTGTGCGTGTGTGTGTGGCTGGGGATCGGTATTTAATAGCCAGACATACAGAAGAGCTCATATCCAGAGCAGCAGTAGCCTGCACATTGTAAGGCCACACACATTGACAAGGTCCTGCGTAGCTCGCTGGGTTTAAAGACCCACCCAACTCCTGTAGAGCGAGGCAATGGCTTCTACATCTACAGGCTAACCACAGTGAATTCCACTGGTTTAAATGTCATTTAACAACATACCAGTGCCTTCTGGAAACGGAGAGTGGAGTCCAGTAAGGTTCACTGGTCCCTCCGTCTGCTGAGTGTGTGGGGCTGTGTTGTGCTTGGGCTTATGAGTGGGACAGACTGTCTGCTCTCTGAGTCCGAGTCAAGGCCCTCAGCCAAGAGGTGCAGATTTGTTAGTGTCTGCTCCATTATCACCATCACTCTCGTGGCTTGTTGTGTGTGTGTGTGCACCAGGGAGAGAGAGAAGAAGGGGAGTAGAGAGGCTGTCCCCTCGTTCTCTTGCTTGCTGTGGTCCAGCCCAAACAGTTACCATCTGGTGACCAGTGACTGACCCTTTTCCTTGTCTTACACACACACTCCCACACACACACACATACAGACGTATACACACACTGGCTGCAGGACTGCATCCAAGTGATGAGTGAGTGACCACCAGCCTCCCCTCCTCCCCTGCTGAGTGTCCATCCCTGCCAGACCTCCCGGGTCCCTCCCCTCACTGCACATGATTGGTCGATGAAAGGTTGATGGGCGACCGATCTGTCCGCAGCTCCAATAAAATGCTCAATAAAACACCGATCCTGGTCCTGACAGGGCTAATAGAAAAAGACCAGGGAGGAAAAAGCACCTAAACATACATACAGTGCACACACCCACACATGCACGCATGCACACACACATGCACACACATACATCACTGTGGCACAAAATAGGCATTTCCCCAAACTGGTTGGAACCACATTGCAGTTTTTCAGCCATTTGCTGATATGCAATTCATTGTTCAAACATTTCTTTGGTTGCATCTTTTTAAATGTGAATATCTTCAGGTTTTATTACATGAAAGTAATTAAAGTTTATATAGGTTAGTCAAACAAAATAAGACTTGACCTTTAAAAAATTATAACCAGATCTCTTTGACTCTTTTGGGGACTAGTGATCAATCACTGTATCAATAAAGTGCTCACTTGTTCAATAAGAAAGACAATATTGTTAGTTGCAGCCCTAGTTCAGATATTGGACACTGGAAGTTCCACTGGTTGACAGAAAAGACCAGTCACCAGTGTTTTTGTGTGTAGTGAGGCGCAACAAGAGAGAAAGAAGTGTGTGTTTAGAGTGCGCCGGGTGACAGACCAAGGTCAGAGGCACAGACGAAGTGACACATGCATCACAGGGTTGTGACATGTCAGGGTCACGACAAAGGTCACACTGCATGTCCAGAGAACACACACCCGTGTCTTTCAGCTCCTCCGCGTGTCAGGGAGTGACCGTCCCTTCAAAGGAAAATGGAAAGCAGGAGCAAAGTCCACCTCTGCTCTCCGGGGGAACAAGGACTGTGCGGGGAGCAGGTCACAGGCAGGGCATAATGGCAGTGTGATGCTGCGACTGTAGCTCTCCCTTCAGGTTAGATGCAAGGCGGGGTGAGGGTGAGTGAGAGAGAGGGAGGAGGCGAAGTGAGCGCTGGGATGGTGGCTGTATTAAAAAAAAAGAGAGAGAGAGAGCGACAGGGGCGATGGAGAGAGATGGAGTGAAAGCGCAAGTGGAGCATATCAGCAACAAAAACACTTAAAGTGAGGGATAGTGAGCGGGGACAGAGGGAGGCAGCCGGCGGGGGGTGGGTGGGGGGGGGACTGAAGGAAGGGGAAGGCGGGAGGAAGGGGGGGGAGAAAAGAGAGCGAGCGGGAGTGTGTCCCCTCGCCTGAGGCTGATGCATTGTGACAGTCACTTAGAAGGATTTCACTTCCCCTAAACTGTGGCTTGCAGGAAGAAACGCCATAAGTTGGGACAATTATGGGCAGAAGGAGATATGACAGGACACATGCAGAGTTATCTGCAGAGGGAGGGAGGGAGGAAGTCAAGCAGAGGGAAGCCAGCAGTGTGTACATGTGTGTGTGTTTGTGCGTTCAGAACACAATCCAGTTGCATTTTGGGAGATGGCTCTTCCCTGTGTACGCTGCCCAGTGTGTTTGTGTGGCAGGGGAGGGGAGGGTGTTTTTGTCTCTTTTAGCTCTCGGTGCACACGGCGTGTCAGGGAGGCCTCTCTCTCCTCCTGGTACCGTGTGTTACCACTCTGCCTCCCTCATTCCTTCACCCCATGTCTGTAACTTAACCTGGTGACGGCGGGTAGGAGGGAGAGAGCGAGAGAGAAAGAAAAAAAAATAAAGAAGTTGGATTCAGTTGCTGCCAAGAAAACAGGCCCTGTTTTAAATTTTGTATTCTTTGCTTGATTTGATTTCTTCCTGTAATTTGTTTTATTTAAATTTTTGAACTTTTTGCATGCTAATAGTTTGGACTTTCGTGTCATGGCCCCGATAAGTGTCCCAAACGTTCTCTCTGCTGCAGGACATTGTGTTACCCCTGCGCCGCGAGCGCTGCCAAGAATGTCACTGTAATTTGAGTGTAAGTGGATTCCAAGAACTACACTTTTCCTGTTTCATTGAGTCGTTTTGCTTTCAGCACTATTATGTCCTGCGTGCGAATGAGGTGCTGGTGTGTTTGTCTCTGGGCTTTTTTCCTCTGGCCTGTGTCTTTCCACATGGTGCCTACAGTTACAGTTCACCTACAGTTCTCTGAATTCTTGCTCCAGTGTGTGTGTGTGTGTGTGTGTGTGACTGTGTTTGAGTGTGTGAACGCACAGTGTAATAAATAATGACAACTGCAAAAAAAATAGCTTTCATTTTGAAAAATATACCACAGTCGACCGCCCTGCGATACCGTCTATTCAAACATAGACAGATGAGCATCTCTCCCTGACTTTTTCTCTTCTTTCTTTTTTTTTCCTCAAATGCATTTCTTATTTTTGGGTTTTATTCCTTGTGTGTGTTTGATAAACGCGCTTCATGCTGAGCCTACGTCACCAAAATGAAAATATACCAAAGTGGAGTTAGGCAGTAGAACCTCAGTCCTCTGTCCCTGCCACCTTCCCTCGCTGCGTTTCTCCCCCGCTCATCAGTATGGCACTTGTGTTTGCTGAGCTGGCTTTTGATAGACTTTGGTTAGGTCATTGGAGAGTTGTTATTAGCTCTTCCTCTCTTCCCTTCCTCCTTTTCTTCCTCCCTCTCTCTTCCCCCCCCTCTACCTCTCTCTCCTCTGGGCTTTTGCTCAGATGCACCTCCAGGCCAACGCTGAGGCTGTAGCCTGTGTGGGGGAGTGATGGAGGGATGGATGGAGGATAGCTGGAGGACGGAGGGAGGGAGGGAGGGAGGGAGGGAGGGAGGGAGGGGCAGACTGGTACAGAGGTTGAGGGGTATTAGACCCTCGAAACACAGCTGGGACCCCCTTCTATCAAAGAGATGGAAATGACCGTCTGCCGGCATTAGAGGTGCTGGGATGAAAGAATGGCCGGCGAACCCTCAGAGAGGAGTTTGGCACCGCGTGGAGCCGGAGAGCACAACCACCTTTCCTTCTCTTTGATGGCTTTTAAATTCAGAGAAAGTCATTTAATCAATTAGCTAAAAAAATCTGAAAGTGCACATTCAGTATAGTTCACTGTTTCGCTTGCAACGCCCACAACAGTGGATGAAATGACTGCCACAGTATTTTCTGTGTTTTGACGTCTGAAAAAGCCTCCAAAGTCAAACTCGACTTTTTGGATCGTCTATCAATTTTTAAGCCAGTCGCCATAGCAACACCTCCTCACCAACACAGGGCTATTCTCGGTGTGAACGCCCACTGAGAACTTTCCTAAGCAAACAGTGTCGTAGATTGATCCTGAGAGTTGTGCAAGTAGTTTATGTTTAATCACTTCTGTGTGGACCCACGTCCCGGCAGAGATGAGCCTTTACGTAAATACAAAAACTGTTTCCCCCTGTCTTTAATGCATATTACCCATACCACCTTGCGGCACTCATTACCCATGACAGGGGTCAAGCAGGGTTGTGGGCTAAGCACTCCATCGACTCCAGTGTCAATAATCTACTCGTGTCTATCCACAGTTACCCTTACAGTGATGTGCAGGAGTATGTTGGCATCGTTTGTGAGGAGACTACACGTCAGCAGGTCATGACCCCGAACACCAAAAAGTTCAAGCCCCAGTAGAATCTCTGAAAAAGTCCAGATAGGAAGATGAACCCAGGAAACCAGGAACATATTTTCAGGCCATTTTTACCACTGGTAGCTGCAGCTCTCCATTCAGTCCACGCAGGCTTAAATAATTTATCTCCTCTGCTCTCGCACTCGATCTTGCACTCTCTCTCTCCATGTCGCTCTCTGTTGCCCCGCCCGCCCTCTCTTTCCTCTTAGCACTTGCTTCATTTGTTTGCTTTGAGGAGCTAAATCTTGTTTGCGCATATTAATAAATCAGGGCGGATTATCCCGCCACAGCCGCTGTAGCATCCTAGGCCTCCACGCTCTGCACCGTATCTGAGGCCGTGTGGCTCTGTTTGCAGAGTGCACCCCCCCCTCCATACCAGGGAGGCCTAGTGCGCTAGGCTAATTAGATTAATTCTGATGCCTGTAATGATTGCTCGCCATCTATTTTTAATGACTGGTGCATATATCAAAGAACAGTAAAGCATGTTACCAGCGAAGCTTGCTCCCAGTCCCCCCAGCGCGTCAGGCACGGTAGGGGGGCACTGGCTTAGGGTCGGAGTGTTAGCATATTGCCATTGTGCGTGTGTCTACATGTGTGCATACATTTGTGTCACTGCAGGCTAAGACGGAACATGTGTTCAGCTTGGCCTCTGCCTGCTCAGATTTTTTTTTGTTGATTAAAACACAAATAACTGAAGTATCCACTCACTGACATGACACTGTGAATTTGTTTGTGGTCGAAACACACACACACACACTTCCAGCTGTTGTTCTTGTCAGTTGCGGCCGATACATGTTGTTTTATTTTAGATTCTGGAGTTACTGGAAAATGTGATAGAGAAACAAGGGTTCGGCTGTGCAGTAAAACAGATGCAGGAGAAATGTTTAATCTGCATGAAGTAAACAGCGTTACCTTTATGTTGCTCTATCGCTTCCATGTGATGTCCTCAGCTACCTCCCCCTTCCAGTGAATCAAAAGTAAACCTACTCCATGGTAAGTCATTAAGCATTAAGCCACGGCTTACACCTTGCCATCTCCGAGCGAGTGTGTTCACCAGCCCTCCTTATGCATCGGAGATGTTGCTCATCTTTAATGGATTGATCTAAGTCTCTTCCCTCTTTCTCCGTCATAAATATTTGAGAGGCGAGCAGTTCAAAAGTGGGGAAAAAAGGGGCGTTTAGCGAAGCCATTTGGAAACACAAATCTGAAATGAGAGACCGTGAAGGGTCGAGGAGGAACGAGGAGAAAGGCGTGAAATCGAGGGGCAAGAACCAGAAGTCATCCTGAGGAGGCACTCCGTATACACATCTCTGATTTTCCTCTTCGGTTTTTCTCACGCTGAATAAATACGTGCATCTTACACCTCACACACACACACACACACACACACACCTCACACACACACACACACACACACACACAAGGTAGATTTCCATAAAATATTAAAGGAGGTGTTTCCTGTAATTATAGCACTGTTTGCCTCAGCCTCAAAGCCTGATCTGTAATTAAACAGGACTGCACACGCACATGCCAAAGTAAAGCACACAGGTCTGCACCCCAGAACACACACACACACACACACACACACACACACACACACACACACACACACACACACACACACACACACACACACACACACACACACACACACACACTTTAGAACACCAGGCAGGGTGCAGGCTTGTGAGGAGATCGCTGTAATACATATCCTCCATTAACACATTTGTGGGCACACACACACACTTACACACACACACTCAGTGGACTCAGTTATAGACAAGTGCCCATAAAGGAGGGAGTGAACACACACCTACTACCTTTTCAGTCTCTCTCCCTCACACACACACACACACACACACACACACACACACACACACACACGCGCACACACACGTATCTCTTTCCCAGACACCCTATTGTGATGTTATCTCCATAACTATCCATATATTGATCTACCTCCCTCTTCCGTCCTCTTTAATTCTCTCTCCATCTGCCTCCCACCTCTCCCCCGCCCAGTCCTTATCTAATCTGGCTCTGCCACTAATGGCAGCCATTCCCAGCCATGAACAAGTGCCATAATGTGCTCTGGTAAGCCTTTATGATGTGAAATGACCCTATTGATTGGCTCGCATCCCCACTGACAAAAAAGTGGCGGCAGTCACTTATTACTGTTAATGAGCTGTGGGATGGGCCCGGCACGGCGCACGTGCACACGCCCGCTCACACGTGCACACACACACATGCCTGTGCGTATATATGTATGCACGCTTTGCATAATGGTGAAAGCATCACTCCTACCTGTCTGTGTCCCGCCACATCTCAGCTCGTTAGCGATGGGAGGTCCCACCGCGTGACGAGCTTTTAATGGCCGCCGCTCGGCGTCGTCACGTCGCGCTCTCGATGACTGTTGCATCTGTTTCTGCTCTTTGCGTCTGTTGTCCACACCTGGCGTGTCTGTAATGAACAAAGCAAGAGATGAACACTTAGTCTGACAAATGATACAAGCTTCTTGCTTTTGTTGAGTTCAGCACGGGAGGCTGGATGCTAGCTGTTGTTGACAGTGTAGAAGGAGTCGTGGCAACAGCAAGCTTAATGGCAGCCAAAAACTAAACTGGGAGGTTTGGTTAGACACCAGCGTGTCAGGGCCACAGGCGTAGATCTGACTTTGACACTGGGCCGTGTAGACAGAGGGGGGGGGGCGGTATTTATGCCAGCCTGCTTTATGAATCAGGGGGAGTTGTCGTTTTGTCCATGGTGTATACAAATGTGGTTTATGTGTGTTTTCTGAGCTGGCAGCATCTCATGGGGATAATCCATGGGACGCATCCAATCAGCCGCAGTGCATGTGCGACACATGTTTTTTTATTCAATCTTCTTGTCTTTTCATCTTCCGCCACCACCAGAACGCTTCCTGCTATTTTCTTCCCAGCTCGGGACAAACGAATAACAGATGTGAGAGGCTGGAACATCCCCTACCCTCCACATCTCTTCCCCGTGCTGTGACTAGTCCGCGACAACCTTTGTCAACTTTTGGACTCTCCTTCCCTCCGCTCTCCCTCTTTTTCCCACTCTTCAGTTTCCCCGAAGCCTGCCCATCCCTTGTCCGCTATGTGGGGATACGAGGCTGCACCCATCTCCCACCCGCTCCCCCCGGATGACTGTGCGTCTTATTCACAGTCCATTTGTCTCTTTTCTTTTCCTTTGCCTGTGTCTGTGTCCTGGATCCTTTCAGTGTGCAGACGGGATGTCCTCCTCCGGGTCCCCACGTCCTCAACGTGGTGAATCAGAGAGTTGTTTAATTTACAGGAATCACGAGTCAGCTTGGTTTCAAGGAACAACTGTATCACGTGGTGACAGAAGGGGGAGCAGCGACAGGGAGTGCTGTGGGAAAAAGAGTGAAACACTGGGGGGGGGGAGACAGTAGTGGAATCATCATCAAATTAGTTTGTGTTTCTTTTCAAAAGGTTTTGACTTCGAGCACTGCAATAGAACCTCGACACTTCTAGTCTTCGAAGTTTTGATGAGATCCCGGAGCTTATAGTGGGATTCCTCTGCTATAGGGAACATAAAGCACTCAAAGTTTCCCATACAAATCAATTGAGCACCTTAGTAATTAAACTATAATTCAATACATTTGCTTATTTATTAGCTCCTCAAACGAATAAATCAATGGCGTATCAATATTGCATACTTGAAAAGATTTATTTATGCAAGGCCGCAGATGGAACAGAGGATATAGTGGGGTGTCTGGGAAGAGTCAATATTTTCATATGTAAGCCTGTGAAATTAATGACCTAATATCTGCAATGAGAAAGCTCGTTTTAAAGGCATAATCCTCTCTCTGTTTCTTGGGAAGACAAGAGCAACTGAATCAATGAAGGTTGAGGCTCTGGGAAATTATATCTGCACACACACACACACACACACACACACACACACACACACACACACACACACACGCACACACACAACCCCACAAACCCACACAAACACACAGTTTTATTCTACCTTGTACACCAGAACCACTGCCAGAGAGAGAGAGAGAGATACACGGAGCGACAGTCTGTAATAATGAGAACTGTAGAACTGGTAAAAACCTTCTTGTTTTTTTGTTTCTTTTTTAGTGAAAGAAACTGATTACATTTAAATTGACCTCATTCACACACCCCCCCACTCGCTGTGTGAAACACAAAGCAGCGCATGTCATTTGGCACTTCTTAAAAGTAGCAATCAGTTACTGTATTAAATCCAAAAGGCTGAATATATACGAGGGGGGAAAACCGTACCTGCACTTCTACATAGTGAAAACACATGTTGGAGGGGTGATCTCTAATTTGACTGGATCATGCACCAGTTCACGAGCTGTACACTTCGAGGATTCATTCTCGGATTTTGTTGCAGACATTTTTTTGGGGGGCGTTTTTGAGAGGTCATTTATTTCGGGGTTGTGCAATGTGCGTATGTGAATGTAACCTTACGAAACACACTACCTACAATGCCAGGAAAGACAAAGGCTCAGCAAAAAGCAGTCGTTTCCTGCACACACACACACTCACACACACACACACACACACAAACACACTCACACAGAATTAAAATGTCATTACTTAGCTCGATTCAAGGAGCTCAACAAGACAGGAGAGGGAGAGAAAAGGAGAAAAAGAGAGAGCAAAATGGTATTTAATTCTTTCATTATCCAAATGAGTGAAAATCACATGGATGCGTCGGGACAGTGCCACGCGTCTGCCTCAGAATCACCTCAGCAATTACAGGAGGAAGTTAATGAAGGCAGGGGCTCGGTGTGCGGCCGTGGCTCACAGCGGCCACGCAGGCTTTTGATTCCATTTGGAGGAAAGGCCTCCGAGGGCACACTGGTCAGGCCACAGTTGACCTTCTTTATCTGACCTTTGACCCCTGCAGTAACGCGGGAGCGGGGCTGATAGATGATTTGTTGTCTTGCTCGCCCCAATAGCCCAGGGAAAGATAGATAGCGAGAGGGGACGGACGGGGAGTGTGTTCAATAAGATCTGGTTTTCACTGAACTTCTCAGCACTTATGTTCACGACACCAACATGCTGGTTGGACGACTTGTTAACACACTGACCCCACACTCACAGCAACGTGAGTGTCAACACCGGGTCTCTACACCATGCCTAAGTAGCCATAGGAGGCCGTGGCGGCGGAGGGAAAATCTGAAGAATAAGGTGGTAGGGGGCATGTAGAGGACAATCATTAGACTGCACAGGAGGAGGGATGGAGGAGAGGCAGCTGGGTGTGAGGAGGAGAGAGCGGCATCTTCAGTGGGTCCCCGAGCATCTGGCAGCACGTCGCGGGGAGCCACGGTCCCTGTCATTAATAGTGATGAAATCATTTAAGCCATCAGGACTAAACGAGCCAGTTAAGAGATGCTCAGCGCTCCACTTCTGTCTGGAGATGGAAAGGCCTCTCCTGCGCTCGCTGCTGGCATCCACACACAGACAGGGGGAATGAATGTGTGCGGATGTGGAAGCTGGAAGAACATTAACTACGTATACTCTTCATGCACACATATTTTACTGCGCTGTGCTGAACCCAATAATGAATTTATTTGAAGCTCCAGTGCATGTGTGAGGTAAAAAGCTGTGCCACTACTTTAAATAGTGTTTTCAATTTTAAGCTCTGAATGTATTGAATTGCACAGACTAAATTTATAATTATTGGAAATATTAAGGTAGTAATTATTTGCATCTGAATTTGAGAAGTTTTTCTTTCATTCACCAGGGAGGTTATGTTTGTGTTGGTTTGTCCATTCGTCAACAAGATAACACAAAAACAACAACAAATAAATTCCTGGATCCTCCTGAAATAGAATCAGGCATATTTAGGTAACTTATATCTATGAGTGTGTGAAATTTGGTGCGGCTAAAATTAATTTAATGCCATTCTAGTTAAATACAAATTTTATGGATCCAATTTGCTTCCATATATTACAGTAGCAGTTATAGAATAAATATTACATAAATAACAATAACAAATTCAGCTTGCAAAATACTTTTAGTTTGTTGAACACAGATCAGAAGGTAAAGAGTAGGTTCATAGCTAATGTTATGGTTGTAACTTAGAGGATTCAACACAATAATTAAAAAGAAAAACACAAACTCGACAAGCACTATAAAGTTCAGAATCCGTTGTTTACACGTACTCTTAAAACTTGTGGTTATTTTTGCTGTAACTTGTTGAAACGACCGTGTTGACACCAGCAGCACCGGGTTGAAGAGCATCACGGCTCCACCACTAAATGAGCAGAACAGTGAATGGCCTTTTTTTATATCAAGTTCCAGCGTCGGCAGCCGCCCGGCTCCAACTGCTCCAACAACAAACAAGTCAATTATCTAGTCCCGGCACAATGTGTACATTAACTCTGTGTCCTCCACGGCTCGCGTGTTATGTCAGTGAACACACGGCATCGGAGTTAATTGTTTGACACCACGGCGAGAGGAACATAAGCTGCCCTCTGTGTCCGTGAGATACAAGTCGGTGGAGTCGAGAAACAAACTGTATTATCAGTTTGCCACAATTTACAAGAGATGTGCCATCATTAGAGCCGAGAGCGAGCGGAGAACCAAACCACCGGCTAAATCTGCCATGAAATACTAGACTGCTGCAATAAAACCTGAGCATCTGCACCAAACTGGAAACAGATGAACCCTGTCAAGGATACATTGTGCTCCCCTTCCTTGTTTCCTGCAAGGCTGCTGGTCCTCTTCGGATGAGCAGTGAGAATAGTGATTTTGTGCATAATTACGTGCGTTGATGTGCGTGCACAATGCGCAGCATATGCCGATTATGTGTGCGTACGAGAGTGTGCATGCTTGGTGTGCGCCTGTCAGGCCTTTGTGTGTATCATGTTATGGCCTACACAAGTACTGAGGCCACAAAGGAAATCCACTGCCAACAACAGCACAGCTACTGGCAGGGAGCCATACCACCCCAGAGGCTTATGGGATAGGGTTTACAACCAGAGCTGCAGTGTAGGAGGGTGAAATCTGCACGGGTCACCCTGTGTTATACTGCGTGTACAGTGGTGTCCACTTATTCCTCGGAACGCTGTCATATTTCTCACATTTCTCGGTAATGACTCTGTTTTCATCTCGCACATGTGGAGATAAAAAGCCGAGCTCGGCCTATGGGCTGCTCGGCACTTATGGTACAAATCAGGCTGTTAATACCGAGCATTACCCTGATGTAGAGCACAGGACCAGAGATTTATAGGCCACATTAGGAGTCGGACGAGAACATTATGGTGCTTACTGTGAATTAGGGCACGGGCTCTCGGCCTTGTTTGCTCCTGGGGAGAGGTCGTGGTATCCCGTTACTTCCTCAAGCCCCTCACTCATTGGGGACAAGTGTGCTTTTTCCATTTCCAGCGTGTTGGCTTTTCGCTTATACAACGATATTCGATCGTCGGGGTCACGCTGTG
Organism: Pseudopleuronectes americanus; assembly: GCA_038501795.1. Lineage (NCBI taxonomy): Eukaryota > Metazoa > Chordata > Actinopteri > Pleuronectiformes > Pleuronectidae > Pseudopleuronectes > Pseudopleuronectes americanus. The sequence continues at coordinate 6,607,377 of CM076721.1, forward strand.
TGGCGGGTTACACTCTGCAGATGCACACTGCTGATTGGTTTATTAGCCTTATAAACATAACGATGTGGCGTGTTTCCGTCTTCGGAGAAATGGACTAAAGTGGCTGGAAGATGACGGGGTTGTGCTTCTTTCTCTCGGTGGATCAGTTAGATGATGTGTTATGTTTGTGGTAATTCATCGGAATCGCTGCTAATAGTCCCGCATACATTTCCTGGTGGCGTAAATGCAGGATTTGAGCCCTGAGACAGAAACCACCGCTCTCACCACTAAGCCAGCCTCTCTCCCTGTCCTTTGTCTTGTCATCCTCGCCTTCCCCTCGCTCTCTCTCCAGTGAGCCCCGGAGCTGCCTTCCCCTCCAGTGGCGGTGCGGCCTATTGACAGAGCCGTACATTCTAGACATATCTGGGGGATTAAGTTGCAAATTTAAGCAATGGGAAAATCGATGGGTTCCTCTTTTAATTCATGAGAAAGGCTGTCACTGTGGAAAAAAACAGCAGGGAGACGTGGCTGTTTAGATCACATTCGTCCAGGGAGAAGCAGGGGAGGAGGAGGAGGAGGAGGAGGAGGAGGAGGAGAGTGCGAGGACAGCATCCTTTAAATCTCTCCATCAAACGGGGGAAAGGCTGATGGTGATTCACTGGAGATAAAATCACTGGAGAGAAAATAGATCCTTTGTTTCCGCCATTCCCACATTCATCAGTGTCATTTGTGTGACCGGTCATTTACAGTGTCAATGCCGAGCCTTTCATGTTTCCTAATAAGAAAGCAATGCACTGCGGTTTGGGAGCAGGAGTGTGTTTCTTGTCTTTTAAGTCCGTGCAGAAACACTGGTGCTCAGCAGAGTTGGAGCGGGGCTGTTTTAAGTTGTACCTGTACCCTCAGCCAATAAAAACAGAGATCTGCCTGCACAGATGTAGAGTTTCCCTCTTGCCAGGAGTTTTCTTTTCTTTTCGTGTAAAGCTGAGAAGTCACCAAACCCCTTTTTTTAAATTTTTTTTCATCTGCAAAAGATTTCAATCACAGATTCCTCCGTCCCACTTAGCTTGTTTAAACCTTTGCCACCAGAGAGTAAGAGCACAACGAGCTACGAGAGGTCACAGAAAATACCTCATCATCAGCACAGGAGAAAAACCCATTTAACATGGTTCCCTGAAAAACAAGTCACTTAATCCTCCGACATCAGACACTTCTGGCGAACGTTCAGTGAAGTCATCAGATTGCTGTGTTTTACGACTCCTCTAAACAAGTCGCGCTTCATCCCCAGGTTACACTCTGTTTCTGTGTATCCCCCTGCTGACCTCAGGGAATTTGATTTTTTTTAATGAACAGCTCAATATCTAATTCATTAAAGTGGCTGTTTTATTTGATGCATTTTCCTGACTCCAGCTGAACCAGGGGAGCAGGCCAGGGGATGAGGGGAGATGGGCCCCTGTTGATGGACGTGCAGTTGCACACAAAGTGTTGCCGAGTGTGTGCTTGCTCGTGTCCCTCGGAGAGACTCGCAGGCTCCGGTCGATGGTGGCTCCTCTCCACGGGGGCAGGGAGAGGGAGTTTTACTCTGTTTGACTGCTGAAGGACGGGAGCTGTAATTGGCCTCGCACACACTCTCCCTCGTTATTAGAGGCAGGCCAAGAGGCAGGCTTAACAATCGGTGTGGGGCTCTCTCTCTTCTCCTCCGAGCGTCTCTCTGGCAGTGAAAAAGCATAAGGAGGCATGTTAAGGCTTTAGTGTCATATTAGAAGTGTCGCCCATGGCTCCGCTTCCACGTGTGTGTATGTTTCCTCTGCTGCGCTGTAATTAGCACGTCTCTCATTTAGCCGCTCCTCTGTGGTCCTTTCCGATCAACTGTTCGGATTTTGGCATGGATCTCTCTCTCTCTCTCTCTCTCTCTCTCTCTCTCTCTCTCTCTCTCTCTCTCTCTCTCTCTCTCTCTCTCTCTCTCCCACACAGACACACTCATCCCTCTCCTGTAGAAACAGATCCAAGAGACACAGTTTGACTTGAGAAAACACAGAAACTTGCATTGGACTAATAAAAAAAAACAGGGAATCTAATATACAGAATGTTGAAAGGCCCTGAAGACGAAAAGTAAAGGTGTAGTAAAGTGAAACAGAAAAGGCTTTGGTGGAATACGAAGGGGTCAGAGTGGGAGTGGAAGGGGTTCCCTGGTGGGGGCCTGGTGGGGGGGGCCTGGAGCGGGAGGGGGGAGGGGCATCTTGGGACGTGTCAGGTGCCTGAGCAGCAGCGCTCTGCGTTGGGCAGTGTTGTTGTTACACCGAGGGCAGCGCCACAAGTCCGAAAGTATTGATTTCCCGCCTTGTCGAAAGGCAGAGAACTGTCATGTGGAGAGCACTGACCTTGGTACACACACTAAGACAACTATTCCCCCCGGCCCCCCCCATGGCACAGAGAGGAGAGAGACAAGAGGAGCAGAGGCAAGACACAGCAGAGCAGCGCCAGGCAACAAACAACAACGAGCAACAGTCCGGCAAGCGGCGGAGGTGGAAGAGGGGAGGTGAGCTTGAGAGGCAAAGAGGAGAAAAAACAGAGAGAGAGAGGGAGAGAGAGACAGTAACAGGAAGCAAATGAGAGAGAGAGAGGGGAGCTAAAAGTCAAAGCCAGGGCCAGTTCCCCTGAGTTGTCAGTGGGCAGCCCAGTGTCTGGTTATCACGCTGTTTGAAATGACAATGGCTTGACTTGTATTTTCCTCCCGAGACCCGACTCAGATCTATAAGCCAGAGGGGCGGGGAGGAGCAGCAGAGGAAAAACGAAAAGGCTGCTCAGAAGAAGAAGAAGAGACGATAGAAGAGGGAGAGGGAAGAAGGAAACAGTACAAGAAAAAGCCTGACAAAAAAGAAAAGCGTAAGGGGTGGGTTGGTGGGGGGGTGAAAGGAGCAAGAGATTGACTCCTTCTGTCTCAGTATCACTGGTGCTCAATGCAGCCTTTGAGATCTACAGAGAGAGACAGAGGGGAAGGAAGAGAGAGAGAGCGGCAGCGGCAGCAGCAGCTCGAGTGAAATGTTTTTCATGTGGAAGCTCCGTCAGGATTTGACAACAGAAAGAGTCTCCCTGTCACCTGCAGATACACGGCAGGGGCTCATCCCCAGTCACTGCCGAGCTGGAGAGAGAGAGAGAAAACGCAGCCTACAAAGAGCTCTCCTCCCGGGTTAGATCAGGGTGACAGACACTTAAGAGACCCGGCTTTAGTCACACATCTCTCGCCTCAGATCAGGGTATTTTGCTAACAAGCTCTGCAGCAAGTTCCCTCTCTTGTACACTGAGGCTTATGAATAAAGGGCCATTTTTTTCATCATGAAGAGTTTCTGTGTAGAGTTGAGAGGGAAGCTCTTCACAGAGTCTCTCTTTCTTTTTTTTTAGGGGGGGAAAAGGGGGCATTCTGAAAGAAGCGCGGCCCTAATTGAATTAGCTGGCTTATTAGTGTTTGACGTGGTAAGCTTGGCTATAAGTAAGGAAGTGGGGGACTTGGGAAGTGGATTTAAGGAACAGAGTTGGTTTTTGGTTCTAATTTGACTCTCTCCTGACTACACATTATTCCCCCGTAGCTGCAGTTATAGGCCCAGATATGGTAATGCTAATAATACGTGTGAGAGGAGGGTTTAAGTGGCTCGCTCTCACCTCAGTGGTCTGGTCTGGGAAATGCCGATGTCCATGAAATCCTATCTACAGCCTTGTACATATCGTTGGAGTATTTATAATGTATGGATAAATAGGTGGTATTTAAAAAACGATGCATACATAGTAGAAAAGCTATAATTAGGCAAAAACAAAGATTTTTTGGTATTTAAATATGCAAACTTCTCTATCCTCACATTCCTCTTGTTTCAACATGTCTCAGACGAAGACGCCCATTGAACGCACCTTCGGCTACAATATTTTTTTTTCCGCAGCCTTGATGCTGTGCCTCTGTGAATTTGCCTTCATTTGGTCAGATGTAATTGCTAATTATGCTTGCTTTCATTATCTTAGTGCGTTAAATCCAAGGGCTTTACCGGTATTATCTTTACTCACCGAAAGAAAAGAAAGAGCCTTTGATCAAGATTAACAACGTATACACTCTCCTTCACTCACACACACACACACACACACACACACACACACACACACACACACACACACACACACACACACACACACACACACACACACACTCTCTCATGCATGCAGAAGCTGCAGAAACTTAATGAATCTGTTTCATCTCTCTTCTTGACTTTCGCTCGGTGTGCTGTCGATATTCCCCTCCCCGTGCCCCGAGAACACAATTTCTGAAAAAGTACGACTCTCTGTTTTTCGGAGCAGTGTATTAAATAAAACTATATCATTGAAACCTCGTTGATCAACTTTTCAGTCAGAAAATGTTCTGTTCTTGAGGCACTCACCGTCCCACCTGGTCACTACAGTGTTAAAAGCCACTCGGGCAGTGGTTACCAGTTTAAATCTTTGTGCCTCTTGTTGATTGTCGGCTTCCTCTGGGAGCGCAGGAGGAACCTCGTGGCTCTTTACCACGAGAGCTCAGCGGCTATTTAAAAACTGCAGAAACACAAACATCAGTATTTATTGCTCCTCCAACCAAAATATATTTGGACAACTGGCAGCAAACAAATGAATAAATGTAAGCCCCCGACAATTAGCCCTGGCTCTCAGTGGATGCATAATGGATCTCGCTACACAAAGCGATTACGAGCCACTTGAGATAATGACAGATTGGGCTAAAAGGAGCTCCTTCACCCACTTAGCCGGCTCTCTTTGGGGGTATCACGCCGTGTGTATCCGTGGCGGAGAGGGGACATGCCGGGTGAGGACCGCGGGCCCCCTCGGCCTCCCCGGGTGCCAGAGGGCGTGATGCCAAGCGAGGGCTCCGGCTGACACATGAGAAACTTGGAGACAGGTGATCAAAGCGAAGAGGGCCACGCTTTGCATTCAAGGAGAGTTTGAGAGCAATTTCAACAAAGAGCCCACAAGTCACTAACATCCTTTAAATTGTACATTTAAACATGCTTCATGAAACAGGGGAGAAAAAGGTTACACATTTTGACTTGTGTAACTGTTTTATTTCTGTCTCTACACAAATATAGTACAAATACTACTGCAATATATTACAGCTTGCAAGTCATGTGCAAATAATAATTATTGATGACAAATAATATTAAATTGCACGACCTGGCCCAATTTGTATAAGACAAACAAAAAGTAAAGAAAAGGCAAATGTGTATTTAAAAAAAATGTTTTAGTGTTATCTCAAAAAATGTCCAGGTTTTCCAGGGTGACAAAACATACCATTTACAGGATGCGCTAATATTTTAAGGAAACTGTATCGTCAGCTATTCAGAAGCAGCAGACTATTTAAAATAGAGAGTGATGAAATGAGAGGAGTAAGAAGAAGAAGAAGAGATTGGTATATTTTGTATTTGAACATAATCACCTCAGCACACAGCACGACTGCATCTCTTTTTATTTTCCATCCTTGTTTGTGTTTCTGTGTTTCTGGCCCTCGTCTTGTATCTCTCCCATGTATTCCCCACTGCCCGGGACATACTGGAAATGCCTGGTTAAGTGCTGTTCTGACATTAGCTGAGTGTAGTCACAGCATTTGGCCTGGGGACAAACGCTGGAGAGGCCCTATAAATATGGATGCCACCCGCCCCCTCCTCTTCGCCGCCGCTCTCCCTCGGCTCCCCGATGGGTTTGCATGTGTCTGCGTGCGTGTGTGTGTGTGTGTGTGTGTGTGTGTGTTTGTGTGCGAGTGGCGCGCCTTTTGCTCTGTCACATCATGTCCCCACTGTTTGTTTACTCGCTCTGACAGAGATACGCCGGGCCCGCCGCCCGCCCTCTCGCCGCCTACGCCTGCGAGCCGAGTGCCAAAGAGCTCGAAAAACGCTCCTGTAAATAATGCATCCGCCAAACGCCAGGCAGGTAGCGCCCGCCCGGCCCCAGATGTCTGAACTATTTCATAGGCTGATGAATCTGTTAGCCTGCCCGTCATTCTCAGCTTGCCCCTGTGTGTGTGTGTGTGTGTGTGTGTGTGTGTCGTAGGGAGGTGTCATTGTCACCTGCTGTTTAAACACTGAGCATCACAACCAGGGACCTCGGTGCTGCGTGTCATGACAAGCCTCATCCAGGCGTCTTTCCTGTGCGCCCTACTCGGCCCCCGTGGCGCTGGTGGCGGCCCTGTGGCCCCCCCGTGGCCCCCCCGTGGCTGCACTGGTGCCAGCACGTGCGGCGCTGCAGGGAGGGGCCCCGTGGGGAGGAAGAGGGCCATTAGCCCGGTCCCTGCCTGAGCGTTTTACTCCACTTCAGCACACATCACAGAGGGCCGCCCTCTCACTAACTAGTTAACATATGCTAATTAGCCTGGCGACAGAGACGGTCTCTCCCTGCTTGTTTGAGGCTCCGGAGCAAAGCATGCTGGGAGGACATGGTGGTGCTTCATTAACTTTTATTTAACGCGCTTAAAATAAATACAGACTGTAGCAGCTCGAGCAGCCTGAATAAACATTATGGGACAGGGGTGATTCTTGTGTTCTAACAGTGAAAAGGAGGTCAGAGGTCAGTCTTATCTGAGAAGTGGAATGTCTGGCCGACCGCTCACTGCTTCAACAGGCAGCGAGAAGAAAAAGCAAATACAGAGCCTCACCTCCTCGACGGGTCTGACGTGCAGCCGCCTCTCCTCCGACCTCTCCTCGCTCATCCTGCAACGTTTTCATTTTCTGGAAACGAGAGCAACCGCAGCCTTAATGAAACTTAATGATGATAGTCATAACACAACAATAATCCAGTGGTCTGGAAAACTAATCAATGCGTCTCCTCTCCTCTTCCCCTAATGACCTGTGAAAACAAAGCAATAAAAAGGCGGCGCGTGTTTATTTTGGCCGGAGCAACAGGCTGATAAGAGCGCCTGGCTGATTAGCGGCCACAAAGACCAGGAGGAGGAGAGGAGGTGGAGGTGGAGGAGGTGGAGGTGCGCTGCAGGAACTCTCCTCTCCATGGAGATGTTGCTTGATCACTCATTTTAATATATTTCTTCCACCGTGGTAGACTGGTTATCTGTGCGTTGATGTCCACACGCTGTATTCTTTAGCGCAGGTTGCTCATCCCAGTAGTTTCAATGATACACACAGGTTGTGTCCCTTGTCTCCTGTGGGAAGTGTCTCACTGCTGGAGCTCTGGTTCTATCAGAGGCCTCTTGTCTGTGGCTCTCTACCGGTTGATTCCTCACAGGCTCCGGCCCGTCACCACAAATCATTGAGGTGAGCGGCGCAACACAAACGATGTGGTAGACGCACTCTGCTCCTGAGAGAACAACAAATGCAAAACATGAAAATCATGGGTGATTTCAATCTTGGTTTTATAACAATCTATTGGAAATGTGTTTGATCAGTGAAGTAAAGACAGGGACAAGAAGAAGCAATAATATTTAGCTTTTATGGTTTGGAGCGTTTAAAGAAACAACAGGGTCACATAAACGTGCGCACACACACACACAGACACACACACACACTATTTCCCCTTTCCCAATGTTGATCTGCAGCTTTATCGTCTTATCTCAACAAACTATATTCCACATTCTGCATATTTCCACCGCCACAAATAAAACTACTTTCAAACTGTGGAAATCACGCTCCGTACATGTGTTAAACACACACCAGCACAGAGGAAAACACTTCTTCACATCAGGGTCCAAACCAAATACATGTCATGCATATGATATTAGGAACCAGCGAATTTCCAGAAATCCTCCGAATTTAAAATGATTAAACAAGCTCTGTAATACATGTATTTCTTATTCCCCGGTCAGATCATGTGAATAGCTAAACACACAACACACTTCACATGACAACATGGGAGATCAGTGTCAGGTGGATTACATGGAATGATGGGGTGATGTGTCTTTCTTTTTTTTTCTTCTTTTGCCTGCTTGCCGGAGAGCCTGGTGTCCTGATTAAAAATTTCAGCTCCACTGCCTTTCTAATTAATTAGCGAGGCCACTCAGAGGAGCGCTGTGGACCAATTAGTCTCTAGCAAGCCGATGATGCCTATCGCCACGGCAGCACCGTACAGCTGTCGCTCCCCGCTCCGAGGCCGGCTGGGGACGGACCCTCAGGTGTAGCACAGGTTCAAACAGCAGCGTGTATGTGTGCATGCATCAGATCATGTGTGCGTCCACACGGCATATTAAGAACAGCAATGATAGCAGAAACAAAAAAAAGAGGAAAACAACGTGCAAGATGTGCACGTAGTTACACACTCAGTGCAGCGCCGTAAAAAAATATTTCCAAGACTGACCTCATCTTTTTCATCAAATGAAAAGTTATCATAAATTATAATGTGCCTTTGAAGCTTTGAGAAATAGATGTTTTAAATCTGGATTGAACAGAAACAGCCCGTTGTAGTGACGCCCAGTGACTGAGGCTGTTGTTCTGAGGGAGTTAGGATGGGAAAGAGAGAGAGTAGAGAGACACATCAATTAAACCATTGAAGACAATTTCAATAACTGTTTAGATAATCAATATCAATAAATAAAAATGACCAGATTTCATGCAAGATATGAAGACAACTTATTTATTGTAGCAATAAAATGTTGATACTATGAGTGACTATGAGTTTACTTTTTCTATTTAAACATAAATAAAACGCTGCCATCTGAAGAAGCTAGAACTCCTTTACACTTCTGTCCTTAGCAGCTGAAATCAGATGGACCTGTTTCTGTTTCTCTGGTCTGATGGTGAATTCATCCTGCACGCTGACCACAGGGCTGGGGCATGCTGGGTGGAGAGGGGCCCGGTGGGGGTGGGGGATGGGGGGTGGCAGAGTTTGCTGACTTTGTGAGAACGGACTAGTTATAAGACAGAGGAAGCTCATTTCCACTTCAAGGGGTCGTCTGAAACATGGCATCAGCAGCAGGCCTCTCTGTTAGCGCCTGCACCCGCTCGCTGTACACTCGCACACGTGTTTGTGCGCGCTAATGTATGTATGGTCACGTACACACGACACACACACACACACACACACATCTATCTGATCCTCTCACATTCATAGATTGCCTTAATATTTCCCCATCGCCTCCTCTTCCACAGACTAATGTTTATTCGTACTTGAGGAAAATGCGCTGATACAGTTTTTATTCGAGACTGAAAAACAGCCAAAAGCAAAGAGGAACTTCAAAGCCCCCTGTGGTGGTGGGTACACATTAATGAACACATCACACATTTCACACACACAAACACAAACATAACGTCGCGCAAATAATCTCTCTTACAAGATTAATTATGAAGTGGACTTTGGATTGGCAAGTTTTGGCATAAATAATGAAAAGATGTGTGTGTGTGTGTGTGTGTGTGTGTGTGTGTGGTGGAGTCACAAACAGTCAACACCACTGTGGTTGATTAGCATGAGAAGAGACTGAAGAAGGACTCAAGATAAACCCATGAAACATGTAGAGGATGTCAAAGCAAAAGCATTTTGTTCCCATGTCGTTCATTAGATCAAACTAAGGGTAGTGAACACACAAACAAGCACACACACACATACACACACACACACAAACACACACACACGCAAAGACAAAGAAGGCGCACACTGAAAACAACACTGCTGGAAACATTTGTAGTTATTAGATTGGCGTGTCTGACATTTTGTCGACATAAGTAATTAATTTAGCCTTTCTATTGGGAAAGTCCAAAGAGCCCAATTAACATGGCTAATACTGCTGCATCGTGTAAAAACATAATTTTTTAATACAGAGGGAATATTCAAATGACTCGCCTTCATTATTCAAATGCATAAGCAAAGTCATCACTGGGGAAAGAGACAAGATGGGATTCACACTCACACTCACAGGAACAAGAAAATGATAATCAATCTTTTTTCTTTCTGCAAAGCAATCAAAACACGCTCTTCCCTTTCTTCTTGGTTTTCTCTAATTTGTGTCGTCTGAAATTGAAATGATTCAGACACTTGTATTCATTATTTAAGACATGCAGTTTTAAAAGCACGATTTTTGTTGGTAATTTATCGACTAGGTTCTGTGTCGCGCTGATTATTATCATTTATAATCGTGTAATAGCATATTTTGATACCTTGGCTTTGAATTACATTGAGAGTCAAGGCTTTGGAGAAAGAGAAATTCAGACTTTAACAGTTGGTCCGGTGCACATGCTCAGACAGGAAGCCAGGCCAGGAACGGCTCCGCTGCCAGATCCCACGGCTTTGTAAGCAACAAGCTGCCGCAATGAAATCACACAAAATAATGGCCCTTAATTTCGACGGTGAAAAATTTAAAAGGTCAGAGGCAGGAGCGAGGGACGTTTTTTACAGTTTATTTGAATCTTGTTTTTATAGATCGCTGTTGTGGCTCTGTGTTTTCTATTTTCACGGCTCGTTCGAGGTATTTGTTTTCCAGTGAACTCGGAGGGCCCCACTACTGCAAGGCCCGGGCTCTTGGCTCCACTCTCCCACTCGTATAGCTGTAACAAAGTCAATATTACAAAGAGGTAACACATGTCGAGGTATGCTTCAGGCCTGCCCTGGTGCTGTGATCCTGGAGTGGGACACACACGCACACCAGCGCACAAACACACACAGACACACACACACGCACACACAAGCAGTGTAAAAGAATGCTTGCCTTCAATGGTAGGCTGCCTACCTCCGTGAATAAAATGGATTGAACTTTTTTTCATCTCTTTGCAAATTTGTTCACTGGTTTAAGATGGTACTCTGGTTCTCACACATGTGTAATTGTTCGTGTGTGTGTGTGTGTGCGTGTGTGTGAGAGAGAAGGAGAGACTGTGTACGTTTCTCTCGCTCCACAGTGTGTGTGTGGGAGCACTAAAGTACCTGTTGGTGTCTACACGTACACATAAATTTGTGGCGCACATGTGTGTGTATGTGTGTGTGGGTGTGTGTGTGTGTAAGGGCCAGTTTGTTTTGTTTTTCCCTTACTTCAGCACATCTGAGAGAGCTTTTCTGGAACTCCTGAGCCCTGTCCAAACAAAGATGGCCGTATGTGAGGGATGGAGGGGAGGTGGATCAGGGCGTGCGTGCATGTGTGTGTGTGTGTCAGTGTGTGTGTGTCTATGCGTGTGTGTGTGTTTGTGATTTTTCAAGTAAGCTGGGACCAGAAGGGCCTTGCGAAAAAACCAAGAGGAGGGAGAGAAAACCGAGCCCCTGAGAAAGGCAGCTGGAAACACGGAGACTTGCGGTCTCCCCACCCATCACCCCCCACCTCTCTCTCTCTCTCTCTCTCTCTCTCTCTCTCTCTCTCTCTCTCTCCTCTCTCTCTCTCTCTCTCTCTCTCTCCCCCTTCTCTCTCTCCCCCTCTCTCTCTCTCCTTGGTCCAGCTGCACTCAGATGTGTCTGCCTCTTCCCTCTCCACCTCCCACATCCCCTCACCCCGGCTCAATGCCACTGCCAAGGAGAGAGAGAGAGAGAAAGAGGGAGAGTGAGAGAGAGAGAGAGTGTTGCAGCTGGTAATACTTACTGGCCATTTTACCGCGGTAAAGGCATGAGATTCATTAGCCCAGGGCCCGCGTGTTTTGTGCCGAGTACCGGCCGTGTTATTGTTAGGATGTGGTAAAATTATAGATATGGAGGTGGGGTGGGGTTTAGGGGTGTAGGAATCTAAGTGGAAGGGTATGGGGAGCGGGGGGGAGAGGGGTGTGAGGCGGAGGGAGGAAGAGGAAGAAAACATGCCACTCATTAACTCCTCTGCCACAGTCTTGTTTCTCATGATTGGGTGGCAATAAAAAAAGTCTGTCACAATTTGTCAAAGTTAATGACTCAATGGCCGAGCCGCACTCAAGGGCTGGAAGACACGCTAACATATGTCGAACCAGTCGATAGCTTTATAATTGCAGGAATAAGGATTCCGGCTTTAGCCAAATGAAGCGGACTGGCGGGGTCCTGGGAGGGAATTCTCAATTTGGTCGGGTCGATTGCGGAATGGCAATCACCAGCGCCTGGCTTTGCTTTCCACGTGCAATTGTAAGACTCTTTCTTTTTGTGTCCCTTCCCTCCCTCCCTCCCTCCTTCCCTCCCCCCCTCCCTCCGACCTGTATGAGCTGTGTCTGTGTCGTCTTTGTATCCTGTTACTCACGATCAGCGTCTAGCCTCCACTTCAGCCCCTCTATCTGTGAACTTTGTAAAGACTGATAAAGACTCAGATGGACTTTCCTTTGGTCTGCCGTCTCCCTCACACACACACACACACTGTTGTGGCTCATTGTGTTGCTTTGGGAGTGACACACTTGTCAATGCAGTAACATAGCCATTGGTTAAATACACTCCGTCTCTCCCACCCCTCTTTATCTGAACCTCTCGTCTCGTGTCCTATTCCTCGGTCCTATTTGCTGACTGAGTCTGTAAACACTAATGGAAGATGTCGCTTTCTCTCGGAGAGTTTTGTCAGAAGTGGGACCTAGGAAACTGAGTCAGGAGCCGTCTTCTCACTATGCTGGCTGAGGTAAACGATTGCGAAAAAACCTGTAAACAACAAGTTGTGCATTGATTTTTCTTTTTTTCTTGTGGCTCTGCTACATTTTCTGATATTTAATAGTTACAAGAATTAAGTAAAAAAAGGAACTGGTTGGTTGTAAATAATTTTAAATGAAGGATTTATTCCTGATTCAGCAAAGCTCATGCTTATTTCCACAGCTGCTGGGTGTGCAGGCCCAGGTGTTTACAAGTAAACCGCCACGCTGACACACTGTTTGAACAAAACTCAGAGGAAAGAAACAAATATTATTGCCCGGGTCGTGTGTGTCTTGACAAACAGCCAATCTGTCTACAGTAGTGTTTCGGTTTAGTTGAAAAAAAACAACACATATCCATGATTTGAAGATTGCTTGCACACAATTAGTGCAGGCGTTCTGACATTAAAAATGGTCAAAGAAAATAAAGAGCTATTGGCAAGATTAAATCTAGGAGCTCTTCCAGGATTTTCTGGCTGGGAGTTAGCTTAAGTAGGGGAATTCACTGTGTGTAATTGTGTGCGTGTGTGTCTGTGTGCGTGTGTCTGCATGTGTTTGCATGACAGGGGATTGTGAGAGTGTGTGTGGACGCGCGTGTGTGTGTGTGTGTAGTTCAGGAGGTAGAGTCCCACCCCTGCAGACTAGTTTGATGACTAAATGTCAATTTGGGGTAGTCTCAGCAGTGCTGTCCTCCTGTGTGTCTGTGTGTGTTTGTGTGTGCGTTTGTGTGTGTGTGTGTGTTTTCGCCCACGCCAGCCAGTGATCGTCATGGAGATGTCCCCTCACCGAGAGGGGTCGGTAATAATGTCTGGGCTCTGACTAAGACTTTCTGTTAGTGTTAGTGTGCAGAAGGGAGTGAATCTGGGATCAGACATTATTGGTCATCTCCTCTCCCGTCTCGCCATTTCCCACTAACCCGACCCTCCTGCACCCCCTCCTCTCTCTCCCCTCTCCTCTTCTGCATTCTCTCCCTCCTCAACATGTGTTTGGTCGCACTGTGTGGTCATGTCACTCCTGTTCGGTCTCCAGACAGAGAGCTGGTGTGTTGTTGCCGTGCGGGGCCGTTACTGTGACATTTGCATCCGCCCGGGGGCCCGCTCACCGGGCCAGCGAGTGCAGGTGTCAGATCTGACAGGGAGGTGTCCTTATCTGGCGTGGGTCGCTCCCTCTGATAGGCTCAAGGTCGGAGCATATCTCCTTTATTTGTCGGTGACAATGGCCTCTTTTATTTCTTCGCACTCCTGTTCATGCAACGACCAGAGATAAGAAAACGTGTCTCTGAACAACAAGGAGCCTGGAAAAAAATCTTTCAAGATGTGGTTATTAAAGAACTAGCCGATACAAAGGAGGGCGTTATACAGTCAAACTAGAATAACACTCGGAGAGCTCAAACTAAATGTAAACTTTTCAGTGGTGCAACAAAACAATGTGCTCTGGTATCCTCAACTGTAGCTTTTTTTTTGGTCTACCGGCTGACATGTACATTTCATATTTGATAAAACAGTGGAGCTGATATTGTAACACTAGCACAGTATTTGAGTTTATCTTGTACAATTCATACAAACTTGTGCCAAAGTTGCATCATGGAGGACAAATGTGTCAGATCTAACCTGACATCTCCTCACCCTTCCCCACCTCCCTCATCAACTTCTCTCTGCCTCCTCCACCGTTTGCTGCAACATCTCTTCCCCACCTTTCTGATACACCAGCTTGACCCCCCCCCCTTTACACACACACACACACCTCTGCTCCCTTGCCATCTCACTCCTCTACCTTTTCTTTTCCTCGCCAACTTTCCCCTTCATTCTCTCTCTCTTTCTCTCTCTCTTCCCATCCCTCCCTGCCTCCCCCAGCACCCTACTTTGAACCTGGCCTTGTGTCGGTGGACCCTGGGGTCTGTCACTGGGCAGACGGTTTGATCTCTGGCTGGGGAAATGCTTTGAGGAGAACTGAGAGGGGGCCAGGGGCCTGGACCGGGGGCCTCAGCGTGGACCTGCTGTCTACACAAAAAAAAAGATGGGAGAAACGGCTGCTCCCTTGATGCCACACTATTTGAACTGACAGTGCAGTCCGGTGTTAGCGGTGTGGTACAGCTCTCCCCTCCTCTATGGCTGCACTGACTCACAGATCACAGGGTTGTGTAGCTGGACCAGTATTGTGATATTACGCTCCCCTCTCCCTCTCTGGTGTTTCACAATATCAAAGCCAGCTGGGTCCTTTATCTGACCACTCCATAAACAAGCACGACTGTCCTGAAGTACACGCAGGGGCTATTTATCATGCGAGTGAGTCAGACCCCGAAGTTTCCTCATCGATCTGACTTCAAATTTTTCGGGGTGGTGCTCATGATGGGGGAGATTTTCTTTCTGTGAGTGTGTCGGAACCACACGGAGGGAGCAGGAATGTTGGAAGCAGAAGTTTTACTCCGTTGTGTGCGTGTTTGATTCTGGACTAATCACATGGGTGTGTGTGTGTGTGTGTGTGTGTGTGTGTGTAGATGTGCAGAGCGTGAGTCACGTCTGACAGCTGACAAACCCGAACTGGACGTCATCTGTAACGACAACCAATCCCAGATATCACCACTCAAATTCCTGATACTCAGATTCGTGTTCCTGATTAGTGACTCTGATCGATGATAACTTCAGTGTGATGTCATGACGACCAGGCAGCAGCAGTGTGTTTTTACAGAAGTCTTCACAAAGAGTTGAAGAGAGGATCCGATGTGACAGATGGCATCAAAAACAAAGAAGTTCTGAGATGTGCCTCTCAACATTAATCTTATTAAATCTGAACCAGGCTCAGTATGCTTACCGCTACATCTGTCACTTGTGCATTTGCAGGCCTGACCAACTCCTGACCTCCTCAGACTCTGGGTCAGAAATACCTCACGCTGCTACATCAAAGCAGGTGAAGGCAAAGTGCAGCGAGACGGAGAGCCGGTGCCAAACAGCTGAAAGCCATGTTACCGGGCAGATCAGCTTCACCCTTCACTAGTCTCATTGAATGTTTGTTTAACTTGCCGAATTCGTTTCCAAGCTCCATTGTCAAATCGGGCTCTTTTCAAATCAAACTAAGTAGTTTACATTACGTTACTAACACGATATTTAAAGACTTCTAAAAACCCAAACTGCGTAATAGCGTCTCGTGTACATTTCAATCGGACTTCAGCTACGTTTGCTGATTGACAAAAACTGTTCGAATCTGTCAAGTCGCACCGAGCATTAATCGAGGGTGCGTGCAAACAACAGAGATGGCTGCTTCCATTTGTTTGACTTGGAAGAAAGGAGGAGAACAAAAAAAAAGAAAAAGAAAGAAAGGAAGAAAGGGAGAGGGGTCCCAGGTCTCCACATGAATACATGAAAACACATGCTTCTCTTCTCCTTCTGTAACCCACCAGGGACTCACGCCCCATTTGGTTCCCATTAGCATAGCTCTGGTCGCTCTGCCCCGTGTCAGAGCCCAGACGCACAGCTGCACAAAGGACAGGGACCTCTGGCTCTCTGACTGCCAGCCGCTCGGCTCCAAAAACCCAGAACTGACATGCGGGACGGGCCCCTGCACTGTGGGGATTTCAGGGGAAGACGCTCGGCTTTCTTCCGTCCTACTCCGGTTTTCCCCTCCCTCGCAACAGAGGTTTTCAGCTGAAGTCAGCGCACACGTGATTAATCGTTGTTTATTTGGTTCCACTTTGTGAGGCAAGAAAAGGCTCTGTTTCAAGTCAAAAGTATAATGTATAAAATCAAACAAGCAAAAATTAGCCCTGGCACGAGGTATCCGCTCCCCTGTATTTCTTTCGTGGCGTGCTGTGCTCCGACTACAAAGCCTTTCTTTATTCGGCGTGTTTTATTTGTCACCTGTTTCCAATATGGACATCGTGAAGTCCTGATCTATCAGACAGAGCCCCGGCCTGCTTTATGACACGCAAAGCTGCTGTGCCTCTCTTTCCTGCACACGTTGGCCGCACATTTCTGGCAGGAAATTGACAGCATTTCAGCAGCTAACTCATGGATGAGATAATATCTTGTGGGTGGAAGAGAGGACAAGATGCTCCCAGTGTTTTACAGTGACCCTAAGCAGAGACAAATCCAGATCCGAAGCCGCTGCTGCTGCAGAGAGGAGGCGCACACATGCGGACACACGGGGTTTTCATTTAAGTCTCGGCTTTTGCTTAACTCACCAAACAAGAAATGTGGTCTGTGGCTGTGTGTCGAACATGGTAAAGGTTTCAATTAAAGTAGGAGGAACAATAACCCAGCCTGCATCCAGCAGCTGTCTGAGTTGGCTTTCCATTGTGAGCTGTCTAGAGAGGATACAGGGGCTGGAAGGGACAAGGCAACTGATGTTTTAGCGGTGTTCTCTGTGGCGTATGGTTACAACGTCAACTGGAGGAAGACACAGAGTAGCAATCCAGTTGTACAGGATATTAGTTTAGGATCACTGCCGCTCTATGGTTTCATGGGACATGAAAAGGCCAATTCAGTGTCTTGGTTGACCTCCATCTGCGCCTTTTAGTTTCAGGGGTGGACTGACTTGCACATGTAGCCCGACTCCCCCCCCCGCCCAGTCAATCTGTTTGAAATCCTCTTGGAAGCGACTGCGAGGGTCCAGACTGAAGCCATCTTGTTCCGCGGCTCGTCTCTCCTGCAGTTCTTCAGTCCATCTGTCCGGCTTAACGGCCTTTTAATTGAGAGTCCTCCCCAGTCTGATGCTGGCCATTGCTGACTGTCAGTGTTTATACAATTGGGGCTGGGACAGGGACCGTGAGCCAAGCAAAACATCTACCAAACATCAAGCCTCGAGCTAAACACAACCCCAGCACCGAGACACACACACAGACACAGACACACACAGACACGCACTTGAGCCAGATAGGGAATGAAACTGATGCTTTCTGAACACAGCTATAGGTTAAGTTGTTGACCATAGAAGCAACACAGCAGTGGTAGAAGAGTGACTGGGTCTAATTGCTCCACAGCTTTCACTTTCTAGCCTCTCATTTTTCTGGTGATTTACTCACAGACACACACACACACACACACACACACACACACACACACTCACACACACGTACTCGCTCATGCACCCCCCCCCCTCTGTCCTCTTCCTCACCGTCGTCCTCTGTAGTTGCGAGCCAGAGAGGAAACCCTGGCGAGACGCTAGCCCAGTGACTAATGCTGTGTATCTGGCCCGGGCCACAGATAACACAGCCTCCTCCCCCCGACCTGCTGTGACAAATATGTGCGAGTGTGTAGTGGTTTGGGATCCAGGGCCCCCCGAGCTCGTCCCTGACCTGACCCGGCCCCTGGCCTAGACGCGGGTTAAACCCCCGGACAAACGCAAAAAGCCAGATCCACAGAGTTCAGATTAAAAGGCAATCAGGAGAACAAGTCTTTATGAGCCACACACAAACTCTCACCCTCCGTGATCTTGTTTGTGACGGCCATCTTTTGACACGTACATCTGCTCCCTCCCTTTAAAAGAAACTCCCCCACGAGCCTGTAATCTTTCATCTCATTGCGTATGATCCATTTTGATGCCGTCACATCTCAAGCATCTCTCCTGTTACCCCTTCGCCAACACGCTCCTGACTGAGCGTTGAACAATGAGCAAATTAATCCGGAGAAATAACAGGCGCAGTCCTTCCCCTCTCCCTACCATCAGTGCCTGCTCAGTTGAAGGGGCTTGCTGCTTTAATGCTTCTTAATGCCGCTGTCTGCTTAATGGGCCAGATATGAGAGGTGCTTCTAGCCGGCGTAATAAGTCAGTGATTAGAGGGCGCCTTGTCACAGCGGCAGCCCCGGCAGACAGTGGCACACTTTAATTGCCGTATTAGACACCCCTTAACTATCTTGTCAGCTGTCAGACCCCGGCTCGTAAACAGCAGAGGTGCATTTGATATTTCCATTTGTTTATTTTTTCCCGTCGGCTGCTCTTAGCGCCGCCGCACAGGGGTAATTAGAGGAAGGGGGTTCTGTTCTGTGACATGACTGGGCTAAATCCGGTTTCTCTCAATTAGTGTTTGCAACAAAAAAAAATCCTTACGCACAAAGAGTTACATAAAAAGGGGAAAAACTAAAAGAAATCTGACAAGGAATTCACTTTAAGGTGGAGTGACACACAAAGGGAAGGACAGGAGTGTGCAACTTGGTTAGTGAAGCGACTAATGACTGTTTCAAACAAAAGATTGAATGAGAGGAGAATAGATGCTTCCTTAAATCTGAATCTAGAGATAAAGATAAAGAAAAGAAAGAAAGACGAAGAAAAGCCTAAAACAATTATTTCATGAAAAACATCATATTAAATCAGGGAAACACTGATGAAGATTTTTCTAAATATAAAAGTTCTATGAGCTAAAGTTATCTCAGGACAGTGGAGAACACCTTTCCTCTGGATAAGAACGTCAGCTCAGTGCAGGACGTCTGACACACGGCCTGTAATCCTCACGCAGCGCCCGGATCTCCGAGGCCCTGCACCTGGAGAGCTTAGAATCGGTGTAAAGTCTGAATAATCTCCGTCTCCTGTCTCGTTCAGGTGTCAAGCGGAGAGGTGACACGGTTGGAAGTGGTGTAATTTTGCGTTTAATCTCGGATTAGCCCGTGTTCACTTTGACACCTCCAGTTACTAATCTGGTTTAAAACACCTCAGGGCGTAGGGGGGGAGAGTGTTCTCGTAGATTTGATGGTCTCTCAGTAGATTATGAGTGAGCTGACTTTTATACAGTGAATTACAGGATATCGGCTCGGTAATGTTGTTTCATACTGTTGGACACCACACTGAACGAGTGGTTGTGTGTTTGGTGAATCGTTCCTCACACTGTGGGACATGAAGGCTGATGTGTGTCAATCGTGTCAATTCTGACTGACAGTTTCTAACATTGTGAAATAGGTGAACTGGTGCAGACATGGACTCCAACCTACGACCCCTTTGTGTCCCTGTCACCTTATTGTCGGAGTAACAGCAACACAGTGAGGGGATGGCATAACTACTACACACTGTAAATACATTAAGTCTCAGGCTCTGATAGCCGTGAGGACACTTTGTCACTTCTTATCGTCTGTGACCTTTCCTTGCATTTACTGTAAATTTAAATAAATGGCGGCTTCTCACAGCAGCACATTCCTGAGGTGTTTTCCTCTGTAATTTTAGTCATTACAGATTTTTATTTGTATTTCTTTGAAGCATAAAGAAATAACGCTTGTGGGAAAAAAACTGTCATTCCACACTGACTCAAAACCCTATTCCATAAAATGTGAAATACATTATCCTCACAGCGTGGAATAACTGTTTATTAAGCCAACTTATTAACTTTTTAATTCGTATTCTTAAGGAAATATAACGTTCGATTAGAAAAGCAAAGATAAGTTGTTTTCAATATTTCTTCCCCCCCGAGTGAGTTCTGCTGCAGACCTCCATCTACGGTTGCAAAAAGTGTTTCTATATCTTTATTCATCGATTCATCTTAATAATGTAAAAATGTCCGATAAACAAAGGGATGCCAGCGCTTATTAAGATTCATGTGTCTAATCTCTTTTTTTCCCTTTTTCACTCCTCGTGCTCTGACTCCTTGTTTTCTCGGTGTCGGCGTGAAATTTACAGCTCGCAGCTGCCGTGCTCATTTTGGGAGTCGGGGGCTTTATCCGTCTGTGTGGGTTTTTTTTTGCGTGCATCATACGTTTTCTCCAGGATTGTACAATCCTCTTTACCGTTTGACGAACGTGAAAACATCTCCACCTGAAGCGTCTGACAGCCGGCTGTACGGAGCGCGTGAGCCGCGGCAGACGATGCTGCACCGAGTTGCCCTCGTCAAAGTCTGGACACTTAACCTCTCACAGCTAAAAGCTTTTCCGAGGTCACGCTAAGTGCAGCTCCAGTGTTGAGTAATGGAGCCTCAGTCAAAACAAGTTACAGTTCGATGTTTTGTGGAAGGGAAGTCCTTTGTCGGTTCACATGAACTCTGGGAAGTTACAGTGCCGAGCGGCCGATTCACACCCGGGGATGAAATAGTAGTTGGGAAATTTGTGGGCTGAGAGTTATTCCTTCTGGCACTGGCTGCGACTGCGGCTGTTTTGTGTAAGGATGTTGTCGTGTTTTTTTTAAGGAGCAGCAAAACACTTTGAGTTGCTCTTCTGCATTATCCTACATGAAACGTTAATTAGTCTGACGGCCTCTTGTTACTTTTATGATTCCTAAACTCTGAGACTCATCATCTCTCCTTCCTGAGCTGTGACTGACGTTCTCTCTCTCTCTCTTTGTGTCTCTACAGGCCATTCGCTGCACACTGGTGAACTGCACGTGTGAGTGTTTCCAGCCCGGCAAGATCCACTTACGGACATGTGACCAGTGCAAACATGGCTGGGTAGCTCATGGTAAGAAAAATGTTTTTACTGGTGGAGTCAAATATGGTTTTAATACTCATGAACTTAGTTCCGTATGAATCGGCTGCTTCTTGCTGCCGAGACGTGACACGTCCACATCTCTCAAAATCACAATATGTCCAGAACCATCTTTATTCACTACAGAATGCAGATTCTGAAATCAAAAACAGGAGAAGCAACTTTGCATTTTTTGTTTTTGCTTCTGTGTTTTTTGTGCTGATTTCAAAGTCTTGTTTTTGCGCCTCAGATCAAAAACAAATCATAACCACAGGCCTGAGAGACTAAGCGAGGGACCACACCTCATGAGTTTTTCACACGGGTATAAGAAAAATGGAGAGGAGGCAGGAAAGTACAAAGAGAAGGAGGACGGGGGGAATGATAAAAGAAAACACCTGTTTGGCCTGAGTCCGCACAAGAGCGTTCCACGGGCCCTTCAGCGGATCGCACAGGACCCCATTGACTACTTTTTAATCTCTCCCTCTGAACTGTCAGGCACCCGTCTCTCCTCCCCCCCCCCACACTCTTCATTTCATGTCGGCATTGGCAGCGACTCTGACAAGTAGTTCTTCATTTTTTATTATGTTCGTGTCTGGCTGCGCCGCGTTGTCAGGCAAAGACCTCGTCAGCAGGAAAGAGCCGTCCCAAGCATCAGAGAGAGAGAGAGAGGGAGGGAGGGAGAGAGGGAGAGAGAGACCCGACCAGGTGTCACCCAGACAGGCAGGAGGGGAGAGGAGAGGAGGTGGAGGGGCAGAGGGAGGTATGAGGTAAGGGAAGAGAGAAGGATTGAAAGGGAGAGGAAGTGAGAGAAAGGACCAGGTGTCGCCCAGACAGCCAGGAGAGGAGGACGAGGTGACTGAGTTAGAGGGGGCGATAACTCACGCTATGCTTTGCTGTCTATTAAGCTTTATGAGAGGGGAGCATTCTTTTTTAGTTTTGCCCCGAATCTCCCCTTCCCCCTCCCCCCCAGGCAACACACAGGTTGCTGGAGGTTGTTGTGGATCCTGAGAGATATCACTCAGGGAGGAAAAATAAAACTGAGGTCCAAGTTTTATCTATTTGCCCTGGGTTAAATATAAATTTGAATTGGGCTAAACATAAATTAAATCCCAATCATAGCTCAGCTGGACAGATGGAAATACAACAAGTGTCTCTCAATCAAAATTAAACACGAGTTGAACTAATGTCTCTAGTTTGTCAACTATCCAGGAATTTATAAAATATTTGTGAGTATTTTGCTTGAGGTTATTATAAAATGCATGATAAAGCATATAAGTGTAGATAAGAGCATATTAGACTATTCTCTTCCTGGGTGCATGAAACCTGATTACTGGATATAAATAAATAAGATGTGAAGTATTGCAATAAGAAACGCAGGTCTGCTCAGAGAGAGAAATAATGAAGGTCCGAGACAAAAGGGAGCGTACTGCAGGTCGAGTGCAGGTCAGGTGGAGAAGGAGACAGAGATGCAAGAGCAGCGTAAATGTGAAAGAGCAGGAGATTAGATTAAGTAGAAAGAATGGCAGATAATTACATTAATGCCATTGCATTTATCTGATAGATACAGTGCGTTATTATCAGCTAGTGCTGACTGTGCAGGAGCGTCCCGAGGAAAATTTCGAGTCGAGAGCGAGAGAAACTTGATAGTCATTAACAGTTCCCCCCTCTCTCTCTCTCTCTCTCTCTCTCTCTCCTCTGTTTTCTTGTCTTCCTTCCCTTTGTCACCCCGATCGTTTTTTTTTACGCAGCTCTGGACAAGCTCAGCACCCAGCACCTCTACCACCCGACCCAGGTGGAGATCGTTCAGTCCAACGTGGTGTTCGACATCAGCAGCCTGATGCTGTACGGCACCCAGGCCGTGCCCGTCCGGCTGAAGATCCTCCTCGACCGCCTCTTCTCCGTGCTCAAGCAGGAGGAGGTGCTGCACATCCTGCACGGCCTCGGGCTGGACCCTCCGAGACTACGTCAGGGGCTACATCCTCCAGGTCGGCACCACACACACGCACTCTTAACACATGTAAAGCATCATGTGGGTTTAGTGTAAATGTCAAGACCATATATTAACACCGCTTCCTCCCTGCTCACACACAAATGCACACGTGCTTCTGTGTTCCTTCAGCAGTCTTCACCCTCACTACCTCCACTATCTCACCGAGAGCATCTGCTAATTCTCTGTCTCTGCAGTTATTTTGAGAGGTATCGATCCAAAGCACAACAAGCGACAATCTAGGCCACTCCAGTCCCATTGCTCATCCATTTTCCTCTCATTTTCCCTGCTGTTACTTCCACTTCAGTCTGCCCCCTTTTTTTTCCCTGCCCTGTCAACACTCTGCCCCTCTGCTGGAAAAAGGGAAAGAATTAAAAAAAAATAAGGGGGGAGAAAAATGTCACGCCAGCAAACTGTAAAACCACCGTGGTGCGTTTCCTCTCTCCATCCCTCCCTCCATCCCTCCCTCCATCCCTCCCTCCCCTGTAATTGCAGTCAGACACATTTCTCAATCAAAGGTACGGAGGTTTTTGGTGTTGAAACCCAAACCAAAGTGTTCCTGTATGAATTAGTTAAGCACGGGTGAACATGTGCATGTGGTTAACTCTGTGTGTGTGCGCGTGTGTGTGTGTGTGTTTGTGTGTATAGTGTGCGTGCGTGCACATGTGCTTATCTGTATGCATGTATGGTTTGGTGTTCCAGGAGTGTAAGTGGAACATCATGGTGAGGAGAGGGTGGTTTTGTATGTGGAAACAGCTTCTGTGAGGAAAGCGCTCACAGGCTCAGTCGCCTTCTGGTGAAGAAAATGAACACACTACACACGCAAGCACACACACATACACACTACACACACACACACACACGCTCACACACACACGCTCACTCACAAAAATCAATAATAACCCTACAGTTATATACATCTCCATGGGTGTTTTTGTATTTGTTTGTATTTTACAAACTGAGAGGAAAATGTATAAAGGTTCATGTAAATCTGGCAAATTAGTGTAAACAAGTAATAATATAATAAAAGAACTGCGAAGAGACTTTATTTATAATCGAGCAATATCAAAATATTTATGTAAGCATTCTTTCATTAGAAATATTTAGAATTTTTTCTTTTTGAAGACAAAATAAAAATAATTCCAACAAAGATTCTTTTCATTGTTGAATTAGATCAAAAACAGCTCCTCTGTTTTGAATTTTTTTGCAAAATCGAACAATTGTTTTGTTTAACAAATTTCAAATAAAAAGTAAAACATGGTCCTCGGTGGCCTGGAGTGTAAATCCCCAAATATTTAGCATTTGTGTGGCCAAGATGAAATAAAACAGAATATATTTACTTTACAACAATATGAGACACAGAAAAGAAGCAAACCTTCACGTTTTAAAAGCTGAATATTCGCGTTACAACAAATGAAATATGTAATGATTAATCCGAATTGTTTGCAGATTAATTTTCAGTCTCTGATCCACTGATTCAACTTTAACAAAATACACCTAATCCCAGTAAAACTGTCTAAACCTGCAGTGTGAGAAAGCCTGGTGTTGAGAAACCCCTCGGAGCAGCCTCTGTGTTTCTATCAGCTGGTTCTAATACTCAGCTGTTGGGAACACCGCTTGCTCAACCGCTCAGCCTCATGTCACGCTACCGGCTAAATCCTCCAGATCTTCTCAGAAGGGCTTCAAAGGGGGCCGCGGCCGCGCAGCAGCAGCCAATCACTTAAGGACAGTAAGTAATCATTGTATGGCCCTATTAGCCTGTAAGTAACTATGAAATTCAATCATCTTCGCCGAGGCCTCCGGGCAACGCTTTGTGCCGGGGCCGCTACGCCGCGCTAAGTGAGAGACAGAATGAGCAGAGCGGTGTCGGAGCTGAAGAGATAACACGTTGTCTTTTTCATTCCGATGTCAGGGGACATTATTTGATGACAAATTACTTTAAGGTAATTCCAACAGACAGGCTTTCAAACACTCGCTCCAACTGAATTAGGATTTGAATATAAAGTTTTCGAGGCCACAGGAGAAGGAACGTTGATTTATACTTGAATTAAATATTTAGCAAATTGCCATAAAGTACCTGCAAATACACACACACTATTAAAACTATGTTGTAGTGAAGCCAGCATTTATCATAGATTTAACATTTTCATTGAAGGTCATCTTACGAATATGGCTCTGTGTCTTTTTCGACCCATATTCACTCATCTCACCTCTTCCCTCTTTCCTGCCTGCACGTCACAATGTCTAACGATAACCAGCTACACTCAGGATACGGAGAGAAACCCATCCGGTGTGTTTGGTGCACTGTGTGTGATGGGTGTCAGTGTGCATGGGTGTCAGTGATGCGTCAGAGAGCTCAGGGCACCGAGCTGACAGAGTATACCTGCAGCTCCTCTGATGCCTGACCACTGAATGTATGCAGCGCAGGAGGAGGGAAAACACACACTCACACACACATACACACACACACACACTTATATTCCAACAAACACAGCTTCCTCTTCTCAGACCAACACATTCTACTGGGGAAAAATATGACAAACAGACGGCTGTGTTTGTAAATATCCTGAATCATGACCTCTCCCTTCGTGAGGCTGTTATCTAATGAGTGTTAGTGTTGCACACACTGACCTGTCGTGCAGCTGAGGCGTCGGCCATCTTTAATCAGGGCTCAGCTCTCGTCTCACTCTCACTTATGTTCTTGTGATCTCATCTATGGAGCTCACGCTTGCACACAGAGACGTGCACCTGGGGGAAAAAACAACACTCTCCCAGTGAGGATATATTTCTCAGAGCTCTCACACAGCTCACCTGCTCCTCCTCGGCAGCAGCGAGCCAAACACACCTACATACTTAACGTACACATCGATGCTGCAGGAGCTACAATCACTCCAGTGTTCATTCATAGCACAAAGGTGTCGGGGGTGCTGTCTGGTCGCCATCCTGCTTACCTTCAGGATTTGATCACATCAGCATCGATGCATCTATCATTACTGTAATGTCTGTAATGAAGCTCAGAGTCTGACCTCATGTTCTCTGCAGTAAAACAACAACACAAAGATGCCATCATAGCATTTTAGGTCAAAGAAGAGATAGACTTTACCCTCCTGTTTCCGCCCTGCAATTGAAATCATATAACAGAAGTAAATGCATCATAAAGCTGTGACTAAATGTACGTGTGCACTCTGCCATTTAGGCTCATTAACCTGCAGAAATGAATCCATGTTATTAAAAGCTCCATGGCTTTTCACGTGCAGGGAATTCTGATTTGTAAATGAGAGGAATAATGCATGACATCGATAATGATTAAAATGACTGATGGTTTCTCTCTCTCTCTTTTATCATTCGTCATGAAATCATTTGTAGCTTCACCCTCAACTTGTGTGCCTTTAAAAGAACACAGTGAAAACACACACACTCGTAGAAAAATGGAGAGTTTAACAAGCCAGGAGAGAATAAGTCACCGCTTCCACATGTACAAGAGTTTCAGTTTTAAAATAATTTAACGTATTTAAAAAAATCACCTTAACAACATGCTTTACCACCTGCTGGCTTGTGGGCTGGGAGATAGTCCATAAGGTGATTCTCCTGAAATCTCACACAGCTTTAGCAAAAGGTGTTTTAAGATCTTCATCTAGTTAACACGTGTTTTACATTTAAATTGATCATTAATCATTCATTCAAAATTTAGCATTTTCTTAGATAAAACTAAAAACAACCAGAACAGAGCAGGACTTATGACTTATGATACCATGTTTAAATTCCGTAGTTTGATTTGGATCTGCACCAAATACCAGTCTCCTGACTTCTCTTTCATCGAGATCCATGAATTATTCTCAGAGAAATGAAAAACACAATGTTAAAAAAAGTGAAAATTAATTCTTGGATCAGCACAAAAACGAAGAGGTTGTCCCCTGACCGCTCCCACATCGTCCCAGAAAGTTTCGTGGCAAATCATCAAGTAGTTTTTGCGTAATGCTGCTAAATAACAGAAAAACGCAGATGGTAATAAATCACAAACAGCAGAAAGACGTGTTTTTCTTTGAACAAAGAAGCACTTGATCTTTAGCACATCAGTAAAAAGAGTGATCAGAAACCCTTATTTCCTGCAGAGCAAACTACAGCCGGGACGTTTTCATCTGACGGTGACACCTGAAAGAGTTCATCTCTGGGTGTAATATTTGTTCTGCCCTTTTACTCGGCTTCATATCTCTCTATTGTGCCCCTATCCTGCCGACTTCAATTTCAATCCAAGGCAATATGTGAACAACACAGACACATTTCTCTCCGGTGCCAGACCTCTTTGCCCTTCGCTTTGGCAGGACTTTTCCCTTCTCCTCTCCTCAGCCCTTCATCCCTTTCTCTCTCTTTCTACTCATCCCTCTCCCATGGTTGATTCCAGACAGACCCACGGCCAACGTGCACCAGATGCCCCCCCACCCCCCCCCCACCCCCCCCCAACCCCACCCCATCCCACAGCCTGTCACTGCTCACTCCTCTGTTCGATACCGACAGATGGAATTGCTATCAGTGCTGGCTTCTCCGTCTCGGGCCTCTGTCTCCCACACTCCACCCTGTCTATTTTGTCTTCCCCTCTCTTATCCCTTACCAAGTGAAAAATAAGTCGAGAGAGGGGGGGTGAACGAGTGGAAAGAGATGGAGAGGGAGAGATAGGCTGCAGCCGCGGCGGCCAACATGTGGGCCGAAGCCCAGGGTTTTCCTGAGCGACATTCTCAGTAATGTTCTGTCCTTGTAGAACATTGGGCTGCCTCCGCTTTTATGAGATGTGGTTTTCCTGACTCCACACGGCTTCCAGGAGACCCAGATGGAACCGCTAACAACCCCCACCGCCGCCACGCCACCACACACACACACAGACACACAGTACACACACACACAGTACACACACAAACAGTCTTAACCCTAATTGCTCACACACTCTGAGGAGTTCTTATTCAAACTATCAGGCACATACACAGCCACAAAAATCACACTCGTCTACCCTGAACGGCCCTCCAGCACAGGGCTTTGTTTCAGTGGCACACACACACACGAGCGTGTGTTGTGTTATTAATGGGAGTAAAGTTTTTTGTTATGCCTCTACTTATTTGGTAAATACTGTATGTTGTTAATGAGCATAACAGTCGGAGGTAGTTTCTTGGCGTGTTTAATGGCCCCAGGGAGTCCTGTGCTCTTATTTAGAAAAAAACATGTGACTGTAATGTTGTACATGTGTACTTACACATGTGGAATATGAGATGTAATTACATGGATTAGGGTGCAACAGTGTTTGTGTAAGGCAGGAAACCATTTCCAGTTGCAGGTGGGTCCTGAGGCCGTCGTGAAGGTACCACTTGGCTCCTCGATAGTGGTTCACAATGGTATTTATTGAGTTAGAGTCGCATTTCAGAATTTCTGTCTCTTTTCTTTTTCCTCCCCCACCTCCCCCCTTCCTCTCCCTCACTGCACTCCTTTTCTCCACTTTCTGTCTCTCACTCTGTCAACTGTGAAGGTCACCATATCTCCTGATCCTCGCCTGAGAAACTTCCATTTTAGGTAGTCGGGCTCGGCGCAACAACATTTTTTTGGACACAATCCCCCCTTCCCCAGTCTCCTCCATGCGGCACACTTGTAACCTCTATTTTCCTCCTGTCCTCCTCTCCACCCTCCATCACCTCCCACCCCCCCCCACCCCCCCCCCTCCTCAGAACCTGTTTTCTGTTATCACTACTTAATGTCTCACCCTGGGAGATGGACGGGGGAGAAAGCATTCTCATAAGGTGGAAATTCTTACGTTCATATGGTTATGATTTGGTGGGGAGGTCAGACTCGGTTTTTGCTGGAAGGCTTACGGTTGGCTCTGTGCTGGCCGTGCTGGGCTCCAAACACTTCAAAGAGGGCCGGTGTACTGAATCAAGGTGATCCTCTCTCTGCACACCCGCTACCCCTCCCACCCCTGCACACACACACACACACACACACTTGTCCTCCCTCGTGCTCTTAAGGGTGTCTTCTCCCTTCTCATTCTCAATCGCTCACTTCGAGGTAAGCTGGAGATAAAAAGGATGTGATTTCAGATTAGGAGGATCAGTCAGAGAAAAGGTAGAACAGCATTATCAGCGAAGCATTAAAACCTTACCTCTCGATAACATAATTTTATATTAAAGAAAACACAGCTTTATCAGCAAGAAATATTGAATCCCGCATGCAGTATATATCAGCGTTAAAAATGCTATTTTGTTTTTTCGCAGAAAGTACAAACCTCCGCTCTGTCACTTTTCTCACAGCTCCCAGCCAGATCCTTACACAAGCTCTGCCCAGGCCAAATCCTCCGTCCCTCGCTCGAGAGTCCTGAACCCCGAGCTTCAAAATGAACTCAAGCTGGAGAAGCAGGGTTATGAGCAGGTTACACTGTATGCTGGAATTTGGGAAATAATTCCCCTTATATTGGATTTGGATGGTGGTATGAATTTTGCCATATATCCTACAAGGCCTCACAAGCCGCTGCAAGTTTAAAATTGAGGGGTGGAAAAAAAAATACTTAAACATACTGCAATTAAAGCTGTAAGTCTGTGTGCTTTTATGTACTCGTATACACCTTCGATCATGGGGTCGAGTGGAGGTTTGGAAGAAAAATGCTCCTAAAGACAAAAGGTGGTTTTTGGGGGGTTAATCATTTTCTGGTTTCTTGGCTCCATGAAGCCGTTTCACCAGATGGTTTTCACAGAGTAGCATCAGAGCTGGTTTCCCAGTGTAAAATCAGAACGATACAGAAATGACAATCTTAGCTTCTGATAAATCTCATCAATCTCTTCCTTGTATTTTCTACGTTCACCCTCTCACAGCTCGACTTGTCTCCACCTCCGTCTCCTCTCTCGCCTCTTAAGGATGATTCCTCAGTGTGTGTACACTGGTCTTAGCTGTTATGACCAGTTGTGTGCTGCTGGGTTGTATTATTTACCTTTATATTATGGTTGATGGCTAGAGGTGCTCCCCTTTCTTTCTCTCTGTGGTTTAACTCGTTTTTTTTCTGCTTCATATGATGTAAAACACACACAAATCAAGAAATCATAATTTAGTACAATCTTAGATGTTACATTATACTTAGTGGAACTGTACTAGCCGTCCATGTTCTGTAGCATAGGATCACAGATGCTGTATCAAACGAAGTGATAAAAAGAAGATAAAAAATAACTTATTCTCCGGAGACATTTAAGTAATTACACCACGATTGAAAATCCCTTTCGTGCATCCATTACATGCTTGGTGGCCACATGTATATTACAAAATGTTATGGGGTTAACCTCTTATACGGTCAAATTTAAAGATCATGAATATTCCATGCCAAAATATATGGGAGTGAGAGTGTGTGTATGGAGGGATCCTCTAATCAAATATGATGGGGAGTTCACATGCTGTGCAGGGCAAACATGGGAAGTGAAAATGATATGTTTAACATACATGGTCAGGTCTAGGGACTCCCAGGGGATCCCAGTAGGGGATTGATCTAACCACCCTCAGCACACACCGTTATACCAGCGCCACCTTCTGATCCGTTCCCCCCCCCCTCAAATCCCCACGATAAGGCCGACTTCAAAGCCTAGTGGCCAATCCTGCAGCTTTGCCCGAGATGCTGGTTTGATTCACTGGCTGCATCTCTTCCCATGGCCCTCATCACACCCCAACACACACACACACAAATCACACACACACTCCTTTCTACTCAGTTTCAATTATATCTGAGAGAAGCAGCTATCCCTGTCTACCTCGCGGCGTCTCCAAATCTAAGTGAAGAAGAGGGGCCACCAGTGCTCTTCTCCTCCCTTGTAACTTCCACTGGCATGTCGTAATTAGGATAAAAGGGAATATTCTGCCTGTGTTAATGGGGCCGACGCTCCCCCCCCCCGTCCCCTCTGAACACCCTGTTCCTCCCGTCTCCTCGCTCGCTCCACGTGAAATGCGCCACACTGATCAGTGTAATGGGATCTCTGGTTCTCTCACTGCACATTTGCCTTTCTCTTTTTAGCCAGTGTCCATGTCCCGGGAGGTTTCCCCCCCCAACAGGTCCCTGCTGCGGCCCCGGTGTGCCTGCCGGTGTTCTCATAGTCAGCCGCACACCCTAATTGAAACAGAGAATCTGTCAGCCGGCTTATCAGGATTTTTTTATTTACCTCAGCCAGTCCTCTGCCCCTTTTTACTTTTTTCAAAGAGGGCAGAGTAATAATTACCTCCTTAAACAGAATCCCTCTCTATCCGTCCCTCGCTTCATATATATCCCTTTTCATAAGTTATAATATCCTGTCTTGCCCACACTGGGAAAAAGGAAATGGCTTCTGAATTCTGAAGTGGCTTTTCAGGGGGCTATGGGGACGGGGGGGGGATGTTGTTGCAGAGGGAAATTGAATTTTACTTCAAGGTCAGCGACACTAATGACGGCGAGGGAAGGTGTTGATCTGGTGCCGCGCTGGTTTGTCGAGCAGTCTCCCAGCGTATCGATCGGCACAAGAGGTTCTAGTCCCGCATCGATTGTCGCGCTGCATTGTTTGGAGTGTGGTGGAAATCACTGGTGTAGTGTAAGTGGTAATTTGGGACCTTGGGCACTCGCTGCAGATGTAGACAGACAGAATAAATAACTGTTTCCAACACAAAGGAACAAGTAGGACTCTTGTGCAGATGATAACGCACAACGATTGTAAAACGTCCTGAGCTGCTCCCCCACGTTATGACTGATGCTTAATATAACCACTGAGAGTGTACATGTTGTCGAGGAGCCCAGAAACTCACACAGCCCCACACAAGCTCAGAAAACACACACACACACAACCAGTCCACACATACCAGCAGTGAGAATTTTAACCAATCACTTTCATGATTCACTGCTGCTTGTATGCACGATGGTTAGTTGTGGGTCGGTGCCCTGTGGTGTGAGTGAATGTGTGTCACTTCCCCCACAAATGGAAACATTTAGACACTGAAGTGTATCCTGAGGTGAGAGCTGTAGAAGCTCTCACTCATAAAGTAGCAGGGAGGCAGCCTGTGGAGGAAATGAGCTCGGCAGACTGGTGGAGGGAGAGGAGCGTGACACACAACCGAAGGACCTCACACACACACACACACACACACACACACACACACAGACGCTGGCGACCCGCACACCGGTGACTGCTGTGGCCGTGTTTTGCCCGGCGTCTATCACCGCCTTGTTGGTCTCCAGCTGTGTTTGACTTCCTGTGTTCCTACGTGATGCTGTGGTGTCTCTGGCAGAGGGACACACTCTGCACTGTGCACCTTTGTGTTGTGCGGTAGCGGTTTGAAAAAGATTTCGCTGACCCCATCGTGAACCAGAGACACCTGCGGAATCCAGCCCGGAATCCAGAATCACCTGGGACGGCTGCTGGAACATAATGGAGCTCTTCAGTTCAGACCTAAATTAATCTATATTTTAAACAGGCATTTTTACCGGGGGCCTCACCAGCTCACTGGCTTGTTGTGAAGGCCCCCCTCCCCATTTTGCTTCTGCTCCACTTCCGTTATCTTCTTTCTCTCCAATGTGTTGTGCATGAGTGCTCTTATTAGGCAGGATGACCTATCATGCAGGTGATAGGAGGAAGTGATGACTCTCCATCCTCCACCAATCCTCATTCTCTCTCGCCCTCTGTCTCCGGTCGAAAAGAAAGAAACTGCCTCTCCTCTGCCAATTGGTCCAGCTTCAATTCACCTCGGACAGGAGAGGTGGACCGAGATGCTGGAGGAGGAGGAGGAGGAGGAGGAGGAGGAGGAGGAGGAGGAGGAGGAGGAGGTAGTGATGAGGCCTCGGAGTCAGAGCAAAGCCGTGCACCCAAGAAACTTAAAAGTCAGTTGAATTCCGTTGTAGGTCAGGGCCGTTTTTTAACGGCGATTAGTATTAGCTGGCGCCGCGGGCTCGGAGAAATTTTTTCTGTGTTTGTTTGTTTTTATTCCCGGGGCCACGCCAATAAACAATCAGTGCATTAAGTGGCGAGCAAATGGAATCAATTCATCCAGTTTTGCGCAGATGAGTGCAGAAAACGAGGCGTGAAGCAGCCGCTCTCTGTGTTTGGAGTGGCTCATTAGGAGCCCATTACAGGGCCTCTCAGCATGGTGCTACCCTGATTGTTTATTAGAATTTCACTAAGGTGAAGGAGAGTGAGAGAGAGAGGGAGAAAAGAAAGGGGGACTAATAGTAGTAATAAATGGATAATAAATGGATACACACACACACACACACACACACACACACAAACACAGACACACACGCACATGCAGCCTTGGTAAATGCCAGCCCCTGGGCCTCCTACAAAAAGGGCTCTTGTAAAAGTTGGGGAAAAAAGGACCAGCACCGTGCATATGTTTGGCGCCGTCCTCTTAAAGACTGTCTTATTAAATGGGTAAGTGGCTGAGTGCTGGGACCACCAAGTGAGCCGTGCTGTCACTGGCACACTGCGCTCTGTGGGTTGAGTGCCGCCGGCGTAGACAGGATATGATATAGGGTCACCAGAAATGATGGTTTAGCCCTGGATGATGCACGGGTTCCCAGCACTCCCTGCTCGGCCTGCCAGTGGCATTTCTAGGACTTTTATAGTCCTGGCTTATTTTTTTTTGTAGGAGACGCAGGGCGAAGTTATAGCATCCCACGACCCAACGTCAGAAATGTGTTTGTGTGTGTGTGTGTGTGTTTGTGGTGGAAGGAGAACACAGTAATCGACAAAGACAACAGGGCTTTCTGAAGAGGGAGGATCAATAAACTGCTACAGGTGACTGACCTCAGTGAGCATACACACATGCAGGCGTAGGCTCATGTACCGGTGATTGTGGCATGCTCTCCTCCTAACCTCTGCTCTGTGTGTGTGTGTGTGTGTGTGTGTGTGTGGACGCCAAGTATTACTCTCTCTCTCATCTTCAGGATCTAAGGCTTGATGCCAACTGCCGCTTTGGTGCCAGGCTCTGCCTTATCACCTCCTCGGCGCACACACACACACACACACACACACACACACACACACACACACACACACACACACACTTGCATTCTTACTCACTTGTGCACTTTAAACAACCCCATTGCAAGAGTCCGCGCACAGGCACTCACACACACACACACACACACACACTCGTACATGATGATCTAGCCTCCACATAAACAAAGATAAGAGCAGGAACGCGCAGCACAGGGCCCTGAGAGGTACAAAGCTATTACTGGGAGACCGCGGTCGCGTGGCTGTGTGTGTCTGTGTGTGTGTGTGTGTGTGTGTGTGTGTGCACCCAGCCCTGTTTGTGTTTATGCAGTGCCAGTTGTCGAGGGGAGTCCCACGTGTCACCACCATTCGCCAGTGTTGCACAAGCCACCGCTAACTGCATAACAGAAGACTGCCAATCTGAGCATGAGGTGCTAAACTCCTCACGCCCACTTCCTGTCAGAGTCGTTGCCACCAGCCGTAGATTCCAAAGTTATCTGACAATATAATCACAGCAAGTCACAGAGCAATGTGCCAAAGGGCGCTGACAATTCGACAATGACTTTGTCAGCAGCAGTGTCTCACATCCACCGTTGTATCACACCTTTGTCAAGCAGTGCGGGCCGCCCTACTTAGGTATGGGGTGTGTGTGTCTCCATCTTGATCCCTGACAAAAACCCCGACCTGCCGAGGTGACACAGTACAAAGTGTTTTTCCCACTTTGCCGAAGCTGACAAACCTAATTACTGTGGTGAAATTCCTGGGATCATTCCCAGATCAAGTCTCCTTAGCACGGTGAGCTGTACACCGGTGTCCCTCCGGAGAGGAATGTCTTCAGACTCCATTGATTTTCCCAAACTCCCAGGTCTAGACGCCGAACATGTCTCAATCGCTCACTGAAAGTCCCATTGTGTTATCTTTAGCCTTATAACCATTACACGGTGGAAAACACAAGATGAGGTGAAATCTCATTACCTGTTACTCAGCTTTTAAAACCTCAAGGCCGAAGTTGTAAAAGTTGGTCAGCAGTGACATGAACGACTCGACTTGTCATTTATTCATTTTGTTTTAAGAGTTTTTCGTACAGGTTCCGTATTCAACTCATAATCAGTCCCTTTTCAACACAGTATGATTCGAAAGCTATAAATAGAGCGTTTCGTGCACTTTTCTCTGGCTGAGTGACAACACTTTGCCTTTGTGTAGCAGTGGAATGAATTCCTCAGCATTATGACCACATCAGTTCCTTCAGCTCTTTGAAAATAAATGCAGCACCGAGGCAGTTTTTTTTCTTTCTTCCTCCTGTTGTTATCAGAGCGTAGGGCCCAGCCACCTTCTCCCTTTATGGGCATGTTTTGCTAATCTCGCTACTGGCCTCTACTTTTTTAAGTTGAAACAGGTGTTGCAGTTATAATGCAATCTTGTATTAGTGCAGAGCGCCGGTGCTCATACTCCTCAGAGGCTGTGTTTTCTTTGCAGATTCCACTTTGAGCTGTGAAGCCTTACCCCGTGTTTTATAGAAGTTTGAGACAAGTCATTACAGCTATTTTAACATGGATGTCATTTTAAGACGCCAGGTCGGGTGTTCTCTTCGATGCTTCAGAAAGAGATGAAGAATCTGTGTGTTGGCACCGAACCAGTGGAGACAAAAGTCCTCTGCAGCGTGAGTCACAACTCATCCCTGTTTTTGCCATCCGCCGTGTGCGTGTTGGGCCAGTTTTTATTGTCCGTCTTAAAATAAAAAGTGATATAAAGTAAAAATCAATCCGGCACAAAAACTCAGCGAATAAAGGTTTTCTTCCCGCGTCCCCTCAGCCACCCTCCTCTCGGCCCTTTCTTCCATTTTCATGTCTAAGGATAGAGGGGATTAAAGGGAGGCCATGTCTCAACCCTGAAGAACTGTCATCACTCAGAGCTGAGCGGTGCCAAGCTCCTCTCTCCCTGTGTCTCCCTGTGTCTCCCTGTGTCTCCTGCTCTCTCTCTCGGTTCTCTCTATACATCGCATACACAACATCCCCATGGTGCTCTTTCTCTTCATCCTCAATCCACTCACACACACACCACAGCCATGATTTACTGTCATACACTTTTTTGTGTGTGTGTGCCCTTATGCATGCGTGTGACTAAACGTGCGCGCACATGTGAACTGTGTGCATGGCAGCGGCCACATCAAATACGCTGGAACAAGAAATCCTCCGAGACATTACCCCATCCATTCTCATTCCCCCCATAGTGATTCCAACACAGGAAAAAAGTCAACATTTCAAAACCTGAGAAAAATAATAAATAAAAAGTAAAAGGCCGACTACATCTGGCACAATGTCTGTACTTAAGGTTTCCAAGTATGTGTCTGGGGAGGAGATCTGGTGGGACGGGGCCCGAATCGGCTTGGAAGCAGTAGAAACGGATGTCACTCTGGAAATTTATACGGTGCGGTTCAGGGAGCAACGGCTGTAAATTGACAAGTGATGCTTGTGAGCAGCGTTACCCGTCTGTTTCCCTTTCTCTCATCTTCTATCTCTTTCTTTTTTTTCCGCTCATCTTTTCTTCTCGCAGCGTAGCTGTTACTTCTTACATCTGTGCCTGCCCCGAGCATTATTGTTAATGGGTGAGAGGTACAAAAGCAAGCCGAGGCGGGGGTGGTGGGGTGGTGGGGGGGGAAAGGTAGCTCTGCACTGACACGTGGGAGGAAAATTACTTGTATTCCCCGTGTGACATGAAATGTAGTGACAGACCAAAAAAAAACATGTGAAGTACATTTGAAGCCAGGATCTTTAATCTCTAAATATAATCAGTGTTTTGCTTGGATGGATGTGACCCTGAGGTCTTGTTTTGACAGTGGTGCAAGAGTGTGAATAGAAGAGAAACTGTAATAACAACTCTGATAACGTGATGCAGAGTCAAAACCTGAAGATCTCTGAAACCAGTGTGTCC
This sequence comes from Pseudopleuronectes americanus, assembly GCA_038501795.1. Classification (NCBI taxonomy): domain Eukaryota; kingdom Metazoa; phylum Chordata; class Actinopteri; order Pleuronectiformes; family Pleuronectidae; genus Pseudopleuronectes; species Pseudopleuronectes americanus. The sequence goes on from CM076721.1 coordinate 6,644,125, forward strand.
CACATCAGCTATAATCCCTGTCATTTTGTTACTGAAAAAAACATTAAACGTAACCTGAGCTCAAAGGCCAAACTGTGTGTCTGGATGTGTGTGTGTGTGTGCTTGTGTGAGCCTCAGTGAGTGTGTGTATCTGTGCTATAATGTGATCGAGTCATTCTACTGTATAAATGTCTCTAATGGCAGCACTCCTTTTAATAATGCAGGATCCTCTTTTCTCTGTGACAGCCACATGAGCCACCAATCCTGATACGCTCCCTCCGTGCACAGCAGGTCAACTATTTACAGAGAGCGTGTGTGTTGGTGTGTGTATGGGCCACTGGACTGGAATATGATGCTGAAAAACACACACACACACACACACAAAGAAAAAATAAAATATTCTATACTTAAATACTTAGAAAGAAGTCAGGCTAATACAATAATTGACCAAATCCATGATTTGATTTATAAAATTCCATCTTAAAATTAAGTCTGCTTTAACAAAAGTAAGACTCAAGTTCTTTATGCCCTAACATTGAAAGCAAAAGTACCAAAAATATTGTTTTAATCCCGTATCTGGTTTTCTAAAATGCTAAAAAAAGAAAGTGACTCGTCTATTTGTGGAAGAAAACTCTCTGGTTGAAACATGTTGAGATACAAATTAAGACAAATTGAGTGATCCCTCTAAACGGCTCAGAATCAGCTACTATTCAGTGCTATGCCAATCCATGTGGAGAGCATGTGTGGCAGACGTTTGTGGAGGATCACAGGAGTGGAGTCGGCCAGCTCCTCCATAATCTGACAAAGACTAAAAATGTTAGTTCATTTTTATTTTTGCAATATGAAGTTAAAGTCGAATCTTATCTAAAGTACGAGGGGTGAAGCCAGCCGGTGATCCGGTCTGCTTTTCTCCCACCAGCATTGCCGCACCACACCAGTTGAGAACAGACAGATGCCAAAGACCACTGTGGCAGCCCCATCCGTCTCTCTCCCTCTCTCTTTCTTCTTCTTTTTGTTCTCTCCCAGCGTACCAGTCGTCTCTGATATGGGAAACATGCTGTCACATCTGGGCCTTCCAGAGAGAGAGAGAGAGAGAGAGAGAGAGAGATGTGAAGGGAGGGATACAAATGGGTGGAAGGAATCACCGGGGCGCGGACACAGGAACTCTCGCTCAGCCGCTCGCTCGCACGCACGCACACACATGTGAAATGTCACGGGCTGGAACATCAATGTGGGTGCCATGAGGATGATTCCCCTTTAGGGTGACAACGTGATAAGACGGGTGTGTTATACGGTAGCTTCAGTGCAGCATGGTGCACGTTACGCACACCGCACCCCTACCTCTTCTCTTCCGCTCGCTCCCCCTCTCATTAACCTCGCCTCTGATTGCCCCCAGGACTCCCTTGTGCTAATTAGAGGGGGGGGAAATATGTCTACGATGCATGCACTCCTGTACAAACACACACACACATACACACACACGCACGCACGCACAATTTTGCGCGGCTGACAGAAAGGCTGCGATAGCTGGTGTGAGAATGAAAGGCTCGTCTGCCATTGTGTTTCATCTGTGCTCCCAATGTGATGGCAACTGCAGGGTTACCCCCCAGCAGGTGACGGTTAGCAGCCCTGTTGATTCCCTCTAACGCAGACAGCCGTCATCTCCGCACGGCTCGATTTAGCCGCGCTAACTCCAGAAGTGAGCGTTTTGTCTCCACGTGACACAATTAGGGCTCGAACCCGCGTTGGAAGCTGTGAATTGATCATTTCGCTTGTTTCCGCCTGTCAGTGACTTGTTAAAGCTGAGATCAGCGTCACAATACAAACACTTTCATACTCAATGGCAAATTCAAAAGAGGGTGATTGAATTGAAAAAGACCCCCAAATAAAGAGGGTAATTCCTTCATGTTTTTAATGAGGATTGACCTCTTGTGGTGAGATGATCAGAGGGATGCTGATTAACTGACTGACAAGATGAAACACTTCACACACACACACACACACACACACACACACCCTCTGCGAATTAAAACCTATCGACAGAGAAGCGGTCTCTTCCTGCGCAGACATTTCTGAGACATTCCACTCAGGAGGCATTTGTGATCTGGGGAGCAATTGGTGTTTAAAGAAAAGGCCTGTTCTCGTTTTTTTTTCTGTTTTACATGCTGTTAGGGACAAGCACGAGCAGACACACAACATGTCCTGGGAGTTGTACAGCAAACAGCCATTTGTACCTGGACGGGACCAAGGGAGAACTGGGGGGAACGAGGAGAAAGAGGGATGGAGCGAGGGGAGAGGGGGTTGTCAGGACAGAGGGAGGTGGGCCGGGTTGGGGGGGCGAAAGAGGGAGTATTTAAGAGCACTTGAGTGCCAGCGGAGATGTAGTCACCTCTCCCAGTGGACAGAACCTGGCCCCACTGCACCATGGCATGATTTTTCACTTTAGCAAGCACCACTCAGTCGCCCTCTCCTTCCTCCTCTCCGCTCGGTCACTGCGTGCTTCAATGACTCCATCATTCCCTTTTCATTCACTATGACTACAAGGGACAAGAGTGTGCACGCGACACACACACACAGACACACACACCCGCACACACAATTTGACCCATTTGCCCCCCTGCCACGTGTAGTAAATAATTCCATTGTGAGGGCCATTAGTGGGTATCTCAAGGGTTAAGAGGGGAAACTCACAGGCAGTCAGATGGGCAATTAGACAATAAGAAGATGAAATGTCTACTATTGTTTTGTGGCTTAATTGTTTCAGAGCTCACATTAGACCTGTGGCTAATTCATACACTTAATGTCCTTTCATTTGCCCTGGTGCTTTCCCCCCCTCAAGAGCCTATATACTGTAAAGAGGAGGACAATCACACACATGCACAGACTTACACACACACACATTAATTGTATTGCTACCTCTCTCTCTCTCTCTCACATGTGGCATCGGGTTACTCTGCCAAAAATCTAATGATCAACAGACCCGGTTTCCATCAGGGCTCAGGATTCAACATCCCCTCAGACTAAAGGAAATGTAAGACACAATTATACAAAGTATAGAGAGGGCAGAGCCAAAAGTCTTCGCCTGTCCTCCTGCATTCCAACTGCAAAGCAAAACTGTTAACGTACAGTCTGTGTGTGAGTAGTGTGTGTATGTGTGTGTGTGTGTGTGTGTGTGTGTGTGTGTGTGTGGCCCCTGAAGCAATGCAGCTTGCCATTTAAGCTGAGGACTGCACCTTACATGGCGAGAGCACAGTTTTGCCAGTGACATAGCCTTTTAAGAATTAGTGTCACCAAGCCAGAAACCTCACAAGGGAGACTGAGTCTGAACGCTGTAATGCGGTTTAATTGTGTGTATCTCTGCGTTCTGTGTGTAGGTGTGTGTGTGTGTGTTTATGTGTCGCGTACACCCAAACCTGTGGACACACTGACTGGTCCTCTGAGCCTTTAGTTTAGTTCAGCCACTGTCAGAGGGATCCTTGTATTTTTCCACAGGCATGTCAGAGGATTACACAGTCCCTCTGCTGTTGCACTGACCTCCAACTACACACACACACACACACGCACACACACACACACACACACACACACACACACACACATACACACACATACATCAAAGCAGCTCAGCGTTGTGCCCGGCACTGAGTTGGGGGCACACTGGCCCACTCACTCAGCAGGCTGCTGGCACACACTCTACATCTGCCCGCAGGGATTGCCAAAGGCAAGCATGGCCTCTCTCACTGTGTGTGTGTGTGTGTGTGTGTTTATAAGAAAAATACAACATATGTTCTTTGTTGGGTATCTGTGTCTGAAAAGGTGAAAAAAAAGCGAGTTTAAATTTGATGAATGTCCAAAGTGCTTTTTCACATGAAATAGCCACAATCTCCACTTCTGTTATTCAGCCCAACTTGGGGTTGGAGAAAAAAACTTTTAATTGTAATCACACAGCACATCCACTTGATATCAGCAGGACCAGGGTCTTATAATTTTGCTTAAAACTTAACAAGAAAGAACTGCCCTGATCGTGCCCTCGCCCACTTAATTTTTTTTAAATATGAAAATTTAATTTCTTCAGGAAAAGCACTGCAGGCTTTATTCCCATTAATACATTTTCAATCTAATCGTTGTTTTAAATACTAGTTTACATAAGGCTTTCTGATACAGTGCTCTTAAAAGAGAAATCAGATAAACAGGCAAATGTAATTGGGTGTTGGGCGTAATGAACAAGAGTTATGTGCAACATGAATTATTAAAGCACCTAGGCACATTGGCCGAGGGGAAGATATGGTGCGTGTGAATTATCTCCGATCGATATATAGAGTTAAACACGGTTCCTAATTACGCCCCCGTTTGACCACACGCTCACCTCTTCTCCCACCTTTTTGTTTTCTTCTCTTTTCCGAGCTTTGCTCCCATCCCACTCTTCTTCTGTCGGGCGCTTTGGCCTACACACAGAGCAGCTATACACGCACAATGCAAATCAATGGGTCCGACACATTAACACACAGACACACAGCAGACAAGGTAAGGGCTTCGAGACCTCTAACCCAAATACCTCTAGCCCTCCAGGTTGATCAATAGTCCGAAGAGAAAAAAAAAGCATTAACATCCCATCGCGCCCTTTCCATCTCTCTCACTCCTCGCTAATAATTCTCTCAGTGTTATCTCTCTCGTTCCTTCCCATTTTCTTCTGTGGCAGGGAGGAAAGTTTATTTCCCCGAGCTCCTTAGAAATCCCAGAAGTCTGCATGCCCCCGTCTCACCTCCAAGCCAGAGCCAGACACCCTGTTAAAGGCTATTACTATCGTTAGCCTCCCCCCCCTTGCAAGACTCAGACAGAACATGGACATTAGCAAATCCATACTTATTGCATCTGGGTTCCTCTCACTGCCTTGTAATTCATATGGAGAGACATATTAGCACGACATATGAGGTTGGCAACAGGTCTGCGAGGTGAGATGCTGCACTGACACTGAATTGACTTAGCGGGGGGGGGCCTCGAGGGGCCTTGTAGGGCACTGCTGCTGGCTGACGACGAGGCCCCCGGTCTGCTCGTATTGAGTTTCTGTGATGGCTGTTTAGCTTGTAGTGCTACACGGGGCAGAGATGGAATGTGCTCCGGCTCATTGCGTTTACAGACAGGAACCCTGCAGACCACAAGGCTATAGGGATCAATAGAATTGGACTGCACAGCACTGTAAGTCCAGGCCAGACCCAAACACAGGAAGATTACGTTACACATAGATGGCAATCAGGAAGAGCTTACAGTGTTATCAACACGGCAAGAAACACACACTCGATTGCACTTAAATTCAGGCAAGTGTTTCATTTTCGGATTGCATCCTCTTTTTTTCTAGATACAAACAATCTAATGCAAACACAAAACCACACTATGTTCCTATATCGGACAGACCCTCTCACAGAGGTTGTGTTTTTGTCTGGGCCCGAACCTCCAGGGGGTCCCGCATCCCCTCTCTGAACAAACAGAGCGGCGGCTTGCTTCACTTCCTCGATGTCATTGGGGCCAATCGCAGACATTGTGTGGCCGGCCGGCCCGCTGACACGGCCACCCAGCCAGCCAGGGATTTGCCGCTGGGTCACAGAGTTGACATTTATGAAAGGAAGTAGCATGGAGAGTTAAAGGGAGTTGACAGTCCTCTCATCACGTCGCGCTCCAGAATTCATAAACCTGCACGGTGCACACCCCTCCGGTTCCAACAATAAAAGAAACAATGAAACTGTGAAGCACTGTATGACCCTCACTGGACCCGCTACAGTGAGAATGACAGCTTTCATTTCCCCGACTAGTGCCACTGGAGTTTTAAGTTCATTGCTGGGTATTACAACGTATAACCCACTTCAAGAAGGGACCTTCCTGCATGAGGTAAAATAAAGATGTGTGATCACCGCCAGATATTTAAATCTTAGGAAAACAAGACAAACCCTTCAAAAGACCAAAGCCTATATGTTAAACTTACTCATAAGTGGGTAGTATGAATGATTGTGAACGAGTATTTGTGGGCCACAAGGGGGAAAGTGGAGTTTAGTGGACCGTGAGGAACAATGAAAATCTAAAAAGGAGAAGTCAAGTGAAATGGATTGAGTGTGCTGAAGACCAGATGTGCCGTGGATGGATCAAACATCTGCTGGATCTGCAACGCTTCAACGTTCTTGAATGACCCCCGTCATCCCAACTTTCTCACCATGCGTCCCCGTAAACCTTTTGTTCTCCACTAGCCGCCCCCTCAGAGAGATCAAAAGTGGTTTCAGTAACTGATTATATTCTGGGCTTTCAAAATAAAAGCTATTCATATCAGTTTTGGGAATATGCTTTCAAACGTGCAGAGAGATTTACAAAAAGCCACATTTTACAGGGCAGATTGGACTTTCTGTCTGTTATTGTTCTCCTTTCTGTTGTGATGGTCTAGAGCTTTTCTTGGTGTATAAGTTACCGCACAAAGAAGCAGCACCAGATGGTAATGGTGTTTATTTTTGCAGTAAGTAATCACAACTCTGGAACGTATGACAGTAGACAGGCCCAGGGACCTGGAAGCATGCCCCAAGAGACCTGAGCACCACTTCCTGTTGTACCCCCGTGATCACAGACACGATCACACGTACACACGTGCGTAAACACGAACATCCTCTGGGCCGCTTGGCCACGTGAGCCCCTAGGCCACAGGGATAGATGTGTGCTGGCACATAGGTTGGGGTAGTGTAAATTACACTGCAGCCACACTGGCACTCTCCTCCTCCAAGATGGATGAACGAGCCAACTTACATGCCAGGCAACAATTCCAGAGAGGCAGTTTAAAAACGGGGGAGACTGCAACGTTTGTAATTTGGGACCGTTTAATCCACTCAGTGCACTATTTCACTTCGATAAAAGAGCAATATTCTGAAAAAAACCCTAATGCACTTCTATCATTCAGCCTTAGCTGTAATTTACAGTGTTTATGGTCCCTTTCGGAAACTAAGCCATCAAGATATACTGCTAGAAAATGTGAGCACTTGTCCAAAGCTCACTCAGTGACTCACGACAAAAGCTAACATCATACACGGCTATAATGTCTAATTTACAATTACCTCGTCCTGCTCAACATCTTGTTGCCAATTCTCCAAACGGTCTGCTTCACAGATTCCTAGTTAACATGACACAGGCTCCTTTGGGGCACCCAGAACCCCTTGTGGCCCTTCCTCCGTATGCAAGTCAGGCCAGTGGTGAAATACTGTCGGGGAGAGGAGTGGGGTGGTGGGAAGGTACCACAGTGAGAGAGAGAGAGGCTCCAGTTAATGGTCTTGCATCTTCCTGGCAGCATGTCAATAATGGCTCTGATCACATTAAGTAAAGAGTCCATTAGCTTATTCTCTTTCCTCCTGCACGCTCCATAGCAAAAACACACAGGAGGAAAGCTGAAAAGCTCCTCTAATGCAGTGTGTCTGTGCATTACAGACACCTCTGTCTGTTCCCAGCGAGATCCATTCACAGCCATTTCCTTTTACACATAACATGAGAGGGATGTGTGGATTATTTTTGATTGTGCAGAGATCAATGCCACATTCCAGGAAGTCATTTTACCATATTTCTGCAACTATTCAAAACTTTGTATTCAGAAACAACCTGTGTCATGCAGGTTTATGCTTCAAGTTCTAAAGTGTCTTACGAAAGACCTGCCCATTACTACCTTATAACGTGATATGGTATTATACAAAAGAGAAGAAAAAAAAATGACTGATACATCAAGACACAGTACAAACATATGACTATGTGGCCGAGGAGCAAATTGTGAGCATATGTTAATGCACCTTCTCTGCACCGGCCTCCTGCCAAAATAGTAATCAAGACAAAGGAGATGTGATATAAGAGGCAGCGAAAAGCAGGTTGTCAGCCCCCCCGCCCTCGACCAACACACACACACACACACACGCCCTGGACAGACAGACCATTTCTCAGCCGCCTCACTGCTCTCCATTGGCCCTGGAGGGAGCACAGCGGCCCCCACATCTGTCTCCCAGGCCCATGACAGACCTGGCTGCTGCATCCAGACCCAGGAGATCACACGAATCATCCTCAATTAATGTGAACCATCAGGCGTTCCCTCGCTGCCCCTCTCACCCCACCCCTCTGCTCTGAGGCATCCCCTCTGGCTCAGTGCTGGGTCCGCTGAGTTTTACACATTGACCACAGCTACGGTTCCTTAGCACAGTTGGGTGAGGCGAGCCAATGTTGTTGTGTATGCTTTGTGAATAGAGACAGGGAATCGATACAGCAGTCCAGAACCAGACACCGCTCACATGTAAGTGCTGCGAGGCGGTTCTTCAGAGGTTCTGAACTCAGAAAAACAGTCGACTTCGCTCCACAGTGCACCGGGGCCTGAAATGGTTTCCATGTGCTGCCCCATCTGCACCGCGGCTGGGCTGGGGCCAAAGGACTGTCCTCTCCACTTTTTTAAAGATGACGAGGGACAGATTTAAAATCCAAAGGGTGGTTGTTACGGTGACGGAGGGGGTGCTTGGACGAATCGGAGGTTAGGAAACCTTTTTTGAAAATGACATTTATCAAAATACAGATGATGAGAATTGACAATTCAGTGGGGAAAAAAAACGAACCTGTTTACTAAAGGCCACCTGGAACTTGGGACGTGCCAGATTGTGACTCACCCGTCTGTGGTGAAGTCCTCAATAATAATCCCTGGCTGATTCTCCCTCCCTCCCCAACCTTTCAGTCTGCGACAGCACTATAATTCTCACTACAGTCGATTAGTGTGCCCTTAGCAACAACTAACACACAGTCATGAATTTTTAACCAAAGCCATGAGTTAAATCAGGTTGAAAGGTGAAGGCAGGGTACCTTGCGGCCTGTCGGTTGATCACTACGTCTGGCCCGGCAGAATAAGCCCCGTGGCCTCTTCACGTTTACTCAGATCAGAGCGCAGCAAGCAGTTCTCTCTGGCAGTCATGAGCATAATATTGACCAAGGCACTGCCCTTTGCATGGGCTGTTAATTACATTGTAAAGTAGGAATCAAACTTGAGTGGATCTGTTCCAAGTTCTAATCAGGAACATGAGCTGGTGCAGAGGAACCTGTCTGGACTTTATTGAATAACCCGTACATCCATGTCAGCTGTCTTAGCAGGGTTCACGTTATATGGCAAATCAAACTTGGCAGGTCAAATTGTTATGTCTATGTAACGACATATGGTCTTCCACAATACTTTTTTCCCCCTTCAAAGCTAACAATAATGGCTTTCATCTTTTAACAATTAAAGATAGTGAATATTTTATTTGTCATATCTATTTAAGCTTTTGGTATAAATAAATTAACAGAATAAGTGACAGAATAAAATACAACATTATTTACAGGAGCTGTTTTAACTCTTGTAACTCATGCAACTGCAAATTGTTACTTATTAAAACCAAACCACTTTCTGCTGAAGTACAAGATGACACCAATATGCTATTCTTAGCTCAATGTGACTCATTCCAGCGTATCTAAGGGAAACAGCATTGAAAGGCTGGCATTTTATTATATTTACATATTTTCAAAAACACCCAGATCACTGCCTGGCCCTGTTACAAGCACCCACACTGTGACATAATTGTTCCTGATTGTTCCATAGGGATACAACTGTTTGAGGACATGATTTTTGCTGTTGACTTGTAAACTACATATCAAAGTGCAGCAGATTGCCATTTCCCTGTAAAGATGCAAGTTACCGCCTCGCAGCTGAGAAAACATCAAACATCAAAAGGTGGATAAACAAGGTCACATCCAAAGCAACACATTCTTTTGATGTGCAAGGCATAAAGGAGGAATTTACAATGATCTCACAGTGCAAATTTCAACCTCTATGATTCTTACAAATGTCTTCCACCCACGTTTGGACGTAGCTACTGATTTCCCCTTGGTCCATCACGGGGGAAGAAGGAGATCTCGTTGTTCACACATGCCCTCTGACCTCTGCCACTGGGGAGCCAATGGGGGAGCAGACTGTGCCTTGGGAGCTCTTGCCCTCTGATGTGATGGCTTCAGGCAGTGGGCTTTGCATGAACCCATCCCCCATGGCACCCCTTGCCACTAGATCCCCTGCATTATTCATATGGCCCGGGTTGGGGTGGGGTGGGGTGGAGCGGGGAGAAACAGAATATGGAAAAGGAAGCACCAAGGTTCAAGACCTTCTCAGATCACAAGGAACTTCTGCTTAACCTCCCCTGAAGTAGCGAACACAGGGATAGAGCAGTTTTTTTTTAAAGGAAGTGGATCTGAGAGCAGGACTGAGGATCAATGGGGGATCCCCTCGAGGCTCGGTGGAGATCGCATTCAGTGCAAGGTGACTGGCGGATCAATGTGGTTCCCATGGTTCATTTTGCCATTGTGAGAACTGATCCTCCTTTTTGCAGATAATGTGATACTGTCTTATGATCAGTTTAACTGCCCCTACGTTTAAGTGGAAGCATTGTAAGTACACAGGTTCTACATAACTGCACACCAAGCCAGTTTATAGGTCAACATGCTATTGTGTTACACAAGTTCCACGGGTGTCTGGAGATCTCTCATTTGTTCGAGTGTATACTGAAACGTCAACTCAACGTTAGCTAATATTTTCTCTCTCTTTTTTTTACCTACGGCGCAACGCAGCATCTCAGAGACTCAATCATTGAATATGATAGGTGATAATTAGTGAAAAGCATATACATGTTAAGCTGTTAATCCCTAATGCACACTATGCAACCTAACAACGCTGCACAGCCCGGCTCTTAATACAGCACAGCACATAACCTGCTAATTGCATAATTGCCTGATTTGTTTAAACTGACAGTGGTGCCCTGGTCCATGACAAGGCCATCATTTGCTCATCCTCATTGTCAGCAATTTGCAAAGGAGGATACACCACCACACACCCCGCTACACAACATCCAGCACCACAGCATTAAGACACAGCCATGAATTAAGAATGCGTCGCAGCGGCAGAGAGATGAATAAATACAGCCGTCGCTAAATTAATTCTGGGAGACACGGAGGCAGGCGGATAAAATAAACTAATAGCAGCGGGCTGTCCAACAGATAAAGTGGGTACCCTCTCGTCTCTCTTCTGTAATTACTGGCTAATAGTCATTAACCTGGCAAACAGAGGTTTAGCTGTATTGTTTAAAGGACTCTGGGATGCATAATGACAGACTAATATGTCATAGCACTGGCGGAGATGGGGGAGGGGTGGATTAATGAGATTTTCCTGGAGGGAGTGTACAAGAAGAGGTGGGGCACGCCTGGAAAATATAGGGGAAAGAGGGCCACATTAAGCTAATTGGAAGATGAGTGCCTACTTGTAAAAGTGCTTCTAATGGCATATTTGTTTCTCTCACAGCATCACAGGGCTAATGTAAGGGAGTGGAATGGTGAGACTTACTGTGCTAATAGTCCTTATAGGGGCCTTTGTCTACACATGTTTGTCAACACACTTTATATACTCAATCTCCAACCAAATTGTGGAATTTTTTTTCTTGGCCTTTGACTGTTTATAATTCATTATGACGGTTATCGCCGCTAAATATTTTTGCCTGAAAAATTTAAGACAAATAGATAGACTGCAAAATATACCGCTGCAAATGACCTACTGAATTGTATTGAAAAGTCTTACTGTGTATGTATGTAAGTATGTGTTGGTATGAAGGTCATTGGACAAGTCATCTTGTTGATGTGTGAAAAAAATGATTGAGATGAATCCCTATTTATTAATAGAACTTCAATTAAATGTAGCTCCTTGATTAGAGTTTATGAATGTTTTGAAGAGCAAACATCTAAAATGGGCCAGTTAAGAAAGTGATATTAACATGTGTTAAACTGGCTTAAACTGAGTTAAACACAAATACAAATACAAATACAAATCCATTAAACATGGTCTACCGGTGATTATTGAGATTCGCTGCAATTATTAAGAGGAATAATACAGTTAAATTGGTTTTACAATTTTTTTTCTACTTCTAATCAGAGTTGTAAATTAAGCCTAACACTCAAAAATGTTTTCTCTTTTTTTTGTGACAAGATAATGTCAAAAGACTGCAGCGCTTCTTAGAACTACAATTTCTTTAGAAATGATCTGGCTGTGGAACTGTTTAAAGATTCACTTTCTAATTTGCTTTCATTTTTTTGTTTCAATTAAATCAAATAAAAGTACTAATGCCCATACGGCCATGCAGTATGAAATAATAGTGCCCAGGCTAGAATTTAAAGTCACACCTTCAGGCAAAAACTCCAGAGCGCGCACAGAATGAAAGTATAAAATGTTTTTTAATGTATATTTAACAACAAATACCCCAGTGACTATTGATGTTTCGTCTCAGAAGAATCTATTTCTCCAGTATTTCTAAGGGCATGATATGAAACCACTCACACTTTTATTTTCTCTCTTTTTCTGCTCGCCTTACTCTGTGTCTCTCCCTGACTCTCTCTCTCTCTCTCTCTCTCTCTCTCTCTCTCTCTCTCTCTCTCTCTCTCTCTCTCTCTCTCTCTCTCTCTCTCTCTCTTTAGCTGTCTCTCTTAAAACATTTATCTTCTGTTTGCTCCTTACAGGCCCTTTGTGCTTTGTGATGTTGGTTTTTACAGCTTTTTACTCACCAGAGTTGCCATTTATGTTTTATAGATGCCAGCCGCTTGGAGCACATTCGAAATGTTACCACTTCACTGTGACTAATTGTCGTCGCTTGCGTTATTCCCTTGATGTCACTTGCGCTCGGTCCCCCAGGAACCTGTGTGCGAACTGCCATATTTACACTATATCTCTCTTTCTCTCCCTCTTTCATCTATTTCTATCTTGTTCACACAAACACTCATACTATCTTATGTAACAACCTCTGTGGCAGTTACTGTTTGAGTATAATTCTGTGAAGACTTCTGTCATCGGTGCTATGAGGCAGGAAAAGATGTGGGTTCATACAAAAGGACAAACATTCAATGCAGTAGCTCAACCACAAAGTCAATTTTCAGGATCTGCCAAAGATTATTTTCCCAGAATCCCCTGCCATCCCTTGATGTTTTGACTATGTTCACATTTTCAAGCTTTTTTATTTTTCAGCAATTAATAGGACATCTCTGAAAGACTAGCCAAGTAAATTGCTCTATTTGGAAAAATGCCCAAGTCCCACTGGAAAAGTTCTGCCAGGGGTTGTTAAAAAAATATCTTTTGTTAATATTTGTTCTTTTAGATTTGTGCCACTGTCAACAAAAATGCATCATTAGTTGAGGATGCCGTAAATGACGTATGCTGATTTCACCATTACTAGTTAATAAGAAAAACTGTTTGTTTATAGAACCCCCACTAACATTAATCATGATAAATATTCAACCTTGTCTGAATTTTTTTTATCTTTGAATGACAAAGGCATACAGATAGAAATCCTGTCAGCCAAATAGAGATTAGTGGCTTTATTTAACTATTGTTTTAGTCTCAGAAATATTCCTGTTATTAGAACAACCTCAATGATTTTTATTTGTTTACTTTGGACACAATTAAACTCCTGAACACTGTCATTATTTGATTTATGATCACATTTTCAGAGCAGAACAAAAATGCCATATGGAAAAAGAGAAGGGGAGTGGTATCTGACAAAGCTCTGTTGGTTACAAGTCGCTCTAGGGGCCTCTGAATTTCATGAGCAGAAAAGCTTGCCCTTACAAACTAACCCCTGCTCTATCCTTTTCTTTGACCACACTGATTATGCACAATCAATAATGGTTTGTGTTTCTGTCTTCTCTCTTCTCTCTTGTGGGGCATCTAGGATACTGCAGGCAAGGTGATAGACCGCTGGTCCATCATGTCCCGAGAAGAAGAGATCATCACCCTGCAGCAGTTCCTACGCTTTGGTGAGACCAAATCCATTGTGGAGCTGATGGCCATTCAGGAGAAGGAAGGTCAGGCCGTTACAGTTCCCTCCTCCAAGACAGACTCCGGTATTAGGACATTCATTGAAAGCAACAGCAGGACCCGCAGCCCTGGACTCCTGACGCATCTGGAAACCAGCAGCCCGTCGAGCATTCACCATTTTGAGAATATCCCCAACAGCTTAGCCTTCCTCCTGCCCTTCCAATACATTAACCCAGTCTCTGCTCCGATGCTTGGTTTGCCACCAAATGGCCTGCCGATGGAACAGTCCGCCCTCCGGCTCAGGGAGCCCAGCCTGCCAAACCAAGTTGAACAGGTGGAGACCAGTGACTCAGAAGTGTCCCTGTCACCCTTCCGCTCTAGCCAGAGCCCAAACCGTGGAGCCCTTGGAGCCATTAACAGCAACATTGAACCCAAGACAGAGCCCAACAACAGGGCATCACCCATCTCGCCAACCCCGTCCACACATCAAGCTCAACAACAGTCACAGCTCCAACAGGGTCAACAGCAGTCCCAAAATCAATCTCAGCAGTCCAATAGCCTGAGTGACCATCAGGTCCACCACCACTTTGTAAAGGACGAGCAGTCTAAAACCATCACCCATTCTTCTTTTTCTTCAAAGATGCATCGCATGCGCCGCATGGGATCCACCTCACGCAAGGGTCGTGTGTGCTGCAATTCTTGTGGCAAAACCTTTTATGACAAAGGTACCCTTAAGATACATTATAATGCTGTACACTTGAAGATTAAGCACCGTTGCACCATTGAGGGATGTAATATGGTCTTCAGCTCACTTCGCAGCCGTAATCGTCACAGTGCCAATCCCAACCCAAGGCTACACATGCCAATGCTGCGCAATAACCGTGACAAGGACCTCATCCGTTCCAATTCAGCCCCTGGTACACCTGTCATCTCAAGCACCAAGAATGGTGGCTACACACTCACCAGCCCTGGAAGGCCACCACTGGGCTTCACTACCCCACCGGTAGACCCCATGCTTCAGTCACCTCTGCAAAGTCCACTGGTGTTCCCCTCGTTGAAGTCAGTTCAACCAGTCCAGCCAGTGCCCCCATTCTACCGTACACTGTTGTCCCCTGCAGACCTTGTCAGCCCACCAGTGTCACTGCCCACAAGCCCCATCCTTCCCACTGCCACTAATAGTACCAGCCTGATGGACCAGCACATCCTGGCTGCAGCTGTGGCTTCACATAATAATGTTCATATGTCAGAGGCAGGACCCATGTCCCACCGCTTACCAACACCTAGTTCCCATAATGACCTCACCAGTGGCATCACTGACCCCACACCCAAAAAGAAGCCTCGTAAATCTAGCATGCCAGTAAAGATTGAGAAGGAGGTGATTGATGTTGCGGATGAATACGATGACAAAGATGATGATGATGATGAAGATAACATTCACCGAAATCACCATCATCACAAGTCATCACTTCTTCACAACAACATCAAAATCAATGGAAATTGTAACAGCCACAACAGTGGTAACGGAAATCACAGTGGTGGTAGTGGGCAGCAATCCCCTTCTCAGGATGAGATGAGCCCTGGGTTAGCTCTGAGAGGCATGATGAGACAGAGTGAAGATGAATGCCGGGAAAGGACTCGTAGTGACAGTAGGGGAGGTAATGATCTGCGAAGCTCTGGTGAATTACGTTGCATGGACAGCTTCACCTCTGAAGACCAGGACCATGAGAGAGACTTTGAGAACGAATCTGAAAACTCTGATTCCAAGATGTTCTACCGGGATGAGCTCATGGATGTGGATGAACATCCAAAACACAGCAGGGTTGGAAGAGGTCTGGACAAGGAACGGGATGATGAGGGAAATGAGGAAGATCATTTGCGAAAGGAAATGGAAGGCAAGGGCCACTCCTCACCCTCTCATCATCACCACCCTATGAAGATCAAGGAAGAACTGAATGATCCGACCTATGACATGTTCTGCATGGGCCAGTATGGCATCTACAACGGAGGCATGGCAGCGGCTGCTGCTGCTGCTGCGAGCATGGCTGCCCTGCATGAGAGCTTCATCTCTTCGATGGGCTATGGTGCCAGTCCACCCAAATTCCTTTCTTCTCAATCACCGGAGGGAGATCCATGCTCAAGTCCTGACCCCAAGATCTGCTATGTGTGTAAGAAGACTTTCAAGAGCTCCTACAGCATGAAACTACACTACAAGAATGTGCACCTCAAAGAGATGCACGTGTGCACTGTGTCCGGATGCAACGCCGCTTTCCCTTCCCGACGGAGCCGAGACAGGTTAGTTCTAAAACGTATATTGTGACCTATTCCTATTAATGTGATTGTGACAGTTGCAGGTAGGTTCAATGGAAATATTTAATTATGTTTTTACAGAGTATATGTTTTTTAAAAGCCATGTCAAAACGTTAGATATTGTCATTTTTGGGAGAGAATTTTCTTTCTATTTGAAGTTGATAAAACAAGATTTAACTGCAGTATTTCATGACTGTATCACATTTACCTACCGAGGCTCTCAGTATCACTTTAACATCTGTTAGCTAATGGAACACTGCAAAATGAATTCAGGGACATCTGCTGCTTGTCAAGTCAGAGTTCAGAAGAGCAGGGTGTTAGGATCAGAATCACATACACACACATTCATACAAGTACTTTCATGTACCCATAAACCCCCAAGCTGCAGTGTGTTGTTTACCTGCCCTCACTACCTCACCTTGTCACAGGGCGGTGAAGGCGCATATATTAACATAGACAGCAGTTTGTCAAACCACTGCATCTATTAGCGCATTAGGAGGTGAGGCTAGCCATGCTCACCTGGGCTTGTTAGCACATATCAGTTCCACACAGAATATATATGCTGCATCCGCACTGGCACCACGTTCATGCTATAATTCAAGTGGAAGGTACATTCACTTCACTGGTGACCTGGGCTACTTCAGGCTCCCCGAGGAAACACATTTTTATTTTTGTTTTTGGCATAATGGGAGGGACTTTTAGAGTGAAATTAGCCAGTGTAGTCATGTTTAATAAGTAATTTCCCATTTACCTTTACCTTTATAAATATCTAGTAGCAATATACATCAGTATTGTTCATCAACTGTAACAAATACCTTTATCTCTTAAACAGCACTTTGCTGCTAAACATTACAGTTTCATTCTTTCAGTTCTTTATTGCGTAAAGATGACAAACTTTGACATTCATTTTAGGTAAGGACAAGATACAAATCTTGTCAAACAGAGCTTTAGATTTCTCTGTGTTTTGTATCACCCACACAGTGGTTCGCCCCCCCTCCCTCCTCCACCACCGCTAACTCCCTCCTCCTAAACTTGCTGCTCCTTCTCCACCCCAAGCCTTTTAAATGCATTTGTTATTTCAGTGGCATCTGTTCCTACCGATGTTTGTTCATTAGCAGCATGTAAATAGAGCAAGAGATTCTGGGACTCGTATTAGAATGCATGTGGGAGGGGAACAAGGGGAGCAGAACAGGTGACAACTAAGCGTTTGTGAAGGTGCAACCCTGCTGCTCACCTGATGCAGCTGTGCCGACAGCCGCAAGATGACAGCAAGTGTTATTTTAGCATCCACTGCCTCTGTGTGCTGTGCTGGCACCGGTGATTTTTGTTAGTTCCCTTCGTCAGAAATAGAGAATGCCTGAGGCACGACCGGCATGCCGTGTAACACATTCACAGACACACACACACACACACACACACACAAATATGGGACATGTACAAATAGCTAAGAAAAGAGAACTACTAATTTTAAAATAAATCTAACTGAAAAAAAGAGAGTTCCATAGAATTTTGTGATGGAGGAAAAAAACTTAAGAGAATAGCTCACAGAATAAAGTGCCATCGGTAATTTACAGACAGAGTAGAGTGAATGATTTCGTCCCTTCGAACTTGAATGAGCTTTCATAGATATAATAATATAATTTTAAGAAAAGATGTGGGAAAAGGGCGCAGAGGCGAAGGAGCCTTTTCACAAATATGCAGCCAGGTATTTGGTATCAAAGCCAAGGTTTAGTGGTCGGCTGCAGACAGACACAGAAGGGCTCGCAGATTAGACTCCTCTGGAAGGGAATAAGGGAACATGTCGACACAACGCTTCATAAGCTCTCTCTCCTCATGTGTCACTTTGAATGTGCTTGTGTGTGTGATAGAGTTTTACTCCATTATGACAAACACCTGCATATAAATGCTGTGTGAACACAAAAGGTGGCAGGATATGTGACAGATAGATATAACTTTGTAGTGATGAGGGACAATTGCGAATCTGACGTATTAATACATCTTAGAGCTAGGGGTGCACTGTACAGCTCTGAGTGGGTGAGACCTAAGCACACTATTGTTTCCATACTTTTTCTGTGGGGGATAAATTCCTGATAGCATATGGGACATATTACTCGGCCGCTGGTTCAAACGGGGAACAAAACAACAGAAGAGGGGCATCGCATAGCTGAAGGAATCCTGGGGCTTTGAGACGAGTCAGTACACTAGCCGGGCTCTCATCAAATCTGTCCCTGGATAATCCTCTAATGATATAATGCATGTTCGAGTGTAATGGTAGCAATAAAAAGGGAAAATAATTTGGTTGTTTTCACGAGAGCATTTGCTCTGATAAGATTAAGAAACTGTACGTAGAAAGATATTTGCACAAAATAATGTTTCAAATGTCTATTACTAGTAAATTAGATCAAGTCCAATTCTCTCTCCTAATAGGATTTTTTTTGTCAACAGTGATAGGAGTAACAGTTAATAAGCCTCCCTGCAGTGGTTCACCTCAGACACAACATTTAATACTTAAACCAAAGTAATTCTCTTCTACAGATAAACAACAAATATGAGAAAAATAGTTTGAATTAAAATAAGGGAACAGTACCCCAGTTGTTATTTAGTCTTGTTTTCACAGCTGAATAATCCATGCTACTCAAGTAGCATTATAATATGCAGGCCTGCCTGGCATCCTCTTCTCCGATCCTTCCAAACAGCTGTTGACATCCAGCAACAGGGAAGTCTTAAGTACCTCGCATATCTGATTAGCCCATTGACCGAGTGAAAAGCCAAAGGCACGTAAGCACACCATCAGACAGCGGGATCAAAAGCTCCCGTATCAAAGTGAGGAAGAAAAGGAAGAAGTCATTCAAACTACAAAGAGAAACAACAGGCGCGATGACATTGTCAGGGTAGGACACTGGAAACACACTCGCATCGGAAAAGTGTCAGAAGTAGTTGTTTTGTTTGAATCCCTGCCCTTTTTTATTTTTACACTGCACACATGTTTAAAGGAAGACTGCAGACGGTTCACACACACACACAGGAAACGATAATTCACCGTGCCCTTGAGCAAAGCATGTAATGTGTGTGTTTTTGTGTGTAAAACAGAGTGCGACATAAGTGTGTGTGTGTATGTGGTTTTACAGTGGGCTGTTTTATCCCAGCCTCCCGGCAGCCTGCTGCACGGAGGTAAATGATTGCGTATTTATTGTGGGGAGCGAGCAGCGTCGGCGTGTGAAGAGTGTTGAAGAAGGTGCATGATTAACGGCTGGAAAGGTGCACATACCAGTAATCAGGACCATTATTAGCCCCGTTAATAATATTTTCTAACCCGTTGACGAGCTTTGCCTTACTTATCTCACTATCATCCGCCCGTCCCGCTTTCTTTTTTTCCGACCTTCACACCAGCATATAACCTGCTCCTTCTACGTCGCTAGGGCAAGTCAGTGTCCTCCCTTGCCCACATTCCCACGGTGCAGCAGTGCGCAGCCCGTCGTGCCCGCGTGGGCCACTGCAAACCGAGAGTGAAGGTTAATTATGTTGGAGAGTCTCTTTCCTCCCTTCTCCGCTCTCTCCCCGTCTCCCTCCAGTTGTCCCTCGGTCCCCCGCTCGGCGTGTAGGCCCAGTTCCGCTGCTCCGCAATCAGCTCTCTGTTTGTCTCTCATAAACAAAGGGCGTGCTGCGTTTAGAGGGAATACGTAAGCGAAAGCCACTTGCCCTCGTTAAAAAATATCTGCTGATTAAAAGATGGAAACTTTTATATTACACCCCTTTGGTTTATCATGGACTACACATGCATCCTTGTGATGTACTTTGTGCAGAATAAAAGGGAATTATTTCACTCTCTTAGTTAAATAACAGAGACACCCACACCAGCACATTGTAATCAATAGGCCTTTCAAATCGTTACTTGTACATAATAATGTTTTCATGTGATATTGAATGCATATTTAATGTGTGTGCACTCTTTTATGTTGTACTGTGGAAATAGGCTGAAACAATACAAAGGAGATGTAACAGTGGCGGAGAGAGTGATAAATGTGACTAGAACTCTTGTCCTCCCACATGCACCCAAACCTCATCACACAGCCCGAATGACAGGAAAGACAAAGAACCACTGGTGTCGGTTTAATACCACTCAGCTTTCCATCTCATTTACGCATTATGAGTCATTTAGTACGACACGCGCGCACGTATACGCACACGTACACACACACACACGCCGACACAACAACAAGGGCAAGGGCCATCGGATGATTAACGCCAGTTGGGACAGGCACACACTCGCTCTGCCTCCTCTGCACAGTCAAAAATGGGCTCTCAGGAGGCCTCCCCCGTCTTTTGGGCGAAGATGAGACTGTCAAATTGGTTTGCCAGCCACATTACTGGCCAACAGGGAGGAAGAGATGGAAGTAGGAGAGGGGGGGGGTAAGGAGTTGGGTTTGGGGGAGGCAAGATGGAACGTATGGAGGTGAAGGGATAGAGGGGAGTGGGGAAATGGGGCAGAAAGTCTAAATCTGATAAATGAAGGGGATAAATGCATTATACCCTCTGTGTGTAGATTCAGATGAGTTACTTGGCCGACACTAAACAATGTTTGTGCAAATAATCATAAACTGGACTCTTTCTCTCCTCTTCAGTCTTTATCATTTTAAGTGGTTACAAATTACATTTTTCCACAAATCTATTTTAATTGCATATATCTGTAAAATGCATAAAGATTCTGGTTTTAGACATTGTTGTAATTCTCTGACCCTGTGATGTGAATCTTGAGTATTTAGCCTGGCTACTGTAGCTCTAGCGCAGACTACTGACTTACTGCATGATGTTTAGCATGTTTGACTTTAAAATCTTTAAAATACGAGATATAGCGATGGTTAAATTAGAGCTTATTAGCAGTGAGAAGGTGTTGTTTTTAGAGATGGAGACATGTTGCAAAGGACCTGCCTACTTGAGCATCATCAACAGCATCCTCCACGTAGAGTTTAACACAGCATATAACACTATGACCCCCCCCACACACACACACACATCAAAGCCAGTTAGCTGCATGGTGTCCCTGCAGAAATTGTCACGTTTTCTATATATATTGATCCCCGACTTTCCTGGACATAGTTAAAGCATTCTGGCCTCTCGCAGCCAAGTGTCCACACATGTACTTCACTAGACAGGGATACGGGCTCAGCGCCACAGACATTGAATCATGACTCCCATGCTCCAGCCATAAGCCAACGCCATATGGGTGCAACTGTACTATCAAAGGATAAAAAAAGAACAAAGGATTTATATAGTCTTTTTGATCGAAGTCCTGCTAGAAGGAGGTAGTATATTTTCAGATTTTCACACACACACACACAAAAAAAAAGACACTAGCACGTGCAAACACACACACACACACACACACACACACACACATGCAGTGACAGGCAGAGCCAATCGATTTGCCACGCTCCCCCTCTCCTCAATGCTGACAATGCTCGAGTGGACGGGCTCCTGGTTGCTGGGTTCACAGAAAAGGGTCCCCTCCAATGAATGTATTTTTACCTCTTGCAGGACAATGTCGGATAGGGAAGTAAATAATTAAAGGAAAGGGACCCTTTTTGACTGCATCAACCCTGCCACTGCTGGTAAGCTCTACTATCCATTGTGACTCCATCTTTGCCCGTAAGGATGATCCCCAACCTCCCCCCCCACCCCTTATTTTGTGTTTTTATTTTCCACACGTGCCCTCCCTGCATGGATCCCCTTCACATTAAAAAGGTGTTTGCATATTTTCTGATTTCATTTGAGTGCTGACCTGATATTCTGGGAGTGGGCCTTGTGTATATCTTATCTGACACTGGTGATAGTTGCTTAAGTTTCCTTTTTTCCGTGTTCTGCAGTTTTGTTGTGACATTGTGTGAAGTGGGTGTCTCCCCGCCCCGGTTTTCTTACTCCAACTTGGCAACTGTGAAATTGGAGCATTGAATTTGATTTTTCAAGCCCATTTTGCACGCAGCATCCTTTAGCATGGCTTTGTGTGCTCACTAAAATCCTCACTAATTGTAGCTTGGCTTGAGCATGGCACTTGTTACTGACTTTCTTTCATCAGCTGTAGCACATTGTGTGATATAGTTTGCTTTGTGTTTGGGAAGAAAAAAAAAGCCCATCTTAATTAAATCCAGGGCTACATAAAGACATGTTCACTGAGGTGCTCGATTAAGCCACCTCCAATAGGGAGCGAATGCGATAATGCTGTCAGGGCCTAGTGCTAATATGCTATCCAGTTCCCCTCGATTATCACATTACCACAGCTCGAATCAATTGATAAACTCCCATTCAATATGGTGGAGTATTTAATTGAGTCAGAGTCTATTGGATTTGAGGGCTGTGCAGTGCAGACATGCTGACAGTAGTAAACACTAGCAGGATGCTCTCTCTCTCTCTCTCTGTCTGTCTCTCTCTCTCTCTCTCTCTCTCATCTCTCTCTCTCTCTCTCTGTGCAATGTTAGTCCTCTTTTCTGCGGAGAGCTGCAGGGTGGATTTCTCTCTCTTTGTTAATCTCTGTGTAGCTCCACTGATAGTAAGAATATATCTGTATGTAGTGGTTCCTAGATATGTATTGAACTTTGAACTTTGAAGAGGAGAAGTTTGGATTTCATCCCTGTGGCTGTTTGGTATTCTATAACAGTTTTCGTATACTGATCTTCAAATGTTTATGTCTACCCCCGTTAGGCACAGCTCCAACATCAACCTGCACCGCAAACTGCTGACCAAAGAGCTGGACGACATTGTCCTGGACCCCCAACTCACGCCACTGCCCAAGGACCTGCGAGCTGAGATACTGGCTAAGATCTACGCCGGGCACCACATGGGCTTGGACCCTATGGCCGGGATGGGCATCGGAGGCGCCAGCCTTGGACACACCGGCCTGAACCACGATGCCCGTTCCCCCATGAGCAATGAGTATTTCCACCACCCTCTCAGCCACAACCTCAAAAATCACCACACCAACGGCTTCTCCCAGGGCCAGCCAGACGACTACATGGTGCTGGACCTGAGCACCACATCCAGTGTTCAATCCAGCAGCAGTGTCCACTCCTCACACGAGTCAGATGAGGGAAGCGATGAAGGCATTCTTCTGGATGACCTGGAGGAGGAGGATGGAGAAGAGGACGAGGAGGAGGGCAACAGCGAGGGAGAGGACTGCTCCCAGCGTGCCGAGAGGCGGGCTGAACGAGGGCAGCGGGGTGAGACTGGAGAACTCAGAGGAGAGGGACATGGTGAGGGGCTGGAACATCCCTCTTCACCATTCCTCCTTTCGTCCACCGGGGGCAGTAACAGTGGCGGCAGTGGGATCCTCTGCAACATCTGCCACAAAATGTACAGCAACAAAGGGACCCTGCGCGTGCACTACAAGACTGTGCACCTGCGAGAGATGCACAAGTGCAAAGTTCCCGGTTGCAACATGGTGTTCAGCTCAGTGCGCAGCCGCAACCGACACTCGCAGAACCCCAACCTCCATAAAAACATGCCCTTCTCTACAGTTATAGACTAAATAATGACTTTCTACTCCACCCTCCTGTCAGTCTGCCCGCTCCTCCCGTCGTTCCTCATCCTTATTCCTCCTCAAATTAGCTTTTAACCCCCAGCCCAGGGCCGTCAAATACAGGCTAAGTGCTCGTGTTCCTCCTGACCTGTAAGTCATTGCAAGACATTTGTGTGTCCCTCTATACAATTCATTGACTCTAAATACAGTTGATTATTTTGACCTTTGACTTCACCTTCTTTGGAAGAACAGGACGATGCTCTCGAGTACGGAGTTTACTTTATAACAAAAACTCCAAACTTGTACTTTCAAACCTCTCCCAAACTTTGTTTTCATGTCCGTCTCCAAAGAATCTATTCAAACTCTTATTTGTGACTTTGCCTGCAGAAATAATAGTACTGAGAAAAAAAAGAAAAAAAGAAAATCTTCTCGTTGTATTTGTGTAATGATAGCTTTTAAATGAACCCCCTTACAAAAGCATGAACAGCTTCATTTGTACATAATGTCCCAAGAGGCTTTTGGTGTAAAAGAGTTGTGTTGATGGTTGTTTGCTCTTTCTTTTTTTCTCTCTCTCTCTCTCTATCTCTCTCTCTCAATCCTTATGGTTTTATGTTACAGTCCAGTACAATACTTCCAGCTATAGGCAAGAAAGAGGTAGCATCTTACTAGCTTGATTCATTTATGTTAGCTTCAAAGATATGTTTTAAACTGAGTCCTAGGAAAAAAAAAGAATATCACGTGACTTGCTTTATCTACTCGTTAGGTATTCAGAGGTTGCCGGCATGCTTTTTTAGGCTCCTACACTGATATCATTCTCTGTATTTCTATTGTTTTTTTTTGTTCTGTTTTTTTTTCTGTCTGTTTATGTTTATGAGCTTTAGTATACTAATTCAGTTTTTGCACTTTGCATCTATACAAGGGGATGTGTAATATTATTATAATGAGGAGTTTTTGCAATGGTGAGTTTAGGTGTTGTTTGGGGTCATCGAGGGAAATGACAGTACCTTCAACATACCTGTGCCAGTTCAGTTTTTGCACCTTCTCAGTTTCAAAAACACACTTTCACAACAGGAAACCTTCGCCGAACAAAGCCGGAGATCTTCTGCTATCTCTTCAAAACACGTATTCAGAAGGTGTCTCCAAAGTGTCTTGCTTCTGCGCCTAGTCCAGGTGTGACTGACTATGAACTGCTGTTTCACAAACACAAAGTAAATACTGATAAAGCCTCCTCCGCTTCATGTTTATAGGAGACGTTGTGTATGGTTGCCAGTTGTGATCACAACACTGAGGTGATCTGTATAAAGCATGACCTTTTTGTGAAATTGTCAAAGTTAGAAAAGCAAGAGCTCACATTTTTCCCCCCACAAAAGGCATCTTAATAAAGTATGAGTGTCCCCTTAAATATAGAGATAAAAAGATGAAATAGTCCTTCAACTGTGACCAAAACTAAAGTGTTTGCTTTAGAAAAAGATGTTTCATTGTGACATTGTACTTAAATCATGCCCCATTGGATTAATATGATGCACTTGAGTCTTAAAATCTTTTTTGCTGTGATATTTTTGGTATCGGTTTCCATTTCTGAGTGTTGGCTACAAATGTGCTATATGAAAAATGTTGCCATTTTCCCCGGCTGCTTGGTTGCAGCCGTTTTTTTAACATGTCCATGACTTGTCTTACGGTACAAATATTTCCAGTTACTGGGCAAAGTAGCCAAGGGAAGGGGTATTTATTGGTGGGTGATGTGTGTTCATGGAGATGTTTTTGTCCAGTATGAAAATATTTTTTGTAAAAAGACAAAAAAATAGAGAATTGTTCATCAGTTTGATTTGTTTCTCAATGTATTAGCAATGCCATGTGTTACTATACAACAAGACCTTCTCTTACTTGACTGGTGCTACACACACAGGAGGGGAAAATATGCAGTGTTATGTTGCGTGCTGTACAGTATTCACCACATCTTACATCCATAACAGTGTTGAGCTCCGTTTGTTTCATATTTAAGCCGTTCTGCCGTATAGACATAGACCAATTCTAGTGAAATATTTCATTGATATTATTTTTTTCCCGAGACTCCGCGCATATGAAACAAGCAGTTTGCAGCCGACACGTCTCCGAGATAGAGAGAGCGAGACAGGGCGCTGTGGCTGATGGAAGGGTTGCAGAGGTGGAAGGCTGACTAGGGGGGAAAGGATGACAGCAACGATCATTAAAAATGTGCTGCTTCTCCGTTACCTGCAGGCGTGTCCCTGCCATTCCAGCTTCTTCTGTCTAATATCTCACTTGTCACTTGGTTACACGGCCAGACGCCGAGGCTGCTGACACGACTGTGACACTGACGGAGAGAGAGAGAGGGAAAAAAAAGAGAGGACAGAGTGCGCGCCCCGAACAATTCAATTAGACTTATTCAACTTGGTTGAATTCATCTATTCATTTTATACATGTGCTTATTCTTAGTCAGGCGCGCCCAGTAATCCACTTCAGCTCCTCTCTCTCGTTCTCTTTGTCTGTCAGAGCACAGTCATTTAACAAACGCCTTACCCATTTCTTCAAGCCGCCACTCACTCACCACCTCCACACCCCACAGCGCAGGTCCTACAGGGACACACACTAATAGTGTATGCTTAAGTTCACCGGACGGCCATGGCATAGGAAAAAGGGATGGGTAATTGCCTGTTTATCCCAAGTGAAGGGAAAATTGAGTACAGGAACCCCTGCCTTCTCCCAGGAGTGGGTTTCACTGAGGCGCTTGCTGCCTCATTCACTCATTCCATCCCCCCGGCCCTTGCTCTGGCAGAAATAAAAAAGTGGTACTCCAGGAACCCTGCTGACAGCTGTCTCTCCAACACACAACCGCACAAACACACACATGCGCACGGAGAGAGGAGAGTGGCACACAAATACCTCCTCCTGCCGGAGGGACTACAGGGACTGGATGACTTGTTAACCTCTAGTGATGGAAGGGACAGGGTCAGAGCGAGAACACCACAGTAGATGAAACGCTCCATTTTCCATGATGGACAGTCAGGCGTGGAAAGCTCTTATCATTATTATTATTATTTCATTGGAAATATCCCGAAATGGTTAAGACATTAATTTCAGACATTTTACCTGCATAGGACAGAGATTACATAAAAAAAATCTAATAATGAGGCCGGCAAAATCACGGACTGAATTGAGGTCTCTGGAAAATAGAGCGGCACATATCCGACATATTAAAAGTTATTTTATATAAATCTTCTGCATCCAATGAGCTTCTGTGCCCTTTTTAATCTGAGCAAGAAAAACAAGTTTTCTGACTTTGTTTTTTTTCCCACATTCCTCATGTCCAAATCTTGGCTACCCATTTTCTCGAGCAGCAGCTGCAGTGCATGACCTCTCTATCTGTGCACTCGTGGGTACTAGACAGAAGGCTGAGTATCACGGGCAGAGATTCCCAAACAGCACCCGTCTCCTTCCCCTTACGGGCTCCTTCTGCGTCCTGCCAGCAAGAGCTCAGAGCCGCGAAGATGCTGGAAACAGAGCTGAGAGAAAAAAAACAACACAAACAACCGTCCCGCAGTAGCCAGGGAGACTGACGGCGAAGACAGGCGAGAGAAGGGGGAGATGAAGGGAGAAAGGCATCGGGCGTAGGAAGCGGTCTGGCTGCAGCCTCGCAGCAGTCACTTAACAAGGCAGGGGAGGAGAAGAGAGGACCACAGGGAGAGAAGAGAGCAAGAGAGCAGCAGGGCCAGGACTCCCCAGGACTCATCACCAGCTTCCTCTTGATTGCCTGCCGGAGAGCGATCGAGCCGCCCCTCGTGTTTCCCACCCCTCTCTCCCCTACACACTCTGCTCTCCTCTGAGAAATGACCCGCCAATTCCCCATCCAATCTTTGTGTGTCTTACTTCCCCCGACTGCATGGGCCCAGGTGCACTCTGCTACCGAGTGACCGGGCCACGGGACAGGCGAAACACACCGGGTCACTTAGAGCGCCTCGTTGGCCCAGACAACTGAAGTGAATCTTTAATATTTGATTAGAAGAGCGCCGGGCATCAATTATTCTGTAACTCTACGTGGCACACGGGAGGGGAGAGGGAGACAGAGCGGCTGACCTGTTAATCACTGTCCGCTCGGTTCACATCACCGAGTGTGAGAGGCGACACGTGACACAGAGTGGGATTCAAATGTTCGATGGGACGTCATAAAGAAATATGCAGATAGGAGGTAAATAGTGTGAATAGATGCTTCAGTCTCATAAAAGAAAAAGACCCTCATTCAAATTTGAACTGGAACCTGTGAAATGTCATTGATCCTGCAACAACAACAAAAAAAATACTGTAAATTCATGAAACGTTTTCCATTGTGCCAATCATATTTTACAGTCTTAAAATATAAATAAGCTTGAAGAACCAGTGGATTTAGATTTTCTTTTTTTTGGGCTTTCTTTTAATTTGTGCTTTTGTGTATCCAATACATTTGTGTGTGTGTGTGTGTCTTAAGAAGCCTGTGTTGTGGCACTGGCTACACGGTCGCACTGCGGAGAACCAACACAGCAGAGGAGCTTGTTTCACTTTGGTGTCAAAATGGTGATTTGGAAGCCTCATGAATACTGTACGTTACCTAAACAGGTGTTTCCCATTTGCAGATGGGGATAATGTCCTCTTTTTAAAAAGACTCTTTTCTTTGTTTTTCTTTCCTCTTTTGCCTTTTCCTGTATTTGTTTCTGTATCATAACTGTCTATGGTTTTTGCATAAAATGCATAAGGGTTTTGGGATGTAAATGGAATTTTATTCATATTTTGTCCAAATACCTCTTGTAATTTGTATCAGAATTCTTGTACAATTTTTATATTAAAGATTTATCAGTCACTGGCATCTTGTTCTCATTTTTCATTCTAACCTGGACGTAACAAATAATCCTTAAATTGTGTGGTCGTAAAAATGTTGTGAAGGCGAAGGAGCTTGAATTCTATAATGTAGAAAAAAAACAGAAATGATCTGTCAATCAAACCATTTGAGACAGTGATCTCAGCAGGTTTTACTGGGCTCTTTAATTACCCTGTGATAAAAACCAGTGGGGAAAAGGCTATCTTGACCAATCAGTGGACGATAAGATTAATAGAGTTATTAAATGATGTATTGGCATGAGAAGAAGGCAACGCTGGTTTTAGCAAATTAGTAAGATGGTCACTGAAGGGGGGGGGACGGACAAAGGGCATACACCTTTGTCTGATCATAAGCGGAAATTAAATAAAAATTATATAATATACTATCTTTTCTTTGGCGATAATAAAAACTGAATGTATCCTTGAAAATAAATTGAAAACTAAATTTTTTGATAAACAGTAATTTAGTTTGTTTAATTCCTCTACATACACTTTAAATGTCATTGTTGACTACTCATAACCAATATAAATAATGAATATTTAGCATCCACAATTGTTAGCATCCTTAAAGAAAAACATACTACCTCGTAGCAACAACTTGACACGGACGACAGACAACAACAACAGACAAATGCGAGGTCATTCTACAACAGGCGACCTGCGCTGACATCATTTGCTGTGACTGCGGGTAAAATTACAAATTGATATGAGCTCCAGCCGGGATGTCATGCCTGCTCTGGTAACCAACGGGAACATAACCCCTCCTCCTCCTCCCTCCCTCCTCCCCTCTGAGAAAGTGAAGCAGTGACACACATCGGCCTTATTGACCTTGAATCAGACACCATTCCTCTTTGTCACACACCGCTTCCTTGATCCCCTGTCATTGTTGATAACAGCGCAACACACACACACACACACACACAAACACACACAAACACACACGCACTTCAGAATAATAGCGCTGCATGGTATTGATTATATGCAGGCTCGGTAAGAGATACTCCCCCACTTCTCCCAGATATCCTCCGCCACTCATCCTAAACACATACACAGCTCCCCCCTTTATATTCCTCTGTGACAATCTCCCACCAAGGAGGGGCGATGTCCAACACCGGGCTGACCTCCCCGCTACATAACTGGGCATGTTGACGGCGACGGCAGGCCATCGATTGGCCTGACAAACACTCTGGCCCTCCGCTGACCTTTGAGAGGCAGAGTCCTTTTTGCTGTGAGAGAATAGGTACATGCAGAGCGGGAGGATAAGAGAGAGAGAGAGAGTGGTTGTTTATCTGAGCTGGAGAGGCTGTAGAAGTTGAGAGAGGAAAGAGGTTCACCAGCTCCACTGTCTGTCCATCTGTCCTTAGAGATCTTTATATTAGTCATTCATTTGCTGTAAGTCCATTGAAGAGTCTGCTTCTGTCACCTTCACGTTTGCAGTATATAGGACAAATAATATAGGACGCAGCTCTCTCTCCTCGCCACAGGCAGCAGCGCAACTCGAAGCTCGACCACATGTTCCAGAGGTTATTTTAAATAAATTCAAATTCTATGTCAATAGTGCCGGCATTTTGGCACATCTCCAATTCAACAGACTGACGGAAGCCAGTGTTGTCAGAAAGAAGCAGCTCCAACACAGAGAGACAACACACAGGTTAAAATAAAAGTTAGCTGGCAGGAGTGGATTTAAAGTATTCATGGTAACAGCGTAGACAGCGTTCCATCTTATATGACTGTAAAACCACACACAGCTTATATTTATGGTTAAACTGGTATTTATTTTGCCGTCCATGCAGAAGCTCTCCCCGTGTGTGAAAGAAAGATTGAATATACACTTATGTCCCTTTTCCATAAAAATCTGTTGAAAAGGACAATTTTCTTTCTGAGTTACAATAATGTTATAGAATGTTCTGTTCTCGAGTTAGGATACTCTTAGGATAATGGGGAAAAGAACTAGAAATGTTCCAAAACCATTACCAGCATCGCTAATAGCAAGTAATCACATCACATCTATACACCGATCCCAAGTCTTTAAAGCGTTTTACTTTCACCCAGATAAACTACAAATTATCTTTCTCCCGCATTTGGCCTCTTTTCACACTGCATGGCCCCTCAAGTAAAACTGGAGCCAATCCCAACTGATATGATGGGAGGGGCGGAGTGCACCCTGGACAGGTCACCAGCGTATTGCAAGGCCAACATACTGAGAGAAAAACAAACAGAGTCTCCAAACAACCTGAGCCCAGTCTGCATGTCTTTGGACTGTGGGAACATGCTGGAGGACCTGGAGAAAAACCTTCACAGACACTGGGAGAAACATCCAGACTCCACACAGAGAGGGGAAGGAAACCAGAATGCGATCCGGGAAGCTTCTTGCAGTGAGGCAACAGTCCTTCCTGTGAAATTCACATTCAATTAATTCAAAGATATTCTCCCTCTATCTTACTATCTCTTTCTGTCTCTCTCTCTCTCCAACACACACACATGCACACACACACACACACACACACACAGCCACTGCACTGAAAGCAGAAAATCAATTTTCATTGAGAACTAATTGATTGTAATTGCACAATACAATTAGAAAGCAAATGACCAGAATTTAGAGAGAAAGAGCAGAACAGATTTTCTAAGTCACTTCTTTTATCCCAAGGCTGCAAAATTGAAAGTCGTATTTAACGTGACAATGAACAGAAACGTTTCCTTTCAACTTTCTGAAGGGTACAATACATAATTACACTAAAAGCCGGACTGGAGGACTGTGAGCAGAAGCACTTATGAATGTTAGTGACTGGCAGAGGAAATGTGGAATTACAGGGAACATTACCGACGGCGACTCCTGAATTCTTATAAAAACTTATCTGTGGTAACACGAGCCTTGGCTGGGATGGACCGCATACACGTATAAGACTTTTTACTGGGCCCTATTGATTTGGTTCTACACCAGTGAGGCCTGCAATGCTGGCTAATGCTATTGACGAGCCATCAGTCTTGTCCAGAAGTGTGGAGGCATGCAGCTCTTTTTCCAAGACCAACCAAGGAAGGAGAGAGGAAGAGGAGAAAAGAAGGAGAGGGGGGAAAAACATCAATGGACAGTGATGGAGAGCAGGGAGGAGGGCGAAGATGCAAGCACAGCAGACAGACTCAGACCACTGTCCATGGTTTGGGAACACTAAATTAGAAAAAAGACAAAAGGGATGAGAGAGGGAGAAACTGTAAACAGCCGCATCGATCCAACTAGTGTTGGGCAAATCAAACCATTACAGCCGGGGTCTCATGCCCCGGAGCTGAGGGAGATGGTGTGAATATCTGCACACATCTCAAGCGAAGGAGAGAAAAGTTTTCACCAGAATCACACTGGATCTCCTTCAGAACTGCTGGACTTACTAATTCTCCCGTCTGCCTCCACCCCGCTGAAATAACAAGGTGGAAGTGCAGCAGGAGAGGAAGGGGTTAACTCGGAAGGGAGGATGAAAAAAAGCCCTCTGGCAACCCAGGGACAGAGGGAACGCTGAACTCATCACAAACCCCTCTCCTGGCGTCCGCCAGCACATAATGACCCCAACAAGACGGGAATCCCTTTTAATTAAAGTGAAGGGAGATCAGTTAAGCAGATGGTTGCCGACAAATATTAGGGGAAATAGAATGTTTAATGGTCTGTGCACTTATCGCGGGCTATTTTCCACACCCAGCCCCAAACTGATAAACAGGACAGGGCCTTGTTAATCAACCTTACAACCTTTAAAGCCCGAGATAAGAGAATAATTCGGGATCTTTGTAAATTAGCTTGAGATGTGGCTAAGACTCTGGCCCCTCGCGTACACAGGGCCAGACCGTCGAGGAGGGAGAGGAATTTCTATCAGTGTAATAGCCTTGTGCCACGGTGAAGAAGTTTGGGGGGAAAGTACTTTTTTTTCCCGGGGATAACGATTTTTTTATTCTGTTATTTTCCTGAGTTTTTTATTCCCCTTGTGGTTTGACCCTCCTGCCGCCACCCTGCTGCGTTCTTATCAGTGACACAAGAGAGTCGCCCGCCTCCGTGGAAATAATCTAAACAGGGAGGCGGGGAATCGGCAGCCCCGAGCCGGTGGCCTGTGTGAGCAGGTTAACGGGGCCCTCACCCCTCTGAGTCAGACACAGGTGGGGGTGGCTTGTGTTTATTTTACAGATGATGGATTGAAGAGGAAGGGATTATCGACAACAGTAGCAGCCCTGTGAGAATCCTAGCAGGTACATTTTTGCTGTAACAAGCCTCACACAGGATAAGTATTTCTTGGGAGAAGATACTGCAGTTATTTCTAAAATCTATGAGGCTGAGGGCTCCTGACATTAATTTGTTATATTCATGTTGTGTATTAAAACAACACAGTTTAGGATTTGGCAACAACAACAAAAAAAGATCTTGTGTTCTCAGGATTAAAAAGGGAGACGTAAATCATTTTAATCCAAAACACAAACAAATCAAATATACAGGATAGATTATCATGTTTGATGTTTTATTTTTAAAGGCTCATTTATGCTGAATGTGAGATATGCATACAGACAGACAGAGCATACTGTCCATACGCTGTGATCATTTCATCAGTGTTTGTGCACGTCCTCTGAAAACTCCCTGATATGAACCAAACAGACAAATCTGAGAAGTACCACCAGAAATCATTGGGGGGGGGGCCGTCTAGCCAATATTTCGATTGAGACGATCATAGAAGAAGAAGTTGGAATCTCAAGAATGGCAGAACTTTTTTGAGGAGATGTTTGACAGGTTGTTAGAAAACTAGAGGCGTCTAA
Organism: Pseudopleuronectes americanus; assembly: GCA_038501795.1. Classification (NCBI taxonomy): domain Eukaryota; kingdom Metazoa; phylum Chordata; class Actinopteri; order Pleuronectiformes; family Pleuronectidae; genus Pseudopleuronectes; species Pseudopleuronectes americanus. The sequence continues at coordinate 6,677,433 of CM076721.1, forward strand.
TTCTCCACCCAGAACCAGGGGTCAGCCTCTGCCATTTCTGAAGAGGTATCACAAACTCCTCCACCGTGTTTGTTTTCATTAGAAACTCTAAACTCCACGCTGCTCTCTTGTGGATGTACTACTTAACAATCATGCAAAATGTGAAGAATGCATGAAACTATGTGGTGGGGGGGGGGCGTGTTTAAAATGGACGTATCTCTTCTCCTGTGTTGAGGCAGCATCGAGGAGCCTCTACTGGGACAGCTGCACTGCCGACACTGTCAAGGGAAGAGGCCAAACACCACATCTCCCTCGTGTCCCTCTCAATCTAATCCCAAAATCTGTTAATACTGATTTGATGTTGTGATAATGACAAAACAAAATCTTAATCTTGGTTTTTCCTCAAACATCCTTATCTTGCCTTCCACATGTTGTGACCTAACTCACTGAAACTTTTACACATTCAACTTCAACTACTTTCTGCTATGGTATATTTTACCTTTTTCTTGAATCAGAAACACATTGGCTGAACTCGGCTCCACCTCATCTAGTCTTTTTTTCAATCACGCAGAGCAGAACCAAACTTAATTCAACCAGCAGTCAGAGCACTTTGGGCTTTTTTTCCCCCCCTCAACCTTATAGGCTTTGTTTCTGCTCGAGGCTTTGTTGTTTCCTTCCCTGGAAAAAAAAGGGGACACACCGGATTGAAGGTAATTACGTGGAGAAACGCAGACATTTATCAGTGCTTGTGGTTTGGGACCTTAAATGGTCCTGCTGACAATTTTCCCCTTGCAGTAGGCCACTGTGGAGCTGGCAGGTTCTGTTCGGAGCCCCGATGCTGGGATTGAAAGCCCAGAGTGCTGCCATATGTTGGACCTCGGTGGTGCCAGCAGCAAAATGTGCTGAACACCGCGACTCAGACCGTGAACTCCGTGCCTTGGCAGGAGGTGTGTGCAGGAGCAGAGAAGCATATATGCAGTTAACGAAATCCGATTGCGTACACAAGTCTTTAAGCGTTTTTGTGTGTGTACGTACTTCTGTCTACCTGTCTGTTTGTCTGTCCGGTGTCAGATTGAGAACACATTGCAGAGTCCCGTTTCTTCAACACACACACACACACACACACACACACACACACACACACACACACACACATGCAGACTCATATTAGTCTGAATATCCATGGAGAACATCCCAGATTGCAATGGGTCACACCTGGTTATGCTTCTTCCCCATCTCCTCTCTCGCTCTGCTCCCTGGTTCCCACACCGGCGGCATCTGGAACCCATTGGCGGCAGAGTCACATCGAGCCATAAAGCCCTCACAGGCTCACAAAACGCACAAGGGGTAGGAACGTCAAACAATGCTGGCCCGACGAGCTGCCAACAGACACAGCGCATCTTGAACCTGAACAAACTCCACTGCTCATTTTTTTTTATCCCCTCTTGTACGTCTCTCCAAAAGCCATTCCTCCCTTTCTCCTCCTCTCCCTCGCTAAAACACCACCTGGGAATGGGTCGAGGGAGAAGTCGACATTTTTACCCCTAAATGGAATTGGTACTGATGCTGCGGGAGCTAAATGTGGCTCAGGCGACTGAAACCGTGGAGAAATGGATACTGATGCAGCCAGAGAGTTACTGTCAAATTCACTTGTAACCGAAACCAAATACAAGAGGAATATTTATACATTGGTGTGTTTTTAAAAATGCACTGGCTGGATGCTCTGGCCCCAAAGGGTAAATGACCGCTTTTGCCACCCGGAAGCAAATATGATCAGGAGCACGAGCGAGGCCCATTGTTGCACAGCCGTCCTGAGAGGAGCGAGGCTGTTCTGTCACAGCCTGGTAATGCTCTTATCGATTCTCCATATCTGTTACGGAGGCTGGGAAGCACGTCCCACATTCGATACGCTTTTAATAGGGGGGAGAAATTCTCCAAATGCTTAAGATGGAAAATATAAGTGAAAAGATGACAGCAGCAGCGAGAACAAAACCTTTCACCGCTGAGCAATTAAATCAAAACTCTTGTATGTTACATGTAGTTCTTCTGGCTGTTCCCTTTGCTCACTTTATATACGGCCGTCTCGCTTCCAGCCCTGTTCTCCCCTTTTTTGATTTCTGTGGCATAAAAAAATGTTGGCCGGTGTTTGAGCACAAAAATCTGTGCTGGAGCCATTTCAAACCAGAGTTTTATTGTTAACAAATGCTGCCTTTGATACTGGCTACAATGGGCGATACTTCAGTGTTTGTTTGTGCTGGAGGTGAAAATGAGTTGCTAACATTTGGAAGGGGAAGGCTTGTGAAATACAACACAGGGGGAAAAAAAAATGGCACTCTTTGAATGTCGTGCAGGAGCCGGCGATGTTTTTCCACTCATTAGGGCGACTTTGAAGTGTGCGTCTGAAACCTAAGCTTGGGAAATCTCACAGAGACAAGGCTGTGGTGCGCACGTTCTCCTCCAAGAACACCGCGACTCAAGGTAACATATCCACATCCTATTAGTCCGTGGTGAACTTACCGATTGGATGCAGACAGACTGTGGTATTAGGCAAAATCTGATCCTGTTGCCCATCGTATAAAATACAGTAGGTCTACAAGGGGAGATAAATGCAGCTCTGTCAAATTTAATTTCACCTCACGACTTTGTCCACACCAGCATTATTAACAAAAAAAAAGAAGGTGGAATTCAAGTGAGAAGCTCCATAAGTGCTCTGCTGGATTCAGGACTCCATCGAGGGGTGGTGCAAATTCTTGCCTCTTCACTGTCAGACCCCGGGGTCCTGTCTAAATTAACTGGGACGAGTGGATTGTTAAAGGGATGACCCTTTCCCTATTCACCCGGTCCCAGCTCCACACACACATGCACACACCTCATCACACATACACACTCTGAACGTCAACCGCTAAGCCTCAATAAATCTGATAAGCCACCCTGGTGGCTTCTGTGGCCAATCGGTGCAGAGAACAACATGGCTGGTATCAGGCAGCTGCAAAGCCCTCGTCAAGCGGGACTTCAAAGTGCTCGGAAGGGCCGCGCTCACACCCCTGAAAGCTGGCCCGTCTCTCAGCTCTCCCTCACCCCAGCCCAGCTCCCATCCCCTGCCTATACCCCATGCCCGGGTGATGTCATTATTGAAGTCTTTGGCGTGCTATCCGAGGAGTAAGTTACCATTGACAGGTTCAGAGCCCGGCTGGCTCACCCATGAGGATTCATGACTTTGAAGCTATTGGCCTTAAGCTGCAAATTATTCTTTTCAGGCTCTCTCTGCTCTACCTACAGCTTTAATCCACACCCTCCCTCTCCACAGAGCACTCCAGCTCCAGCAGACAGCACCCACTGGCCTGCGCAGCACCCACCAGCCCGCATGCACGTGTAACAGGCCGAGGTACAGAGATGTGGGGGGAGAGCAGAGTCAGGCACATGCTCAGTCATTTTCCTAGATATCTGGAAACACATTCTTTATTGAGCAGCCTCATCCCCTCCTCAGTACAGTAAAGTTAATAACACCAGCAGGGTGGAGCAGTACCAGGCTCCAGCAGCACCGGCGAAGATCCTCTTAGTCCCAGCCCATCCATTCCTCACTCCCTTCATCAGCACTTAGTGGACATCTGTGCAGTGCCAGCCCTCTCCATATGCCACGGCGGTCAGAAGACAAATGGCCGTGTCAGTGCAGTGGCACGCCTGCATGTCTGATGCCACACAGAGGTGCACGCTGGGTGTGGTGGGGGACAGAGACAGGACGAAGGCTTCGACCAGTAAGGAATGGGGCTGGGTGTGTGAAGCTTCCAGCGCACAGGGGGAAGGGGGCAATAAGTTATCTAAACTGTAAACACGTGAAATACCAAAACTAAGTAATGTCTTATGTGGCTAACAAGGCATGCGTGGAAAGCAAAGAAAAACACCTCAGAGACTTGCTCTCTCCGGGCTACAGAGGTGGTTTGGCCCGATATGTCCCATTGACTATGTATATATATTTTATTTGCACATGCCGACCACATTCAAAACCCTATAATTTTTTTTTATACAAATGTTCTTCCTTCTGGGCAGCCATAGATTGTTGTTAATTTTGCTATGTTGTTAAAATAAACTTCCCTCCTCTTCATGCATTTTTAAATCTCCTTGTTCTGTGCAGACTGGAGTCTATAGCTGTTAGCTGATTTGTTTGTTTCCCTTAATACTTTCTGATGCGCTTGACAAATCTGCCTCCCAGTGATCTCTGAATGAAATACGATGTAACAGCAAATTTACAAAGTTTCAAAATGTCCTCAGTTTGTCAAGGTACAATTTGTTTTTACTCACCAGCTGCCACAAACACCCAATACGACTGGATATGTATTGGCCTGGACATGAATTACATATTGTTACATTTAGTAATGCAAGGAATGACAAATTGAATTTGCCTCTTTGCTCTGCTGGTCCATCATGCAACTAAATTACCAAGTATTTAAGTGTGAAACATTTAAATCAAATTATCAACAGAATGTAAAGAAGTCAAACTTGACCTGACACCTTTTGGCTACATTGTGGTAATGAGGTTCCTACTGAAGTCAGCATGTTAGTCTGCACATTCAAAAATATAAGTTGCCTTGAACATTTTTTTATATTACGCTACAATCCAAGTGTGACAAACCTTCTCTGAGACATTGATGTGGGAGCTGACAACACTAAATGACATCCGATGGCCCCCGTGCAGCCCACGCCGGTCAGCATAGCTTTACTATGATTCAGCAAAGTTGTCCGAATGATTTCACAGAGCAAAGAATGATCCACATTCTTTCCACCGCAATACTGAAAGGTGATGAAATGAATCATTACTGAGAGGCGACTATAAAAATTCAGAAATACATCAGGTTTAAACTTGTCATACTTGAAATCCGAGGCTTGAAATGTAACACTATCGCGTATCACGCTCATGCTGCGTGTTCCAAAAAATACTAAAATGTGCGTCCAGCTCGAGCTGAAGAGACAAGGTTTGGTGGTGAAGGAGGAAGGGGAGAGTGGAGAGATGAGAGAAGGTGTGTGTGTTGAAAAGTAGGGGAGGAATAGCAGTATTCCCTGGGTAACAGGCTCTGGCGAAGGAACTGAGAGGTGTTTTGGCTTGTGTTGCATTCGGGGAGAGAGCGGCGTCTCCCAGAAGGAGGCTATAAAAAGACAAAGGAGGCAGGAGGCCATGTGGAGAGACTGTTGAAAGGGAGCAGACACCCACTCCACAATCCCACCACTGCCACCATCGCCACCGCTGGGGAAGGGAAGAGGAGCGCACACCGAGATCGAGATCACAGAAACATTTCGATAAATCGCTATAACACACAAGCACACACCGAAACACACAAAAACACACACGCACAAACACTATATACAGTTGAACTTTAAATTTCAACATTATTGGTACAAGTGGCCAGTTGGTTTTGCAAACACAGCATTACATCATGCACAAAAGGCCGGCATGCACAACAAACATCTGTCCAGCAGTCACCAAGGCAGTGTTGACAGACAGTTTGAGGCCGGCAGCATAACAAGACTGAGGTTGCATGTGTAGAAAGTTCCAACTGAGCCGTCATTAGCACCAGAAACATATGTTAAAGAGGGAAATAGTGATAAGAATCAGCTCTGAGAAACCATAAGGGGAAATGGAGACACGACTGCACACAACGATCTCGAGAGTCAACGAGACACATGCACGAAACCAAACAAAACAGAAAGAGCCCCTGGGCCTAAAGTTACCACTGACAGTTCGACGGACATATGCACAAATATACAAAAACAAACACGCGGGAGAACACATGGTGGTTTCACGGAGGGAGTGTTGAACATGCTCTCCTCCTGCCTACCCGCAAAATATCTGAAACATGAGGTAAAGCTGGCTGTCCTTTGAGAACAACAGGCATACAATGTAAGTCTGGATTCCTGATGCAATCCAAAATCGAAAAACTAAATGAATCCAAATCCGCTCTCTGCTTTTGTTTTACTCCTGTCTTGGCCACCGTGGCCAACGTGGTCAGTCAAAACGTGGAAGCCTGATTTGAGTGAAGGGGATGAGACGTGCAAAACAGAGAGGAGAAAAAAGAAACGAGGATGTGCCATATCCAATTCTGGATATTTACGTGTAAAATGTGCTCTGCAGTTCTTTCCCCATGCATGTCCATGGGAATAAAAATGCTCTGGCCCTTTGCCTGAGTAAATCTCTTCCCTATGTGTGGGCTCGCTATGCCTCCGTGTTGTCTTCACCAGGAAGGGGAGCCACTGGGCAAGGTGCAAGAGAAAGGTGCCTCTGGTTAAAGAGCGCTTCTCCCCTACACACACACATTTGGTTGGCGAGAGAGAGACGGGGATGGGTTGGGGTGAAAGAGAGAAAAGCCATGGCTCTGTGGCTGAACCTAAGTGTGGGAGGTCCAGACCCCAACCCTCCACCAGCACTACTATTAAATACCTCTGGAACATCCCGACTGGCTTTTAAACAGAGCTGCAGAGGGCAACTGGTGGATATGGAGGAAACTAAGCATGCCCAGGAGGGGATGTTGTGAATCGCTGGGTGTCCATGACCTGGCACTGCTCTAGACCCTCCAGCTTCATTGTTCGGGGCCCAAGAAATCCTTTATAAGCCCATTAGAGTGTGAATTTTACCAATCAAGTCGGAGTGTCTAGCACTAACAAATGCTAGCGTTGGATTTTTATAGCCGTTGGAGCCCTCCTGGTGCAGCGCCTTATGGACTATGTGGTCAAGCTGTTAGCCATTACATTGACAAGCATACACACGTCTCTACATCTGGCCCACTGCAGCTCGAACACACCAAGCCAATTACATGTTGTTGTTCTTTTTGACATATAATGTTTTTCGTAATCAGATAATTGCTCGACCCTTCAAACTCCCCCCGAAACAGCTTTTTCATTCCGAGCCCCGTGTGTGTGTGTGTGTGTGTGTTGCCGCTGAAACACGGTGCCAGGACCGCTTCATCAAACGTGTGAGGAGGGATTCTTTATTTTTTTCTCGTGAGTGTGTATAAAAGTGATGCATTTAGGCAACATGTCTTTCAGCGCAGTGCTCCAGACTTTTTGAAAAGATGTGAGTAAGGTGAGAAGTAAATCAATGAGAGACAAGGAAAAAAATAATTACTGGAAACCCTTACTGAATATGTTTTTGGGGGAAACGTGGTTCCACTTTCAGAAGTGTGCACACATGCAAAGGAGATTTCCTGAAACATGCTCTCCATGACAAGAATCTGTCAGTTTCTAAATGCTCGCATGTGAAAACAGCCACAAAGTATGCCGAATGTGTCAGACCCTTGATGAAGGGAGGAGATCTCCTGATTGAGTCATGTGGTTGCATATTATCCCTGAAATCAAGCAGCATGTGCTCTGCACTCGCATCTGCCCAGAACACTCAAATTTAAAGCACACCACAGCTCTGCCATTTAGCCCCGAATACTTCACACCCTCTTAAGGATATAAACATTATTGTTGGAAGGCACATAAATGAAATGCAATCTAATGGTCAGGGTGAAACCATGATCTGTCTTTAACAACAGACCTTCCCTTCTTCTCAAAGTTTTCACAGTCTGAAACTTTTACGCATTTATGTGGAAAATTTGCAGAAACCTCAGGAATCCGACTTTCTATGATTAAGACATTTCCATAAAACTACATGCACTCATGTCAATTCTTGCATGCAGCTGGACTGAATGTGCAAAAATGAAGTAAAATACACACGACAGCAGATTTAACCATGTCTCTTCATATTTTGTGTGAATGTGTTTTTGTGTTTTTTTGTTGTTTTATAGAAGTCCTCTTCTCTCATTAGGAGCAATTGCCATCTGCACAAAGAGCTACCCAGTGTCTGGGATAATTGTGCTGCTAATTATCATGTAGTGTCTGCAGGCTGCCAAGAATAGACAGTGCCATGTGGCCCTGTGTCTTGGGGTTTGTTTCTGGCCTTAATAACTTGATGGGAAAGATGGGAGGGCATTGGTCTCCCAGAATTGAATTAAACAGTAAATACTGTTTGTGTTTTTGTCACGACTTCCTGTGTGTGAGCAGTCCCATTAGGGGGTTTATCTTGGAGCGTTTGCTCTTTCACACACCCTTCCACTTTCGCTCTCTCTTCTCGAACACACACACACACAGGAAAGAAACACAGTCTATTTTATGCTCTACAGATGAAACACATTAGCGAATGCATGGCAAGGGACACTGAGGGAGGGGGAGAAAAAAAAACTCCTCAGTTCCAACGACATCAGCATTTTCTCGCAAATTTGCAATTAGTCTTAAGGGCCAGTGTAAATTAGGTCTCCTGATAAATGAGCAACCAGGACAGGACATGAAGTTTCAATAAATCTGAGAGGCTGCCCAGGGCATTGGTGTCCTCTTACTGTAAAGCATCAAGAGAGTCCCAACAGGGAGAGATCTATGAAATAAGCCCAGAGAGCAGCACTCACTGCAGGGATTCACACGCCCGACTAGTGCCTCTCCCCCCTCTCAAAGTTCCACGGGAGAGACCACTCCGAGACAAGAAACACAAGTATTCAATGATGGAGATGTGAGACGGGGAGGGGGGGTGGGGGGCGGGGGGTTGGCTCTCAAAAAGCCTTGATATGGAGTCTGTAATGTGGGTAAACCAGCACCGGTGTCTGTGTCTACACGCATCACTTCATGGAGGAGACCACTTTACGCGGAGACGCTGGGAGTGAGAGCGCCCTGGTCCCATTCAGGGGAGAGTCTAGAGTTGCGTCTCATCAGTGTTTAAACATATTAGAGCGGGGCCGGGCGCTGTTGCTGATTCGATCTGCTGCCTCGGTGGAAAAGACGTAAAATATAAGGTTTAACTTTTTAAAGACTGCACGGTTCTCTCTGCACGGGTATTGACGATGCATCAACTTACACATTTGGCCATTGCACGGGAGGGCTTCTGGACAAGGATGACAGCTAATGGAGTTGGCAGCGGAGGCCCGAGCAAAGGATCGGGTTCAAATGGATTTCCTAGTTACTGTCCGTTTAATCGAATCGGACAAAATAACACGCCACAATAAAGTGCTGCTTAAGGGTGGAGAAATGCGTTTAAAGGGGGAAGGCAAACTGATGACAAAGCGGGGGAATGTAGGACGGGACTGTGAATAGCATTAAAGAGCCATTTGTCTGCATTACCTGTATGGAAGGGAGTTGAAAGGCACATGAGAAGGAACAGCGATCTGAGAGAACAATAATGCGGTGGCAGGAGGGACCGCTTACTAGGTTACACAAAGATGAAGCCCGAGATTGAATTGCTAGCGACTAGAATACTCAAAAAGTACCGATTGCGACATCTGCCTCATGTTGCAGCGCGATACGTACAGTATCATGTTATACGACCGTGTTCGGGATATCTGATCAGTTCCATGGTGCTGGATCAGGAGCTGTAGCGGCGTTTCAAGCACTGGGACTGCTGAACAACAGGCTAGTGGTTTTGCAGAGCATTTGTTTGGAACACCTTGTCTAATTCGACCAGAATAGCATATCATACAAGTCAAATCAACGTTATTTAAAATGAATTCCATTCGGTTCAACTTAATACTGTTTCTTCTGCCAAGTGCAAAGTACAATCCACAGCATTTCAGAGATGGGAGCTTATTGGCCTTTGCACCTTTACAATCTCTGTTGTGCTTCGAGGGTTCAGTATACGAAGTTCCATTCTTGGCAAGTTTCTGGGAAGTCAGAGTGAAATATCGTAAATTTGCCAACAATGGGTCAACTCCGGTGCTTACCCATGGTACCTCATTACCATTAGAGAGAAGTAAGCTTAGAGTAACGGAAACATAATTAACATGAATGGTCTTATATTGTCCTGGTTATGCATGTCAGCCCTTAAGTATTTCAATTTTGCAAGGATCCAAACAAAAGGGCGGATCTGGATTCTCTGACATGTTGTGATCAAGCTTTAGATTTGGCACAGGAGGACACTCTCTGGCACCGTCCTAATCGTTTTTGTTTTAGGAACGTTAAACGCTCACCTGGAAACAGCATGACACATCAGAAAAGCATGGTTACCATAGACTGTAATCTTGAGACCTTGAGATGTGAAGATGTCAACTACAGCAGCACATGCCATAAGGGAAGCAGGGCAGGACTATTCTACACTCTTTAATCAATAGGCCAACGGGAGAATAAAGTGCAACAATGAAGCAGCAGCCGGTGTCACATTAAGAGCAAGACTGGGACAGGCCGAGATCAGTATCTCCACAAAGGGAAGCAACAAGGGAGGCAGGTAATGGGAAGAGAGGAAACACGGGGACAATATGTTGAATCAGAGATAAGTGTGTTCTTCCTCTCAGGAGAAAACTATCTGCAGCCCTGCACTTCTTGGCCGCTGCCGAGCCGCTTGTGTTTTGCAGACACTATTGACACAAAGTAAAGCTGATAATTAAATTACATGTGTTGTGGCAATCCTGGGATACTTTGAACCATTAGCACATGTGTGTGGGGAGGAGGAGGAGGAAGGAAGCGGTTGTGAGAGAGACAGCGGTGCGTGCCCAGATCAGGGTTTTGAAGCTGTCCACGTTTCTGTCGTGGGCTCCATGATGAAGCTTAACGACAAACAAACTGTTAATGACGGCGGTGTGAGAAAAAGAAAAGGAAGGAGCTGATTCCAGTAAAGCCCCGGCCACTGATCCACTGACATTCTTCCTGGACTCGGTCCCACACATCATTTTCAGGAGGGAGGAATAAAAGAAGGGAAGAGAAAATATCAAGAGCTTTCCGGTTTGGCGTCGGCCCATCCATTATAACTATAAAGTCTTTCACACAATTCCTTTGATGCACATCACTGATACGTGCTTCGGGGGGCTTGCACTGCTTGCATGGGAACGGTCTATCCAGGTGACAGCTCTTCAAGCCCTCGACAAACACACTCGCAATCATGTGCACACACACACACACACACACAGACAGAGGCAGCTGCGTAAAGCCATTATATCTTGTTTGGTGTGGAAACAAAAAAAGACATTTAAATGCAGCTAACAGTCCAGCTCTGCAGATTCATCAACCTGCAGTTTAGGGATGAGCTCTCTCTCTCTCTCTCCATCTCCATCTCCCTCTCCGACGCCGGGCCCAGCCAGTCCAGTCCCCGTCCTAATTGAGTCAGCGCTCCTCTGCTGCCTGGACCTTATCGTATCACGCGTTCTAATTGACCCGCGCTGCTTCGTGAGACAATGCGCCAGGAGCTTGACAAAAGTTATTAATTTTCACTTTGTCCAAGGCTCTGTCCCAATTAGGTCCCCTGGCTGGGGCCGACAGGGCAGCTAACGTGATTACAGGACAAGCTTATTAGTCTGCAGCAGCAGCATCGAGGAGCAGGAGGACGACCCTAAATGAGAACACACAACATAGTGGGTGATTACAAGGAGTCGGGCAGCACACAGGGATTTTTCTGTTTTGATTTATTGCGCACACCCACACTAAGTACAACGAGCGGAAATCTATGCTGTTGTTGTCTACAATACTGAAATAGCAGGTCTTTTTTTGGCCTTATATTTCCTTAACTAAGTAAAATTGGCTTTAAAACAATGTACATTTGCCTGAATTCACATTCCTCGGTCTATCTTGTCCTTTGCAGTAAGGTGTAGTCACAGTGAGTCGGGCGGATGGTTAAGGAGAAATCATGCGTGCCAGTGCTCAGTGAGACTTCACCAGACGCCAGGAGCAATGGCATCACTCCAGATCCGACTTCCAGCCAAGTTCCTCTCAATTGGGGAGTCAGCAGACAAGCTTTAAGGGAACCAATCGGACCCAATTAAGTATAACTGCCTCAAGTCCATCACAGTTTGGTCAGAAGCACCTTCCTCTGTTTTCCGCACCGCATCAATCACCAGGTACCAAATGAAAAGAGTAGCTACCGAATTCAACAAATATCTGAACTGTAAATCCTCCTGAAACCTTTAATCACACACGGCACGTGTTCCAGCACACGCACAATAAAAGAAGAGATTTTCAGACATCAAGGAATTCAGCAAATTTTCGATTTTCCTGAAACTTCCTGAAAAAGTAGCTGATGATACGTCCGAAGAAAAAGCCACAACAGCAGCGTGTGCTCTGAACGCTCCTTTCAAGTTTCGTTACAGTGCTGTCATGTTCAATCAAACCCTGCTCTGAGGATTAAGATGGAAGAGATTTGAAGCCAGCTTGTTGAGAAGAAGGAGGAAGGGAAAAAAGGAGTGATTCTTTAGATGGCGACTTCAATAGCCCTGAGTGCAAAATTACCAGCGCACAGCCGTGGCCGTGGGGGGTGTTTTAATGACAGCTCGCGAAGATTGGCTTCACCCACCGCGATTAAGGTTACCCCTTCATCATCTGAGGCAGAGCAATACAAACAGTTAGTCCAGGAAAACAAGAGAGAGGTTTGACACAAAGACACCTGCCCACTCAGCAGCTCCTTGTAGAGGTTCAGCCGTGGGGGGCCTCGCCTGTAGCTACCTGACTAACAAGTCCAGGGTCCTGTGGATGAGAGGAGAGTGACAGCGGCCTGGCAAGCTCCCTCTCTCTGATTAATATTTCATCCTGGAACTTTGGCCTTAAGAGGTATCGTACTCGTCTGAGCCTCAGATGACTTAGTGCTGAGACCACAAAACCTGGGACTTCAACCCCATTTAAAATCAGGTTCTTGCAACTGCCAGCATGTCAAATGTTTCCCCGACAAAGGAAACTGCTTTTGTTGTGTTTTGGTGCATTTTTATATTGTATTTTTGTAACTGTACATATTTCTAACTGCAATTTCAAATATCTTTGGAATTTAGGTGCAAAACAATATTATTTGGTCAGAAAAAAAAGAAATGCTCAAATTGTAGAAATTACAAATACTTTCAATTTTGTGTGCAAGTTTTGATAAAAAAGGATATGTCTATTTTAGATAAGTTATGTCCTTTGCTCATCCATCATTGGTGGTTAATTGTCAGAAATCTCACACACGCCTGCAATATAGCACATTTATCATATCCACAATGAGGCATAATACACAAACCCACATTTTATTATTTTTATTTAAGGGAAAAATTAGATTTCTGAGGGTTTGATAAAAATGTGTCAGGGGCAGTGTCTCTGTTCAGTGTTCTGGTTCAAACGTGTGTAAAATCAGACACGCTGACACGTGGCTGTGCTGTGCAACACGTATGCCATCACCTGGTGGTCTCTCATTGTGTCTCTCTTCCTGAGACACGGTGCACTTCCTACTCAAGTGTCTAACTTCCCTTCAGATGGCTCATTAAAATATTTACCCATTCGGCTCTGTCACTGGGAGAAAGTGAGAAGACGAGGATGCACAATCAATAAGCAGCAAAGGCAAAGTCCAATTATGTAAAATGTATAAATTATAGATTTGGTCTAATGCCAAGGACATGGACACTCTATTGCTCTCTTTCTTATACACATTCAGTTTCTTTCTTTCTCTCTCATTCTCTCTCTCTCTCTCTCTCACTCTCGCATGCAGAAACAGGAGCAACTAAGAAGAAAATATGAAATTCTAATGTTTTGAGCCACAAGCTATTTCAAGTGCAGTGTGACTACACAGTGTGCGTGTGAGACCGTATTCAAATTTGGACTCTTCAGCATCTGGGCACACATTTTTGGTGCGGGAGGTTTATGAAAAATGCATCTATTAATTCATTATTTCGATTGAACCTGCATTATAAAGGCAGACGCCGAAACACAACAGTGATTCCGTCTCTGCCTAAAGTTTCTATTTCCATAATTTAATTGAGGTCACAAAAGCAGCTTTGAAGGAAGTCAAAAGTTATGGGGCACAAGCTTTGCCATATGTTTGCATTGACCTTTAATTTTGCGAAATGTGTGTTACACAATCCTCAGCTTCCATGGGTCAACCTCCGTGATTATTCACAGCGAAAAAAGGAGCAGCTGTTGACTCTGACAGCCACATTCCTCTCTAGCCTCCTGCGTTTCAATTTGTCTTACAGCAAAAAGCCCTTCCGTTTTTAAATACCAAGCAGGGCTCTTTCCCACACAGGTCCTGCCGAGGTGAAGAATCCCACTCCTGCCACCACAACAGCAGATACGCCAGGGTCTTCGGAGAGGTTAAAACATTCTGCCGATGTTGGAGGAGGAGAGATGAAGCGAAGGGGAGGAGAAGAGGGTCTCTCTGACAGTCAGAAAACAGTCCCTCACAGCGTTCGCCCCAGCCTCGGCTGCGAAAAACAACACTTGGATTCCTAACAGCGAGTGCCAGGTGGTCACAGGATGAATTCATCAGGGCAATGCATAACGCAAAAGGCAGAGATTATCACATGGCAGCAGCCCTGGGGCCACGGCAGCCCGAGCTGATTGGAGACATGGAAGCGGGCCCAGGAGAGGCGCTGGTCTTCCCTCTGGCCAGCGGAGAGGTGTCGGTCCACTCCTGGGAGACATGGAGGAGTAAGGGAGAGAGGAGGGAGGGGGTGGGTGGTTCAGAGGGGTGGTTCACCTCGCTACAGGCAGCCCTCCCATTGGGGCAGGAGCAGGCAAGGAGAGGCCTGAAGGCCACACACACACAGAGATACACACATGCATTGTGCCTTTCAAAAAGACACAAACACACAACCGGCTTTTCTACCAGATCGTTTTTTTTTCTTGTCATGGGACCAGCAGTCCCAACAAGACAAGGGTTAATATCAGACAAGAGTGCCCATATGCTTTGCCATTGTAACCCCGCATTGTTGAATAGTGTGTGTGCATGTGTGTGTATGTGTGCACTTTTCAAAGGTGATGGAAATCTAGAATCAACTACGCTATCCATAAAAACAATATGATGTGAAAAAAAGATTCGACTGTCAGCAGCTCATCAAAATGGCCTTATGGGACGTCTGTGGAATCTAAAGAGCATCAACTTTAAATACTCGTATAAACTACACTGAAGAGAAGAAGCTTCGTGTGCAAAGAGTCAAACTCCTTCACATCAATGGTTACATCTCAGTCTTCAGTTTTAGTCTATTTGTATGATTTTAATCCGTTAATAAACATTACATTAACTTGTCTGATAATCTATTATGTTGTGCTCTTGCATAATTGGAATCAGTTTAATTTTAAATCACTTTACTAACATCCTCAACAGCTGTCACCACTGATCAAAAGAGAATTTCACATTCATCAATGCTCAAATAAAAGATTTTGTTCTGTTAAAAATCAATCAGATCTAAATAAAAATAGGCAAAAAGATCTTTACAATGTATTTGAGTCACTTCTTATTGTTATTGAGAGAGTTGTTCCTTGTTCCTCCTCATGAGCCAGGCGCCGGATCCTTGCTCCTTGAGCGAGTGTTCCAGAATAAACTAGTTCACGTTGGACAAATGTGTCGACCATATGAAAACACAACGTTTGATACCAAAATCCTTTTAAAATTCAAAACAGATATCAGATGCAGAAAAAGCATGTGACCGTAGAAAAATAAATCTGTGTCTCATCACATTTATCTAAAAACTACATGGAGAAATATGCGTATGATTACCACTATACTAATTACACAAACAACACCATGGTTATGACAATCCTTAATATTATTCTGAGGGTCTGTTTTTTTTGAGAATATATGAGATTAACTATCAGTCAGTTTAAGAAAGATAAGAGGGGGATATTTGAAGCCAGGTTTGTGGCTATTATTTGCATATTTAAGTAATTATGCAAAATGATGGCAACACTAAGAAAAGAAGTGTTCTGAAGTTGAATTCAAATCACCTGGAGGCGTCTGCCATCGCAGCGTCAAGATTCACTTTCTCAAGTCCATGAATCGTCCTCTGACGGTGCCAAAGCATCATAACCGTAACACAACGTACTTCATTGCAACTACACCGGGATCAGACCCGCCACACACTCAGGCTTTTATTTCATTGTGGTAGAATAAAAACATTTATGTTTCCATTTCCACAGCTGTCACGGAGACATATCTTTAAGATTTAGACGGCAGGAAACAAAGGACACAAGGAATCAGACATCACAACCAGCAGAACATCTGACAGAATGAATTACAAAAGAATTTCAACACACCCTCCCAAATCTGTTTGATTTCTAATTTCTAATTTTAAAATGTGATTATATACAGAATAGGTTTCACGAGGAGCTATTTTGTGAAATTATATTTGAATATTGCATAATGACCACCCCAATACACCTGAGACTATAAATAGAAATATAATTCTTTATCCCTTTGTTTCCTCTTTGACAGGAATTTAACTTCTTCATTAATTTGGGTGGGGGGGGGGAGCCGGTCACCAATTCTCCCAGCCACATCCAGCGACAACACAGGACATTAAAACAAAACAAGTTTCCATCTACATTATATATTCATAGAAACGTGTGTACACCTTTCTAACAAGTTCCAAAAACAAATCAAACCACCGGTACACGTGTTCTGACCTTTTTTAAAACCAACAGCCAGGTCCACTGCTAATTTGTATTTCTCTGCCATTTCCATCCCGGTGTTGTTCACTTTTTCCGTCAGTGTGTGTTTCTTTCTCTTTGCTTATTCTACATAAATTATTGACCGGCTAATTTGGTCGGCCGGCCCTGTGAGACACTGCAGCATCGGCATGACAGCTTTATCTATTAGACTGAGCCCAATGACAGCCTTGTTCCGGCACCGTGTGTGTGTGTGTGTGTGTGTTGGTCTCTGTGTGCGACTGTTCATGCATGTACGTGTGTGTGTGTGTGTGTGTGTGTGTGAACGTGTGTATATGTGTCATGTGTCTCGGTGTGTCAGCGTTGGTGTCAGTGTGCGTGTGGGGGGGGTGGAGGTCAGGCTCATTCTCAGTTGCATTAGCACAGGAGCAGGACTGGGACACATCAACATCTTGATCAATACGCGAGAGTCAATTACTGAGGAAGCGCGTGCTTAAGCAAGATCTGATTATTGGGTTCATGTTCAGTCCACCAAATGGACCGAATCAATGTGATGGGATATGTGCTATATACACCCCCCCCAACACACACACACACACACACACACACACACACACACTCATTCCTCCTGCTTTCACATCCTGTCACCTCACCCCGATCTCCCTCTCTCCGCCCGCTGTCCCCCACCCTCTCACATTCCTCACGGACACTTGAGGAAGGGGAAGGGGAGACTGATCAAAGTGACAAAGAGGAAGGATTTATGCTCCGGTGCGGCAGCTAACAGGGCCGTGCTGAACTGGTCCAGACAGTGTATGAAGATGAAAAGGGCTGGAAGAGCTTCAAGCCTCCGACCAGCCTTTAAATAAGTCATATTTGGGCCTGATTCATGAAGATATTAGACGATAGAGATAAAAAAGAAAAATACAGAGTGAATATCATCTTGGAGGAGATCTGGATGTGCTCACCCCACTGCGCTCAAACCAAAACATGCTTTATTACAGTGAATGGGCTTTTACCACTTTGATAAGACAATGCACTTTTTGTGTATGTGTGTATTGTTTCAAGTGTGGATTTGAATTGTGTCTTGTCTGTGATGCTCGCTGCTGATTTCAGGGAGCACATCGGGCTCTGCTTCTCTTCATCGTGTAAATCATATCTAACGTTCTACACCTCTCCTCCACCACCCAGTTCAATAACCAGTGAGACGCCGGTGCCGACATCTGCCTTTCACTGGGAGTGTTTTCAAGGGGGGCTTTGTCTTTGTGTTGTAGATGGTGTGTGTGTGTGTGTGTGTGTGTGTGTGTGTTTTGGGTGGTGTTTTCAACATTTGGCTGTCATATTTGCTTTTATTGAGGATTCCTGTTGGTGTGCTCCTCCTGTCTGTAGCCCGTCAACTACACAGTGGGTTGCCACACTCCCCCCCCCCACCCGGCCACACCTCGAGCCCCTCCTCGGCCCCGGAGCCCCACCTCGCCGTCCGACCACTTTTCTTTATTTACCTGACTGAGAAACTACACCTGGAACACGGAGGACACAACAGAAAAGGGCGAGCGGGAGGAGTGAGAATGCGATGAGAAGCCGGGTGGTAGCGAGAGGACCAACAAAGCAAAAGAAATCAATAGCCCAGAGATTTTTAACTAAGGTTTTCTTTTTTTTTCCTTCTCACTCTGTCTTTTTTTATCTCGTAAGCTGCCAAACATCACCAGTGAAACTTGCACGAGGCAGTCGTTGCCAGAGGGTGAATCATAGCAATATTGATTTGATTATGTAAAAGCTCGGTGGAACCTCAAGCCAGATGCAGAAATAACTCCTCACCTAGGTCCTGCGGGAGAGTGCACACAGTGGTTTGGAGGAGAAAGAGAGAGACCAAGAGAGAGAAATAGAGAGAGGAAAATATATATTGCTCGGGATAAAAGCATAATTACTTCCCTCACAGCTAAAATACATTTTTCCTATTTTCTGAATAGTTCTTCCTTCTGTGTGCACCCACCTCCCCCCCCACACCTCCCCACGGCTCCTCTGTCTCTGCTGGATGATAATTAACAGCGCTCTACTGTACTGAATTAGGAGCTGACAGTTATGAACTCTGCACAAGAACAGGCAGCTACCTAGGAGCGTGCTTTCCTCGTTGATCGGATCTGTGTGTGTAAGTGTGTGTAGGCGTGTGTGTGTGTGTGTGTGTGTATGTGAGTGTGTGTGTGTTGCCAGACACACCGCTACGGCTAAGAGAAAAGAAGACAAAAAGAAAAGGCAGAGCGTGCTGTGTGATTCTGATCTATGGCACCCTCTCCTGGACCCACTATCTCTGTCAATCCTCTCCACGGAGAATTCAACACAACTTAAGCAAATTGCTGTGCTATGATGATTTGCATTGTTTGACTTATTCAGCGAATAGATTGTTACTATACAAATATATTTCCCATAATTTTTAAATTTTTTGATAAGGACAGCTCTGTTGAATGATCCCAATTGAACAAAATAGATTTAATCTTGTATGATGTGCTGCAACAACATTTAAGATTTAAGAGATTCATTTTAAGAGGATTAGTTAATAAGAAAACATATTTTATAACAAATTTCTATAAATATGTGATCAAATATCTTGAATTTAGAAAGACACAAACATTTTAAATAAAGTGGTGGAGGTAGAAAAGCTTCTTTTAAAGACAAAACTCTACACAGTCTGTAGCAACTAATCATTCCGCTGGAGCAGGCTGAGCCAGGTTGGACTGGGAGTGCTCCTGGGCAGGCTCTAATTGGGCCACCTTTTTTTTAACAGTGCATTATGGGAGCCACTGATCCAAAGGTCTGTCTTTAACTGCCCTAAATTATGATTCCACCTCACTGAGTCTCCACCCCATCAAATGAGTGGAACATTCTGGTCAGCGCTCATAATTGGCCCGGGCTGGTATCTCATGTAAAATACTAATCAGATCACATGAGTGGTGGGAGGGTCTTCAAAGGGAGATGGGGTTTCACCGAATCTATTTGAGCGTGTGATTAGGACGGTATAAAATGGGCCAGAATAACAGATCTCATTAGACTGGACTGTGTGCCTACACTTGCTTCTTCCCCTTCCTGAGCATTTTGCTGGTCTGGACTTCCTGTGCATTCTAAGAGGCATCTGGGCTTGTTGGTACAGTAATGCAAAGCAGCACGGGCTGAAACGCTATCACATCCTTTTTCTCTCTGCAGGGCTCGAGCAGCGCAGGAGGGAAAACCAGGCACAGATGCAAAGGACACGCTACTGTTTTTACTATTAAAGGACAACAACTTTGTGTTTACTCTGACTGAATTTATTTTAATGCGATAAACTGAATATTTAAGAATTTTTCATGGGAGGATTTTGACATCGGACTCACTTGCACATTATTTTACCTGCACCTAGAATTGCTTATTCTCCTCATTTTGCACATATTCATACTCGTCTTCCCTCGTATTTTAATTTCTTTAATTATTATAAGCTATGGTTTTCCCCAAATTACATTTTGTGTAGAATTTAAATCTGAATTTGAAGTTGCATGTTGCAGCTGAATTCCTCCTCACCTCACCCATCTCTTCCAAACATGAAAAATAACCTGTAGCCTTGAGTTATCACATAAATTCATAAGGTGTTTAGTTTGTTCAGTTTGTACGACTGTAGAAAACATGGCGGCCTCTGTAGAGAGGACCTGCTCCTGATTTAATATAAAGTATTTAAATATAAAGAAAACAACAATTCATACAATTTAGATGAAACAAACAAATACACCAGACTTTTTGATTTAAAATCAGAAATTGTAAAATTTTAAATCTACCAAGAAGACAAACTGAGTAATGGTGATGGTGCAGGGCAGGATACCTTTGATAATAAATAAAGGCAATTAAAAGAAAATGTAGTTTCAATAATATATTTATATATATTTTATAGTTAATCCTTTATTCTTAACATTTCTAGGTATTTCCTTTTAAAGGAAAATTTGCAATGCAACCTTCCATTTAAAGTGAGTCTGTCACCAAGTGAGTTTCTCCCTCGTTCTGCTTGATTGGGCATTAATGTGATTTAATGTGAAGAAATGCATGGTTCCATACCTAACTGGCATTGACTGCTTTAAGAGTAAACATCAATTTCAGATGCACATAATCATATTACCGGGCTAATCAGTATTGATTTGTTTAACTCAGATCAGGATAGAAAAGGTGGCATGAAGAGAAAGTAAAGGGCATTTTGAACACGTGGAATCTGAAGGACAGATTTGAGTTGAAGTTTGGAAATAAGATGGCTCCTTTGTTCTAACTGAAAACCACGCTCCGACCCGCTGAGAGAGACTTTATCTCTCACTGTATCCAGGTAACTTCCCTCAGAAAGGAATCTGCCAGTGGAGAAAATGCAATTGCTTGATAATAACATTGCAGCTCTTAATTAAGCTCTGTTTCAGTGAGAAGCTTTCACTCCTGTAAGCCCTCTCTTCAGAATAAGGATAATTCCCATTCATTTGGAGGATCTCTTAATGATCACTCCCACACTGGACTCAACCTCCAAATAATACCATGCCTCAATCAGCATATTCCACAATCAATTCTGAATGGATTTCCTTTGCTGCTGATTACTTTAATAACTTCAACATATCTATTAGCAAACGGGCATGTGAATCTTTGTGATGACGATTATCATTTAGCGATGAAAGGGGAGGGGGGGGGGTAATTTAATTAGGGTCTAATATTGCTGCGCTCAATTATGCTACCACAAGACAAGTTCCTTTTTATTATCAAAATTGTTGTTTCAATACAGTGAAGTATTGTGATGTTTTAATATAAATTAAAAAAAAATGGGGAGTAAAAATCACTTAGATTATAATGTCAGATGAAGCTGTTTTTGCTGCTCGGCTCACAAAGGGAAGATCACTATAATGTGCTGTGTGAACCGGTCTCTAATTACATCAGCGGTGCTGCTCAGATTTGAGCTCTGCGAGGGCTCGCACACTCCACTGGGTGCACACTCCTCTAATGAGATCCCAGCACAGGATATAGACATATTTTACTAGGAACTCAAACCTTAGAAGGAGCAATTTCTTAGGCTTAATCCCACCCCTCTTAGATTTAGTTTAAGATCCGAGTAAGTTTGACAAATCAACTGGAAACAAAAGGTTCTGAATGTTCAAATTCAAAAGGTTCAGGATGTTATTGTATTTGTAGTATAAAGGAAAAGTTTAAAGGAAACTCATGTGACACCCTGCAAAAACATCTTATTTGTGGATAATCAGTGCAAATTTTGAACAACCAGATATGATTATTATTATTGAAATATATAACGCAAGCTGATTTATACATATTGATAATGAAAACATGTGTTGAATGAATGGCCAAAATAAAAAAACATTATTTAATTCTGTGCAGCTTTAAATCCCATGTAGCAGGACTCAAAAATCTCACATTATCTTCCATGTCCTGCAGAAGCATGAGTACATATTGAATGGTCAGAACAAATCGGTCAGACATCATTCTGCAGCACATTTAAAGTATTGTGTGACCCTCTAATTTCCCAGAAGCTGGAAGAAATGAACAAAAGAAATGTAATATTTCAGCAACTTCCCTGTCTTTTGCTACAATCAGGCAAAATCTATTGCTGTGAGAATATTAAGATTATTTAGGTAAATCTAAACTCTATATAGAACCATCATATTACAATTGGAGAAAATTCCTAAAATATCAGAAAAGGGCCGCTGCCGAGGATTTCACTCAACGTCCATGCATCAGCCCGACTGCATACAAACACAGCGTCTGCATTCGTCATCCCAGCTGACAGGAGCACTGGAGAGTGTCATAAAATGTGCATTTGTCATGGCGTGCGTTGATTTGTCGGGAGACCATCATTCATAGTTCATAATGTTCTTTTCTCTCTTTGCCTACCCGGCAACGATAATGCTGTTTAAATGCCCAAAGGAGCTGCGATACACCAGATAGCATCCATCTCCACCAATCAGTCAATCAGTACCTGGGAGAGAGCCCCAGAGAGGCTCTAGATTAGGCCAGTTAGGGTGCTCTCTGGTCGAGTTAGTGGATTAAGACCCTTTCTCCGAAGGCTCAATACAGCGAGCCACACAAGAAAGGTATCATAGCTGAAAAGTAGCGTTTCCTCCGTGTAGCGATTGTGGCTTGTGGTCTCAAATGTGTTCTTAATTTCTAGGACAGACGAAATTGTTGTACTGTTGGTTGACTGTGGTCTGGTCCTGTGCGCAGCGGGTCTGTGTTGTGTTACACCCGGTCGCAAGCAGCAGAAACGCCGGGAGAAATAAACAGCATTTTGCAATGTGGCACCGCTGCTGTTGGATGAAATCAGATTAAAGCAGCGCGCGGATTTTTCCAATTATTCTCCATAAATCATGCAAATAAATCGCAGGAGAAAATTGTCAAATATTCTGGTCTGACATATAAATCTGAAAATGAAACTCACTTCTAATCCAGAGATTTTAAGCATACCAGTTTACCCGGATACTTAAGTGCAGGATAAACAGTCTGTGTCCTGCACCAGAGACAAGTCAGAAATGATCCCTTGTCTGTCCACAATTAAATTAGCACCAGTTGTGATTTTTACATATTTAAGAATCTGCTTTATTTGTCAGGAGCTTTTGGGTTTAAGGATTGGACACATGATATTGTTGGGGGGGGACTCGTGGGGTCATCGAAGGTACACAAGCTTTTTCCCCCCTGACGCACAAGGCTTCAGAAAATTAAAAACACTGTGAGAAAAAAACAAGCAAGCGTTGCAATTAAAGGCCAATCCTCATATAAAGCAAAATAAAAGCACTGTACAAATGGCAATAAACTGCGGATAATGACCTCAGGATGCCAAAGTAATATTCCCCTCTTTTTAATTGTAGTTGTATTCGCCCTCACCGTTTCATGTTATGGGGTCGGGCTTTTTAAACCTCTCACAGCTGTGTGGAAGGGAAGGGGACAGCATCCCGAGGCGCTTTCGGGCCTGGTGAGGGGAGTCGCTGTGCCAAGCTCCCAAGACCTGGATTCATTAGCCCGCTTTAGCAGCGCAAACATTACCTTAAATGGCGAGGCCATGTGCTGGCAAGGACCCGCTCTCGCCTTGTTTCAATTACACGGAATCAAACATCGCAGGTATGCTCAGGCACAGCGTCTTTATTGAAGGAGGGGAGAGGGGGGGAGAGAGAGCGGCTCACGAAGCCCTGGACGGCCCTCGCCTGTGAAAGACGGCCTTGTTTTATTTGAAAAACTATTGTAAAAACCAAAGAAAGTGGTAGGCTGGCAAACAGTTGTGTGTTTTTTCGGTAACAATGTGATTTCTTTTTTTACGCCAACAAAGCTTTGCTAACTATTATATGCTGAGTTTAATGGTGAGGGTTCCTTTGATTTTACGTCACTTGTCAGCCTTGTTAAAACAAGTAAAAAAGATTAGAGCACGATTTTTACACGTCAGTCCCCACATGCAGGAACATTGTGCTGATCTGGGATCTGCTGAGCGGGCGTCCTGGCTGTTTGCGCGGTTCCTGGGACTCCTGAGGTGCTCGCAGCTGGTGCCAGAATAAGGCCTTGTACCTCATTGCCCTTCCACCACTAAACAGCTCTAATGGGCTCGCACATCTACCCGGAGTCTTTACAGGTAATGAGGTCACCGCATTGGAAGGAGATCCTGAACACATTTCTATAATGTGACCCAACTGGAGGGAATTAGACAGTAACGGCATATCGGTCCGCTGAAAAACAAGAGAGCTCACCAACACACAAAGAAGGCACAGAGCTGAGCGGTGCAGAAAATATATAAAAATGGCAGCCAGGTTTGTGGTGAGGTTGTGAGACCATTACAGTATGTGTATACAATTAGTCGGATTGTTTGTTCAGCAAATCTCACGCAGGAATCTGTGAAAACAAAGGATTCTGATCCGCCGAGAGCAGGACGAAATAAAAAAAGAAAGAGATGCAGGATGATATGTTATCTGAGTCAATAGGCTGTCTTGGAAATAAGCTATTCTGTGACCAGCCATGCTCAAATCAAGCAGCGCCTCTTCTGCACAGGCATTACTCTCTGATCCCTGTCACACACACTCGCTTCACTTGTCATGCAGTTGCACATAAGACTTCTGTGCAGCATATCGAAGAGATCATGCTTTGCTAAATTCTAAAAAATCACCCAATTCCGACCTGGTGTCACGGGTCTTTAGAGCACTGAGCGGACAGCTTGTGGTCCTGCTGGCACAATGGTGTTACGTTGAAATCGGTACTAAGATGGCATTAGTATGGACCGAAAGTTTGACTGTACTCATTGAGCTTGGGGAAATCTAAGGCTTTGGCAACCGGTGGAGTTATCTGGGGATTTGTGGTTTTACTTAAAAAAACAGTGAAGTCACTCCCAGGTTTCATCTGCCTATGGAAAGAAGAGTGTGACCACAGACTAACAACATTATGTGTTTGCTTTTTTTTTCCACTCCACTAAAGGTCAAGAGCAGATGACTTGGCCACCAGCAGTACTGTGAGGTTTAACTCTGTGATTCCCTGCAATGCAGCAGCTCGATGTTCAACGTTACATTCAAACATGTTAATCCTATGTGACCACAGAACAGCTACGACACTGTTATAAAAGTGTACAGAGTGTCTCGTCAGCTCTTTAGCAACATCCCTTATATCTCACCATGCCATCCAAAATCAATACAATATTTTTTTCTCCCAATAAATAATGTAGGCTTGAAAAAGGTCCAAATGCACGCATCGACAGTTGGCTGCAATTAAGGGGCGGCGGCAGTGGGTAACTGATGACAGTCCCTCCCTCCCTCCGGCTCACATGGCATCAGCAAAAAATGAAGACACTGAGACCACTTTGTCACTGGCTGAGGGTGGACCTGGAAACGACTCCTAATGGAAAAAGGGCTCCCCGAGCCACCACTGCATCTGCTGCTCCAAGCACTTTCTCCGGGCCGATGGGCCAGCCCCAACCAGTTTCCAGCTCCCTTTATCTAAGCCTTTAATATGCTCTGGGCAGCCAGCAGCGACCGCAAGCTGAGGTCAGGAGGCATTGATGGTTGAGAGTGTGTGAGTGTGTATGTGTGTGTGTGTGTACGTGTGTGTTGTGAGAGTTGACTGCAGCAGGGAATGCTATCAATACAAGAGCAACCAGACTGGAGGGAATGTAAAAGTATACTGTTGTGATGTCAACACCAAAGACTCAAATTTAAAAAAGAAGCGAGAGAGCAGTAAACAATTTAAAACACACTCAAAGACGACTGTGACACACCAGAACACAAAAAGACAATATTTTCTTGTATCTACAACCAGTGCAAATTCTTATTTGAAGAAAAAAGTTCCCGTCATCCTAATCAAAAGGGTTTATGTATTTATTTCTCTTTTGAATGTCTCTCAGGCTCAGGACTTCAGACTTTCAACACTTTGCTTTAGTGGTCATGCTAACATGCTAACACTGGTTCGGGAACATGAAAATTAACTACTGAATATTTCTGTATTGACATTTAGTCTGCAACTTGTAATTGGTGTTGTTAGTAATCTCAAAATATAAAGAGTATGACAGAAATGTTATACATCCAGTCCCAGGTGTTGAACTTTGACCCTGTGGTGGGCTAGATGAAAAATCAGGGATCATCCAAATCCTTCAGGTTTATCCTCTGTGGACCATG
Source organism: Pseudopleuronectes americanus (assembly GCA_038501795.1). Lineage (NCBI taxonomy): Eukaryota > Metazoa > Chordata > Actinopteri > Pleuronectiformes > Pleuronectidae > Pseudopleuronectes > Pseudopleuronectes americanus. Next base: position 6,703,388 of record CM076721.1, read on the forward strand.
AACTCTGCACCATATCTCATGAGACACTTTGCCCTGGACTGGTGGACTAACACAACAGACACTTCACAATTCAACCAACCAGTATTCCCATTCTTCGAGTCACTGGCTAACTGGACAAAGAGGAGGTTATTGCTGTATAAATGTGCTGCTGCCACACAGAGGCTGCTTATATTTTTTTGCAGTTTTTCAAGACAGTTTATCTGAGTCCCGTGGCTCCCGTAGCACACGACTCTCAAAGGAGTTTTTTTTTAAAGCTCTTCAATTACTTCAGGAAATTTGGTGAGAGATAAAAGTCAGCGCCAAAGCAGAGATTACAAGCCACACTCGTAGCCCCTGTGAAGGCTCCATTCTGGGAATAACTTTCAAAACCGGTTGCTCCGAGGGGGTGACAGCGACGGTGGAGTGGAGCCTCCCCTGTTGTGTCACTGTGCCCCGGTCTGCAGGTGTTTGCAAGTGATGGAGAGGGCTCTGGGAAACATTTATATCTCAAATCCACTTTATCGACCGTTCCCCTGTCAGAGCGGGGCGAGCGGTGGTAGGGGGGGTTGGAGGAGAGCAAGTGGCTCTTAGCACACATGCTGACAGTGAAGGAGCCTCCTGCACTCACTCTTTAGCTGTGAGTCTGGAACCTCTTTATGGTGATTGTTTTATCAGCGTTCCTGTCTGTCCCGTGGGAGGCTGGGGGCCCAAGGAGGATGACCCTCATTTTCTGAAAGCAAAGTGTTCAGTATTGATCAGTAAGAATGAGCAGGCCGTGACATGGGTTAATTTACTGGACCTGGGAAGGTTCATTGTTTCCTGTCATTCCTGAACTCATCGCGGTGACCTTTACCACCGTGTCCTGCCATGCGATGTATGTGCGCACACACACACACACGTTCACACATACACACACAGAATATACAGCTGAAATGACTCCACCGCTCATTGCCTGACCAGAGAAGAGAAAAAGTGAGACGGACACATTCCCAAACAGACAGACAGGTGAAAACAAAAAACAAACACCCCATGATTGAAAAAACAGCCGTTAATAACCTTATGTTATAAGAAAAACCCCATGAAGGGAAAAAACTCCCAGAATTATTGCAGTAGATATATCCGTCAGTTTTTAAAAACGATAAATCAAGGAATCTGATGCCTGACAAACACCGGAGCCTCGAGTCACACAAATGAAACTGAATATGCAATCTTGCATTCAATCAAGCACAAACTGAAAAGGGCTCGATGTCTGACCGTCTCCAAGACAAGAGATAATCAATACTAAATTCATAACCTGTGTTCAGAACACTGAGAGTGACAGAGGTCAGAGGTGAAGATCTGTGGGTGAAAAGGCCAGTATAGTTACATCGAAAGGTCAACGCCTTAATGTGAGGCTCAATGGCAAAACTTATTAGGGGCCATGGCCTAACAAGCAAACTACACAGGGTGGGGTTACATCGCTTTGGATAATGAAAACTGAACAGAAGCAAAATGACAAAACAGGAGAAGCTGCAAATTCTCATCTAACAGAAGTTAACAGATCAAAATGTTTATATCATTCAACATTATCACGATGAACGTCATATTGTTATTTATATTTCCTCTATAAACTCTACTTTATGAGAATGATAAGCACTTGTAAATCATTTTACAAATGTGAGGAAGATCAATTATGTCTTTAACCTCTTCACTGTGCTTGCAGAAGGCATTAAGCATTATATAGATGTATATTGAACATTTGTTATATTGCCATGGGTGAAAATTATACTGCGATAATTGTAGTTTTATCGTCCAGCACAATGTTTACATAGTTTTGTTATCATATATATAAATATATATATATATACAGTTTAGGGCTGGGCGATATGACGTCAACTCAATATCACGATTATTTCCATCTTTTACCTCGATTATGATTAATGAACAATTATACATTTTTATTTTGTCGTGTTTAAATACTTGTCTCATAAACACAAAGTCAACTTAAATGGGCACATGTCATAATAACTTTTAATAAGTGTTGGTATTTATTGTTAATGTGTAAAGTGAGCGCAGGTCGGGGTTATATGGCACGGACAAGGTAACTGGTCTGTTACAAAATCAACGTGGTGGAAACGCACACATTGGGAAAAGTGTTTACATAATTAACCGATATGATAAAGTTGGTTAGAAGTTATAAATGCCGGTGTTGATACATTTTACGATTTATTTCCCCAGAATACAACATTTAACACTTGATTACTATTCACTGCACTACATCAATTACACTCTGCTCCAGGGTTCAGAGCAAACAAAGTTAAAATGATGAAGAAACAGAAACAATGAATTGAGGATCATAATCCACATATGCAAAGCAGATGAGTACAAACAGTTATAGCACAAAGGGAAAATTCAGTACTCAAGAGGTGTCTGGTGATTCTGGAATTTTCCCTGATTCGCATTTGCCATGTTTGGTTAACACCGTGGTTAGCTTTATTTATTTTGCTCATTTTATGCAGGATTCCTCCCAGCTCAGGAGATTGGGAGGTAATAAATCCATGAGGTGTCATCTCACTCCCCTCCCCTTTGCTTGGCATCTGCGAGTGCTACGCCACTTCTGATTAGTGCCGCCTTTCCCTCCCAGAAAGCCAGCAGACAGGAACAAACTGATTACTGCCCATCTTCAGGGGATTGGAGACACCTAACAGGAGGATTACATTAACATATTAACGGACGCCCCTCACCTGCAGCCCTCTTAGTATCAGTCCCATGCCCCTGCGTTTTTTGGGGAGGGGGTGGCGGGATGTGCGTGGTGCATTTCATCTTCAGCTGGAGAGCAAATAAATAAGGAAAGATAGCGATTCCCTCTCTCTCCCAGGGTGCAGCTATCTGTCATCGGTGATAGGTGAAGAGGAGAGGGGCGCCTTTGAAGTTTTTTCGACATAAAAAGGCGCAAATAAACGCAAACACATCCTTTCAGCTACTCACATGAAATTAGGACCTGCCGGAGACAGGGGGGGGAGGAAGCTGGCCTCCGCAGCCACACCTAATCACTCTGACGGCAGCAAAGACTTCAGTCTCGGCTCTACTGGGAAAAAAAATCGGAATTAGGAATGAGAAACAAACTCGGAAAAAGAAGAGCGCTTTAATCTGCCTCAGCTACTTTTCCGCTGTTTTTAACAATGCTCTGTTTGAAACAAAACAACAAACAAGGGGCAGAAGGGGAGGAAAGTTTTGCCGCCCTCTGAAATCAATGTGGGGAAACTTTGTGTTGGTTGACAGAAGAGGGGATGAAGTTGACTCTGGCTGCGATAGCTTCGGTCTTTTATATTTTCACAGTGGGAAAATTATAGCATGATCCTATGAATCAATTACAAGGCTGGACGGGCTAGTCCCTCCTATGAACTACCTCCGAGTGCAGCCGAACAGCCCAGACAGCGATAGCTATCAGATCTGTAAGTGTGAGGGGCCTCTTCTCACATTATTATTTGAAGTGCTGCTCCAGACAAAATGAGCTAACTGCCAAAGGAGATAAAGGGATTTAGAGATTCAAAAGAATAGAGATTTAAAAATTAATGGTGGAAAGGATTTCCCTTCATGTTTCTTCAACTTGTAAGCCAAATATGACTTATAAAGAGTCAAGGAGACAAATTGCTTTTTAGAATAAAGTGATGGTAAAAGGGGGGAAAAAAAAACAAGCAGTGAATATTTAATGGGCACCGCAGCCTCTTCACAAACAAATCAATATGGTGATAGTAAACATACAGAGGCTCGTGCTGTGGCGTGCGGGCAGAGAGAGGAGGGAGGACAGGTGTCAGCCGGCCCAGCCACAGAGTTTAGGTTCATCTTGACATTTATGAAGGTTAAAAGATTGTAACTGTCTATCTGTGTCAGTCACTTTGCTCAAAGGTCACAGCAGGTCTATTTTTCATTAATTATACCCTCAGATGTCTTCGGGATTCAGAGACACCGAACAATCGCTGCTCCCTAAACCGCGGCCGCTAAAAGGTTGTAGCAAAAAAATACATACATGAATTTATAATTCAGCATTTGCACTGACGGCTCACTGATGTATGGCGATAACTTAGGAATGCTCTGTTAAAGGAGCTCGTTAAAATTGATCATCTTTGCTATGTTTACACTAAACAAGGGGTACTTAAAAGAAAAAAAATCAGAAACATTGAGGTTTTTGGTTAAATCCTGTGCAGAACTGCAACTGTGAAACTGTGAAGCTTCACAGTTGCAGTTTTTTTTGTAGCCAACAATCCCAAAGCAGCATTTTCTATAGTCTAGTGTTCATTCGCAGCACCGGGTGCATAATACCTGGAAAGCTGAAGGACAGAAAACATGGTTCAGTCACGTTTTCATGCAAATAAAATAATATATTCGCATTAAAACAGCTAATGTCTGCAAACATGAATATGAAGGTGGATTTACTTTATAATTATACCAGCAGCCCTCTACTTGGACGCATGAGCCCTGAAGGCTGCTCTGCCATGTTGTGTAACGGCAAAAGAACCATTTTACACCTCACACCCTTTCCTTCCCCTCATAGCGTCCACATATTCCAGGAATTCAATTACAAGCGTGCCCTAATGAACTGAATTCCTTCCATAGACTCCCAAGTAATCAGATGTAAACATCATGACATTTTTATCAGATGCTCTGAAGCATGGCCATTGTAAAAAAAAAGGGAGTCTAAAGAGGACGTCAAGACGGGGGCTGAAGCCAAATAGTGTTCCCTCTCTAAATCAAGCATTTCATCGTATAGAGTTACAAGTTTATTACATTTTATCTAATCCGTGCATATTGAAATTGAAGCAGCAGTAAACTACTACACAGTAGTTGCTTGTAAGTCTTCACTGAACACATTTATTGTTTTATTTATTTATTATTATTGGGATTGTAGAGATAGTGACACGTAATGTCAGAGGGCTAAAGTATAACAGCTTGTTTCAACCACATGTTTTACACAATCACACTCAAACACACAGACTGCTCGAATCTGGGGAGCCGTCTGGGAGCTAAAGGCCATCTGGAGAAAAGGCAGGACTCTGTTGGAACTCGAGTTAGCCATATTCAGGCCCACATGGCTATCTTCTTCTTCTTCTTTTACTGTGAAACAAACAAGTCAGTCTACGGTTACTACTGATTCTGCCAACATTCCCATGAAAAATTGATAGCATGGGGAGCAGGTCCACTGCAACGACAAAGAAGGAGGGCTTCCATTTGATCAAATTAGATGGAGGACAGGAGAGGTTGCATTGCACTGCATTCAACCTGGAATTTTCCTAACAGTCTTTTAGGGAGCAATTTATTTTTGTTGGGTGTGATTATCACAAACATAAACGTAGTACACCTTCATTTGACAGTATTGTGCTTTGGAGCCTTGTTTTCGAGTCTTTGAATTTTTGAGTGACCACATGACACAGAATCAGAGGAAACCCATCTGAGCAGTGGGGAGGGAGAGTCAGGCCATTAGTTTGGATTCATGCGGCTGCTCTGTAAGATCCTGGCCTCAGGACTCAGATGACACAAGTGATTCACTGACCGGTTTTCCCTTGTATCACAGCTGGTAACGCCTACAATGTAGAACTTGTAGAGGTAATAGGACCTGCAAGCTTTAGGAGCTTTAAGTTATTCTATAAAAAATATATATATAACCTTAAATTAGAGTCCATACTGTGTGAAAGAAATCCTCACCAACGTTTCCTCACTGCTTCTTGCAGAGCCGTTGCACCTGCCTCCACACAGGTTCTGGCCTTTGTAAACATTTTACAGCTTGTCAAATTTTACTTGACACTTATTTACTGAACGTTATCATATTTCCGCGGTAATGAAGTCTTTATGGTGTTTCCCTCGTTGTGGGTCAGCCCCGCGAACGGGACTCTACAGTGTGCTCGTCCATTACTCTGCCCGTCACCTTTGACCCGCACTGGAGCACTAAATGCTTTTCTTGTTTTACCATGCGAGGCAAGGCTGAAATAACAACGCTTCTCTTCCGCTCAGGGGGCATGTAAGAAAATGGCACACAACCTGAAGTGAACAATAGTGTGTGCACTCAGAAGCACCTCTCAGAGCGTTCCCCCTGCAGGATGCTCCACCGCTGTGACCAGGCCCTAAAGTGAGCACTGGACTCTTCTGAGACATGAAATAATAATAACATCCCACTTCCGTCTCCCTGCTAGAGAGGTGGGGAGGAAAGTATATGAGGGCATTCTATTGTCACCATTCACTAGAGAGATACCGGTATCCCCGAGACTTTAATGGGAAAGACAATAGGGCTGGCCTAAAAAGGCTTCCCATTAAAATTTAATCAGAGACTTTTGTCTCTCACTAAATGTGACGATCTGTGTGTGTGTGTGTGTGTATGTGTGCGTGTGTGTGTGTCCGTGTGTGTCTAAACGACTACAGGGACAGGTAACGGCACTCACAGCCCATCTTCATCCCCTCTCGTGTTGTTTGTTTCAAGTTCATCTCGTTCCTGTACCTTGGGAGAGTTATTTCATTTTCTCCCAGATGTGTCACTATCCTCCTTTAACCACCCGACCACATGGCAACTGCTGGGAAAAAAAATGTTAAGGGCAAATTGGATTAACACCACGGTCTATGGTCCGGGCACTTAACAAACACAGATGCACTTAAGGGAGCCCACAGAATGATTTGTGACTGAACAAAGAACTGGAGAGATGGAGCCTGGGCATGACCACAGGACTGGTGTAATATGTCATCTACCGGAAGAGCTATCGGCTCAGCCTACTGGAAAAGGAGTAAACTCCCAAGTGCTGGGGCTACATTATATTGTGTCGAGGGCTTCTGTCCTACTTTTGTGGCAATTTTTTTTTGTTATTGTTGTTCTGATACACTGTATGACTTTTGCCTGATTAGAGTAAACTTTTTTTGTTTGCAGTTCTGTGCTCATTTCAACACGGACACGTTTGCTGTGGTCCGGATCAGCTGATGAGTTTCTTTTCGCACAGAATAAGAACCAGAACACATCACAGCAAACCATACAGCCATATGCAATTTAACATGAAACTGCTGATTCTGTGCAAGCTGGACACCGGGCCACAGGAGCCATTTGACATGCACACTCGGATTGGGGTCTGATAACACAAACAAACCGTAGCAGAATCAATTTGGAGCTGGACAGAGAGAAGCTGAGACAAACCAGAGCCAGATTTGACTACAGTAAAAAGTGTGTGTGAAGGTTGTGAGATCCCACATACACACACATTTTTTAATTGAATAGTTAATTAATTCTTATCTATATATTTATCCATTTCAGTTCAAATATACACAGATACTTACTTATTTTTAATTATCAATTTTCTTCAGGGAGAATGAGTCTAAACGTGGCAAATATGCTTATTTACAGTAGGGAAGCCTGATCCTAATAAACCCTTTAAATAACACTAAGCACCTGCGGCCTGTTATTGAAGGATCCAAAAACAGCAGCTCATTATTTTCTCTCTATCTATGAATTTGGATGTGTTTTTTAAATAATGGATAATTTCATATGACTGGTACAGCCGCTTCCATCATCTTCTCAGATGCTTTAAATTGGATTATTAGAAAACAAATAAACTCCAGAGGGTTAAAGAATAAATAAATTGGTAATTCATTACCTGAGGCTCTGGACTCTGCAAGTGAGGTTTACTTCCATATACATTGATAGCAGCATTAGTTTGTATCTAATCGGGAATTCTCTAACCTTCACTGTCTCCTGTATTGTCTTTACTGTACATTATTTCCTCCACACTTTGGAAAAAGGCCAATAACAAATGCCAATGCTACAGGGCCCTATCAGTTTCATACGGTGACATTTCATGGTGAGGCTCAGCCATTGATTACCTCTCTATGCTTTGTAATTGTTTCTTCAAGGTGCCGTGATCCCGCGCGCAAGTGAAGTTCCACGTATGGATTTCTTTCCAATTAAGGCTGGAATTATTCACAAGGGGGGGTCAGCCCTTGACGGCCCGCAAACAATGACATAACATTGGAAAAACATTTTTGAAACCAATCGATGGGAAACAACCAAATGATGTCGGCTGAATGATAAACAGCTCCGCTTCCCGGATCTGCACCATCGGGCTCTTAAGAGGTCTGATGTCAAGTGGAGTGACACAAACACACAGACACATAAACACGCGTCCAACAGGCCTGATCTCGTAAGCATGGGAGGCGGCTCCCGCCCGGCGCCGACGCTGCACCACCTCGGAGATGGAGAATAAGCAGGTGAGGAGTCGAGACCTGTGGGGAGCACGGTTCCAAAGGAATGGCTTTATGGAAATGAGGGTTAAAGGGAGCGTTGTCCGTCCTCTGATATGGAGCCTATGAAGCGCTGACACATGCACCCCACCAGCACCACTCTCCCAACATGAAACCATGTTATATGAGAGGGGGTCACCGTTCACCCTAATCACGGCCGTGACATGACATGCTGTAGGTTGCCCCTCAGTGTTAAATATTTATGTCAGCACCACCGTATTGCCTTGATGGCTGTCAAGACTTTGACACATGCTCTCTCTCTTTCTCTATCTCTCTCTCTCTCTCTCTTTCTCTCTTTCTGTTTCCATTAAAATTCAACAAAAACCAGACGGAAACAGCGGAAAGACACAGAAACACAAAAAGGCCTGAACTGAAGAGTGGAGGCTTTCATGTTCTAATAACAGAGAAGAGCCATTTGAAATGACACATTGCTGTATAAGCAAAAGGCACACACTGTTTTCAGGTGGAACTTCACGTGTTCATTGGGGCTAAGACCAATTGGGGACTGTCCCAAAGATTGTGGATGAAAATGATCTGTTTACAACTCACCCGACTCCTTGTGTGTTAGTGTTATAATTAACATAGCCCCAGTAAAATGCCCTTTAATAAGCCAAACTGTTAATGTGAAGCCAGCACATATCTTAATGTCCTCCCTTGATTAAATACCATTGTTTAGTCTGGGAGTGATTTCACTCATATGACGCAACATGAACGATTTCGGGTGACTTGAAACCACTGGAGACAGCGCTCCTCTCCTCTAGCCTTGCCGGCTCCCCCATGATAGGTGTCAAAGATATTCTAATGAATGTCAGAGTACATTTCAGGGGGCCATGCTCCGTACAAACCACTGGAGTGGCCCATCTTGTGGGGCTGCCAACCCCTCCGCTCCCCACCACTCTCTTCATGTTCAAGAGGGTTAAGAAGATTAATCAATGTCAATGTCTTTTCCCTTTTGAAGCCAATAAGGTGCACACTGTCTGGCCATGCCCAACAGAACATCACTTTGTTCCGTCGCACGGACGCCCCTTTGCTGCCCTCACTGACCCCCCCAGCAGTCCCACTTGTCAAAGTCAAGGGGGCGTTTGGCGTTTGGTGGAGACCGGCCTTCCGGATAGCACTCAGCTCCGCCCTGCTTGACCTATTCTCTGATATTTGACCACTCGGTTGCAAGACACTTGCTCTTTCGAGCTGAAATGTCACTGGGGCATCTTGTCAGCTCACAGACACCTCGGCCTGACAAGCGGTTTTACTTTGGTGTGCTACAAGGCAGAAAATACAGGGCCGTGGCCTCGACACACACAAACTGTCAGCTGGCCAGCAGGACTACTTCTTACTGGTTTACTGGTCCGGTATTAAAAAAACAGAAATTGGTTTAAAAAAAATATATAAGTGGCTGGGACATTATGCCAATACCTCACAAATAACGCTGGCCATGAATGAGAAATGAAAGCCGTGGTCCTCAAGAGCAAACAAACGTAAATCCAGTGTTTGGTTTAATTATTACAATGACAACAGCTTCACTGAAGTCGGACTCCTCGGATCTTGGCACTTGGCAAAAAGGTCAACTGATAACCTTTGACTTCCCCGGCGCTGAGTTCCAACCTCCTTCTACCGCCGCCACTTTCACTCTCTCCTCCCCACTCCTCTCTTTTCTTGTCATCTCGCCCACACACACACCCCCCCCTCTTGTCTGTTCACCTTAAAGGTTTTTTTACTAAATCAGCATGTTCTCCAGTTAAATGAGGAGAAGCCGCACTCCTCTCCCCTTTCTTTGACCGCCGGTGGCATTGCAGCATGAAAGAGAAGGATGGGGATTGGAAGTAGCAGTCACATCATTTCTGGTTTGCGCAACCTGCTCAAAGTTTGCAACTAAATGCTTGTCTCCAGTCGAGCTGACAGGGGAGAAGTGGGCGCTCAGTGAACCATGGCCGGGCTGCCATGAAATGACAGGAATCATTGGCATACATTTCAAACAGCCTCGCGCTATCCTATTAAAGTGCCACATCCCAACTTTAAAACAGACAAGAAGGAATCCGCTTTGATAGATAGAGACTAAAATGGCTTATTGATTTTCTCATCCCTTTTTTTTTCTTTGTTAGGAACTTTTAAAAATTACCCCCAAAACTTATCTCTTTTTTGTTTTTTTCTTAATTACAAAAGGATTGGAAAAATAAGACAGAAGTGGCCCCCGAGTGACGCGGCTGCTTCTGTATAATTACAGTCATTGAAATGTTTAAATTGTGATGCAATTAAGGAAATACACACAACCACATTATGGTAATAGACTGTCATGTTAGTACAGTATAAATAGACTGAATTAAGAGGTGAGCACTCGGATGAAATAACATGGTACAACCTCATTAGTGAGGGTGAAAAAAAGCCAATTTAACATTATTATAAAATGCTAAAAGCATTATACCTCACTTTAATAGTTTCTTTTTAACCCCTACAAGTTCCTTAAGATGCCGTTTGGTTCTCTGTGTATCGTCTTAGTGTCGTTTGGACTTTAGTAAAATTCAGAGATTTATGCCACAATTAGTTTACTTACTTAAAGACAAGTGATCCAGGATATAATATTAGTAATAACAGAGTGAGGTGCTGAGGTTGGAATAACAATACAAAATAAATGGCTTTATATGATAATTATGACTAATAATAATGAGCTTATTATCATGTAATGTCAGTATGAGTATAAATATAAGTTTTTGCGTTCTGAGGTGAATTTAGTTTTGCTTATACAGTTTGTTTCTATTCCTATCCAGACTATAGGAGATGAATAGAACACAGGAGACAGCAATGAAAAAGTATTTTATCACAGAGGTACCGTTCACGATTCACAGCTTGCAGCCTTTTAACTCAATTGCCTGACTTGACTGCTTATAGCACATTTAACCCATTATGACGGAGGAAGTAAGGAGACGTAATGGTCCTTTAAGCAGTTTACAAAGCTGTTAGGAGAAGAGCAGGGAGTCATGAAGTTGAATCAGACAGGGGGTGAACATTTGGACAATGGTAGAAATGTTTGAGGAATTCGATTTAAAAAGTGTATCTGATTGCATCAGGCCTGTGCTGCTGGTGTGAGGTGATAGGTGTGAGGGTCGGCCGGTAACTGCACGCTTTATATGAAACGCTCAGTGAGTGCTAAAGACCAATTAGAGGACTCACCCAATGAAGCTTATCCCACTATTTGGTTCCAAAGCATATTTTTAAGATGAGTCTAAATCCTTTAAAATTGAGCAATGTTGGCTGCTTCATAAATATTGTACTGTTAGAAGGATCATCAAATTAACATAATTATTTCAGAGCTGCCCGAGGCAAGTGATTCATTCAGTGTCAAAGGGTTTGTGTCTAGCTGCAGGGTTGGATTTGATCAATTATATCCTGGTACTAAAGTCAACTGCCTAAATTTATATAAAACAAAATACATTAAATTACCTCCTTAATTTTTTACACTTTTTGACTAAATACATCGTAAATTCTGTAAAACCCCTTGATAAGGAGCAGGTGGATTTAAACTCAGAGGCAGAGCTCCTGCCCTGTGAGACACAAACAGGAATCCACAGAATTAGCTTAATCTGTGACTGTGGCCTGGACAAAGTCCTAACAACCTTGTCAAATGCTTTGTGCCTTTCAGAATAGAGACTGTGTTCTGGCCCATCAGTTTCATAAGGCCTACATTATGGAATCGTTGAGTGTGTTGAGACACCCATAGCAGGGGATCCGCCGCCATGCTTGATTCCCACACTTCCCAGCACAAATATTACAGCCCATAAACGGTGTAAAACACAATGATCCCGGGGCCACGGCCATCTTCCTCATCTATCATTCCATCCTCTCTAATTAGGGTCTTTTTGTCATACTGAGAGAGGGGCACTGAGTAGCACTTCTGGGGTGTCAATGGTACAAAAGAGGGGGTCTCGTTTCCATCTGACAGTGTGATGGAGATTGAATGTGAGCTTTAGGAAGATAAATGGGCATCCTGCAACCCTCCGACACTATCTGCAAAGCGGCTCCACAGCCCCCCCGCCCCCCAGGGGAAATTGCCTAACAGTGAATATTTGGGCCCCTCTTTTGTTAAGTTCTGCTTTGGTTTGTCGATAACTTGTCAGGTCGCCCACGCACTTCCATTAAATTAGTGAGTACGTTCACGGAGACGAGGAATTCAGACCCCCTGAAAATGCAGATAATGTTCAAAACAGTCACGGATACTGGTATTTTCTAATTAGGAGAAAATACGGGGTTTGGCAGTTGGGGGGAAACCACTACAATAAATAAACTGGTCAGTTTGGCAAATGAAATAGCAATTTGAGTCATGGCTTCTAAGTTTTGATTGACAGCGATCACCTGATAATATCTTGTGAAAAACATTCAAGAAAGCCAAATGGTTTGCTCCGAAAGAATACGATTTTTTTTATTGAAAATATTAATATCTTTTCATATAATTATAAAAAATATCTTGTAACATACCATTAACTGCACAGAATTTTTTTTTAAAGCAAAGAACGAGAAAATTACTTTATCTCACAGGTCGACAACTGCTGATTACAAATAATACTTTATTATTATCACTTCAACTTGATAAAACAAAATGAGGTTTATTCTTTCAACCTAATAAAAGATCATTATTTAATTTAATCTGAAATAATCTTCATTTGTGACAGTGTGTGGGCGTACACCAGAGGGGATGAGTGGATATAATTGGGTGTCAATGCGTGTGTGTGTGTGTGTGCGTGTGTGTTAGTGTGTGTGTGTGTGTCGGGAGGGGTTGGTCTCTCTCCCTAACAGCCCCAGCGGCCCTGCTTTAGGCCCGGTGACAGGGCTCTGTCTCTCAGCCACACTTGACTGGGTCCCACTGACACTCAACTGTCAAGCCGGCGAGCCCTCACCCGCCGCCCTAACATGCTCTACAGCTTCACCCAATTAACTTGCTTTCACTTGACATCGCGGCAAAGAGCTTCATAATAGGTGGTCAAGGTGCAGTGTGTCTGCTTTTCGGCCTTCTCTGACGACCGGCCGTGCGCATACACACACATCATCCACCCCCAACCTCGTCTTGCTCTCATTGCTTTTGTGACTCTGCGGGTCTGGCCGGCCTCTCTTGGCTGCGCCTGTTCACTGCACTGTGACAGCGGGGGAGCATTGATCCAGGGGAGGCGGATGCAGTGGGGGTACAAACAGGTCTTGCATGGAAACCTGCGTACACTAATCCTACCGGACACGACTCTGTCCGCTCACTTTCTGGAATACAAAACCACATATATGCAGATTTTTTTACATTTGTGTGGCTCTATGCCTGCATGAGCGCTTGAGAGCGTGTGTTAACATGCGTCCGTGCATGCTTTGTAGTCTGGCGCGTGTATGTGCATTATATCGGCGGGTGTCTTTTTCAAATGCGACTGTGAAAGTGTGTGTTTATGGAGTGTTGTGTGGCTCCACCGCTCTCTCTCTCTCTCTCTCTCTCTCTGTAAGGCATTCAGCAAGTTGGACACTAGGCCAGACTGGGCGAAGGAAAGAAAGCGATTTGACCCCCCGACTGTCCGTTCGGGGAGGAGGGTCTTGAAGCATGTCAGCTCCGCTCAGGCTCCACTTCCCCTCTGTGTCCTTCCTATTTTTTCCCTAGTGCCCGGCCCAAACTTTGAAAACATCCACCTTAATAGGACCTAGTCAGCGAGAGCTCCTCTTCCGTCTATCAAACTGTGATCCGAGGTGTCAGCCCGGGCCGGGCTCTGACAGAATGTCTCCAAACGAACAGTACAATGGTGTTTCCCTCCCCAGCTCTCGGCTACTCTAGTGTAGCCCCCTGGCTGCCTGGCCTCTCCATCTCACTCCACCACCTCTCCCCTAGTTCGCCTGCTTGAGTCCACCTCTTAAAACACCTGGAAACCGTGGGTTGACTGACAGCCACACACCAACATAATTGTCTTTTTTTCCAATTTAGGGCACATTGGACGTTGAATAAAATCAAAAGGAAAACAAACATATGTAGCTGGTATTGAATGGTTTGAGTTTTAGATGTGGAAGTTGTTTCAGAAATTAGGAACTCAAGCTTTTTTGCGCCTGTAGTGATTTGACCCAAAACAAATGCCTCATACCCCAAAACTCCAAATTGTGTATATACAGCAAATAAATATTGGGCTTAAATCCCCACAGCATAACCCAATTCATCTATTCTTCACTCTGCCCGAAATAATACAATTCCTAGCTGTCAGGCCCTATGGCTTCCCAAATTGTAACAGCATCGATCGAGGATATTGACCATTCACCAGATGCAGCTCCCTGTGCTTTAACACAGTGCAGTGGAATTATATCTGCACTTCCTATTAAACAATAAGCTCCCGAGAGGCCTGCATTACTGCATGATAAGTAAAAACTAAATATGAGAGGTGAGAATTAATATTAGTAACCATTAGACATGCATAAATTTGAACCGCCCGCAATACCCAGATGGAAATTACTGAAATGTCAATGAATATAACTATTCGGTGCAATAACACCACTTCATTTTGTTTGGATTTTTGTAATACTTAACACTCCTGAACCTTTACATCTTCAATGCTGCGCCTCTGGGCATCCTGCTCGCTGTGGACTGAAGAGATGGAGAGAGACTCAGAAACCCGACTGTTACCGAGACCTACGTGTTGTTTGGTTTGGTGATCTGATTGTGCTGTTGAGTTTTAACTATTAATACACGGTCCAGAACTGCATGAGAGTGCGCCTGAACCACCGGAATCTCTCTGATGACTTCCACAGCTGAGGCTTTGTCCAATAAATTTAAAATAACACAGCCAGCTATGTTTGAGTCAAGAGCCGCTTTTGCACCCAAGATCATTTTAGGTAAAAAAAGTCCTTTCTCAAGGCTTCGGAGTCCAGGAGTGCAACTGGAGAATGGGCATGTGGTTTCATCCACAGCGTACCTGAGCTGTGGTGGAGCACTGGTCCCAGTCTCTCTTCTGTCTTCAATCAAACACACCCCTTTGGCCCTTTGGCCCTTTTGGCTGCCAGTGTATTTTGTCATTCAAATTGCATGATACTGCTGTGGATTACCATGAGGAGGAGGCAGACTGAACTCCAGCTGTAAAGCACTGAAGCTTCTTAAAAGCACTACTTCACAACTTGATGTTTGCTCAGTGTGTGTGTGTGTGTGTTTGTGTGTGTCTGTCTGTATCCCAGTCAGTTGTGCTGGTGTTAAGATGGCAACACTTGCCCCTCTAACCATCACTGAGTCAACAAATGAGTCCACACTAGGTACTATTGGAGGAGCTCCCAGTGGTTTCCCAAGTTCCTGCCAGGGCTGGTGGAGACACACACATACTTATGCAGACACGCACTTGCCCAGACACACACACACACACAGACACACACATACAAGTCCCAAGGACACTCATGCGGTTTCACATCTAGTCAACCACCCAAACAGCATTTTGGTCTTCCAGTTCCTCTTAACATCCATATCCACGAAGAGAGCACTGGCACAATATTAATAACACTTAATCATTTCCTCTGACCTAAATGATTTCTTTATGGTGCTGTGGAAACAGCAACCCGAGTCATGAATCGGGATCTAATCTGGCTGAAAGTCAGAACAGTCTTCAAACGAAAACACACGCATCCAAAACACACACACACACACACACACACAAACATGTGCAATGCCACATACAGTAGCCACATAATAAATAATAAAATATGCTCCTGACAGGCTGTGCATTTGAATTTTGACTGTTTTTCTCCGAGAATCTCAAACATGCATTATGAGGGAACATTGCTTATACATAATGTATATCAATAATAAAAGTTAAACTTGGTGTAAATATTTCTGCATCCGCATTCTCAAGTATTACGCTCTGTTTTATGTTTTATGCTTCGAATTCCATGCCACGGCTGCTTCCTTTAGTGGATTTTCAATTCATATCAGGATAAGCGTTCTGCTCTCAGGAGTACCATTAGAATAAAACAAGTATTTAGCTTCAAGGAAAAAGCCTTTGAAATGAAGCCCTCGCTATAATAGTAGAAGTAGCAGTATATCTGAGAGGGAAGGACTTGTTATTTGTAGGAGCAGGCTGCAGATATGAACAATCTCAGGTCAGACTTTACATACAGAGGCCTGTGTGTGTTTTGTGTGTGTGTTTTGACCCTGTGTTTCCCATAACTCACAGAGTTCAGGTCATCCATAGCATTAAAAGTCCTTTTAGTACAGCTGAGTTAATAATTTCATTTTACATTTGAGAAAAATACGAGCATCCACACAGCTCAACTGTGGCTTGGCTGTAACTCTGTTTTCAAGGACGAAGTAGCAGTCTGGGAAAGTGCTACGCTGGAGACGGGGAGAGGAAGGGAGACAGACGGGTGTGAATGGGAAAAGAGGAGGAGGGGGCAGTATTTTAATGCCTGTTGTCACCACGTAATGTCCTCAATACGACAAAATGCTGAACCAGAGAAACCCGAGAAGACTTTTATAAAATCCCCCCACGGCCTCCAACATATCTCTGGGATATTCCGAGAGCAAAACGTATAAATCTGGGTCTTTCCACATCCAAGTCCCTCTCCCGAACACTGAATTCACACACACACAGACACACAAAGACACACACAGACACACACGCCGAGACACACAACGTCCCACAGGACCCATGACTGCAGTTCGACTACACGCTGCACACTGGAGCCAGCCTCGAGTGGGTTATGCTGAGACTATAATAACATTCTCTCAGCGAGACAAGGTGTTGGTCCTCTTTAAACTTTCCTGTTACCAAGTTAAATTAGGAATCTCATGTCATCTTTACTACTGTGAGACTCAGCCGAACGAGCCGTACGTCAGAGGTATTTGCGGGCGGGTTTTCAACCGGAGTATTTCTGATTATTGTTGAACACAGATGAGAGAGCCGGAGAATCCCATGGCCATTGTTTAGTCAGTTGTCTCCTCCATTTGCCAGTTGTGTTCCGTAGCCACGCCATGATTTGTTTTGAATTTACTTTCTCTTCCCACAGCTTACATTTTCTCTCCATCTCTCATCTTGTTATGGGCCCGTGAATGAATGTGTGCGTCCTCATGGATTTTATTTATTTGTTTTCGGTGAACCACAAGCCAGCGAGCTGAGGGGGGAACCGTCACTTGGCGTAAACAGTCGTGAAACACGGGGGAGCGGAGCGAGGGGGAAGAAGGAGAGAGAGAGGGAGAGAGAGAGAGAAAAAAGTGTTGTAACAAAAGGAGGACAGAGGTGTAGCGTGTTTTTGGAAAGATTGCGACTCTTCTGCAGGGCCCGGGGGCACAGCGGCGGCAAACCTGGACCATTCCCCACCCAGAGGTTGTCGACAGGAATTTTATGTCGGCTGTAACGTCTGAACCCGCACAGCAGGAAGAGGAGGAGGAGGAGGAGGAGGAGGAGGAGGAGGAGGAGGAGGAGGAGGAGGAGGAGGAGGAGGAGGAGGAAGGGATGGCGGGATAGGAAACACTCTCCCCACCTTCATGTCAAACACAAGTCTGTGTGTGACTGTGCTGCTGCTGCCGGCTGAGGGACACATTAAAACGCTCCCCTCCAGCCTCATTCCCCCTCCTCGGGTCACACTCACACACACACAGAGACATGATTGCACAAATATAAACCCACTCGGTTTCACAAACCCGCTGACTGTTTGTTGCTTGCCCCCCCCCCGAGGGTCGATTAGGTCGCAGAACAGGGCCTGTCCCCATATGGAGGCTTTTGGTCCCACGCCCAGTTTGATTTCCCTTCTGCGTCCCTGATTAAATCAAGCTGGACATTTCTGTGGAGGTGGGAGAGACGGGGAGTGAGAGAGAGTAACTACTGCCAAACTCTAGGCAAGCATCCGCGCACTGTTCCAGACAAGTCACACAAACTTGTCTTCCTCTCTCCCTCTCTCTCTTCCTCTATCTTCACCTCCTTTGTCTCAACCCTTTTATTTTCTCTGAGCTTTCCAGTTGAAGAAACAGACCCAGAATCTGTGAAGGCTCTACAGTTTACTATACGACTCCGGGAAAGCTAAAATGTCATGTGTCGAAGGAGAGAATGGCAAAGTCCTAAAGAGGGACATAAATCCAAATTAAGTTGAAGGACGTGTTGAGAGGACTCAGTAGCTGCTAACACATTCATGGTCACCAAGCCGGGTGACGCAGCGGGGGGGCAAGAATGTGGGACAAAGTCTGCCAGCTGGCCGAGGACTGCAGGACGTTCAGCAAACTCTGCCGTCCACTCAACTGCACCGACTTTAGTGGCTCGTCATTTTAGGTGTTGAAGCCGAAAGACTTTTTGCATATCATAAACAAAGTTTGTATTAATAATCGATGCAAACGAAAAAGGTTTCCATCCGTCGAGCTTCACCTCTCTCTTGTACCATTCCTCTGTCAGTGAGCGATGAGTCACAAAAACTGTGTGTTTGTTGTGTGGATGCAGGAGACAACAACAACAACAAGCCGGGCTGGCATATAGTATTATGTGTATCTCCCGATGATGACATCATGACACAGTGAGTAGGAGGTAAAGAGCAGAACAATAATCATTCATCCCCATCAACCTCTGGCTCTGTTACACAAACCCTCATTGATCTTCCTTCCCACTTTGTGACAGCCACACTGAAATAAAAAGCTAAGTGATTATGTTAATGTCTACACACACACACACACACACATATACACAAACACACACGTATATACAGTGAAACATCAAAAAGTAATATCTTGTTCTTCGAATACACAGATCAAGAGAAATGCATGTACATGTTTACAGATACACTTAATTGTCTAATTAAAGGAATTTGCATTGTAACGTTTATGAGCATTAAAAAAAAATGTATGTGTCTGAGCCTGCACAGATAAGATGAAACTCCAAACAGCCTCCATTGTCTGGCTTCTTTTTTTTTGTACCCTGGAGGCTATAAACCAATTTACACACCAACTCCTTCCACCTACTCACATACAGCCCCATGATGTTTAAATTAAAGAGGGAAAGAGGTAGGAGTTGGGAGCAGTGTAAAAGAGAGAAAGGGAAAAAAAAGTTTCCTGAACATAGTAGAAAATTATTTTCTCTGGACAGTTTTAAGAGTCGACATCCTGTGCTGGAGTTCTCTAATCATCACCAGCGCAATTTACAATCAGAACACACAGCGAGCCAGTTCAGACCAGCTCATCTGTTGACTTTGGCCCCAGCTGAGCTCCGCGTCCTGCTCTGAGTGTGTGTGTGTGTGTCTGTGTGTGTGTGTGTGTTGCCATTTGAGACTTGGGTGACTCGGCAGCGGGCCCTGACAGGGGTGGGGTGAACCTCTGTGTGGCGGAGGCGACCGCACACATGCACATGTTCCCTCTCCCTCTCATATGCACGCCATGAAACGTCCACAGAACATGGAAACGCACTTGAGCACACAATGCGTGCATTAGTACCATTTGGGCATAACGGAGCGCTTGACAAACACAGGTATGCACGCCACCAGGAGATTATTGCAACACACACCCGGAGCCAAAAACACAATTATAGACAGATACAGTACCACAATTCACAAGACACAAACACACACACAGTTCTAGGCATATGCAAGCAGAAAAAAAAATAACTGCTCCCTCCCCATATCCATACGCATTCAATGCACGGCCCTTGTGTACGTCTGTGTGCATGTGTGTGTCACACTGGGGACGCTCTCCCACCCACAGTTCCCTTGGCTGGTTTCCACCGAGCTCCAGCCCAGTGCGGTGCTGCTGCTGCTGCTGCTGCCTCGCCGCAGGGCTGAACACAGCTCAGTGTGTGTGTGTCTGCCCCCCCATAACCCCAGACTGTCCCGACCAATGTGCTTCTGATTAGGTGGCTTAATTACAGCTGTAAAAACAATGTTGATATAAGCCTCAAAATTGCAGTGTGTCAGATACTATTAGCCAACCTTGGACTCTAGCCATTGTTATCCAACTCCTCCAGCGACCCGGCCCCCACCTCCTCCCCCCGCCTCATCTCTCTCTCTCTCTTGCCCTCCCTCCCTCGGCCTCTTCCCATACTTTTCCCTCCCGCTTATGATTATTTTCCTCTCCCCTCTCACATTTTCTTTCATGTCGCAAGTTGCAACACAGGCATATTTGTTGGAGGCCAAGTGGCTCGCAAGCAAACAGCAGTCGCACGGAATTCAACCTTGACCCGGTCACTACCTTTGGACCTTTGGTACTGGTCTATGGTTGTTCAATATAAGGGCTCTGGCTCCAAAGCAGAGAAAGAGGATATTCTATCAGCAAACATTACAAGGCAGTAAAGGCTTCCAGAGAGGGCAGGTCAGACAGTCTGGGACAGGACACAAGGCCGTGTGTTGGGCCCTTTGTGTTCCAGTGACAGTGACTAAGGAGTAGGAGCAAGAGGTGTGCCAGAAGTCTGGTCCAGGGAAAACTCGGCAACACCGTTGAGTGGAGGCAAGGAAGAAAAGCAAAGTAAAAAACCTCAAGTATGCAAATCCTGGGTGGTCCAATCTTTGGACGGCTATAAGAGAAAGTCCCCTTTTTTCATGCGTCTCCATCCTTGAGTCGGCTTCAACCTCCGCTCTCCTGAGAACCAGGTGTTGTGGATGAACGGCGGACATTCATCAGGCTCACTTACAGCTAATCAGCTGAGTTAAGACAAGAGGCAGTTGAGAGACCAACGGCAGTGCGCAGAAATTGACAAAAAAGGCGGTGGTGCTAACCGAGGGACAAGCCAAGGGCGCGTTTCCAAACCCTGCGGGCTTCCACGGTGGCCTGCCTTACCCGTGTGGCCTCTTCAGCAGCTGGCACTTCAAGGTTTCCCAAAAGTGTAATGCCAGGGCCCCAAATTCACATTGGTATGAAGAGGGAGACAGACCGAAACGAAAGCAAGGAAGCAAACTACCCGGGCCTGTATTGATTCTTGCGGACCAGGCAGGGTGTGTCTCTGCATTTCCCAGCCTTGAAAGGCCGTCTTGTCACTAAAGGTGGAGGCAATACAGTATGCCATCGTTTGAATAATTGATGACTGATTCCTAAGTAATCAGTGTCCTCACAAGACAATGCATTCTCCCTCTCCCTAGTGGAGAGAAAGAGCTCGGACTGTTTTTGTCCCGGTGCCTTTAGAAGCAAAAGGTAAAAGCTTTAATGCACTGAAGCCACTGGAAGTGCTGCCTCTGAAGGACTCCCCCTGGAATCAACTGGGATGGTGTGTCTCTCCTTACGAAGGGGGCCTATCAGAGTGGCCTTCCAGTAAAGGGAGTGCGAGCGAGACAAAGTAGGGGAGGAAGATAGAGTCATTGAGTGAGGGAGTGTGTCAGGGCAGGAAGGCACGCGCATGCATTTAGATGTGTGAGTGCACAATCGTGTGTATCTGACATAAAACGTACACTAAGTGTAAAGTTTGTTTAGGTGGTGCGCATGAAAGTATTTGTGCAAGAATGTTTTCTTAAGTGCCTGTGTGTGTGTGTGTGTGTGTGTGTGTGTGTGTGTGTGTGTATGTGTGTCCTGGAATGCACAGCCCCTTCCTCTAAACAGGAAAGCAGTACAGTTAATAGCATCACCACCCTTTTCCCCCTCGCGCAGAACGGTGGCGAGACCAGACGAACTGTAACCGTGGGCCGATCTGATCCTGGATCCTTTTAATCTGACACAACCTCAGACTTCCAGAGTGAACCCAAATCTGCCGTCTTCAAAGCACCTGGCAGGAGACAAAAATAAGGCAGCTGAAAAAGAAGTGGACATTTGAAGGACGGACAAGCCAATAACTCCTCTAGCGCTTATCTAAAGAATAGCAGGTAATTAGCGTGTCAGTGTGTTGTTTCTGCAGGAGAGCCGGGCCGTGAGGTTAGCACTGCTGTGTGTGTTGAGCTCTCCACTGGACCTGTGTGTATTTTATAAGGTCCTTGTAACACCAGTACACCTCTATCCAGTCTCACACACACACACAAACACACACACATACACACACACACACACACACACACACTGTTCTATTATCACCTCACAGAGCAACCCCAAGGGTCGCACAACACTGTGTCCTGAAAAGACACTAAGCGTGAAAAAACATGCAGGGCTCCGGCTCTGGGGACCCACACAAAGGCTTCTATTACATGTAGTATAATCACTGTATTTGTCTGGTTTAAGCTCATGTGCACCAAAACAATATCATAGACTTCATGCTTTTACAAATCCCAGCAGAAACCCACTTTAGTAAAATCCCCTAGATTGAGTAACCCCTCTACAGCCAATGATTCCCGGGTGGGTCTGGTTATTGAAAGTCTTTTGTGCACGTGTAGCTCAGATTATTAAAAACAGTCATGAACTGAAAAGCTGGAATCAAATCTTGGATAAATTTTTGACATGACTCGTTTTGACCTTAATAATGTTTGTAATTTTGTTTTGTTTATCTGATTGTGTTAAGACAGTTAACATTAAGAGTTTGGCTCTTCAAAATAAGAAATAAAAAAATATTGTTTTAGAGCTGCAACAATTACTCAAAAAAATCAAGAAAGAATTACAGAAAATAAATCAGCGACTTGAGTCTTTCATGCAAATGTGATTATATTGATGGTTCCAGTTTTTCAAAATGTGAGTTTGCTGCTTTTCTCAACTTATAGTAACTAGTTACTTATGTAATGAGCCTTTTGCACCATTTTCTTTGCAAAACCAAAACCATAAATATACAGATATATATAAAAAATTATAATTTGTTGCAGCCTTGTTTCGGTCTTTGTACCAAAACTCTCTCCTTACTTCACAACTGTCTCACATTAGTCACTGGCTATGCTGTGTTTATTCCAGCTGTAAAATTATAATGCAGGAATTACTACAATGCAGGAATACGGGAAAAAACATGGGGGAAAAGGATCACACAATCCAGGCCCACACACACGCACACACACACACACCCAGACAAAAAATCTGGCCGTGAAAGCCAAAATTTGGAGGCCTGTGTTACTGTTACGGAGAATTAGGCTTCTATTGATATGCTCTGAATCTATGGGAGGTCAGCATGTAAATCATGGATCAAATGTTTGGTGTGGAAATACCCTGTGTAGAACATACGTATGAAGTATAAATTACTGCAGGAAGTTCTGTGACATCATGTTGTATTTTCAAAACATGATTTGAAGCGTCTGACATTGATTTGCATCATTGATCAAAGGCAAATAAAAATACAAAAGCCTTTGATGAGGAGATTTTTAACTGAAATAAAACGGCGTGTGCGGCTGAGATATAGAAAGAGCTTCCTCATATCGCCCTTTAACCTTGATGCCATTATAAGGCTCTGCTAAAAAAAAAGATAATTCATTCTTTCTTTCATTAAACCAATGACACACCTGATTGTCATATATGAAATATGCAGTGGATTTTAAAATGCTTACTGTGCAATAGTGGAGCTGCTGCCACCGGTGTGTTTTCGGAAGTAGCACGTCTAATGAGGACGTTCCCTCTCTGTGCAATCAATGCAATTCTTAATGGGTTTCGTCATCAGTTATTTTGCTAATATATATTTGTCAAACACTGAGGATGACGCCCCGCTCTCTACTCGCCCCTCAGCTGCACACACTGGCAGACGGGCACATTTCTCCCATCATCATGCTCGTGTTGTATTTAAAGATGAGGGTTGTGGTTGTTAAAAATACACATATAGTGAATTTCTAATCCAAACAATTAAATGAAAATAATTAGGTTACCAGGTGGAGTTGAAGGTGTAGTCAGCCAGCGGTAAAGGAAAACTGTACAATGCGAGTGAAACTTTCCAGCCCTAAATTTGTATTTACATAATTTGTAGATATAACATCGGTTGTTTTTAAACAAACAAAACACGAATTCCGCGTCCCAGAGAAACCTGGGGCTGCGGTGAGGTAACTTACAGTATGAGAAAGTGCACACACAGTTGCTTTTCGTCTCCTGAAATGTTTGTAGGAATGCAGTGAGATCATTTCAATATCAAAGGCACATGTTCGCTTCATTTGCATTAACAGGGGAGCACATTTGAAGCTAAGAGGAGGTCCTCATCCCAATCAGTCAAGACAAGTTACTTGTGTAAAATCACCTAATTAAGAAAGGCACAAATATCAAAACTTCTCCAAAATATCTGATTGTGATTTCTTTTTATCCCTTGAACACACGCCTTTCCTGTTTTTCATTATGTTGTGACAGTAAAGTGAAACGTTATTTAATATTTAGTGATGAAACGGGGGAGAAACTCTCTCCTCCGACTCCGGCTGCGGAGAGGAAAATTGAGGAGACAGTGAGACTCTCAGAGAAATATGCTGAAAGTGTCAGAGCTGCTGCTTGAGTACGGCAAAATTGCTTATTTTCACATTCAGCCACATCAAGCACTTTTTTTTTCTTCCTGGCTGTTTGTGGAAGCGCTTGCATATTCATGGCCCGCCCTGTTTTGAGAACCTGTCACTGAGCCTGTTATATAGCGCTCGCTGCCTTTCTGCTCAGGATGGCTTCAGAGGCAAAAAAAACACTCCATCAGGCTTAACACCGGCCAGCTGACACAGTGAGGCAGTAAAACTGACAGCCAATGGGAGTCTGGCCCGGCAAATGAACCGGACATAATAAAGCGCTGACACCGGGGTCACCTTCTGTCACCGCGTACGTATCCACACACACACACACACACAAACACAGAGAAAATCGCTATACACGCATCAAAAAAGGACAATCGGCCCTACAACCTATAGCGTTTAAATACCCATACATTCACACATACACCATCGCTTGCATCCTCCCACTTCTCTCCTTTGGCTGGGTTAAATCCAGAGAAAACCCCCAGCCTTGTATTTGACCTGCCTCCCACTTCAGCTGTAAGAGAGCGAGTGCAGGAAGGAGGAGCTGGTGAGCGCCCGGGCTACCCTGCTTCTCAGACAAGAGCAACTATGGATTTACGACTTAAACTTGGCTAGTTATAAGGTCAATATCACATTGAAATGTATGGGAATAATCCCCCCCCCCTGCACGGACAGCTACCTTCATAAGTCTGAAGGATTAATAAAAACAACAGGGTGAGTGTTTTTTTGCTGTTATGAAAGTTCTCATTGACAGCACGTTCTCCCTCGTGGCCTCGGTGAAACAGAAGAGGTGTTGGATGGGAGATTAATCAGCGTTGCTCACACTCGGGTCAGGAGCCCTACATGTCGAGAGCAGCCACTGACAGCGTATATATATATATATATATGTGTGTGCATAAGCGTTTGTTTCTCTTCATGTAGCTATATATTTGACTTCCACTTGAAGATAGCATTGTGTAAGTGGCGTCTTTTATCAATCCGGCTTCCTCCTCCCACACTATATGACTGCTGTGTTCCCCCCCTCCTCCCAACCCTTCCCTCCGCTGCACCAGCCTCATGTACACGGAGAGCGCTCGGCACGGTCCCCCGCGGAATCTCCTGTGTCAGTACATTACCTTATAAGTGGAGGCATTGACTGTGGGGACTCTTTGATACACATTCACATACAGTACAAACACAATTGATCTTCAGCGGGGGGGGCGGGGGGGCATTGGGGGGGATGGGTGGGTGGCGGCAGCCGAAGAAAGATCTACACAACTGTGTGTAACGGATCACAGGCCTTCGTGTGGAGTAAGAACTGTATGTGCAGGAAGGAACAAAACGCTCTTTTGATAAGGATGTGACACGGAGCAATTTTTCCCCGGAGCCAGCCGCTGAGCGCTGAACACTATCAGCGATCTGGGGGAAGGCTCAGAGCGCCACTGTAAAAAATGTAATATTATCCTATCTGTGACTGGGCTGACTTTCTCTCTCCTTCTCTTTGCATGAGCACATTTTCCCCTCAGGGGTGCTAGAATAATGACTCCATCTTATGACAACATTTGCGGCTCAATTAAAAAAGTGTTTATGTAAATCTCCCCCTGTGTGGGCGCTGCCGGTTCAACCGCGATCACGTCAGTAGGAGGATGTTGTCATCGACTCGCCGTGGAGTGTCGGCGACCCTCAGGTTGTCATGACAATGCGCAGGGGTCACGCTTCAACGCTGACTTTCCATCGGATGTCTGCACTTTGTTGGTCAGAGAAATTATGTTCATATATTTATAATGTAACGTATGTTTTACATGTTTGATATTGGTATTGAATGTTTGTTTTAAAATGTTCGATATCAGTATGTATGTCTTAAATGTGGACCCCACTAAAAGTAGCTCTATCTTAGGGTAGAGCTAATGGGGATCCTTCTAAATAAACAAAAATGTACTTGTTTTATATTATTCAGACAGGCATACAAAAATCAACGGGTGACTAATCGATTCCTCCTCCATTTACATTTCAAAATTGTTGGAGAGAGGAGAGGTTGTTAAGATTCAAATAAATACTTTTCCCTCAGATGTGGATGCGAGATCAGACCGAGTCAATGATCTGTTTGAAATAAAAATAAATGAATTGGAGTGTTTTTTCGCTCTCAGTGAGAAGGGAGCGCCTTAATGAGAGTGATCACAGATGCCAAGACCAAACACTTCAAACAAAGAGGGCTTGTTCTTTTTCATACATGATGAGAGAAAAGAAAAAAACTTTAAAGCTATTCTCTTTATAGAAAAACAAAACAAAGAGAGTGACAGAAAAAGAGCGTCTGATGAGGAGAGTCCGAGCCGAAACAATCACAACATATTTGCTATCTTTCTGGGAAAAGGTCATAATTGCATAATTGAGAGTGTAAAAGCAGAGGAATTTAGGAAATTACGGACAATAATTTGCTGTAATTACAGGTCTCCCCTCGCACTACTTACTCTGCAGCCTCACACCGCACCGTGCAACGCACACTATGCTCCGAATGCTTTAGCTGTTCACATTTAGATGAGTTGTGAATATAAACAAGTGAGTGAGTGAAAAGTCCTTCTCGGTCTATTTAAACCCTCCCCCGCAGGCAACAGTATTTACAAGGAAACGGTTATCATTTAGTCTCTGTTGCAGATCAAAATGTCAAGCTCCACAGAGAATCTGTGCAGTGCTGTTTGGGCCAAAAGTGCAGTTTTAGAGCCTCAGGATCAGAGAGAGAAAAAATGATTTGCAAATGCCCAAATATGTCTAATTGACCTGAAATATCGCCCGTGTGCAGGAACTGTTTGAAATCAATACGGAGAGAAAAGATTATCCTTGAAGGAGCGTTTCACAGGATCAACCCTGCATGTGTTTCGCAGCGGCATCGTGAAGTATGCAAGAATTATGAAAACAATCAAGAAGTCATAATAGGTCGTGTGAATTAAGATTACAGTGGTTGTGGCCAATTAGGAGAGTGTGAGGAGCAGCTGCTTTTCACCTGGCAGCTCATGATAATCAGGAGTGTGTGAGTTTAGATGATATGAATATTCCGCGGCCATAAAAGCCATTTGTGAGTGAATCCACACATAATTTATCCCCCCCCCAGTATTTGTTTATTGTGTGTGTTTAGTGGGGTAAATCAATAGGATGAATTCCCAGCCTTGATTGGATTCACAATTAGCTGTAGTGAGAGTCTCCCTGACAGTGGGCATGTTAGATTCAGCCGACCTGATTGTCTTCCCCTCACATCAACCGCTGCCTCCTGGCGATGCTCTCCTGTCCAGGTGCCTTGTGGGTAACGGCGAAGGACCGAAGGGGAAGTTCCTCCCTTGTGGCGGGCGGGCCGTGACAGCTCCGAGATGCTCTTTGACCTGAGAGGAAGGGAAAACAACATCAATGGTAATTCCCCTTCAAACACATTAACTGGGATGAACTGGGTCCCAGCGAGCCCCTCTGAGTGGACTCGCATTGATCGCAGAAATCCATGAATAAATTTAGCACTAATTGATTTTTTTTTCTTCCCTCCTCAGAAAATAAATCTCTAATTCTGAGTAGAGGCGGTGGATGTTGTGGATTGTACAAGCACCTTCCCTGTTTTAAAAAAGCAAAAGGAAATTCACTCAGAGAACTCACTTAATAAAGCTGCACACATTTTTTCAGAGTCCTCTCATTCGACCTGTTGTTTTCAGTGAAGCCACAAGTTTCATCATCGTGTGACTCGGAGAGAGTTGATAAAAGAAAAGTCCACCTTTATCTCAGCTGCTAAACAAACAAAGAGAATTCACTCTGTGTGAGGATTGCAGGAGCAACAAGCCCAGAAATTAACCCATTAGGTCCCGTGGATTTCAGCTACCTTTTAATTGCTTTCAGTGGGGATTGGAGCTGTAGTTGGAGGGGAAATGGTGTCGCACACGCATTTACCAGAGCTCCCGATCCCTTCACCCTGGCAGTTAGAAGAGGGAAACAGTCAATACGGGAGGAAAGCACTTACAAAAGATTTCAAAAGCATTAAGTGTAAATACTGCACTGGGGTTGTAAAAAGTGAACGACGATGAATATCATGAGGCTGACCTTATTCAAATTAATAAAGAAAAAGTCATTTGAGATAAGTGAGTTTTTTTAATATTTAGAAGCTCAAGAAAACCTCCTTTCTGTTTTATTCCACCAGAACAAGAACAAAACCAAATGTTAATATGAAAACTATTTATTTTTTATAATTGTGGAACCTTTTAAAAATTAAAAGATAAATGTACTGTCCACATATTTTTAAGTAATTTAAAATGTAGTGTTTTTTAAGCTGATAATAGCAAAGATCATACTATATAAAGCAGATTGGTAACACTGAGTATATCGTTCACAGTTTATTCAATAGATCAGATTGAGATTCAGGCAGATTTTTTATTCAGACGCTTCTAGATTTTATTTTATATAAAAAAAATAGGTTTTCCCGTTTGTTTTTAAAATAATATCATTAGCGAAATAATAAAGCTTTATATACAAAACGTTCATGCTTTTATTCCATTATGTGATAAAAGAAAAATACAATTTTGTATTTGAATATAAATGTTCTGTAATAGTACATAACACTAATAATGATAATAATAATTGTATTTATAATATCAAATATCTCTTTGTATATAATAACTGGATCATTATTATTGTTTATTTCAAGTAGTCAACTGAAATATGTAGAGCTCTTATTCTCAGTGATGATTGAGGAGCCTTGATTTGGAAAGTTGTAGACCCAAGTATCATACTGCCACCTACTGGTCGAGGTCTTTTTTCAAAAGATGCTCAATCAGTCAGAGTGCACTCAAATGAGTTCCTTATGATTAAAATTACTCTGGAATTCAGGACGGACAACTTCAATGACATGCACGGAAATTAAATATCACGTTTAGTTTGACATCAGATGATAGATAACATCCTCAGACATCTGCATCCAGGAGGAGAGGGAGCGTCCCGCGGGTGCCCTCACTGCACATCGTGTCCTTGGCCCCTTGAAGGCACACGTGGCTGAAGATGTGGTTATGGTCTATCAAGACTCTCTTTTACTAACAAACCCCAACTGCTCAGTCGTGCAAAGGAGGAAAAAGAGCGTTCCCTGAAATGTTCTTTTGTTTGATGGATGAGTTGCACATATAATAGCTGGGCAATACCTCTGCAAATAAACCAGAGTTTACAGTGGCGTGCCTTCGGAGCATTTGGGACGCCCCGGAGACCGGATCAAAAGCCTCGGGCGTCCTTGGGCCCTATCTGTGCCAAACATGCTGAAGCACAGCACATTTCAGCGATCATCATCTGCACCGGCCGCGTTTGTTAGTCATCAGCTATTTCTGCTTAATTCGTTACAGTCATATTACTGCATGTTTTCGTCATGGTAACAGCAGGGCAGAGACGCAGTACAGTAAATCATTTTACGAGCTTATTATCCCACAACAGAATTATACTTTAGGCTAAGTGGAAACATGAAGGTGATGTTGACAATCAGGTGTAGGACCGATTGATCTCTCCAGCAGTTTTCATCCCTGACACATCCGACTGAACAGCTCACACCGGCTCCCCTCTCATCTGGGCTGTATACGATGGAGGCTGCTCCACAACACAATCCACATCACTTGGGCTTTGTTTGGAGAGAGCCAGCCAGCTACATAACCTTAATTAGTCAAGCTGTATTCATTCAAGTGATTACAATGCACCGCACAGTAGTGAAGAGAAGCATCTGTCACTTAAACTCAAATGATTTCTCAATCTTTTTCTGTTTGGTGGTTGGAATTTATTAGATCCAAAAAAAAGGAAAAAGTGTTACCTTAAAGAAGACTGATGCAACTTTTTAATATCATTTTTTATATGTAGTCAACAAAATAGTAAAATAAAAACTTCTACAGTAAAATATGGAATAGCTAGTTTGTCCTACAACACTATACAGCCTTTATTATTTATAATGATATACAACAGAGAAAAGCAGCAAATCGTCCCACTTGAGAAGATTGTAACAGCAAATATTTAGAAATTAACATTCATTTTTTTGTTTATTAAATAATTGATTAATCAAGCACTAGTCTGCTTCACTATTTCCTTTTCTTTTAAATACAATAAAACTGCAAGAGGCAAAGAGTATTGTCAGTACTAGGTTAATTCTGCCATGGGAACTGAAGTGGACAGAGTGAGCTTTATCTGGGATCGCTTTCCTCCCAGGTTCTTGAGCTTCATGGTGTTTGCCATTTCCAAATCTCCCCAAAGCTATGCATCTGCTGCGCTCCACATGCGCAACCGGAGAGGGAGGCAAGATGTCACTTCTGTGAACGAAGCCGCGCTGGACAGGGAGGGAGGATGACGCAATCCTCCTCGGAGCAGTGGTCTGGGTGGTGAAGCCGGGGCCTCGCGAGGGGGCAGGTTGCAGGGATCGCCCGCGCCTCGGCAGATGTGCCTTGGTGTCATTCCACATCCGCAGCCGAATGAATCACCCAACAGATGTTTAACGTCAAGGCCAGGCTGTCACGCCAGCCAAATACACACAGACACACACACACACACGGACACACCAGCCATGCAAAGACATGCAAACACACTGTACTATTACTAAATTGGGAAGATTGGCTCCACAAGGGGTCAGGTCAATGGTCACCTTTATGTGACTTTGACCAAAAATAACAGAATATATTTACTCAACCTACAGGTAAGTTTTTTTTTGGGGGGGGGGCATTAAATACACACAACACTGAGCATCTTATATCTTCAGACTATTTTAGATCCCTTGCTCGGGCCATCTGTCAATATTGATAGACAGAAAGGTGTTTTTCTTCGTGGCACATTTCATAAATACGTTTTATGTCAAAACTTGTTTCCACCCCAAAAAAAAATAAACGTGTGTTCTCACCACAGATGTAATTTTTTATCACCTCTTTGTTTCTGGGTTTGTTTTGAGGTAAAGATGACGAAATGCAACGCTATTACCATAAAACCATCAATGCTGCGAAACAGATGTTCTCCACCTTTGCACAACACAACACATTTCCGCATGCAAGGTTTTTAATGTCAAAGGGGAACTAATCATTAAACAACAACAAAAATTACACTTAAACTCAAATCCAATTTTTTTTCCGTCCTGACACAGGTCCTGTCATTTAAGGTGAAAGAAAAACCTCCAGGATTTGTCTGATCTTCCCACAGAATAAATGATTTTGTGTGGCGTGGATTTTGTCTTTAACGTGTGCCTCGGTACCAGGAGCACTGAGAATCACAGTGTTGGACATGAGCAATTGAAGGTAAGGAGCTTTTAAGAAAAGAGTTGCTGGATCTTTTGAGAACATTCTTGAGGCCCTTTCCCCCTCTTTTAGAGAAACCCAGGCAGATAAAAGGAAACACTCGGGTGGATTAAAGTGTTCAGAATGTATCAGCATCAAACCACTAGAGTTTTTGCCCTCTACATTTTTCAAACACAGTCAATAGATCTAAATATTTTACTGTGCCCTGGCCGATTTATTGTTTGATGTTTAAAAACTTGTGCGGAATGAAAGAAAATTCATTAAAGAAGAAGGCCCCAGAACGAGGCCCTGCGATCAGCTTTGAAAGTCTAGTTTAACTGGGATATTGATCATTCTCTTTCTTCTGTGACAAAGGCCACCAGGGACGCTGGAGGTGTCGGTGGATGAAGGCGCGCTGCCAATAACACAAGACATGTGTGTGTGTGTGTGTGTGTGTGTGTATACGCTGTAGGTGAGGCTGGGAATTACACTATTGACACTGGGAGGAAAAAAAAATCCAATAACTCAAAAATGACCAAACAAACAAACATCACATTCTTGATTTCTTGCAGGTCAAAAGAATATGCAGCGTGCTTTCTGGTTTGGATGCAGCAGCGAGGACATGAGGGAGTTTGGATTTTTTGAAATGCATGACAGATTCATGAAGTTAATTATCTAGCTTCACGGGGGGGTTCTCTCAATAGAAGGTGTTTCTCTATTTCATTGAGCATCCTTAAAGTCATATGAGACTTCTGTGATAGTAGGAATCCCCAGTGTTGATCAAAAAGCTGTCACGTGTCCTGTCATGATGGAGAAAGAGCTGTTCACTTTTTGAACACGGACTGTTTGGGAGAAGAAGTTCTATCTTGAGGTGGATTTTCCTATGTAGTCACCAAGTAACTGTAAGTCCAAGGATAAACTTTAAGACATCCTGGACTACAGGTGTAACATCCTGAAATGATCAGCTCACTTTGAAAAACCAAACATACCAAGAAACACAACTTTAGCAACTTGTTGAATCTGTGGAATTGCATACTCTAGATTATTGGGCAACATCTGAAAGTATGATTACATAGAAAAGCTGCAGTATTCATAACATCTTCACACAAAATGTTTTGTTTGAAGATATTAATAATGTATTGTAAGTCCAGTGAATAACAAATAGAGTTTGTTCTTTCCGCTTCTTTCCCGCAGGCCTGCTCAGAGGGGCGATCAGGCCGCTTCCCTCTGACACTTCAATATCGTGTGGACCTGCAGCATCTCTCACCCATTTCACTTCAATCATTATTCAAGATTAAACTTTGAAAGGGAAGAAAAACATTTTTCATAATGATGTTTTGACTTTTGGCCACGTTGGCTCTCTCTCACTGGAGATAACATGCGGCTGCCTTTGGAAATGCTGACGAGAGCCGACCGGAACGGGCAGAGCAGCCGTTACCTCCGATGAACCTCTCCACCACATCCACCAGTTCACAGAGATCCAAACACCTGGAGCTAAACATTCATGACTGAGCCTCCAGGACCAAGCAAATGGCAGCGTGTGGTCGATCACAAGCTCCGCTACACAAAGAGAGGGTTTCACACACATTCACACTAATGAATGCGACTCTTTCTTTTAGGATATTTTGCTTTGAGAAAACGCCATTATATACACAGGATTATTCTTCCACATGGTCATTTGTATTATTAATCTTATGGCATAAACCAACAATTGATCAACAACTTGTCGTTTTTCTCTCACAAGTCCTTGGTTATATGTTTTCCCGAAAACTGATAATAAAAGTGATTTTGTTTGCTCCTCATTTGGCACAAAGTTACCTTCTCCTTTTAAACCTGAGGACTGTGAATCAGATTTTGGCACAGCTGCATCCCTGCAACATAACCAGTCTAAATAAAAATCCACCTCCTCTCTTCTAACAATCAGTCACTGATTTCCTAGTGAACTCTTTACCGGCTGCTGCACACAGCTGCAACCAAGACGCTTTGTTGTGTTTCGGTGAGACAACTGCTGTCACACAATTCCCTCAATCTGACCTGAACTAAACAAATGATGGTCACTTAATGTACAGACTTCACTACAGCTCCGTTTTGCTGACCTTTGCGTTCAGCTGTGTCCAACTCAATCCCACACTCTGCTCTCTCCCCTCCTCCCCCCCGTCTCCCTGAATATCCGTCCCTTCCTCTGCCATGAAGTCATAGAGTGGAATTATCATTCTGCAGCTGGATAAGAAGCAGCCAGTAACATGGAGTAAATAAATCCACTGACCAGCGGTGAAACAGCTCCTTAGATTCACATGCAGGGGGGCAGCTGGGCCATCCACTCCCAGGACCGAGTCAAACTGCTTCTCATTGAGGATGCATGGGTCTCCTCCATGGCTTGTGTGGAAACTAAAGAGAGGAGATAGAGGACTGTCAGTATCTGTGTGGTCAGTAACGAGTTTGTCCCAGCAAAATCAGATACTTCAAAACATGAAGTGAAATGTGGCCTTGAATCTAAATGATATCATGAAGTAGTGAGCTGCTGATAAAGCTGGTGCAGCCTAAAGGAAAATAAATAAATACAAAAATGAGTTATCTTAACTCCACTGCTGCAAGTGTAAGTTTTCACCTTTAAGTTGCAGTTTACTGGTCCTGAGGAAACAGGAAACAAAACAGCTTTTCAAGGTCAATGTCTTTTTCAAGTGGGGAAATATGCCAGATGAGGCTCTACAGCTGACTGAGGAGCAGTTTGTCTGAAATCATCAGGAAGGGGGTCACTGATTATAAAGTTTTCAATGAAAACATACATAATAAAATATATAAACTTGATCAAGAGCATATGAACAAATTAGGCCTTGCACAGTTGCAATTTGAATCATTTACTGTGATTCTGAAATGATTTTATCACCTAAAACGTTCACTTTGGTTTGTGCTGAATATCTTTCAATTTCCTCAGTGAATTGGTGAGAATACCTACCAGCATTCTGTCCTTCTTTCCAAGTGTGCACCTCTCCTTTGAAAAAAGACACACAGGACACAGCAGGGGGGGAGGTGTGATGCTGTCTCTTTTTATTGACTGACACAGCTGATGAGGGCCCATCCTGCACTTTGGCAGGAGGGTAGGCAGGCATGCGGAGGTGGCGCCCACCAGGGGGCGAGGAGGGGACGAGGTGGTCGTCCTTCATAGATATTCCACGCGTGGCTTTACCCTCAGCCGCCCTGTCAAGGTCTGTGTGTGCCCCTCTGAGGGAGCGGAGACAGGGTCATGGACGACACCTGCCTCCGTGCCAGACGTGACAGCACAGCTGGGCCGCTTAATGACAGAGGGGCCGGGCCCAGCACACACCTGCCCGTCCTGGGCAGGGCAGGCGACCTCACGGGGAGGAAGAGGAGCCGCTGCCACGTCCGACGGGCAGATGTTCTGGAGAGGAGACGGCAGAGACAGCTGCTCTACAGGGACCCCTCCGCTTCTCTCCTCTCCCCAGTAATTGAAAAGCATGTAAAAGGTCAATTGTGTGATACTGGCTGTCCCTCTCTGCAAGTTGTACCTTTCAGCCAGAACATGACAAAAACAAACCCTGACTGGTTAACAGCGTTTTGCTTAAATTGGCTCTTATAATAGACATAATGACGATTTCTGTAAACATTTTCCAGTGAAGAAATCTGCATATGCAAAGAGGTTCAGGCCATCTGTTGGAGGCCATGGACAGGGATCCCAGAGAGAAACCTAATCATTGGGTACATTACGCTGACACTGTTATGACATTTGGACTCCAGGCGAAAGCGGTTGGAAATAAAACTAATTCCTAAAACTCTATCAGCTGAGAAAAGAGTGCGCTCCGGTTTGGAGGGTCAGTGGCTGTCCTGGATACCGACGGAGAGTGACCCTCCCTCCGGGTTTCACTCTGATGAGAAGTGGCAAGGCTCTAACCTCCACAGGATTGCTCTCTGTTTGTGGTTGTCTTAAACAGAACCAGCTACGGAGCTGTCACACATCATCAGCCTCCCTGGGATTCAGCAGAGGTTTATGGACCCTCATGGACAGAGCAACAATCCAAACAGACAATGACGACTCATCAGGTAACACAAAACAGGGGAAAATGAAATAAACTGGCCACTCGGTTCGGTTGTTGATTTTCAAGTTTTTGAAAATTTTGGCAACGTGTACCAGAGTTTTTTTTTCTTGCTTGACCTAGATAAATGTGAGTTTTAGGGGAACTGAAAAAAGATACAACAGCTTCAGATGCTCCGATTGTGAAATCCCGAATTGAAAGCGAGCGTGTTAGTGTTGGAC
Organism: Pseudopleuronectes americanus; assembly: GCA_038501795.1. Classification (NCBI taxonomy): domain Eukaryota; kingdom Metazoa; phylum Chordata; class Actinopteri; order Pleuronectiformes; family Pleuronectidae; genus Pseudopleuronectes; species Pseudopleuronectes americanus. The sequence goes on from CM076721.1 coordinate 6,739,370, forward strand.
ATGGAACAGCCGATATGAATGTGACATCTCATTGCAAATTTATTCCAAGAATTTGGAAAGTTTGAAAAAGTTGTTACTTTTAATTAGGAACATGTAAGGGGCTCACCCACAAACATGTGGTTTCGGGAGAGCTATTTAAAAATCTGGTGCTGTGACTTGAGCACCAGCACAAACAGGAAGGAAACAATATATTCCATAAACTCCCCCAAATGAGAGCGTTATCAATAACACTTGTGTCGGCAAGGAAAAACAAACTGAAGCTCTTCAGAATGCATGTTTCTGGTTTGACTTGACCGTAGCCCTCTCCACCAATAACAATGTTCCCCCGCAATCACGATCCAAACCGCACTCCCTTGGCACGGCACGCTTTCACAAATTATGTTTTGATTGTGACCAAATGCAGCAGCTTCCTGTCGGGTGATGTTTTCTCTCACTGTCGGTTGTATTATCTTCCACCGAATGCGACGAGGTTGCTGTTTCTTCAGCAACAAGGACATTTGGTAACACTGGGTCCAGACTCTTTCAAACACATGAAGAGTTGTGTTCATTTAACCCAATGAGAATCAAGATGTTGCTGTTCCATCGTGGATTTTGCTCCTAATTGATTCTCGTGTCTAGAAAACAAATACCTCCCAGTCGTTTCTAATCACGACCGAAAACCACGGGGGCCTCTCAATTCAAACGTATGAGCAAGTGAGTGTTTGTGTGTGTGTGTGTGTGCAGGCCACTTGTATGAGAGCGTAACTGTGCAGCGGCATGTGTGTAACGCAGCACAATGCACATTTCAAAGGCAAGACAGCTCCTGGGCTTGCTGAACTTTTGCTTGTTATCAGGAGCTGAGAGTGAAATGGAGAGAATTGATCTTTTGTCTACTGGAGGTGCACTCCCCTGGGCTGCGCCGCTCGCTTGCTCACTCGCTTGGCTGCCGTGCAGAGGGCTCTCTTTCTCATCCTCCCCGCAGCACCATCCCCTCTTCTCTCCGCTCGTTCACTCACTCACTTGCTCTCTCCCTCACTCTCTCTCTCTCTCTCTCTCTCTCTCTCTCTCTCTCCCCCCGTGTCTCTGCATGGCGGCTGCCTCTCCTCCAGCTGACACTTGTCCTGCCGTTACTGGGAGAGATGTGTGCTGAGCTGCTGACATCAGGATTGATCTTCCTCCTTTTCCCCATAAGCTCCATATCAAGCTCCTGGAGACTCGGGAGGAGACAAAGAATGGGTGGAGGGATGAGGAGGGGAAGGAAAGGGGGTGGGGGGGAATCGGGGAGGCGGCCGGAGTGGAAGGGAGAGGAGGGAGAATATTGTCAACTCACATCACCTCTTCAAACTCACAACGTTTGGTGCAGCAAAGAAACGGAGAACACAAAGTTGACAGTTTTATTGGTGGTGGTAGAAGGAAGTTCACTGTTTTTTGGCTGAATTATTTCTCCCAGTGACACCAGCACAAACAGGGAGAGTTCCTCACGCCACCAGCAGCAGCTACGTTTCATCAATAATTTCCAGAAGCTCTACTATTTATTTTATCACTTTCAGGGTTGTTTCGTTAGTTTAAATTGAACTTATTTTGAATTGATTTCTTCTTATGGTAAATGTTCATTATCCTAATGAAATCTGTTAATTAGGCAGAAAAAAACCGAATGTCTAACTAAACTGTAGCTTGTTATGTCTTTAGCATAATGGACATAATAACCAGTGGAGCTTTTAATAGTCATTTAATAGTCACGAGGCTTTGCTGCTGGAAGGTCGTGGGTCTGGTGCCTACACAGATCATGTGCACCAGAATCAGACTCTGATTGGATTGCCAAGCAGCTTTACGCACACAAGGTATTTGCTGTGGTGCAGTTGTGCAAATATAAATATAGAAAGTATGAAAAATATAAAAATAGGAATCATAATTAAATTTAAAAAAATACTCTAAGCACCAGGGGAGGGATTTTACAATAGTTGTAAGTAAACACTAGAGACTGGATTGTGCAAAGTACAGTTAGTCCTTTATTTACTGTAAATGGAACAAAACAAATATAAGCTTTTAAGTGTAAGTAAAACATAGTTAAACTCACATTATGAAATATGAAGGTACCAACACAACCATAGAAAGAAACTCTGGCCAGTGGCAGAGCCAAACATAGTCTATATCCAGTGAGTCTGGTTTTGCTGCTGCGATCCTTGATTTCTATGTTGTTTTTGTTCTTTTGACTGATGATGAAATCCATGTATAATGAACTGTGCTATAAACTAAATACTTGACATAATGTTGATAATGCTTGAAAGTACAGCAGCTGCTCATAGAAACAGATTTGACCCAATTTGAGTAGAGGTTGATTGAGGTTGCTCTCAGATTTATGATACGAGGGAAGGACACATTTTACATATATCCACCAAGGCAGGAACTAACAATGTGTTACTTTAAAGTTATTATTATATAAGTATTCAGATTCTTTCATCAAAACACAGATCACATCAAAACAACTACAATGTCACTCAGTGAAGTGCATCCATCCACCAAGGCCTGACAATCCCTCTGAATTCAATCAAACAGAACTAACTTGCACACTCATGGATATCAGTTCTCTAAATAGCCTGACTCGCTCCATCAAGATTCATGAATTATTCTCTGGGAAAACTGGGAAAATGTTGAAAACGCCCGATCTTGCAATGTTACAAAAGTCAAACAAATCCTGGATCTGCCCCCCCCGCTCCGGATCAGCACCAAAATAGGACGTGTTCCTCCCTAACCTATAACACATCCTTCCAACAAGTTTTTGGGAAATCTGTTCTATGCTTCCCGCGTAATCTATCCAAAAAAAAACAAGCAAACACACAACCAACAAATTAATTGACAGGGGTGAAAACAAAACCTCCTGGACGGGGGTAACCAAAGAGGCAACAAGAGAAGAAGGTCTCATATTTAGAATTAAAGTAAAACCTGTACAGTCACGAAAAACTGGATCAAACGTAAGAACACTTTCATCTGGAGCGGTTCTCAGTCGGAGAGGGAGAGATGTGCTCTGGGTGACTCTGGAGGACGTCTATTGTGATCGTATGAGCGCCGGCATCTGAGTGAATTTGACTGGGGATCTTTACAGTTATTACTGTGCGTTATTGGCATCGTGAGGGGAGCAGACCTGGGAGGAAGGGTTAAGGGTGGAGGGAGGGGGCAGATGAGGGGGGGGGTAGGTCTAGCAGCAAACGTGATAATTTGTCGGTTAGCCAATTTCGAGAGGCCGGATGGCCCGATACCCTTGGTAAGCATCCAGGAGCCGAGCGGAGCAGGGAAGAGCCGTGCAGGAGGAAGATGAATCAAGTTTAATAACAAAGGCTTCTAATTGCCCACCACACACACACACACACACACAACCCTGCAGCCCCCCCCCACGCAGCCCAAAGCTGAACTCTAATTACAGTCAGAACACAGAGCACTGTCGCCCAATATTACGTTGTTGAAAAGCAGGCCGAGATGATCGATAAATACTTTCGCTGTGGAGCGGTGGGGGGGAGCGCGCGGGGGGGGGGAGAAAGGAGAGAATGAAAAAAGTAAGATGCCCCTTCCATTCAGTGGGAACCGGCAGCACCCAAAGCCCTCCTGGCTCATGAGAACGCCGCCGGGAGTGTCCAAGAATGATTGCAGAGCAATAATCCAAAGCGCACCTCCCCAACACCCCCGTACAAACACACACACACACACACACACACACACACACACTCAGATGCACAAACACACACACACACACTCATGTGAGCCCCACCTTCCCCATAGGCTGCCTGAGCACCCGTGCGTCTGAGAGGAAAGGTGAACACGGTCACCCTAATTACAGGGGCCCCAGCTCTCTCACACACCAACACACACTCACCAGGCATAACTAAAGACAGGCCAATTAGGGCGAGAGGGAGATAAGGGAAGTTTTATTTGTATACTAATTAAGCCCCTGATGAAATTCAAAAGGGAGGTGGGTGAAGGGGATGGGGGGGAGGGAGCGGACGGGTAATTGTGTGTTTGAGAAAAGGTTGCTGTAGGTACGTTTATCTGAGAAGCACAGCCTTGAGATAGTTGCCCCCTAATCCCGCGCTGAGCCCCGGCACTGCACTGCAAGGTCTCTCCTAATTTGATCTGTTACACAGGAAATGGCCGCCTCTGAAAGCAAGATCATCAGCAGCGTTTATTGTCGGTCTGGTCCACATTTCAGCTAAACACAAAAATAAGTTATCATGCTGAAGAGACTGCTGCCACTAGTGTTCTAGTTTATTATAAGAAATTATTAAAATGAGTTTTTGGGATAAATGTAGCTTTTAGAATAATTAGCTGTTTGCGTGCAGAATCTGACAAATGAAATTTAAGTGGTTAAAAGTTTCTTATTCTGAAGAGTCACTGCTTCTATTTGTCACACAAGAGAACCAGGAAGTACACAATACTGGTCAAGGATGCTTAAAGTAATGCTGTGAACCAAATCCCATTTTAAGCCCATATTTTTTTTATACACTTCAAAAATATATACGCCGAATTTGCTATTAATAGTTATTCTTTGAACTGAAATGTTATATGTGCTGGTAACTTCTACCGAATTTATTAAAAATGTATGAAAACTTTAAAATCTGATAATTCCCGGGGAAGTTCTGGATCTACGGGGTGCTTTTTTTTCCTGTTTTCTAATCGGCTTTATGGACGCTCGTTGGAAACGAACAGTGGAGTTAAACATACCGTTGGAAAGTGCAGATTTTTATTAGCCTACCTTCTTCCTCTGACAGCCACAGTTGGTCTGCAAAACTGAGCCTCAAGTTTATATGAGGTCAGTAATGATCTTCTTCTTCCTTTAAAGTCAAACACGAGGGAATCTTCTGCTTAAACTGACAGAACTTTACTTTAGACTGGTTCCCTAGCAACCCTTATTAATTCATCCATTATGAAAACTTTTCAAATAAACAGTTAAATGATTTCGTAAAACCGGACCAACCCCCAGAGGAAAACCCACAGAAACCAACCATCAGATGACTGAAGAGCTGGATTACTCTGCTGATTAATCAAATGGTGGTCACCAGTGATGATTGATAAATGTAAGATGTTGAATCAATATTCCTTAAATTCTTTCTTTATTCATTTTTATCGTCCATGGTAGTAAATCTTAAAAACTTTGGCATTTCGTCTGCTTGTCAAACAAATATGATTTTACAATATTTTATTGTGGACTTCAGGGAATGATTATGGACATTCCCTATTAAAATATTCAAAATAACTAATTATATGAACAAAGTATTTAAGCCATTTTTGTTCTCACGGGCATTGTTTGGTTTGTCTGGTTTGTCTGGTGTGGCGATTCTAAAATATAACCAAAAATATGTTGTGTTATCCTGTTATTTCATTGATACTAGCTTTTACCAGTTGTTTTTATAAGTTCTTCCAAAGTCTGTTTTATTACCAATTACAATTTACCCTAGTGACCAGTTTGTTGTCCACTCACATACACTACAGCAGAAAAATATTTAATTAATTCACCGCCTAATGATTATGGATTATTGTTTCGATATCTCATGGCGTGTTGTGAGAACGTTTCTAATACTTGTGTGAGACCGGCTCATATTAGTATTTTTCTATAAATAAATCAGCGAAGCCTTGTGTGTCATGGAAAAAACAATCACATGCAGGATTTCATTGAACATGAGCATAGCCCAGTGGCCCCATCATTAACATTTCTACTTCAACCATCTTAATGCATCATTAACAGTCGATGTTAAAGCACTTGTGCACTGAGCGACCTGGCATTCAGCCGCCTCATCAGAAGCCAGCTTTTCATCCCTTATTAGAGATTAGCTTCGCAGAGACCCCCTGTGACGCGTTGTCACAGTAAGCCATGTTGGGTTGGCTATCAAAGTGGGTGCCCCACCAAGCTTTAGCAGAGCTCCGTCTTTATTGGCCTGGTAGAGCAGACCCCATGTGGCCCGATCTTCAAAAAGTCAGGCAATCAGGGTGATTTGACGGCTCACAGCGGGCGAGAGTGTTGCTCATTTCAGAGACCGATTCTTTGTCGATTCTCCACCATTTTGCAGAGTTTTCAGCTTCAAATTGAATCTGCCAACTAGCAGACGAAAATATTAATGATGTAATAATCCGAGCCCCAAATTCTACGTATGTGCTATACACTGTGTGATGTTGAGTGATAAAGGGAATAAGATATGACCCTTATCAGTGAGTTAAAGACACTTGCGTTTATATAAATGCAGCGTTTATAGTTTGAGTGCAGATTGGAAAGTTTGGAGATATTGGGCCGGACGATAAATATCCACAATTATTGCAACATCATTTGTATCAATAGCAATAAGTGTAGATACCTCACACTTGTGAAATGTTTTTTTCTATTCATAAAGTGCTTTTTATTTTCTGTCCATAAATAAGAGTTTATAACCACAACCTTCACTACGGAGCAAACAATAATTGTGTGATATTTATCATGATAATAATTGAGTAATAAGACGTTGATCGATAATCGAACTGTGACCGTGTTTAAGATGCACTGTTATATGAAACTATCAATTGGACTTTAAATTTCACGACCTCATTTCGATTTTACATTACTTCCCAATTAGGAAAACAGACTCTCAATAGTCCAATTAGTTTTAGAAAATTCTGGACCAAGTTTTTGAAGACAGATTACTCGGATTAATAACAAATTTAAAAGCTTTAGAGGAGTGATAGCATTTAGCTATGACCATTTGTGCGTTGTGGATTTACTTGCCAGAAAGAGGCATGATTTGAATAATTCATGCCAGTAGAACCCATTAAGAATATCCATGTGGACACTTTTTTGATGTTAAAGACAGTGTAAGATCTCAGGGTGCTTTCAAACTGTATCTGCGTTTACTTCTGGTGTCTGTTTTCCCCCCGAAGCGACAAAGATCAACTGACTCCTGTGTTAATTCTGCAGAAGTGTACGGAACAAAAGTCTCTGCTCCAGCACACCACCCACCACCACCACCACCACCCCCCGTCCGCTCCTTCGGCATTTAACCGCTCCGCACGTAGCCTCAGTGAAGTCTCTCAAAAGCCAGAGAATGAATGAAATGGAAGAAAAAAAAGGAAGAGGAAGATGGAAGCATTGGAAAAGCTCCTAACGTCAAATGACTTTTGAGTCATCAGTTCAAAACTTTAAACTCAGTTCAGTTCATCAGCTTGATAAAAGTATCACTTGAAAAAGAAAGAAAAAGCCCTTGTGAGAATTGCCACTTTATACTTTCTTATTAATTCATATGAAATTAATGTTGTTTACTGATTTTCTGCAAACACATCAGTCCAATCTCCATCCATCTGATAGGTTTCCCCTCTTGCATTTCACAAAAATATTTGGAGGTGATGCAAACCCCGGCAACGAGCGCTGGGTCAAAACAGGGTGGTGAGATCTCCTGGAAACACAAATCATCAGAAATCTCTGTGAGCGCTCTGAGTAGCAGACAAAGAGCCGGGCGCGAGCATGTGAGCATTTGAATGAAAGGTAAATTCAACACAGCGCTTGTCACGGATCGCAAAGAAAAACAACATCTAGCTGCTGCCTCCTAAAAGCAAAGCAGCTGTCAGAGGCTGTTTTTGTGTTTTTTGCCCAGTAGTCACTTCACTTTTCGAGGCGGAGGGCTCGTCCAGGAGCCCCACCTCACTCATTCACCCCCCCACAGTGCGGGTGAGAACCAGGGCACAGGCGGTTTCAGCCTTGTGAAGCAGGGGAGGTAGAGGTTCACCTGCAGGGCCTGACTTTTCTTTCCCCTCATCGCTCCCAGGCAGGACTTTCCACCGTCCCAGGGAAAATCACTCTCCTTCTTTTGCCAGCACGTTTTGGGTGTCCGCCTCCGAGTGTGAGCCCATGAGCTACAAATCACTGTTAGTCAAGCATCGAGCATAAGGGTACAACCTGTCCTGGCTCACATATTCCTGGCAGTGCGATGACTCCAACAGGAATTAAAAACACCACGGAGCCCAGCCTCGTGACCCCATCGTGATTCCTTAAGAGGTTATTAGCCAAGGGCCACTGAGGAGGTTCTCTGTGGAGCTTCCCACACAGGAGCCTGCAGTGACAGGCCCTGCACAGGAAAAAACTGCCAGGGAAGCACAATAAAGATAATTAGCGATGAGACCACTAGCCGCCCGTAGTCCCCCCCCCAACCCCACCCCTGCCCCCACCGACCCACCACCGCCAGCTCGGTATCCCCTGGATGTCTCACCCCCCCCCCACCCCTTCCTCCTCAAACTGCGCTTAACTCATCCCCCTTCATCTCCGCTCCTCCAGTCAACGCCGCTCCAGCTGCTTGTGTGTGTGCACGATCTGTCGGACCGATAAGCATCTCATGCATGCAGAGCGCTCATGTCTTCAGCTGCTGAAGCGATGAACAGTTTTCTCCTGGAGTAGTTAACCATTTTGGAAAATCTTTTACGTTTTGTATAGAGCAAAGAACCATTAATTTTTCTCTTAAAAATTTACGCAAATGTTGAAATATTCCTTATCTCACAGTGTTTAAGGAGGTGGAAAAGAATACCTGGACCCGTCCTCTGATGCAGAGCTGCACGAAGATATAATGGATCCCATTCCTTATCCTTCCATCAAGATTCGTGTTAATCCATCCAGTAGGTTTATCGTAATTTAGAAAAGAATGATAATATTGTGTAAATAAGCAAATGATGCCAACGATTAGCCATTTCAATTTAAAAAGGAGGGATGATCGGTCCAACTCTTTTCTTTGTCCCCAATTGGCTAAAATAAGTAGTTTACATGGGTTTAATTTCGATATAAAGGATTTTACGAGACGACACGGAACAGTGAACCTTCAGTCTCGGAAAACAGGATAAAATCTGCAGGAAAAAGAAAGCAAGGTAGTCTGATGTTTCACAGCCCACAACACTCCACCATTATCCCAGCCCTTCAGCCATGTTACTTCTGTCTGAGAACAAGGTAGTGTAATTTAGAATGCATTTCAGGGCAATTAAAATTTCTCAGGCACAATTACTTATTCCCCCAGTGGGGCCGCCTCAATCAGTCTATGTGTGTAATGGGTTTATGGCCTTGACGCGGCAAACATGTCCTGCCTATCTGCCTCGTGCCTCTTCTCAAGGCTGCGGTTATTAATTGTGGCTAAAGTTGATAAATAAAATCACCAGTGCTCTTAATGCTAATTAGTGTTTGAGATAATATTTATGATTTCATAAGCACATATTTCTCCAAAGGCCCAGGCATTGTGCCCCCATCCATCGGTCATAGGCTGTCTTGGATGTAATCTATCTTTGGGGAGAGAAGAGGCCGAAAGAGGGGCCAGAGGAAACACAGGCAGTAAATACTAATAGTACTTAGTGGGTACTTTGGGAGCAGGAGTATTTCAGGCTATTTATTGAGCTGGGCTACTAAAGCAAAGATACAGGCTTTTATAGATATATGATAAATAAGACTGTCCTCCAAAATGGAAAACATCCCGTGCTGCGCGTGAGACAAATGCTTACTGATTAAATATTACCAGTTTTTACAGGTGTACTGAAAATAAAGAGAATAATGAGTGTATATCTTATGATTTTTTAACTTGAGGGCAGCAGAAATAAGATGCTCCACTATGTTTGACATTCTAGTGACTGATTGGACACTGATGAGAGCAGTTTGAGTGAAGCAGAATAGTACATTTATGGACCATTAAACAAAAATAAATCAGTTAAATGACAGTTAAATGCCCCAGTACTGCAGAGTCCAGTGAGTAGCACTCAGTAGAGCACACACCCCTGCCAAGGCCTTTTCAGTCCTTTTAAACCAAATTGCCCACAGTTCCCTAAATGTATCTGATTTCTTTCAACAAGATCCATGAATTATTCCCTGTTAAATCAACAAAAATGTGGGAAAAATACCCTATCTAGCTAATCCTGGATCTCTTTTTTCCAGATCCACGTCCATCTTTTCCTTCCGGTAGTTTTTGTGTAATCCTGCTGACAAACGAAGAAACCAACAAACAAACAGGAGTGGCACTCAGTGGAGCACATTCCTCCACCACGGCACAACAGTCCCCTTAAATTCAACCAAGCCGCTCCCCATTGCACATGCAATTAGATATCAGATCCCTAAATATACCTGATTCTTTTTATCATCAAGGTCCATGAATTAATCTCTGCAAAATCTGTGGGAACTTTCTTTTCAAAAAGCCCTATACTGCAATGTTAAAGAAAGTAAAATACATTTTGCATCCATGCTTTTGTCTGTATCTGTGCTAAAATGTTATTTATCATTGCTTTGCCTATGTCACCCTCTATCTCCATGTTTTGTAGAAATCCATTTGGTAGTTTTTTGTGTAATCCTGCTGACAAAACCAATAGACGGAGGTAATTATCTGTGTTTTTGTCATGATTAGAATCATATGACCTGTTGTTAATATAAAAAGTTATTCAATATGGTTTGTTTCCAAGTCTCCGTCACCTTCATCCCTTCACAGAAACACTATTTATAGCCGGATCCATTGTGGCTCCTCAGTACTTTGTAGCCTGCTGAGATGTTCTTGACAGGAACCGCTTCCTCCTTCCCTCGCCCAGCGCACCGGCATTGAGAGGCACTTCAGCTCCTTTTTAACATCACAACATGTTTGGTGCCAGTGGCTCACTGGTCTGACTATTGATCCAAGTCACCACATCAAGGTGAGCATCAGTGCTGCACAGTCCATTGTGGAACCGCATCCTGAAAGAGCCGAGCTGTCCACAGCTCTAGGCGATGCCCGAAAGAGTGACAAGTGCTGAAACCACTTCAAGGGGGCTAACAGTGCCCTCAGCCCTTTCTAGTCCCCGCTTCAAAGCCGAGCGCAGCCTCTGGCAGTTCACCCCCTCCTCTCTCTCCCTCCCTCTCTCCCTCTCTCTACGGTCCTCAGGGGTAGCCGGTCCTATCCTCCTCTCCCAGGGCCGTCAATGTCAAAGCTTGACTGAGTCCAGTCAAAGCTAGTCCCCCTCCCTCCTCTCCGTCTACACACTCACACTTGTTGTTTTTTTTTCCCTGCCTCCCTTTAAGTTTTCTCTTTCCCTCTGATGCACAGGTCCCATCCCCTCTGCATGACTGGCCCTCACTGACAAGTGGAAATCACAGAGATCCTGCTGGCAAAAGAAGGAGAGTGAAGAAGACTTCAGAAACGTGTACCCTACAGCTATGAGTGTCCTGAACTCCAGAATGAAGACACCAAGCGCATCTCCTCCACTATATACTTGAAAAACCGGTGAGAACATGTTCACAAGAAATTTAGAGGGGGGCCAGACAAAAAGGTTTGCTGCACGGTGATTTTTTTTGACTTCCTAAGATAAATAAGTGATAGAAAAGAGGGAAGTGAGGGTGCTTTACTTTGCCAAAAGGGACCTTGGGTTTTGCCCTGTGGGCATGGCAGCTTTCATTTTCCTCTTTCCTCCGTTCATATTCCCAGCCGGTTTCCGGAGTTATGATTGAGTTTCACATATTGGAGTTATATCTGGCAGCCAGACTTGTTTATCTGCTGGGGCTGATAACTGTACTGGCCTGAGTGTGAAGCAGAAAGCGAGGGGAGGGAGACAGAGAGTGGGAGGGAGATACAGAGAGACACACCACTCATATATTCTCATCTCCTCCAGTCTTTTCTCATTGATTTAGCATGTCTTCATCAGCAGCCTGACCCAGGTACACCTTTTTTTTCTTCTTCTTTATCTCACACTCCGGCTCAGAACTCTGGTATGGACTCAAAGGGAGGACCTGCCAAGCACGTGTCAGTCAAAGCAGCTGGAAAATGGACTAAACCAAGCCAAGGACACAATTTAAAGGGACATTTGGACTCCATGGTAAAATCCCAGGAGATAAAAAATCTATGATAGTGCGTCTGTTCATTTTAAACAAGTGTCAGACATTAGTTGATTGGACGATCAAGTTGGGTTTTTTCACATGAGGAAAAGAAACGGTGAAGACAGAAGTGATGAATGACAGAGGGTCAACACACTATTTGGCTCAGTTATAATCTCACTCAAACTATGATGCCACAACCTCTTCAAGACACATCTGTCAAGGACTGGCTGAGTCCAGATGAAAGGAGAGGGAGACAAAGAGACTTCGGGAGGGTCGGGAGAGAGAGAGGGGAGACAGAAGAGAGGAGGACTGAGGGAGGGAGGGAGAGAGAGAGAGAGAGCAAGAGAGAGAGAGGGCGCGCAGTGCTTGCTGGACCCTGACTGTGTGCGAGGCCTCAATTATTCATGCGGCAGTGCACATGTCAAGAGCTCACAGACAAGCACAACAGCAAGGCCGAGCGCAAATCAAACAGCGCGTCCGTGGGCAATGCCCACAATGCACCTGGAGGAACACACCTCGGCCCGTTCCTCTGTTGTTCTCGGATAAACAGAGAACAAGGCTACCTGAGCACTGCCTGATTCTCCTCGAGAGCCACGAGCTGCTGAAACACTCTTTGTTTGTTTGCTTTCTCTCCCCACACCCACACCCACTTTATTTACTCACTTCTCTTTTGGCAGCGGTGTCGGCGCCCGTGGGTTCCATCTTTTCATGGCTCATTAGCCCGTTGTTTCGTCCACTTTATTTCTCGCAGCCCGAGCTTTCATGCCCGTAATGTTGTTTAAGTCTGCCGCCGCTCGGCACTGGTCCCCAACATGTCGACATTAACTACGGCTGAGGTTTGCCTCCTCACGTGCTGGAGGTTCAAATATGGCTCCACACTTCCATTCTCATCCTGTCTTGGTTTATCGACCGCTGCCTGGCTGTCGGCTCCGTCTGCTCCGTCTGCCCGTGCACTCCCAGGCTTTCTTCCCAACACTAATGCAGACTTTTTTCAATATTATTATTGTGTTTGTCAAGGCTCCAAAAACACATCCAGCACCGGGAACTGCAGCTAATCAGACACGAAATACTTCAAGCCTTTTTGGCTCGGCTTTAATTGTGCTGTAGTCACATATTCAATGATGCGTGTGTCATGCTGTCTTAAAATAGCTTGATAACTTCACATCATCATTTAGCATGATATTTTGCTCGTTTGAGAAATGTTGTGTTTGGAGGGTTTTATTTTACCATAACTAATGAGTAGAACCTCTCCAGCCTTTTACCTTCAATGAACAGGTTATGATTTTGTCCGTGTCTGTTTCTTTGTTTGATTGTTGGATTATTTATAATATTTCACAAAAACTACTGAGCAAATTTCTACTACAACGTGCAGGAGGGATTTTGGTGCAGACGTGGATTAAGGATGTGACTAAAGATTACATTTAGGAAGTTTTATGGCAAATAAATCATTTAAACTGTCAGATTACTTCCTTTTTTTTTACTTCCTTTACTTTTATATTTGTGCTGAGAACTAGATGGTCGTGTGTAGGATTAATCGACCTTTGGTCATGCTATGCGTTCATTTTCTAATTACCTATTGCCCTAATAAGGTCATACTCAGAATCAGCCATAATTTAACGTGGAATATTAGTCTAATTATGTATATATGTATACGTCTTTATCATGTTATAACATCTTTTTTGAGTTTTCACAGCATTGATGTTACCAACTGTTTGATGTCATAATCAGACTGTTAAGCAGTAATATGGATGAAACATTCTATTACCAACTCATGTAAACATCGGTATCAGAATCAGAAAATTGCTGTTCATGTAAAGACATTCATTAAGCTGATCTTCCCATCAAGGAAACTAGTTACTGCAAAAAGGTTGTTTTAATACTTGTTTTCTCTTTTTGTGTTGTTGTATTAACATTCCAGTATTATGTCTAATGTTGTTTGTAACTTTGTGTCTTTCCAGATGGTTTTGGAGGTTAAATAAATATTATATTTAAAAGCGGTGGGCAGCAGTTCAGAGGCCTGGCACGTTGCTCTTCAAATACCAAACATTAAAGAATAACATACATTCAAGATAACCTGTATAGATGCCGTGTGTACTTAAAATTAAAATGTTATATTTCCTTAAAAAGACTCCCCTCTTCTCGTGGCCTGTCAGATGTCTCTGTATCCTCAAAGCCCTGATTCATGACCACTCACACCCAAGGGTCAGCAATTTAACCCACCTCTCTGATTGGCTCCCTGCCGTCGCTGACAGGGGGCACTGGTGGGTCAGCATCGGGTCTGCCCCGGGTGCAATGGATTCTGGGAGAGCTGCCCACATGCTCGGGAGGACTGAGAAGCCACATCGCCAGCAGTTTTTTTTTCAAAGCTGCCACATGTGCCTGTGTGTGTAGAGCTGGCCAGTTTGTAGTTTGGCTTTTTTTGAAGGAAATTGTACTTTGATTCTTGTTGTTTAAAAATGTTGAATAAAACGCCAAATCTCTCAATTCTTGAATTGGCTCCTGATCCGGATTCGCACCAAATGTAAACAGGTTCTTCTTTGGGTCATGCCACACCCCTCAAAAGATTTTAACAAGAATCATTCGAGTATTTTTTGCAAATAACAAATAAACAAATGCAGATTAAGGAATAAACTTTGTGGATTCTGTAAAATAATTTATTTTATAATTTATTTTACTTTATATATATATTTGCCACTTTCAAAAATATAACATGTTGTTTTCGTTGATGTCTCTCGATGCGTGTTGTGTTTACAACTCGCTCCCTTTAATGTATTTGTACTGCGAGGTTATGACAGCTCATCTGATGTCAACCGGCTCTCCAGACATTTCCTCACCACCACCTTCCCTACAATACTTGAAATACATTACAGGCCCAGTCCCCGTGTGTTGTGTATCCTGAGCTGAATCTCCACCTGCCTGACAGACACGAGACATGCGTGGCCCCGGTTTAACAGTCGTTCTGCTGAGGAGTGAAGAGACTTTCTGGAGACATCATTTTACCGGTCAGTGAATCCCATCTCTTCCACAGTGGGGGGAATTCCAACCTGCAGTAATGCAATAATCTAACATGTTTCCTCAGGAGCTGAACTGTTCAACATCAATTTGGAAGTATTTTCAGGGGAGGGCACGCCGAGTTGTTTGGGCCATTCAGATGTTTACAGTGAATCCCCGTCTCTCTACCCTCCTTGCTTGGTCATGCAATGTTAATATATATTTCGTGGGTGAAAAGGACTTTTGTTTTCAGGATCAAGCTGAAGAGGATGCAAAGGCTTCTGCAAACACACCACCAGGGACGTGTCTTCTTAGATATTACATTTCCAACAGTAAGACAAGCTTCACAGGAAATTACCAACAACAGCCTGGTTTGATGGGGGGCAGGGGAGGGGGGGGGGTGCAGTAAACCCAAAGAGGAGCACAGCAGCCACCGTGTTCCAATGAGGATTGATTTGTTTGTTTAGTGATACATTCAAACATATGGGGCTTCACTGAGGAGTTTATTGGAGTGGATGCTCTGAGGGCCTCCCTGTTGTTGCAGTGTTTTAGAGTCACACCTTGTTCACTGTCCAGGAGAACAAGCCTGTCTGACTGCGTAGGTCAGTGTCTCTTTATACACAAATATAGATATTCACTGTTTATTATCTCACAGAACTATGGCACTCAGTGGAGAAGCAGACCACCGCCAATAAGGCCCAACAGTCCCCTTATGAAACCCATTTAAAACTGCTAGATCTGGATTTTTATTTGGATCTGTACCAAATTACACACACTCAAATATCAATCCCTTAAACACACCAGACTTTTTTCATCGAGATCCATAAAATATTCTCTGAGAAATTGGGGAAAATGTCACAATATGCCCCAATGTTGGATAAAAGGGATATAAAAATAAAAATCCCTGATCCATCCCTTTTTTCCCAGATCTACGGCGAATTTAATGGATTCTTTCTTGGCCCACGTCTCGTCCTTCCACTAAATTTTGTGGCAATCTGTTGAGTAGGTTTTTGCATAATCCTGCTGACAAACACACAAACCAGTGAAGGTACTCAATGGCACACAGTAGAGTAGCTACAACATTAGTTATTGCTTTTAAATCCCTTGTAAAAAAAAATGTATCTTCTTTTACGAAAGCTTTCACCTCTGTATGAATTAGATTTTACAATTAATTTCAATGTTGTTTTATCCTTTGCAACTTTGTAAAAGTAAAAGTGTGATGTGAATAAAGCTTATTGTTCAGTTGGAGTAGAACCCTGAAGTCTGCAGCGGAATTATTCAAATGTGTGGGGCAGTAATTAGCGCATAGAACTGCCAGGCTACGGTTAATCACACCCTCACTGAGGTGGCATTGGCCTGATATAGATGAACACACACACACACACACACACACACACACACACACACACACACACAGACACGCACATCTCTTTCCCCCAGCTCTGCAGGCAAGCAAAACAGATTCACTCTACCAAGTAAACACAGTGGGCCACGTCGGTGTGCTGTGTGGACAGTGAGAGCCGGCTCAGCGGCGCGCTGCCCTGCGATGGCACCAGTGACTGCTTTATCAGCATCCCATAATTTATGTTGTGTTAATTAGGTCCCTGTGGCTCAGGCTGGCTTGTAGCAGTGGCTGGTCCCTTGAAGGGGGAAAGGGATGAAGAGAGAAAGAAAGGGAAGGGAAGGGGGGGTCCTCACAGACACAGTCACATTAACATGCCCTCAGCAATGGCACCAAACTGAGATACAGGCATGTCATAATTAATGTTAGTGAATTATTAATGCAGCTGTTCTCCACGTGTGTGTCTGTGTGTGTCTGTGAGTGTGTGATCAAGGCCACGAGGTGATTTTGCATGTTTACCTGCAGCCTCATCTGCGCCGCCTCCTTCACATTCTTTTAGCGATGAGGACGAATGTCATCCTCTGGAACCCGGCGTAGAGCTCAGCTGCTGCGAGGCCCCAGCTCAGCCGTCCTCCCTGCTCATTAGCTCGGGACGGGGTCAGGGGGGTCAGGCAGGGGAGAGCTGCGGCGTGCCGGCCCCGCGGTGCACAGGGGCCGACACACAGGCAGTCCTGCAGGCCCTGCTGCTGTGTTATTAGCTCACAGTCTGCTGCCGGGGCCGCTGCAGGTCGCACACTATGGTCCACTGCAGCTCCTGGGAGGATCCTATACAAACTCACACACACACACTCACACACACACACACACACACACACACACAAAGCTGTGAACTCGAGAATACAAAATGTACACACTCATAGAGAGTACTTCCCAGAAAGAGGGAAAACTTGCATGCACTCACACTCCCAAACACACACTCTCACACACACACACACACACACACACATACACTCACACACACACACACATATCCTACATAAAATGGAAAGGCTGAGTGGTATTAAGATCTATATTGACAGAGCGGAATCCCATAAGTACCCCGCTTCTCTCCGTATGTCAGATATTCCTCTAGGTGCGGATCATTCAGTTTTATTACCTTGCTTTAAAATTCAATTGCTCGGGAGATTTAAGTCTTTTGGTGGAATAAAACACACACACACACGTACACACTTACCCTCGTTCTCTGGAGGCCTCCTCTCTGACAAAGGGAAGCAGAGACTAAAGGAACAATCCTCAGTTTTTGAGTCCATATTAATTTAAGGTAAATCCACTAACAGTTTATTTGAGGAGTTTGACTTACAGAAGAGAAAATATACCTTTGTGTGTCGTTCAGCTGATGGTAAGTGAAAATACAGAGCTGTGTCAGACATGTGATTGATGTTAGTAATACTCAAACATGATACTGAAGTTTCCAGTTGCTTGTACTTTACTCAGTCTTTATACTTCATGTTATTTTACATTTCTACTCTTATATTAGCCACTTTACAAACAAAATTATCAAATATATCTTATGATGCATAGATTAAGCCACTTCACAGTATACTTCCACATTAATATGATATATACAAATACATCAGTCACAGTAGTCAACCATTACAAAATATAATAATCAGTAAATAATATCATGGGATCTTTATCAGTTGATAACCAGCTGCCAAAAGATCTTTGAAATTAAATGAATCAATTTAACCTTTCAACAAGTTAGCGCAGTTCAAAGTGTTTCACAAGTGACAGATGAGCCAAGAACAGACATAAGTTATAATAAAAATATAAAACTAAAGAAATTATAGAGATAAATAGAAGATATAAGTCAGTAAAATGGGATGATAACACATACTAGTGATATGAACATATATGCAGTAAAATGATGTCCATACCTGATAGAAAGCCAGGCTGAAGAGACAGGTTTTTACTTTGTTATACAAAGATTTCAACTCTTCCGGCTGCTCTCAGACCCTCAGGTGAGAGTTCCAGAGACTCGGTTTCAGCGACTCGGTTCCAGCGACTCGGTTCCAGAGACTCGGTTCCAGAGACTCGGTTCCAGCGACTCGGTTCCAGCGACTCGGTTCCAGCGACTCGGTTCCAGAGACTCGGTTCCAGCGACTCGGTTCCAGAGACTCGGTTCCAGAGACTCGGTTCCAGCGACTCGGTTCCAGCGACTCGGTTCCAGAGACTCGGTTCCAGAGACTCGGTTCCAGCATTAAAGCAAAAAGCTTAAGTCGGTGTTTGGATCAAAATAGAAACAAGTCAAAAAGTTCAGTCTTCACAGCCTCAACGAACTATCCCTTTTCTTTAGCCTCAGTTCTCTCCCTCATTTTCGAGTATCTTTAATGTCCCATTAAAAAGAGAACTTGTGCATTATTATAAACAGCATTATTTATGTAGACGTCCGATCTCTGTTGCTGATCAGTTTTTACAGTTTCGATATTAACCCTTTAAAAATAAGTGAATGACAATAAGCTGACGAGATGCACCGCAGTCGAAGCAGCTGGGACCTTGTGTCCCTTTCACTCGCGTGATTTCATTGGAGCTTTGCTTGTGATGTATTTCACAAAAAATAAACACTGAGTCAATTACATAATTTATGCATCTGAAGCAATGAGGCAGTAAATATGCCTTTTGAACACACATTACAGAGGCACGGCCTGTCAAGTAGCAGTTTTTTTCTTTTATATACCCTACATAGCACATTATAAAACTGCCTCTCAAGACATTTAAATTGGTAATCACCACATAGCTTTAATATCATACAGACCTCTGAATTATTTAGACACGTGTCCAGTCGGCATAATTCATTAACTCTCGCTCAAATCCCTCTTTATTTCCAATCTGTAAAACCTTGAAACACTTTAATCCAGCGATGTTAAATGAGATAAAAGCGTAATTATGGCAGCAGTGGCTGTTATTTAAACCAGATCAAGGACAAAAAGGACTTCGGGGGCTGGAGGGAGGTGGCATGGATAGCCACGGAGTCGGAGGAGCGAGGTGGAGGTGGGGGGGCGGCTGTAAATGGGCCAAATCCTCCAAGACCTTTGGCTCATGCTGGTGGAGGAGGGTGTATTTTAAACCCACGGACCATCAATGTGTCTATGGACTAAGAATCTAACCTTCTAATGGCCTGACAGGAGAGTTGCAAAAGTAAACCTGGGCCCCTGTGAGGCTCTCAGGCCCTTTTGTGTTTCCACTGTAGCGTCAACATTCATTTCAGTTTGTCCGATAGCGCCGCTGGAGCCGAAGCACCAAACCCAACGCAACACTGTTTACCGATTGTGCCTCGGTATTTGGCACTGTCCAAACATTGGAGCATTTTACATCACCCTTGCATCACCGTGCTTTGAATAAAAATTTGTCTTTTCTCCTGCGTGTGTCTTGGGATTCAAGTGTAAGCAAGGAGAAGGTGAAGTGTGTGTGCTCTCCCGCCCAGACACAATGAGGCTTGAGGAATCCACGGGATGTGTGGTCGGGAGTGAAGTGGAGTCACTGATGGAGAGGAAACTGTTATTTGATAGCTCGTCTAGTGCGGGTCCGGATGACTTTGGCTGGGTGTGGAGTGGTTGGTGTGTGTGTGTGTGTGTGTCCGTCTGTGTGTGTGTCCGTGTGTGTGTCTGTGTGTCTGTGTGTCCGTGTGTGTGGTGGACGGTGGCCAGAATAGTCGCTGCCTGTGTTTGTGCAAAGAAGAGCGTGCAATGTGTCCGTGGCCACAGCCTCCAGTGCCCCGGCCACCTTAGCCTGTGGCTGCAGAAGTTCAGGAAAAACCACTGCAGGAATAACAAGTCCAAGATGTTGGATAAAATCAAGTCTCTATCCACAAAAAGTCAAGAATCAACATGAAGAATGTCAATGTTTGCGCAGAGAGAGAGAGGGGAAGACGTCTTTAAATATACATTTATTCAGAGCCTGTGCGAGATCAAACAGCAAAATTGATCTGCTCTCGCTTCAACCCTTGCTCCGCTCCCTCCCCTCCATTCCCCGGCTCTCCCAGTATCGACTTTCTGCAGGGGCCATCGCCATGACGACTTGGGCCTGGCCTGCTGTCACCTCTCCTCGGGGCAGAACCCTGACTATTATGGGATAGGGTTCATTTGACTGCCTAGGGCAAAGACGATGTGTTTGGAGGTGATGCACTGAGCTCCATTCACACACGCACACACACACACGCACACACACACGCACACACAATCATAAACTTCTCGACTGGGCCCTCTTGTCTTACGGTAGTGAGCCACTGTTTCCCAGGGGCCCCCTCAGACCACAAACTACAGTCTAATCAAGACTGTGATTGTGAGCCAAACTAATGCTGCAACTCTCCCGGATCCTATTGCATTGATCCAACGGCCAATCAGATTACTCACTGTGACCCATCAGATTTAATTAATCGCCAATCTGCACGCTTTTTAAATCCCTTTTTCGCCGGCACCTTTTACGATAAAGAAAATTCCAGGATCCTTCCAAAATGCAGAAGGAAAATATTCAGAATAAAAACAACAGAAATAGCAGCAACATTTTTCATTAATAGAAGTGCCTCTCAAGAAGGAATGTCTTTAAAAGTGGGCTTATTGTTTAGGAATAAAGATGGCAGACAAAATGTCTTTCTGTCTTCCCCAGTTTCTCTCCACCTGAAGTCAAATTCATAAAATTTCCTATAAGTATCATGTCATGAAACATTTCGCCACTCAGCCTGAAACTAACACATTTTTAACATATCAATTATTTCCTAAAACAACACTAGAAAAATGTAGTTTTCAGCAAAAGTAACTGAACAAAAGTAAAGAATCTATTTTTATTGATAAGTAACATATCAACCAATGTAACGGTATTTCTCACTGAAGTGCTTTCAATAGTTTGTGGACTATATCACACAGAAATATGATTAGAATATGACACCATACTTATTAGTCAAATAAAGGGTTGATTTTGTTTTTCCTTAGGCTTTGTGTACATAAAGAAAAGAACACAGCATCACCGTCCTTATCACTTAAATAGTAAAGGTGATCGTGAAGGGCAAATAAAAAATTAAAAAAAGCAAAAAAGCAAAGCAAAACATTGAAGATTGATAGCAAAAAAAAACAAAGAAACATTATACAACAAAAACAATAATAATAATATAGTCGTATCATGTAGAACTAAAACTCACACCTAGTGAATTCATTGATACAAATATGATGTGATTTTCGATGATCCAGGGTCCAGCGTGTCCAGAAGACACAGTTCATTTTACAGGGTAAGTGAAGAAGTGCCGGACGGACGCTGGGCTCGGTCCAGTGGTGCGGATACGGATGCAACAGCTCCTGTGGAGGCAGATCTCAAATTGGTCAGAGAGGAGGATCAATAACACCAGGAACAGATCCAGAGAATGATGGGCATCCCAGGCATCTCACTGAAGTAAATCACATTAGAAACTCAGACACTGATTCCTGATGAAAAAAGCAGACGAGGGAAAAAAACAGCCAGAGGGAGTTTATTATTTATTTTTTTATCATCCTTAGTTTTGCTCTTAAATGTACAGACCCCCAGTGCTTCGATAAAGTAAAGCATGGCACTGGCACATTTATATTTTAGCCCAGAGGGCACTTTGGCACATGGACTGAGGGTGATTGGTATCGAACTGCCGACCTTAACTGTCCGATTCCTAAAACCCCAAGAATCCATAAAGAACTTCTTGTAACTGGTGAAGAAACACAATTTCATATTTACCTCATGATTTAAAAACAATATATCTACAGTGAGTGACTGTGGAAAAGATATTATCATATGTTCTTTATTTAAAAATGTAAAGTATCTGTAAAGTAACTAGTACCTAAAGCCAAGTTGAAGTATCAAAGGCATTAAACGGAAGTACTCAAAAGTCAAAGTACCTCAAGTCTTTACTATGCAAATAAGTTCTATTCAATCCTGTTAAATTAGTTTGAAGAACCTCAAATAATCCTGACTAGAGGGTGTGTGCGTGTGTGTGTGTGTGTGTGTGTGTGTGTGTGTGTGTGTGTGTGTGTGTGTGTGTGTGTGTGTGTGTGTGTGTATGTGTGTGTCTCTGTGTGCTGCCCAAACTTTTCACCATTGCATTTATCCTTTTTCCATGTCTTTCTGCTGGTGACCACGATCTCTCTTTTCCTTTCTTTGGTTGTGTTGGGGATCCACCTCCAGCCTCTGGTGTGACAGCGTAGATGTAGGTGACCAGTGGGGGGGGCCCCTGCGAGGGCCGCACCAGAGGTCAGCCAGTCACTGTCCCTACGAGGCCGCCCTGCCGCGGGTCACCTGCTGCCCACTCGCCGCTCGTTATTCATCTCATCCCTGACAGCACATTCCTCTTCCTGTCAAAGCCCCTCCTCTTCCATCTTCCCACTTTCCCCCCTCTCCTCTGCTGAGTTTGGCACCGGTCCTCCGGTCCTTCCGCCAATGCAGGCTGCCCAGGCCAAGGCGTGCTGAGTCGACCCCTTCGCCTCACCCCTGTGCGGGTCATGTGACATCCAGCTTCAGGGGCCTCCTAACGATGGGGGCTGTAAGTGAAAGTCCACAGAGCAAGTTGCTCCGGCCGGCTGGAGGGGGCTCCTCTCCGCGGCCCACCAGAGGGGTAATTACCTCCCCGAGTTGGGCTTGGAACTGGACTTCTTGCCCCCTGGAATCTCTGCGGACCGGCTGGGACGCAGCACCTCCTTTCATTAGGGGAGCAACTTAAAGAGGTAGGGCCGTGAACACAGACACGCTGAAGGCCCTCCCTTTGGCTGGTGATGAATCGGTTCGCCTTGCAGACGGTAGGAGAGAGAGTGGTTGGAGAATGACACTCAGAGGACATGAAGGGGATGAGGAAGTCACACATACAGTGCAGGAGAGGAGGGATTTTGAGGATAAAAATATCTAAAGCGGAAGGTGCAGGAGGGCAGAGACGCGGGGAGGTGGTTCGGTAACCACCCCAGTTTGGCCTCTCTCTCCTGGGCACGCCAGCACACACACACACACTCAAGGACGGAGCCCAAAAGCGTGAGCAAGTGCCGGGGCATTAACATCAATGAGGCGCACCGGTAATCACAGGAAAATAATTGCTGTCATCTCTGCCGGGTCACTTAGGCGTGATTATTCCAAAGTCGGATACAGGTTTCTCTGGACCTTCCCCGGTGATCACAGCCGGCACAAAGTGACACGGTAAGGAGAAGACGGAGCCAGGTTGAAACACGTAATTAGCAAGTGGTTTCATGTAAGTGCTGTTTGATTTATAATTCAGCAACGGCCGAGAACCCCCTGCTTACCCTAGGCTAGTGCTCCTCCGCATTACATCTGCGACTGGGAGAGGCTGCAGCAAGAGGAAGGGGTGTACTGGACTAATTTGTGCTCTGTTTGAGGTGGGGTTTTAAAAAGGGTTGGGAGAGACGTGAGGTCCATACCTGGGCTCGGTCGGCGATAGATCACAGAAGATGGCGGAGCGAGGTTCGGGGGAAGCAGTGTTTTCGTAGGCTCTCGCTCTTTCTAATGACTTTGAAACTGAACTTTTGAGACAGAAAAGTTTGATTTGATGAGAGGGAGAGAGACACTGAGATCAGCAGCAACAGGCTCGTCACATCGGATGTCGTCCTTGCAAATGGCAACGTATAAAGACAGTTACTTTTTTACGGTTTTCTAAAACAAACGTGTGTGTATGAAGTCCTTTTCTTCAGGGACTGAGCAACATCATTCCTCCTCCGAACGCATCTTTTGATGAGGGAGTTTTTTTTTCCCGTCAGCAGTGGCCTGGTTTCTCCTCCGCTCAGCTTGGTACATACCCGATTCTCTCCGGTTCCCCATGGGTGCAATGATCCCCCAGATCATCCTATATTCTGACGCCCTTATAAAGCTAATGTGCTGATTTTACGTTTTCAACCCGCCGTGATCCCCCCACAATCCCCTCTTTTCCCTCCGGTTCCGCTTTCGCACTCAAGTGAGGATCCGTTGGCGCTTTGATCACAGTCCCCCGTTAAAGGTTTAAAAACGTCTCAATTCCTGATGATCGTCGGGGCCTCTGTGGTTTACTTTAAGCATCTCCCCATGCCCCCCTGTCCAAATTCAGCTGCTACCTAAATGAGGCACCCTCTCTCCCAGCTTCCCATCCCGGCGCTGCTTTCAAGTTCCCCCCCGATTGGGTGCCGCGGCTGTAAAGCCCTAGATTTTGTCTCCTCCATCTTTGTCAAGCCCATTTGCCAAATACAAAAAAGGCCCAGTAAGCTCGGTCTTCATCGCTGCTCTCCAAAGTAATCCCCAGATCTCCCACTCGCTCGAAAATCAATGCAAAGGTTGGGATGAGGTGAAACTCCCTTCTTAACTCATCGGGCTGGGAAGTGATAAAAGTCTTAGGAACACTTTTTTTTGGTAATCGCTGTGGCTCCATGATGAAACTAATGGTCCTGTTTCATGCAGCTTCAAACTGTCCTTTATCAGCAGGCAGGAAAACAAGTGGAGAACATGCCGGAGCTTTGATGAATAACTTACTGATACTGTACGGAAGAATTAAGGGATTTTAGATAAACAAGCAGAATAAAGTCTCCAAAACAAACGGAGAACAACACACTGAGGAGTTAATGGCAAATGTATTGTAACAGAGCAACAATAGTATCTATCACTAGAGTCGTCGTTCTAACCACCTGTCAATCATAAGCCAAATATTAGCTTAACTAATAGATTAAATTCAAGCCTGAATCTGCAATAACTGTGTAAGCCACCTGGGCTGTGATGTTTGCATGTCTTATTTGAAGGTGTGTTTCTGGCCACAGGGTGAATTTGAGTTCAACATCCACTTTCCTTTCAGTGTTTTGATTCTCTTACACCTCTTGAAGGAAAAATCAAACTATTCAGCAGATAAAAGCTCCATTATTTTAACCAGCTATAAGTTTGCTTTTGCTTTGTCTTGCCAAGGTAGCAGACAGTTTATCAGAGGTAAGAGAAACACACTAAAAGCTCCGTAGAGGATTGACCCGGTGGCCCGAAGGTCCAAGAACCGACCCTGAACCACAATGTCTCCAGTTCACATCTGACAAGGACCTCAGTTAAATACCTTCACTGATTTCTCTCTCTCCTGATTTCCTGTCAGCTGTACAACCAAAGCATAAAATGGCCCAAAAAATGTGAGATTAGATTCTCTCTGTGGGAAACAAACTTCCTTTAAATGCTAAATATCGTCATTTGATCAATTTATACCAGAAACATACTTATAAGAGCAGCTTTCAACACTATTATGTGGATTTTAATGCAAATACAATGTGTTGCTTTTGGATATCATCTCAGACATAACAGTTAGTTACACAGGTCCAAACTGCTGCCTCTGCACCAGTGAGGTCTGCTTGAAAAAGAGGGCCAGTGCTGGGACAGCATTAAATCTGCCAGGCAGGCTTGGCTGGTGTCGGCCTGACGGAGGCTCCAAACCAGTGGGGTGGGATGTTCCGCTACAACCCTCTGCCCTATGGTCTGCCGTCATAATTAATATGTTGTTGTATCAAAGTTGAAGCATTTGCCTCGGAAGTGTCCCGCGCCCAGCCCCCTTATTAAAGACCTGACCTCCAAGCAGCTGAAGGTTGCTCTGCAAACTTGGCACACCCCCGAGTGAAAACATCTGCTTTCCTCGCAGGCAGGAGCACCACGGACCCCACGTCGCAGCTGGTTCCCACAGCCCAGCGAGAGAGCCCTTCCCCTGTCCTCGCGTGCTGACCCCCACATTTATAAACCCGCCCCCGTCGCCACCGAGACCTCCTCAGGCCTTGGGCCCCGGCCTGGACCTCTCCATCACTTCACCCCCTCCCCTGTCCCCGTGTAGCACCGTGCCAGTGTGGTCACTTTACTGCTGAGAGGACTGCTCCTGTCTTGTTATCCCCACATCACAGCCTGTCGAGAGGAAGGAGGGATGAAGGGGCGGGGTGTAGGAGGAGGCATCTGCACTGCTCCCACAAAGCGGCGACTGTTGGAACGCTGACAGAAGCATCTGTCATCCCCTGCTTTCACACACTCACCTGCTGTCCGAGGGCCGGACTCGCACTGTCTTCCCTCTTTCTGCTCCCTCCCTCCCTCCCTCCCTCCCTCTCTCTCTCCTCCCTCCCTGAGGTTTCCTTGGTGGTTGTGTGAAGCTCTTGGACGCCTCCTGTAGAAATCACACACACTGTACTCTCTCCCACATTCACCATCAGTGAATCACAGCTGTCGGTGGCGGGTCTACACAAACAAACATGCATATCTCTGTTAAAAAATACATGATTTATGCTGGTGAATTTATTAGATTTTTAGGTTTTAATTTATCTTTGTTTATATGTTTTTATGTATCTTATGACACATCATGTGAAGAGGAAGATTTTACTTTATTCTTCTTTGTCTGTTCTATATTAACAAGCAGTAGTGTTAATGAATGTACTGACCTGTCTTGTGACTACTTTATCATTCTCCAGTGGCACCCCCGTCCATTCCCCGAACATGCTGAAGGTTTGCCAGCAGAAAGGGGAAAGATGCCAATCTATGTGTATGACACACACACACACACACATATAAAGCACACACACACACTAACACACACACACATGCTCAAGGACACCATCGCTCATTCAAGTCGAGGAAAGGTGCCCTTCAGATGATGCCACACAGGAGTCAGTGTGTAAAAGAAAAAGAAAACAAATCAATGATTCTGCACAAAGTCTGAGGAAGAAACCCCTTCATCTATTTTCATCATCACTCATATTCAGGCTGAGGAATATCAGAAGATGTTACTGTGGAGGAGGTTTCTTCCATTTTTTTTACACATAAAAAACATTCTTGTATTTGTGATGTTTATATTTTTTGATATTCTTATTCCTATTCCAGAAGCAGTTGTTTGTTCTTATTTTAAAGAAAAGAAGATGTTGATTCCTGTACAGACTGTAAAGCCCCCTTGTGGCCCATTTGTGATTTGGGGTGTTATTTCACAGTGCAGAAAAAAAACATGAATTACCAGATCATAAATGACAAAGTATTGCCTCAAATCTCTCCTTAGAAAAAACTGAAAACAGTATGTATTTGGCATTTTACGGAAATATTTTCTGTTAATCCTTGTTGCAGTCCTATAAAGACATCGCGTGTAAATAGCATTTTAGTGTTTAAGCTGGTCAAGGTGTAAGTGATTAGCTATTTTATATTTTTCTGGCTAATTTAATTTACAACATCACATTATTTTTTCAGCAGCAAGAATATATCTTTATTAAATCTTAATCTGTAAAATACTTTAAAACCAAAACTGTGGCGTAAAAAGTGCTGTACTTCCCTGCGGAATAGAAGTATAAAATAGCATAAATTTGAAATATTCAATTAAAGTAGAAGCACCTCAAAACTGTGGTACTGCAGATGAATTTCTTAGGTACCTTCCACGGCTATATACACACAGCTTAAGGTTTTCTCTAAACTAAACGAAAAGTAAAGTAGTGCATTCATTACAGAACCATATGCATGAATTTATATCACAAATAAATTTAAAAGATCCAGATTTTCATTCTAAATCCAGTGAACTTTTATCTGCAGCAAAACGGATCATATTTTAAAAGAACCCATACGCCATCTTTCCACCAAGTTCCCTGATAATCCATCTGGTGGTTTACAACCAAACAAACCAACAGATATAAACAGACGAGGGTGAAAGCCTCCTCGTTGGTGGAGGTGATCGGCTCGGTACAGGTCACCTGCAGTGTGCTGTGTGATGTGGGACCTGAAAAGCAAATTTGTGCCTTTGGTGAAACCCGACTGGTCCTTGTCTCGTCTTCTGAGTGGCACAGGTCGTATATGAAGCAGCAGCCTCCCCCAGCAGGTGAGCGAGGACGCTGGGTAGAAGAAAGGCAGGTTAACAAATGAGTGAGGAAGGATAGCAGGACTGTGTGGCCCTCGGAGACAGAGTGGGCCGGGATGTTCTGCCAACATATTGTCTGCCAGGGTGAAGGATACTCACACTCACACACACACACACACACACACACACACACTGTCGTCTCTCTGTAGCTTCATCCCCGGCCTCCGTCAGAGCCGTGTGTCTGAGCAGGAACCCCACCAAGCTGGCTGGGGTCCAACACCAAGGTCTCTCACCTCGCAGGCTGGGCAGGGGGCCGGGTGGATCCTGTGAGCTATTCCTGGGTTCCACTTCTCTCTTCTCCTTTTGTCAAGTCCACCCTCCTCCGGCCCATCCTGGCCTCCTCTTCTCCCCTATCCCCCTCTCTGGGACCCTGTGGCTGATGAGCCTGTCCTTCAACCATCAGCATCTTCTATTGTCTGTAAGACACACACACACACACACGCTCACACACTCACACACTCACTCACACACACACACACAACCACGGACACACTGGAAAAAAGCTTACTTGTGTAGGTGCTTGGCAATAAATGCTGAGGTCACCTTCACATACTTCTTCATGTACATCTACAGCCTTTTATCCATATAAAGCACTTCACAACCTGCATATGTAAAGATACATTTTTACAAATTTCAATAATCTCAATAAATTAATACAGTAAAGAATATTTAAATTAGGAAATACATAAATGTATTCCCGAACTATTTTAACAATGATAGATACAAATTTTGATGAATAATTGAATTAATGTTTCATGCAATAATGTCAATGTTATTAAGGATTTACACTTCTCTGTGTTTATATCATTGTATATGTAATATCTCCTGGTGTTTGGCTGTTGGTTTGACGAAGTGTGTCAATTGAGGATGTCACCTTACGATTTATAAAATAAGGTTTGGCATCTTTCAGACATTTATGACTTAATAAATCTCAATAACAGTTTAATCAACAATTAAATGAGCACTTGTTGTAGCCCAACTAAAATTTCTAACAATTTTGTGCGAACAACAAAAGGTTGGATTGATTGAGTTTAGTGGATCAGATATGATGAGAATTGACACAGATTTAGAAACGCATGTGCCCTCACTTCATGTGTAAAGTCTGATTTTGCCACTAGAGGTCACTGAATGACAACGAAAAAGAGTCAGGAAATCAGAGGAAGAACAAGATTTCAGAAGATTCACATATTTACCAAGAGGCCTTGTAGAAAATATGTGTTATCTTAAATATATATATGAATAATATATATGTCTTAAAATATATGAACTTTACATACAAACATCTATGTTCTTCTTGATGAATTGGACTTGACCTCAAATGTTGATATACTGTTACTTTACAGAATAGGGAATAAAGTACTTGTGAAAACTTCACTCAATACATTGTTCACATTTCGTCATGGGCCGATTTTCATTGAGAAAAGAGGTCGAATCAGTACTTTTTACTACTTTTTCACACGAGTATCTATACTTCTACATCTATATTTTTAGTAATTAACATATATTACTTTTAAAACCTATGTATATAAACCAAATCTATCTGGATGTGAGAAGGTGTAATTTTGGTCTTACAGCCCTTTTAAAGAACAACTCAAGCAGAACATGTTTTTGCTGACCCCTAGTGGTTGAAGTTCCTACCTTGCAGCAGCAGTGCCTTCGTCTGTGTATGATTAAATAAATAAATACAATATAAATATAAATCCTGACTTGTCAGCCAAGATCAGGATTTAAGCTGTATTTTTCATTTTTTTCATTTTCATCTACAAAAACCTCGTCCATAACCTACAAGGATGCTGGATTTCATGAGAGTTGATTTCATAACTATGTATCATTATACTGTCATGCATTTCTATATTTTCATATATGATGTAATAATTACTACACAAAGCTCAAACAATATAATTATTAACTGTCAGAATCAAGACCTATTATTTAACATCATCACATGGATCAGAACTGTTGCTTTCAAGAGTTACTCAGTTATTTCTAGATGATAAACATTAATACAGCAGAAACAACATCAATCGAAAAATTAACCGAAAGGAAACTTTAGCGTTTTTTAATTTTGCAGATAAAACACATTTTTCCTTATGTGAGGTTTCGAATGCAGGACTTTCTACTTGCAGTGGAGTATCGTTAAAGTTTGGAAGTAGTACTTTCACTATTAGAATAAAGGATGATGCGCCCTGCGTCACATAGATGTGAGGAGCAGCTACAGACCTCTCACTCTGAACCAATTTTCTGGGAACAAAAGAAATAGTAACAAATACAAAATGTACAAAATACATATTTTTGGTAATTTGTGTATCTGTTGTGGGTGTGTTACCGCCCCCATCACTGTCTATGGCAACGGCTACATGCGTGGCCATGTGTATGTAAGTGTGAGGTGAGTGTGCGCATGCGTGGAGGTTGACGCCCACTTTTTTCTGAAGGCGCAAGCATACATAGACGATCTATGTAGCGACGAGATGCTCAGCCTGGTTATTTCCACGAATATATTTACTTTATAATAAGCAATAATCAATATTTTTATAGCCGTAACCTATTTTTGGTAACTCTATGTGAGATGTGTGTAAGGATATTCCTTTTGAACAAAAATTAAAAATAAGAAACGATATAAATTAATATAGTTCCCCCCCCTCCCTGTACCACGTAATGGTACAGCCCGCTGACGTACTGCGCGGGAGTGGAAAACGTGCGTCCGACTGTGCGGAAAAGGAATCGTCTGTTTTCAGGTAAAAACGTGCTGCTCAATATTCTCCACATTTATTATCGGTTCAGTGTCACGTTACAAGTTGTTGTTGAGGTTTGTGTTGCTTTTGGCCACGTGCGTGTGTGTGTGTGTGTGGGTGGATTGTGGAGGCTGTTCTCTCTTCTTGGTCACGATGGTTAACTCTGTGTGTGTGTGTCTGTCTGTGTGTGTGTGTGTTTGTTTCAGTGAGATCCGGCTGAGACACTGTGTGTTTGCTCAGCAGCATCACTTGTGTTAAATGAAGTCACCAGATGAAGGTGATGATGATGATGATGGTGGTGGTGATGATGGTGGGATGGGATGGGGTGGGGGGGGGGTCAGGGGGAGGGGCACTGCCCGGTTCTCTTCTCCTCATCTTCTCTCTCGTCTCTTCTCCTCCAGCTGCAGACATGACTCTGGATTGGAAACCAGGTGATCTGATCTTCGCCAAGATGAAGGGTTACCCTCACTGGCCCGCGAGAGTGAGTCCGCAGCTCGATCAGGGGTCCAATCAGATCAGAGAGCATCTAGGGCTAAACTTGTTATTTGTTATTAATCAACACAGCTTTATATCGTCCCAGACTTTTTATTCGGCAAAAATACCAAACGTTTACTACTAATATGTGAATTTTAGACTGCTTTAGCGGGTGACTGACAAAAGTTGGTTGATGCAGATAAATCAGAATCTGTGTTTATTTTTGCAGATAGGGAAACTTTTACTGTAGATAATGATGCAGAGAGTCTGTGCATTTATGTAAACAACAAAAGTTCCACATATTTAGGTGTATTTCCCTTCTATTTGTAGGTATTTATGATAAAATGTATGGTTAAACTGTAAAATATCAAACTATAAAAAGACAAGAAACAAATCTTTGGATTTCACACTGGTGGTTGTTCTGTTGGAAATGATATCATGACTTTCAGAAGGAAGCTGCTTTTACTTTCAAACACAGGTGCAAAAATCCACCTGAATCCCAAATAACCAACAATCACAAACTCATCAAACGCCTGAGGAAAATATACAATTTTTCTGTGTGTTTATGGCTGTAAGAGAATATCTTGTTTCTCTCTCATCAGATCGATGAAGTCCCCGACGGAGCTGTGAAGCCATCCAACATCAAGTTCCCCATCTTCTTCTTCGGTACCCATGAAACGTTAGTACAGCTCCTCTCCTGTGGCTGAGGATTTGTCATTGTATCTGATCAGGACAAGTAGTATTTAATATGTTGATGAGTCTGAGGAGCCAGGAAACATCTGGTGAACTAATGATAGATAGATAGAAAACCATGACACTATTTAAATTATGTAGTCAATTTGAGTTTTCCATATAGATAGTTAACATAATAAACTGCTTCTACACAGGATTTATATGTGGAAGTAAAGATAAATCAGAAGAGTTCTGACTCATCTTGATGCATGTGAATATTTGGGACTTCATGGGAATAAATAAGCACTGAGCAGTTCCATGGAGGCTGATGAATTTTTTTATTTATCATTTCCAGTATAAATTTAAAGTTTAAAGCACAGGCGATTAATGAAATCACATTATAAACATGAATTTAAATGGTAAATGACCACGTTCATAAGAGCCTTTTATCCGTTGTGTCTCTTTAGCTTTATTGTGGCGTTTTGAATGTGTTTCTTTTAACGCCATCAATGTTTGATGAGTGTCTGAATAGAGTTACCTTGTCTGTTCTGTCTGTGCTGCTCCGCCGTCTCTTAGTAAACACGCTACATTTGTAATGCCTCAGGAAGTATTAAATGGACAAACAGCCTCAAAATGATCTTCCCTCCACCAGAGCCTTCCTCGGCCCGAAAGACGTCTTCCCCTACCATCCCAACAAGGAGAAGTACGCCAAGCCCAACAAGAGGAAAGGCTTCAACGAAGGACTGTGGGAGATCGAGAACAACCCAAAGGTGGAGCTCACCGCGCCCAAGGTTTGTCGGCTTCCTCTTTGTTTCCACCAAAATAAGTTTTGATATTCATCCCCCAGAAGTCGGTGTAAAGCTCGGCTGCAGCTCAGATCTCGATTTACGGCCCCTGTTTTTTTTTCTTTCTCTGTTTGAGACGATTTGTGGATTTTGTTTTTGCTTTTATCATCACTTTCTGACCCGGGTTCCTTCCCCTGAATATCTCAAGGAAACCAAAGACATTTCTTTTTGATGATTATTTTCAGCTGCTAGGGAGAAGTTGGGGTAAGATAACTTGAACTTGCTCCAGAGAACATCTGCAGAATTGAGTCTGGGGTTTCTCCAGAGTTTACCTTTCACACATGAACAAAGCAGCAGGAAAGCAGGCAGTGAAATGTGTATATTTATTTTTATTAATTCCACTTCTACGTGTTTTTGGCGTCTGCCCTTATCACCAGAAACGCTCTTGACATCTTTGTCTGCATCTTCTAGGTGTGTGCCTCAGCTATTTCATCCTGAGATGTTTGTATCCTTTTTTTGTGTTTGCGTTTTTGCGTCTATCCTGTGTTTGAAACATCAACCCCTCTTGTGAAACCTCTGGAGGATCTCACGGCTCATCCGGTCAGTCTCAGGAGTTTAGACCTGGAGGGCTGACAGGAGAAACTCTGGAGAAAGTCCAGTCCCTTTCACTCTGACATTTGCGTTCTCATATTCAGCCCCTACGGAGAACATCAGGAGACTATCAGGAGTTAACTGGAGGTCTGACAGCAGCTTCCATTTTTAATCCACTGTATTTCCCTCTTGTTTGAAGCCGGTTCCTCCTGGATGTTTTCCTGAGAAGGACTCAGACAGCGGTCCTGAAGGAGAGGAGGACGCTGACGACAAGGGGGTAAAACCCAAAGTAAGTTATTTTTGTCTTCATAATATCTCAGAACCCAGTCGCCTCACTGCGTTGAGCTGCCAGTGGTTTGTACCTGTGTTGTCAGCTTCTTTCTTCTTTTGCTCTCTTTCTCTCTAATGTGTGTCTGCTTCTTACTGAACTACACAGCAGACAAATGGCACCTTATACTGATAGATTGAGAGAAGGCCACCACGCTAACTTCTCTCCCTTTCAAGACTGGCTTACCCCACCACACTGCGTCCTATGCTGTGTCTCGGGTGCATTCAGGTTCCAGGAAGTGAGGCTGAGCAGGAGAATGAGAATGAGGAGGAGGAGGATGAGGAGATGGAGGAGGAGATGGAGATGGAGGAGAAAGGGTCTCTGATGTCTGAGCAGGGTCCTCGGGACCAGGATGTACGTACTTTGCATGCTGGGATATTCTAAAGCCGTGGAAACCCCGTTGGAAAGCATGTGACACTTGGTGGTTTCTTTGAATTGGTTTGTTTCTGTTTTGGATTTAAACTCTTTGTTGGTGGCCACACTTTTCCTGGTGCTTGGTGTTTGGATTCAAGTTTGTGGCCTGGGCCTGAGGTGATGAATGTCTTACAGATAGAGTGATGTGAGAAATCAGTCCCTATTGTTTCCAGTGAAATGATTTAAGGTTATATAACGCCAGGTAAGATCATGCTAGTCCACTGGAAATTGTGCTAATGTCAGTGGGACACCAACTCTGTGTGACTAATAGGATACGTGTGTGTTTGTCTCTCTGTTTTACCACCTTGACAACTTGTGTTGGCGTTTTCCATTTCCTGCTTTTTCTCTATCCTACTGTTTGCATTGTGTTGACAGAAGTTTACTTTTGCATGGTTTTCTCTGTGGTTTGGATAAAGGTAAGTTGTAAATCACTTACTGTCTGTGTGTTTTCAACAGATGCAGAGGGCCTCAGTTTATTTAAGGAAATGATTTTGAATATACTTTAACAAGCATTTCAAGATGTTTCGTCCCAGTTTTGGGAATAAAGTATAACTAAATGAGCTAGACCTGGATTTTTGGGGACTGATGCTTATACACTTTAATATAGAGTAAACAAATCATATATATATCTTAAAAAGGAAATTGGCTATGATAAGATAGTGTCATCAAACCCATATAAAAAAGAAATGCAATTCAAACTTAATATTTTACAGTTTAATACCAAGGGACTGGATAGATGTTATGTAGTTGTTGTTTGCATCTAAAGAGCTTATAGACAAAACTAACGAAGGTGTCTCACTTTAGGGAGCTGCTCAGAAAGAACCCACAGATGTTGTTAAACCCAAGAGAGGAAGAAAGAAAAAGGTTGGTAGAATCGTTAATTTGTTTTCTTATTAAATGTTTGAATATTTAGGAAACATTTTTATATAATGATGTTTCTTTTCCCCTCCAGACTGACCCTGACCAGGAGCCTGAGAAGGACGATGCTCCTGTCAGTCCTGTTAGTCCTTCAGGTAGAATCTGCCCCCTCTGATACTGCTCTTATAATACTGTCAATGACTTTGTGCCATGAGGAAGATGAATGATCTCTTGTTTGTTTAATGCATGAGAGTAACAGTGAGACAGACTTTAATTCAACTTTATAGTTTGGTCCATGTCTCACCCAGAAATATGCAGGAGGCAGGGTTTATGATGTGTACTGCAGCCATCCACAAGGGGGCGACCAACAGGATTTTGCTTCACTTGGAACGTTTACATGTTGCCATCTCTACATACAGTTCTTACATTCATTGCATTTTTGGTGTATGTATGTTCTGTGATCAGGTGCAGAGGCTCCAAAACGAAGAGGCAGGAAGCCCAAAAGTGAGAAGATGCTTCTGCTCCAGCAGCAGAACGACCAGCAGGGCTCAGGAAGTGAAATGTAAACGCATGAATATTTTGAACACACCTTTACCCAAGGTTCTTACATGTTTTGCTTCTGGAAGGAAAGAGATGTAAATTTATATCCAAAGACAATAAACCATATTCAGCTTCTTTCTAAGATGCACAGGCAGAGTAAAAAGAGGAGTAGACACCCAAAGCATCAAATCTCTGCTTTCAACTAAGTTTGCTCTCAACTTTCGTTCATAAACATATTGGTCGATATTGACTTTTCTTCTGGAGCAGCTTTATTTCATCTGCTTTCCATTTTCCTTTTTAAGCCTCTAAGAGAAATGTCCTTCCCTCTTGACTTAGGGACACTGCTGAGGCCGAGAGAAAGAGAAAGAGGGCACCGGAGGACAAGTCCAAGAGCGGAGAGGAGGAGAAGAGAAAGAAGAGGGAGGACAGCAAAGGAAAGGAGGCAGAATTGAAGGAGCCGGAAGCCAAGAAGAAGAAGCAGTCCAAGGAGGACGGCTCGTCTGGCTCTGACGATGAAGAGGCAGGTGTCCTCACAGTTTGAATTCATCAGCTTTGAAACAGCAGCATTTTTATTTTACTAACAAGATGGAAATGTAAAGGAAGTCTGTGTCTGTTTTTGTGTTCATGTGATGTTATTTATTTATTATTTCAGAAAAATAAAGGCAGAAAGAAACAGCAAAGCTCAGAGACGGACAAAGACGCCCGGCGGAGGAAAGCAGATGAAATAAGAGAGTGAGCGACCGAACGAGTGAAAGTCAGACAAGTGACTTCTCCTTTATTTTTGCAGCCAAATGCCCGAAAGTCCTAACATTTACAATTATATGGAGAGAAAAGCTAAATATTAACTTAAATATGAATTGTCAACTACGTGCGTTTGTACTATTTATGACACAACACCCAAACAAACTTGTCTTACAGGCCGAACAAGGAGGAAGGGAAGAAAAATGAAGAGAAGATGGGAGTAAAGAAAAAAGGTAATAAATCATTGGAGCTACCGAGGAGGTTATGTTTCATAATCAGACAGTCTCAGGTGTCACAGGTGCTGATCTTCTGAATGGCAGCAACATTTCGAGAATCACCACCTCTATAGAAATATCTCTTCAAAGTAAAAGCATGTTCGTTTTGTTGGTGCAATGATTTATTTTCAGTGCTTTGATTTTGAAAAGTTGTGAATTTGCAGATGAGTAAATCAATCAAACTTCTATATAAACCACATGAAAACCATTGACTATATAATCTTCGCTGCAGCTAAACCAGGTAGGATGAACACAAAGTTTTCTAACCATAGATTGTTTGGCACAGTGTCCAGCGCACAAACAATTATAAAGTGACATTATATTGAAGGACTGTATGAGGAGGTGTCACTAATGATGATGAATAGTTATTCATCATCATTAAGTAGCTCTGGAGCATTTACACGGGACAAGAAAACAACGTTCCAGCCAGGCAGGTTTAGAACTAATTTAAAAGTTAATGTGAACCCTTGTTATGGCTCATAATCTCTCACATGCTTTTTGGAGTCTTGATTTCAGTGAATTTCAGTGTAAAGGTCTTTTCTCTTTTAATTTGGTCCACGTGTCATTGCTTAGTTCTATGAACATTAACAACATCAGCTGAAACATTTCCATGACAACGTTGTTTTTGTCTTTTCCCTCAGAACTGTCGACTGACTTGAAACTCCAGAGACTGCACAGCGAAATCAAGATTTCACTGAAAATTGACA
Organism: Pseudopleuronectes americanus; assembly: GCA_038501795.1. NCBI lineage: Eukaryota > Metazoa > Chordata > Actinopteri > Pleuronectiformes > Pleuronectidae > Pseudopleuronectes > Pseudopleuronectes americanus. The sequence goes on from CM076721.1 coordinate 6,776,483, forward strand.
ACCCTGTAAGTGCATCATGCATCATGCAGCTGCTCGCAACTTCTATAAAACTATGTTTGTCCATTGATCCCCTCTGAGGCGAACTGACCAAACCCAAAGGCTCAGTCTCCCATCCCTGTTGTCTCCCCTCTTCTCCGGTCCACCTCTGCAGGATGTGAAGAAGTGCTTGGACGCATTAGATGAGATCGGCGCCCTTCAGGTCACAACCCAGCACCTGCAGAAACACAGTGAACTCATTGCCACGCTCAAAAAGGTACAATGATTCCCCTTCAATAAATGTAGAACCACTAGAAAACAGAATGAATGGGATTTTTTTATCAAAACAGACACGACACACTGTGAGGTTTGCTTTCATGTTGCTGATATGAACGAAAGCACTTCACATTCTCAGAAAAGCCTTTTGACTTTGAGATGTTATATTCGATCTAACAGCTTTTTGGCTTTGATTATGATGCATGCATGTTTTTCTTCATGTTCAAGATTCGCAGGTTCAAGGCCAGTCAGGACATCATGGACAAGGCCACCATGTTGTATAACAAATTTAAGAGCATGTTCCTGGTTGGAGAAGGCGACTGCGTGCTCAGCCAGGTCCTCAACAAGTCCTTAGCTGAGCAACGGCAGCACGAAGAAGCCAAGAAAGGAGCAATGAAGAGAGTTGAACAAGCCAAGGAAAACCACTCAGGTACTGCCCCTCTTAAATTCACTCCTTCATGCTGCCGCTTGTATTTGGCTACAACCTGGGATGTTCATCACTAACCATTAATTAAATATAACTTCATTTGGTCCGAATTAATATTACAAGAAAGCTCTAATGGGTTCTATAAGGATGCCACTATGTTAGAATTCTACGCAAGAGTTTTAGGGCCAGGCAAAACTAACTAAAGCTGAGATCCTAGACTTACATTGAAATTTCGAGATTTGAAGAATATAGTTAAACTACACCATTAATGTTTATACATTTCTGCTTCTACAAAATATAACTGTTGTTCAGAATCAGTTTTAACTAGAATGCCGCAAAATCTGTTTTAACTAGAATGCCGCTCAGTAGATAAAATGTCTCCACCAGAGCTGCTTGTGAAACCACATTTAAAGTCACAAGATCAGGGTTTTTATTTCCATCTGAACCAATTTACTCAAACTCATAAATGTCTTATTTTTCACATCAAAATCTGTTCATTATTTTTCCGAGAATTCAGTGAAATTGGTAAGACTCAAACGAAGACAGTCTCATAATTTTTAAGAAACTGAAAAGGAATTCCTGGATCTGCCCCCTGATCCAGATCAGCACTTAAATGTAATGAGTTCTCCTCTGATTCATAACAAGTCCTTCCACCAGGTTTCATGAGAATCTGCTCAGTAGTTTTAATCCTTCTACAGGGTTCCTACAGTCATGAAAAGTTATGGAATTTTAAAATGTGTTTTTTCCAGGCCTTGAAAAGTCATGGAAAAAAATAAAATCCAAAAAGTTTTGGAAAAGTCAAGGAAATTTGTTATATTCATATTTTCATGTTGTTCATTTACGCTGAGTTTTAAATAAAATTCAAATGCTTTTAAAGAAATGCGCTCAAAATATAAGCAGGCATACTTGGGTTTGTGTAATTTAAGGTATACTGTATGCCTTGGAATTCTCATTGTTAGTTTAAATAATACATTTTGTCACTTTTTCGCGTATACACCGAGATTTCACAAAATGTTTGGTCATGGAAATTTGGTTTAAAGTTATTGAAAAGTCATGGGAAAAGTCATGGAAATCCATTGGTCAAAATGTGTATGAACCCTGCTTCTAACCAACAAACAAACGCAGATGCAAACAGAACCTCCTCAGTGAAGACAACGAGTAAAGGATTCATCTTTCACCACATTAACTCAGTGAGATATAATCAGTATGAGTTCTGTGAAGAGATTGTCTTCACTCCTCTAACTGGATTCATTACCAGAGGAGTTGACTTTAAGGCCGGTCATTGATAATGACCACTGTTGTATGTATGTTTCAAATGCTCTCGATACACACAGGAAGTGTACAAGTGATGCTCGGGTGTTGATGAATCCGTTGTGACACATGAGACCCAAGTGGAGAAAGGAGACCTTTATGTGCTGTGGGTCCGTTTCATCTCTTCTCTCCAGGTCCACGTCATCTGTGGTTGACTTTCACATTTAGTAGAAACACACGGACAGTAATCGGAGCAGCCACATCCTCGCCTAACGTCTCTTTTTACAGCTGCTCATGCTGAACCTCCAGCCGAATGACTGCCTCAGTGAAAGGTCTCTTTCTGGAGCGAGGCATGACAAATGGACGGAAAATCCTCTTTATCTCCGTAAGGTCTGGGGCTCGGCATGTGTCGTCACATGCCCGTGTGAGCTCTTGCATCTGCGGTGGTTTAGGTTATGCAGTTACGTTTTTTTTGCCTGACTTGAGCCTGTGTGTGTCTCTGTGCTCTGCCCTGAAGACAAGATGATGAATGGTGATGCCGGCCCCGACGAGAAGAAGCAGGAGACGGAGAAGCTGCTGGAAGACGCCTCAGCTGGAGAAAATCACAGGTAGACCAACTAAATACATACCGAAACCAAATTGTATGAACGGAGCAGGTGAATATAATGTGTTCTGTTTAATATCATAAGAAATGAGCAATGAGAGCATTTCGGTACATCAAGAATCACTAAAGCTGCTTTCAGACGTGCACTGAAGTTTCCAGAGGGGATGTACGTGAAAATGTACTCAACTAAAGAATAATATTGACTTTTCTACTTGAATAAAAGTCAGTTTTACGTTTATCTAAAGTACTGAAAGTAATTTTTAAGTTTATCTAAAGTACTAAAAGTAAAAGTAATTTCAGCATGTTGCCTATTCCGTTACACAACTGACTCTCGGAGTTTACCAGAAGTCATGTCTGAAAACTTGATTGTCGAGTAAAAACATAAAATACAATATATCCATGAAATAAAGGCTTAATATTTGCCTGAGATAAAAACCCTTAATCAGTTTATTTAGAGAACATTCACAGTGTTAAGAAAGTTCCTAGATTTCAAAGGCGAGCTTGTCAAAGACATACACATCTCAAAAATTGTCTTGAGGAGAAAGTTGAATGATTGTTACCATAATTTTCCATCTTTTTTTAACCAGACAGAGAAGTTGAGCTCTACACCTGACTGGTCCCAAACCAGCTTGAGATTCCATAACCCAGGATGGACTCAGTGGTTGCGCTGTAAAAATGATTAATACATTAAACATCATAGCCTGGTCATTTGCTGTAGGTTTTCAAATCGGCCCATAAAAGTGGATACACATTTTTTTGTTTGCGGCCCCCCTTCAAGTACCACATGACGTACATGTGTCGCACATGTTACACAAGAAGGGCTGTAAAAATGAAAGTCCTGATCAGCTGGCTCGGAGACGTTCTGCTAAATCACTCTCTATTTCTCAGCATGTCAACCACACTCACAGAAAGCCCACAAGCAACAATGTGTGAGTCAGGACTCTGAGAGAGAGAGAGAGAGAGAGAGTCACGACGCTAACTCCGGGCTCTGTGCCTCCTGTCGTTCAATGCAATCTCTCGGGTCCCGAGGGCGTGTTCCTCACATCCTGAGATATATGAGCTTCCACTAGCAATTACACCTTCGGCATTATGATAGAGTAGAGTGGTTTGTGAGGACAGGATCTATCGCTCCCATGGAAATTAACCGGCACACCGACGCACAACTTCTGTGACTTATTTCCATGTCCATCAAATTCAACAGCACTTTTGAGTGGAGTGTATTTTTCTCTTTCTCAGATGTAAACTCTGCAGCATTCAGTGTTCTACAGTGCGTCTGGAGAGGATTCACAGCGCTTCACTTTTTCTACATTATAACTAAAACTGCAGGAGGACGTACAGTGCATACGGAAAGTTTTCACAGCGCTTCACTTTTAGTTATGTTACAGCCTTATTCCAAAATGGAGTAAATTCACAAACCAACCCATGAAGTCCCAGGAATTGTCTGTAGACCTCCGAGACAGGGTTGTATCGAGTCACAGATCTGGGGAAAGGTACAGAAACATGTCTGCAGAAGGTCCCAATGAGCACAGGGGCCTCCATCATCTGTAAATGATAGAAGTTCGGAACCACCAGGATTTATACAATCTTTTTTCACCTTGTCATTATGGGGTATTGTGTGTAGAATTCTGAGGAAAAAAATGAATTTAAATCATTTGGGAATAAGGCTGTAACATAACTAAAAGTGAAGCGCTGTGAAAACTTTCCGTATGCACTGTACGTCCTCCTGCAGTTTTCTCACTCTTTCACAGACTTTCGTCTTCTGTTGAGTACCGACGCTAAATCTACAATGTTCTGCAGAAAAAATTTAACATTTGTTAAACAACAATTCTAGATTTGTTTTAGGTGGTTTGATTGACTGCACAGGAAACTTATATTTAATTCTTGGTTTTGGTCTTTTAATAGGACAAACTCACAAAAAGAACCATAAAATATTACCTGCTGTATCTTTAATGTTCTTCCATTAAAACTGTCTACATTTGAAACCTGTTTGTTTTCTCTGCAGTGCCCCTGAAGCTCAGGAGGAGTCTACCTGAGTGTGGTCTGTTGCTGCTGCGCTCCTCTGTCCACACTGAGCTCCCCCACTGGGATCTCCTCCTGTCCACCTCCTCTCGATGACCAATAACAAACTCTGGTTTCCAGATTCCTGACGGCCTTCTGTCGGATTTGCTGCTCTAAGGCTTCAGTGACCCTCCAGCCCCGATAACCACTGACCACACGGTTTATTTTTGTACTTTGTGTTTTCTTTACCTTTCTGGCTCCTCATACAAGCATCTGTTGAATCTGGTGAACAGTGTGAAGAGTTAGCACTTGTAGATCTGTAGCGCTGAGAACTTATTGTTCTCTCTTTCACATTTAAGTAAGGTTTTTGACATTTACACAATCAATGGTTTAATGTTAGCTTCAGCTTAAGTTATATTGAAGTACGGAGGCCACATACACCGTCGCCACATCCACTGATATTAGCTGCATCATCGTTTCATAGACGCATCACTTCAGATACGCACACTGAAGATTCTGGAGTTTGCCAAAGTTTATTTTGCCAAGAAAATGCTTTATTCTCAACCATGTTCAAGTGTCTGTTTTAAGGATGTGGTTTTTGTTTCCTTTTAACAAAGTGTAGATGTAAATAAGAGTATTTTTGTGCCTGTCTGACGACCTGTTTCAGCCTCCATTAATAAAGTAGAACATATAGTAACACTTTTCGTCTGTAATCATGTTTTTGGGAAAAAAGACCTCACAAAGTTCATTCATTCGATTCTCAGTTCAATTTGACTAGCGGTTATTGCTGCTCGAGCTGCTATTAATATACTTTAGTTCTGTTGCATCCATGAGACTAAATTTGATTAACTGGGATGTGTGGCAGTTTTCACTCATTTAACTGAATCCTCTTCAAAATGTAATGGGTTCTTCTCTGGGTAAACGAGATGTCATGGAAATCGATACAAATTCTGAGTTATCATCCCGGAATTGAAATGAAACCTTTGATATATGATCGAACACCAGGCTGAAAAGTGGTGTAGTGCCATCTATGAGTCTCCAGCCCATTCACCTCTGACCATGTGGACAGGTCTATGTTCAGTTGAACCTATATTCACACCTAACAGTGATGTCACAGGGTCCTGGATCACACCTTTTTATATCACTGCATCAAGGGTAAAAGGGGTTTCCACCAGAGTTCAGCAACACAAAGATGATTTTCAGATTTTAGGGCATTTAGGATCAAATGTGGGACAAATATTCACAGCCTAGTAATGACTATCAGTAAACTTAGTAAAGTACTCAAATGGGTTATACCGCTGTTTACTGGGCTGTTTGAAAGAGTTACTCATGTTGAGTATGTTTTACATTAAATGACCCACTCACAGTGAAATGGTTGCTGTTGGTTTGACTTGATACAGCTCGTTAAGGTTCCAGTCATAGAATCATTGTGTCAATGACAAACTGAGGCAGATGTAAGAAGCTATGTTTGTGTTTCCTAAGGAAGTTCAATGTTTTTAATGCAGACATAAAAAGAATGTCCTTGTTCTACAAGTCCTTTATTCAGTATTATGTTCTCTATTATTATTCATATTGTTCCATCAATGGGAAGAAAGTTAAACAATTCCGTATTTGAAATTCAATGAAGAATAAGCAGTACATTTGACCATTTATTTCAAACAGAAATATAAAAAAACAGAACGAACATAAATAAACAAATGCAAAAGAACGTTTTTTGTGAAAAAACAAAGACATCTAACTGTATTATACAGCAGTAAATCAGTGACTGGACCCGGTCACTCCAGAGCAGCTTCAGTTGAAGGCCCCTCGGTCCACGTAGGGATAGGCCTGGAAGTCTCCCAGCTTGTTGCCGGCTTCGTCGTAGTGAAGCGTCCGGAAACACTTGTCACAGAAGAGACACGGGTGACTGGGAGCAAACTCGTCGTTGGCGGTAAACCATCTGCAAAAACCAAATGATGTGAGATGAAGTTCAAAAAAGGATAAAAGCTGACATATCGTGTATCTTATCTTGTTTTAATACACACCTTCCAATGAAGATATGGCAAACGGCACACTTCTGCGTGGTGACTCTGTGTTTGTGAGTGAGGAGCGGATACAGCTCCTTGTCCAGGCAGTCGTTCTTGTGCGTCAGTCTGCAAATATGGGAAGATGGGGAGAGAGAAAAAGGGGCCAGGCCCATTTCTTAGAGGTTGTGAGTGATGCGAACAGAGATTTGTTTCACATTTGTAATGTTAAGAGCTGCTTTCATGTGTGGTTACCCTGTTCGCACCAGCTAATCGACTCATATACATTTACGATCTATTGGGATGAAACCGAATGAGCTTTAAAGTCTTGTGACAGAAGAATCTGAACACAACGTGCTTTCTTTCCCATATGCTTGTTGAGATAATACAGAGATTCAGACAGTATCCTGATCACATCAGGAGTTTAACTTTTCATGACAGGCTAGACTTATCCTAGATGATCTGCTCATTTGTGGCAAATTTCAATTTTGAAAAGTTCATAAACCTGTTTACATTTGTGTCTTCTCCTTATTTTTGTATTGACATATGATTTATTGGAAGGGGTCTGCGCCTCACAATCAATTTTAACATTTGGTTTTACTTTATTTTTTCTTGTGTTGGTGTTTAGAAAGCAATAATTATGATAGTATATTTTGTCAAGCAAACATTTGGTGACCTCAACGTCACCTTTGTCTCTGCAAAATTGGGCTTTTTCGCTTTTTCACACTTATCTGCTGAAGCACTCATGTCATGTGCTGGAGGAGAAGATAAAGGGGAGACTCACTAATGTCAACCTGCTGGTGGTGCTACAGCAAAGTCAGGGGGATCATAGAAGTTATTAGGACGATCTGCTGGTTGGAGAAGACTTTTCAACTCTGCCAGAACTAACTTTAATAACCCTTGTGTTTTAGATGTTAGAGCCACTCCGAGGGAAGGGGCTGTTATGGCTGATGCTCAACACACTCTTCACCCACAGTTTGGTCTCTGAAAACATAGCACCTCAGGCTTCAGCTGAAGAACAACATAGTACTAGCTGCAGTAATGACCTGACGTCTGTGATGATGACGAGGTGTTCGCAGTCTCCCTGGTGACAGTAGAGGTACGGGAAGCCCACTTTCACATTCAGATCTGCGAAGCGCGTGTCCTCCATCTTGGCCTGGCTGTAGGACGGGAAGTTTCGGGTCTTTGCCCATTCAATCGTCGTCCTGTCGTGAAAAAGGAAGTAGATCTCAGATATGTACATTTGAGGTTATACATCACATTATGCTCAGTTTCAATCCCGAGGTTCTGCTGGCATCATGTTCATGTCTTTCTCATGGAATGGTCTTTCAGTGACAGAGCTTCTTTCTCATGATCTTTAAAGGGATATGACTCTAGGGAACAGATCATTTGAATACTGTGATATTGGATTTAAAGTTAACGAATGAAGACTAATTAGCCAGAGAGCATTCTTTGTCTTCTGCTGCAGCACTTCTCCAACATCTCTCTCTCTCTCTCTCTCAGCAGCAGTTTTCAGGGTGACTCCAAACAAGCATCTAATTCATGATTCGTTGCAACAAGCCGACGTGACCCTGAATCATTGCGATGCTATTTTGATGTGGCTAATTTGTACTTTACTTGACAGTCATGAACCAGAGAACGAGGGCTTGGCCTATTAACATTACATAAGCAGGCAAACAGGAAAATAGATTTTTGGATCATTTATCATTTAGGTCATTTTCCCAAAAATGTGCTAAACCCTACGTCTCAAACTTGATTTGCCTCTTGCCTCCATTTGAAACCAAACAGGCTCAGATCATTAGTTTAACCGCACATGACTCCAATTGCTGTATCATCAGTTAATGCAGAGTCAGGACGGGTCCCTTATCAACTCAAACACATGGAGTCAGGGGGAACCTTGTACTCAGGGTTAAATATGTATGCAATTGATAGTAACACCAGTTCTCCCTCTAATGTCGGTCTGTCCTGTGGTTTTGTCTTGGTGAGTTAATTTCTGAGGATCCTGGGTGAGGGGCAAGAACCACAGAACCATCTAATCGTCCGAAACCGACGTGAATATTGTCTCATGACTTTATCTTGCATTAACATGCGTTTTTTGACAATCAGATTCAATCAGACAGCTCTCGACCACAAAGAAGTACAAAGTGGAAATGCATCCAAGACGTCCTGGGATGGTCAGGGACACATTGGGACCACATTGAACAAGTACCAGTATACCAGGTGAGAACATGGGCACCTGCAAATGGACGCTTGAGCTCTCCTGCATCAGCCGTGAATGTACAACCGAGCGCTCGACCTCCATCAGGCGCTTTTACCTAACATTGTCACAGACCGACATACAGTTTATGAGAACTGTTGAAAGTTAATGAATGAAGAATAATGTATTTTTGTGGAAGCAGAAGCAAATCGCTTCATTTACAACAATTTTCTCAACTGAAGTTTTTAGGGCATTTTATCGTGAGAATGGAAGCGGATCATCAGCAATGTTCTGCCCTAAATACCGTGGCCAGTCTGCTTATGACTAAGATTATTGTAGATCAGTGGTCACCAACCTTTTCGAACCCAAGATCACTTTTTAAAAGTCGAGATCTACCAGCCTGATATCTTCCAAAAAAAACCCACTTAGGATCATATTTGTTATTTTTGGCAGTTTGTGTTAAAGGCTGAATGAACAAGAACTAAACATACACAAAGAGAGGCAGTTATGCAACTTTTTCTATTCAATGCAGAATATTCAAATTGATATCAATTCATATTTACAAAGCACAATATGTAGCCTCTCAGTTCCACATTATGTTCTGCAGATAGGCTTCGATTTGAATATGGCCACAAATATGATTATTGCCTTGTATGAAAGAAGTCCCTTGTACTCAAATAAATACCAGTAGTACACAGTATGAAGCCGTGCATCTTCCGCTCATGCAAATATTTCACAATAAAAAAACCTTTTTAAACAAGGGAATGGAATCCATTAACAGAAACGCTGGAGTGCCTTTATCTTGAAAAGGCATTCAGAAAGTGCTGCAATGATTTGTTTTTGACATTAACTCATCAGAAAAACATTAAAACTCAGGTGAGATAATTTTCTCTGTTTATTCTGCTGTGAACCACGATGTTTATCTGTTTACAACACAAATGTATTTACAACACTTTCCGAACCCGTTTCGAGGTGAAAGCACACCAGGGGTTCACTTTCTGAATCCACTCATTTGTTCCAACCGAGCTATGATTGCTATCGACAGACCGAAAGATCCACATCTTCATACCTCACATTCAGTTTGGTACATGAACCAACTTGTCGTTGAAGGAAACGCAGGAGACAAAGCAGCCGCCAGTAGCACACACACACAGCGCGTGTGAAAAACAGACAACACGCACACAGCTGATCTGCGCCGCGACGACAACCAGTGAGTCCAGATAGTCGGGGGATCGACAGTGAAGACTGGTAGACCGCGATCGACGGGGTTGGCGACCACTGTTGTAGATAACATGAGCAGCAGGCCGGGACGTTTTTAATCCCAACAGGAATCACAAGGAGTCAGTAAAGGCAGCCGTTCCAGCTGAGATGAGAGGTTCGTGCTGAATGCGTAAGCTGCACTGTTACCAGCAGCGTGACAGGGACCTCTGTGAGACAACTGTTGTTATTTTTACATTAATCGTGGAGAGACCTTAAAGATGGAGCATGATGCTTCAGTTGTGTCTCAACGAAAAAATTACTGACAGGTTTTTTTTGGAGTATTTAAACTAACAAGGAGGGAGAGAAATATTCCTTTCAACTATATGAAAATAGATATTTGGATGTCAGCACCAGCCCTCCATTGGCCTATTTTCTTTGAACCCCACACACATTTAAAGGGTTCGAGACAGAACTTACATGCTGATGTCTTGACACTCTGGGTACCTCATGTCGTTGTAGAAAACGCCCTCGAAGAAAAAGAAGGCTGACTTGTAGTGATCCTGAAAACACAACACATGGAAATATAAACCTCTGTGTATCCAGCGTATGACCGAATAGATATGGACGGATCTTGCACGGCGCTTGGAGTTTCAGAAGTTGACTCACTTTGCTGATGAAGTCTGGAGCGATGTTTGGCGTGTTGCTGAACTCGCCGCACACCTGCAGGTCGCTGACGCAGCAAATGGCGTCCCTGAACTCCGCCAAGCTGTGGGAGCCCGTCATCAGCAAAGTCATGTGGGGTCGGACGTAGTGAAACTGAGGGGAGAATCAACACAAATCTTTCAGGGTGACGTGAGGACACAAGAAACTGTGTGTGTGTGTGTGTGTGAAGAGGCAGGTGTTTTGACGCTTTTTGAATCCATGAGGGGGGAAAACATGGCAAACACTCACTTTATCATAGCTGGCAGGGTAGTAGACGTTGACGGTCAGAATGACTTCTCCCTCCGGCAGCAAGTCATCCACTGCTTCTGGTTTCATACCATAAGTTAAACGCTCCTGGAAATCAAACAAGGAACCAGGCCGAGTGATACAAGGTCTTGCACCTCCTCTGTTCAAATCTTCTCTGTGGAATCTATGGCAGCATTTCAGGAAAAAACTCCAGTGGACTCACCAGTTCATTGGCGTAGAGGTCATGTCTGTTCTTAGTGATTTTCAGAGAAGCCTTATAATCTTGTTTCTTCTTCCTTTCTCTATTAGAATCAAAACACAGATAGGTTAACATGGATTTGATTAAACGCTGATGGGACGTAGTATACTGTAGATTGTGTGACAGCTGAGAAAGGTTCCTACATCAGTGTTTGAAGCGTCGGGTTCGGAGGCACCACCTCCGGGTCGGGCTGCTCGTCCTCAGGATGGCACCGGAGTGAATCGATACTGAAAGAGACAGAAAGAAAAACAAAGTCCTGTGATACTTTTGCAAAGCACTGAAGGATTGTATTTGGAGAGGAAGAAAGTTTCTGGCAGCTTTTGTATCGTCTTCTGCTTCACGAGGGACCTTTACTTGTTACTAGGGCTTTTTTTTAAATCTAGTAAATTATTGGATTATTATTATTAATCTTTTTACCAATTTCCCACAGAGTAAAACATGGCTCTTGTTGAAAATAATCATGGCTGGATTGAATTTGAGGGGACTGTTGCTTGGCCTTGGTGGAAGTATGTGCTCTACTGGGAGCCAATCTAGTTTTTTAATGGTTTAAGAAAAAAAAAGATTTAGTCCCAACACTTTGACACATGCAATATTTATTCTGTCTGTCTTTGTGTTGTCACGATGGTCTTAATGTAAATATGTCTATTCCCCCTGTTAGAGCTACAGTTTAAAATAGCAAGCAACTGGCTGCAACTTATGAGCACTTTGATAGTTCTTTCTATAAACTATAAACCATCAATAAACTGATTAAATAATCCTTTAGAGCCGCAGCTGACGTCACTGGATTTCCAGGTTTTACTCAACCAACATTCTCGAGCCTGATGAATGACTTGAGCCGTTAATCGGTTATCACAACTGAAGATCTTTCAGAGAACTGATCGAGTTATCAATAACCTTTTTATCACTTCAAGCGGCAGGGTGTGAATAAATAAATCCATCATAACAACCGCAGCTTCCTGATAGTCAGGAGGATACTTTGATGGTCTTCCAAGAAACACCGTCCTCACTGTGTCAGCAGAGACAGTCTCATAATACTCACCCGGGCAGATTATCAATAGTATTTCTTATTGTGCTTATTAACAGAATATTCTGAGACCGACTTTTATTCTTGGAAATCATTTTCTGGCGCTTATTTGTATTCTAGTTACATGATATTTTTGACATTTCATTTTTCTTTTTATTGTTCCCATTCTTCTTATTTCTATTCCCTGCTTGTAGGTGGTACTGTATTTATATTGCTTTTACTTATAATTTGTTTGTAACAATTGCCATCTGCGTTGTTAACCAATGCATGGATCTGATAAAATTGCTTCTTCCACATGAACACGCTCGTGGATCGTGGACTATGATCACAAAACAATATGCCTGCTCATATATTCCGCCATGAGTTGACAAGAGCTCCCTCCATCTCTATCACACATTTCCTTACGTATTAACACAAATGCTGTTATTTTGTTGATGTGTTCAGGAACACGTGACATGTGTGTCTCTGAGGTTTATACACGTTTCCCCTGTTAATATGTTCTTTGGGTAGTTTTTCCTCACTCTTGTTCAGGGTTAAGAACAGAGGATGTCACGCCTTCTTTAAGTCCTATGAGACAAAGTGGTACTTGTGAACAGAGACACAATCTAATTGATTGATCAATTATCTCGAACTCAGCCTTGGTTACCATGGTGATTCCTCCCGCTCAGAAGATGAAGCAGCTCCATGGGCCTGAAACCCGGACGGTACCACTGCGCCTCCCAGTGAAACTGAACCGGAGAACAAAGTGAACCTGAACCCAGAGGACAGTTGATTAACCCGGGGAGGTAACGCACCTGCAGACGGACTTCAGCTCCGCCATGGTCTCCGCGCTGACCCCGTGCTCTTTGGCGAAGTTAGCGTCAAACGTGTCCTCCTCCTCCGGCTGGTAGGAGCAGTCCTCGGGCTTCAGTCTGCTCAGCCACTCGCTCCTGAAGCCGCCGATGTGAAACGGTTTGGTGTTGACATCGGAATATTCGTACTCTGGTATGTTTGAGTTGCTGGTCGTGGACCCGCCGGACGCCGCCATGTTGTCCCGGATAGAGTGGGAAGTGCGCGGGGGATTGTGGGCAATGTAGTTGTTGAGATGAAGCGGCTGCGGCGCTAATATACGCGTCTGGAGTTCAGATATAAAAACTCACAATAATAATAATAATAATAATAATACACGTTATTTACGCCTCACAAAGTTACAAAGTGTTTAACAAGAGGGTGAAAAAAACTATAAACCAAAATAAAATCATTGGGTAAATTGATCCAAAGTTTACAGAGAGGCGAGATTAAAGCTTTATCAAATATTGGACTATACAAAATATTATATAAAAGGTTTGTGGAATATGCAACATGCTTCTGGTATCATGATAATTAAATCAACAGCCAAGACTGGTGCGTCAAACTGCACCAAATTTCAAACACTCACAGATTTTTTCCATCAAGCTTGATTTGTTAATTCCCAGGGAAAAGTGTCCAAATTGTAAATAATGTGACAGATCTAGATCTGCATGTCTGTCTGGATCCGCCTCAAAATGTAATGGATTCCTTCTTGGCTCAGGTCTTATCCTCCCCCTGGTTGTGTGGTTATACGCTGACTGGCTTTTCCGTAGCCCTTCTGAGAAAAAAACTAAACAACAAAGAGACTGTTGCACATGGTGAAAACATGACCTCCTTGGTGTAGGTAAAATATGACGCAATTTGTCTCCTATTAACTTCAATACACAGTATTTCTGAGTATTGAACAGCCAGTACACAGATCTCTCAAATGAAACTGCCTTGTGGGTAGAACACAGTTTCCAGTTTGTTAGACACCAGCTGGTGCTACTTAGTCACATCAGGGTCACAGGGTGTTTCGGGTCTATGATCATCATACACCCTCACCGGGCGACCCAGCCGGGGGGGATCCTCCCCTGACGTGTGTCCTCAGCAGTAGCTCACTTCAACATGGTTCTCCCCTCCGGGTCCACAGCCTTCTGGAAGGTTTTACTGCAGCTTCTGGGATGTTCTCGATGACTCTTCACTCCTGCACCCTCCTGATTCCCGACTAGGTGTCCGGTGCAGAAGCCCATGTAGTTGAGGATCTGTGCATCACCTGATGTCTTTCTCCCGGACTGACAAAGGTGGTGTGGTGCCTATGGGCGCGGCCTCCTGTGCTGGATCCCTGTGAAGATGGTGTCAGCTATACTGCCTTCAGTACCTCATGCTGCCACCTGTACCTGCCCTCTCCTAGGGCTTTCGGGCAGCAGCTTAGAACCTCTTCCCAGGCACAGTGAGCATGCTGGTGTATCGGCCAGATCCCAACAATGCAGGTTGGCATTACATCATACTCTGCCTGGATCAGGAGCTTGAATCTGGCTGGTTCTGACTTCCAAAGCTCTGTCCAGGTGATCCTAAAGTCAGCTCTACTGTCCCAGTTCATCCAAGCTCCCTCTCTGCATATACCAGTTAAATAAACTAACTCCATCATGGTTTAAATATGTATTTTTGATGACGAATGGTTAACATTAGGTTTCTCACCAGATATAAGATGTTTTTTTTGTGGTAGAATAAGAAACATTTAAATAATGGCTGGAACAAATCTGCACAGTAGTGTGAGCCTATCACCACCACATTTATTCAAAGAGGTGTCTGTCAGTTTTTTAATCAAGATGATCAGGACAATAAAAAAACTGCATGTGTTTAAGATGCAATACAAGAAAATAGCTGAAACTGTATTAAAATATGTGAGACTGAATCCCAATATCCTCTTATCTAACACAATGAAAATACACTGGAAAGTTTGTTTAACATCTTATCAATCATCTAACTGTTTGTTTTGCAACTGTTGAAGCCTCATCCCCTCATGAAATCCTTGAAATTATCGTCTTCAAAGAGCAAAGACCAGCAAAACCACCAGAGAGAATGAGTTATGAAGGGACATCACATGTGTGCACATATTCCGATATACTGATAAAAAAGTCAAACAGCCCCTATCCTGATAGAGATGAGTGAAACCATTGACTGGTCATGGAGCAACTGGGGGAGTTTGACCCTGGATGAGTTGGTGGTGATTTGTGATGGAGACGCCTTCATATCCTCGCCTCTGTTTATCAAGTACGTAGCTTGAATTCCTGGAAGAAACGCTGCACTTTTACTCAGGTTCGTTTATCTAACAGCTGAGGTTACATGTTACTTAACAAAATAAAATCCTAAATACAACAAGATATTATAAGCTTTTAAAAAACAAAATTAAATTTTTTGTGAGAACTCTTAGGCTTGTAAACAGCTGGTAGTTGAAGCCTCTTATCATGATTCAGATGTCTGCATTTAATAAGCATATATTCATATATATTTCATATTTTAAAGCCAGCAAGTATGTAATATGTCTTATGTCCAGTGCACCTTAAACTGGAAATGGACTATTTCATATGAAGACATTGCCACTGTTCCTTAAAGGGATCGACTCTGGATGTGATGAGATTTTTCTTGTGCGTGCTGCTCAGGAGAAGAGAGATCCTGATGTCGTCCTGCTTCATGTTCTGTGGCGTGAGGAGGACCCACAAAAAACACATGGGCTGGACTTCAGATGAGGCCACTCCCGTTTTCTAAGCCTATAAATACGACGGGAGGTGTAATTATCAGTTTGTCTTCGAGATCCAAGCGCATTTATTCTGTTAAAGTCGCACTTTCAGTTCTGTGCAACTCGACAAAAAACTGCGCATCCAATGGAGACGACGGATAATTCGATGAAGCAGGTAGGCTCCGTTTGCAAGGTGCGTCACCTCTGTGCATGACCACTGGGAGTTTTCGTTTTATCGATCAGGCAACCGCGTGCAAACTTCACCAACAACTCACTGATCACGTGCACAGTTCCACCGTGTTGCCAGGTTTGATTTTTGTTTTTGTCAGAGAAAAACATCTGCAGTGTAGTTGATCAGAAAGGGATGAACTGGCAAAGATGCGTTGCTGTGATGGTGTTTTATTGTCTGCACGTCATATGTATGCTTTGCACTGTGCTTTGAATTAATGCAGGAGGCTTATCGATTATAATCATACTTTGTCATGGTTAAGTCAAATTAATCTCTGTTATATATTTTTCTTCTTTTATTCCAGGTGAACCTTTCCAGTGAGGAAACAATGTAAGTGACATTTAAATGCTGTCTTTTTTCTTTTTACTTAATGTCTACTTGTGAAGTATTTTGAATGAGTAACAACTCACTGCTGATTATTCAAAAGCAGAAGATTATGTTTCATATATGAGAGAAAATGTGGAGAATCCTATTTCTCAGTCTTGACCGAACCCAAGAAGAAACCACCGTCTTCAACAAAGATTTAGTTGTGATGAGCTCATTTGATCTCCCCCCCACAAAATCTCACATATACTGCCTCTTTTGAAATGAGAAGGTTTATCTTCTCAGCAATGATCAATATCTTTGCAGAACTAACGCTTAGTGATATTGTTATTTTTTTAATATAATTATTTCCCTGAATGTGTAGAAAAACTGGGGCCATTAAGTCGACATTGGCATTTCACAGTGTATAGCGAGAAGTAGCTCTGGATGCTCCAAAGCAGCCCGTTGACCACCGTGCTCTATTTACACACACAAACACATTGAAGTGAAGTGATGAGCTGTCTGACTCCTCCACTTGACCCCCCTCACACAATCTGCTCATCGACAAAATGCACTTGTTACATCTTCAGGTTATCACGAGTTTCATACAGTGGGAGTGTTTGACGATACTGTGCCTCCTGATGTTCATGAATAACTTGTCAGATTTACATATGTTGTTAATTCGAAGCCTAACACCCATTTCCCATTCATTCAGATCCCCTCAGATGGACCTGGAGGCCGCTCTGAAGGAATGCGGCGCCGCCCTCGACCTCTTTCTGAACAACAGGTTCGCTGATGCACTGGCTGTTTTGAAACCCTGGTAAGTTTTGGCACGTGTAGCACACTCCAGCTGAATTTGTGATGTCTACATGCTGCTGATTCTTCAGCCTGCTGGCATTACTCTCATTTTGTTTAGTAACATAAATATCCTTGTATCCATCCCCTTCAGGAAAAAACAGAGCATGTACCACGCCATGGGCTACAGCAGCATCTTGGTGATGCAGGCAGGCATGACCTTTGACCCAACCGACATGGAAGCCGCCATGACGTCACTGAGAGAATCCCTCCAGACGTGTCAGGGGTATGGAGAAATAGTTCAACAATGTTAAAATCTTGTATTTTTGTTAGTTCATAATTCTACACTGGGACAACAGGGGACCTTGAAAAGCTGGGAAATATGTAAGATATTAAATACAGATGATGGAAACACTGTCCCGCCACATTTCAATTGGTCTCTAGTTAAAATGTTTCGTTTTCTTAACTTTGGTAGATTTCGGAAAAAAAACTGGATTCGTGGAGACTCTGACCAGCATGTGGTACAGACAACCAGCTGAGAGTATGACAGAGGGTGAGTGAACCACTGTCTCCAAACTCTTCACCTTGGATATTAAGCATGACAGATTTGCAAATGTCGAATTACAGGAAACATTCAATAACCGTTGCTTAATGACCTACTTCCACCCATTTAACTGGACCTTATCACATCGAGATCTGAATGCATGACATAAGAATGGCACTCAGAGGTCCTTACAAAACTACATTTAAATTTACTAGGTTAGCACTTTACCACTCTGCAGCTAACTAGGTCTGCATTTTATTTGAATCTGCACCAGATTATAGAACCTCATTCGCAGATCCAAATAATTTATCAGAAACACTTCCATTCAAGTGAATCTCTACTAATGTCTTTATTTTCAAAATGATGAATGACTTGTTCTCATCCAACAGAGGAGGTGCATGCGGAGCTGTGCTATGCTGAGGTTCTGCTCCAGAAGGCAGCGCTCACGTTCCTGGATGAGAGTATCATCGCCTTCATCAAGGGCGGAATGAAAATACGTAACAGTTATCAGATTTACAAGTAAGACACCTGGGGGGGGGAAAGGTCCTTAACAGACAATTAAATCCCTTAACTCATTTAGGTGAATTTCAATGGGTCTTAACATGTTATTTCCTCAAACAGGGATTGCCAGGCCATGGCCCTTGTTGCAAAAGAACTGGGAAAACAGAAGAGTACACATGTTCATTTCCGAGGAGGCGTCAACATGGGCATTGGATCCTTTAACCTGGTGAGAGCTCCAGAGAGTATGCAGTTATTCAGGAATGCAAAACCTAAATAACTTGTCTGTGGAGTTTTTTAGGGACAAATGAATGCAAACTGTTTTGTATTGTAATGAAAGACTTAACACAGAATGACAATTGATGATAAACAAACCAACCATGTCTATTTGTTATCAGATGCTGTCTCTGCTTCCGGCCAAAGTCATCAGGCTGATGGAGTATTTGGGCTTCTCAGGAGACAGGGTGGGTCGCCTGAGCCTTTAAGGAATAAGTGCTTTTATAATGTTTTTATGTTAAATCAAAGATTAATTTGTCTAATCCTGTAACAGGAGTTGGGCTTGTCTCAGTTGAGAGAAGGAGCAACCAGCAACAGCCTGCGCTCGATCCTCAGCACCCTGACCCTGCTGATGTTTCATCTCTACATCACAGTCATACTCGGTTTGTGTAGTTTCTTTAATATTTCTTAATATATATAAAATAAAACAGAATTTTCTCATTAGTTTGGAGCGATTCATTATAAATTGTTTCCCCTCCACTCTTATTGTCCATCAGGTACTGGTGAAGGAGACCTGGTCGAGTCCGAAGCTTTGCTTGAACCCTACATCAAAAAGTTCCCGAATGTGAGCAGCTTGTTTTGCTGATTCTGACTGAAGATGCCACATACTGTGTTTTTATTGCCCTGCCCAGTAAATTAATATAATTTTGAATTCATTTAATGTATTTGGTCCATAGGGGGCGCTCATTCTTTTCTACACTGCAAGAATTGCATTGCTCAAAGGAAACTTCACCTTTGTGAGTATTTGTAATGTGTTGACTTAAGATGCACGTTCCTCCTTGTGTAGTTGTAGGAATGAAATTCATTGAGTCTGGTTTGCTCTGCAGGCCCAGGAGAAGTTCCTGGCGTGTATCGCAGCACAGCAGGAGTGGCATCAGATTCACCACCTCTGCTACTGGGAGCTGATGTGGGCCTACTCCTTTGAACAGAACTGGAAGGAGGCGTATCGATATGCTGACCTCCTCTGCAAGGAGAGCAAGTGGTCCCAGGTATCTCACCAAACTGTTTTATACCTCTGAACCAGCAACGGTTCTCAGGGTATTTCTCATAAATGTGATATCTGATGGAATTTTCTCATATCTGACACAAATGTCCAACAATGAGGCGAAAGTGTCTCTCCATCCCCCCCTGGTGGCTAGCTGCTTCTCCATGTTATCTGCTGGGGCATGAGCCACACTAAAAAGTCAAAATAAATGTTGAATACAGATTTCTCAAAGATGTTTTCTGTCCTTTACAGTAGTTATTATCACATAAAACAAATGGTTATTAGGAAATAAAACAGTAATTCTAGTCTCAGTTCGACATAATGTCAAATTCCTGATGTCTCTTGGTACACCCTCGTAACGAGTTGTTTGCTTGTTTCTCTCAGGCTACGTATGTGTACCAGAAGGCCGCCATCTTGAGCATGCTCCCAGAGGAAGACGTGACCGAACTGGGAGAAGACGTGGTGGACTTATTCAGGTGGGTTTGGGGGACAGGACAAAAAATCTATCCATGCTCTTTTGTTTATCAATGCATTTAATGCTAGACGTGTGGCTCGTAGGCAGGTGGAGGGTCTCAGACTGAGGATCGCTGGGAAATCCATTCCAACAGAGAAGTTTGCAGCAAAGAAGGCCCAGCGATACTTGTCCTCCAGCCCTGTGAAACTGGTCATCCCTGCATTGGTAAGTAAAGGCACAGACTCTGCTACTTTCAGTGAATCACCAAAACCCTGACAGCATTTCAAACCATGTTTTTTCTTGTTGTTTTTCACAGGAAATGATGTACGTGTGGAACGGCTTCACAATAGTTGGAAAAAGGCCTGAGAAGACTGAAGGCATCTTGAACACCTTGGAAAAAGCAGAGCAGCAGCTCAGAGATGATCCAAGTGAGAGAGACTGTTCAACTTGAATGGCGTTACACATTTTCTTTTATCTAACTAAAGTGTCACTAACGAGCATTTTCTTTTGTGTAACGTGTAGACCCATCGGAGTATCACATAGACGACCTGTGTGTCGTTCAGCTGCTGAAGGGCTTGTGTCTCAGAGAGTTGGGTCGTCTGGTCCAGGCTGAGAAGTGCTTCAACCAGGTCATCTCCAGGTGAGGTCATTTTAAAGTCGACTCCATAGATTTTATCCAAACACACAACAAACAGAGGCTTATAGATAAAGACCTGTTGTGTCTGCAATAGAGATGAATTAAATTACCTGGGAATGATCAAAATGTATAATGTGACAGTGGAATCACTGCAATGGCACTTTATTATATTTTTCATAACGCTGCTCTTTGGAACTCTGAGTTGACTTTTCCTTTTTATTTTATTCCAGTGAAAATGAGATCAAGCATGAGAACTACCTGGTGCCGTTCAGCATGTATGAGCTGGGCCTGGTGCACAGGCAGAAAGGCGACATCAAGCTGGCCATCTCAGTGATCGAGAATGTCAAGTAAGTGTTGGTTCTAGATTTGGGTTTATGTTTCATGTCCTTCTAAAAATGGAAGGATTTGAAAAAGTGAAGTATCAGAAATATCATTAGTTCGCCTACAGTCAAGATATTCTCCAATTTGCTTTTTACACAACGCAGCAGGAGATTTTAGCTGCACTATTGTGAAACCTGTGAAAATGTATGTTCAAAGAGTTGTCCGTGTTTTAAAGTGTTACACAAGGTGCTTATATGTGATCTTCTGTGTAGGCTGAACTACAAAGACTACAACATGGAGTCCAGGCTTCATTTCAGGATCCATGCTGCGCTCAACACAATGGGCTCCTATTCGGCCAAACTCATCCCTTCGCGTACTCCAGCATAAAGACCCCAGGAAAGTCTTCACGAAAAGAAGGTGGTGAAGCCGGGACTCTCTCTCTCTCAACTCTCTGTTCTTCTCTACGCTGTGTTGTGGCTGAACTTGACCTTTCGTCCAGATGGGGCCTCAACGCAGCCATCACAGAGCGATGTGTAAAAAAACTGGTCTGAAAATAAATTTGTAGAAGCAACCTCGGCTGTTGATCTACTGAATTTCCCTAAAATGTCTCCATTGTTTCCATTGATCACACTACAACTTTTCAACGCTTTAATAATTGGATATTCTGATATTTTACTTGTCTTTGTTGTTTTTACATTAAATCTACGCTTTCTTGAGATCAGGATGATGATGATGCTATTTTTATAAATGTTCATGTTTTAGTACAGTTAAGCCTTTTAAAATAAATATTGTAAGTAACTCATTTGTTTGTGAGTCTTGTAATTAAATGACATGTTGTCTATATGCAAAGTGTTTGTCTTTGTGTCTGACTTTCCTCTTGATTTTCATCAACAACCGCTCCCACTGGAATTTAGATTCTTTCCAGATGTTCAGAAGAGGTCTCCATGTTTGTGCAAATGTGGCACAAAAGTTCATACAGGTCAATAAGACTTGTCATTTGGTCAATATTGGGCCAGAAGGCGATTGTTTTTTCTTTGTTTGCAAAACAAAACTGAGATTGGCCTCTTGGACAAATATCAACTCTGACACGAGTCTCAAGACCATCAATGTCTCTTGGAGTCACTGGGTTCAATCATCTCAGAGCCCTTCGATTGTCTGGCGGCTCTAAAGGGCTCGATCTACCTGAAGTTGAGATCAGAAGTAATGACCAGCGACACCATTGATTCCCAGTTGAGGTCGGGACCTCGTGGGTTGCAAAACACCAAGGGGGGTGGGGTTGCAAAATCTTTAGGGATGGGCAGAAAGTGTACGTTAGCCACAACTCTCACAAAAGACCATATTAGTTCAGCTTAAAATAAAAATATGACAATATTTGTTTTAAAGTCGTCAGGCCTCTGATTTTCTTTGTACCCACATGACCCCTGAGGCGATGATGATTAGAGACAGCGTCAGTCAAATTCCAGAGCCACAGGAAATGTAATCACGCTGGTAATTTATTTCATTTTTCTTTTGCTGACTAGTTCAAATCTGAATCCACTGTATGCTTCAGCCATGTAATGAGGGTCACAAATATCAGGCACTGGTTATTTTAAAGGTTGTCGGCTGAGACGTATGGAAACCCCTGGCTCAAACTACCTAACTTTATGTAAAGTAATTAGAATGACATTGACCAGCCCATTGATAAACTAGTATCAATAATTGAAATTAGTCCAGGAGGTTATTAAAATGTACTTACTGTGGACACTTTAGGTTCAAGCTGTACTGGACAAAGTGGGCCAATGTCCAGTGGCCCTGAAGGACCTTTACAGTGTTGAGTTTCTGTCTATATAATTTGCATTAGAAGATCTTCCCTCGGTCTTGAGGAGGGACCCTGAGTCACAATCTAGTTGTAATACTTTTAATGTTGTAGTTTATATTTTTGGTTGTGAATGGATTGAATAAATAACAGAAAATAACTAAATAATAGAAAAAACTGAGCAATGTAGTACTGTTGAATAAAAAAAGAACCACGGGCCATACCCCACAATTTTTGGAAATTATCAATACATACATTTCCTCCCAATAATTGATTACATTGTTTTATGTATAAAAATGTAGTTTCCAAGCTGTTATATTTGTAATATACCAGGGGAGTGCAGGGGAGTCCTTCAGGTTTCTGTGACACAGCTGTCAGTGCTGCTGGAGACCACGTGGGGTGTGTGTGTGTGAGTGTGAGTCGATCAGCTGACTCCGCCGGGGGAGGAGGAGGAAGAGGAGAGAGAAGATGGAAGGGAACAGGGACGAGGCAGAGAGATGTTTAAACATAGCGACCACAGCCCTGGAAGCTGGAGACAAGGAGCAGGCGACGAAGTTTCTAAACAAAGCGCAGAGGCTGTTCCCGACCGACAGAGCCAAAGGTACAGAGCTAACCCGGGGCCCCGCATGTAGGCTCACAGCCCCCGGTGTTAGCACGCAGCTAGCACCGGGGAACGGGACGGGCTCGGCTCGCACCAGACCCGCTGCTGTCCGTTGTGTTGCAGTAACACAAATACGTATTAACCTGTCAACACGAGTTACTGGTGAGCTGTGGCGTGGAGACAGGAAGCGGAGCCGCACGCCGGACTCAGTGGGAGGCCTCCGGTGTTGTGCTAGCTAACCTAGCTAAAGCGTAGCTCTCAGTACACCGACATTACACACGGTGGATGTCAGTGGATAATGCGATAAGAGTGTTTAATGGTGACGCACAAAGATGCTTCTTTACGGCAAGAGGTTAAACAATAGTTTTTTCCGCTCGCGTCGCACCAAATTGTAGGAGTGCTAACGCTAGCCGCTGCTTGTGTTAGCATCTTGAAGAGTGGTTGACCTTAGACTAGCTTACATTTTAACTTGCTGGTTCGTGGTGACGGTGCAGTGGAGAGGCCGGGTGCCCGTGTACAGGTGAGGGCAGAGCAGGCCTGTGGAGCCCGGGGGTGGATGAAGGATGTAGGATGAGGGGTGGGGGGATGGATCAGTCAGGTGCCGGGCTTTACACTGAATGACCCGGACAGAGCCTCCATGTGATGGGTTAATCCAGGACTCACAGGTGTCTGAGGTGGGACTCACAAAAGGCTCTTTAATATTTAGTATGGTGTGTTATTGGGAGATGGATGGATAATTGACTGATCCACAGGGAGATTTAGGCATCCAGTATCACACAGCACAGTCAAACACAACAGCATAGGAATATGACAAAGGTTGTATACTTAAATATCTTTTTATACTCCTTCACCCAAGTACTGCAAAGGAGTTATATGTTGTCTTCTGCCGCTGTAACATTGTAAATGTCCCCATTGAGGGACCAATAAAGGACTTCTTATCTTATGAGTCAAGAAGATGTTCACTGCAGTGAGATGAAAGTCCAGCCACCAGAACTACTACTAAAGCTGTCACTGTAAAGAAGTATGTGCTCCTGGAGACAATGAAGGTGCAGATGTTTTGATGTAGATCGTGGTTTAAAAGACACAAGTGTTTGAAGCCAGATATAAATACAGATTTAAAGATGAAAAACTGAAGCTGTACAAAGTTGTGCCTTGGACTAACATAGCCTGTGAAAATTACACGACAGCAGAAAGTGAAATAACGATATTCATTTGCAGAAGTGGTGACAGCCTGGCAGCCTGGTGACATTTTTAATGTGGTAATCACTCATTTTGTCACGATGATGATAAACTGTCACTTTGAGGATCCACAGCTCAGCAGTTGTTGCATCATACCTTGTCCGTTGAGGTGGAAAATAGTGAGATGCACCATTATACCACACGTCAACATAGATATTTGCCTGCACCCTCAGTTTGAACTGTTAGTGTCTGCGTTTGCTAGCAGGTTATAGATAGCAAGTGAATGCGTGTTTAGGAAAATGATGCTGAAACTAGATTTTCCCAACATTTATACTTATATATGTAATAATCTGACTTCTTCTTTTGTGAGAGAAGTTTGCTTCGGCATCTGAAACCGATAAACTGGAAGTGATGTCACATAAGGGAGACCGGACAAATTCAATGGCGTTTAAATTGAACAAATATGGAACCCAATGGCAGTTTAGAGAGTGAAGAGGTTAAAAATGTATAAACATATAAGTATGACATAAACGTTATGATAATGATTGGTTTCCAAGAAACCAGGGGCAGACCAGCGACGGGAGAATTTGCAGCCAAAGGAAAGAGATTGAGTTGTGGCATGTTAGTGATGACAGGTCCAATGAACACACACCACAGGATGAGCATTGAAATGTAAAGCAATTCACAATACGATTAGGTTGTGCAGTCGTGTCCAGTACAAAAATATATTGTATTAATGAAAAACCAAAGGTGTTAAACAGTGCATCACCTAGGAGGGGCTTTAAGACTCTGTATCTCTTCTGTTGTGGGATGTTTTCATCTGGTGAGAAGGCCTGACAAAGTTTTTTAGATTACTATCACAGAAAGGGTTTACATATGCACTGGAACCGCTGAATTTAGAGTGTAGATAGGTCTGGCTGTGGGTGACATGGTAGTGTATTACATCCACTGATGGTTTACAGTTAGTTCAAGGCGGCACAGCAGCTACTGTACACTGGGACGACCCACCTGTTTTGCAGTGCTTTCCTTTATGTCAAACTGGGAGTAAGCTGGTTACCAACTGCCTCTGTTAACCCCCTTATACTCCATACTGTGGATGGGCTCACATTAAAGAGGGAGGTCTGTCAAAAATATATAAAGATAGAGCATCAAGAAGAGTGTATATGATACATTAAACGACCAGGGATATCATATTAAATATATATGTATTAACAACCTCTTGTATTCACCCTTTTAGTCATTTACTGGAACAAAAAATTTGAAAGCTCTACTTAGGAGTATCCATTAGCGTGGATCAGGAGTCAGAGTGAGCTAACCAGAAGGTCGGTGGTTGGATCTGCATGCCGAAGACAACAGACCTTAGATTGCCACTGACTGCTCCGCTGTTAGGGTGAATGGTGTGTGATAAAGAAGTGCAGCATATAGAAGTGCTGCATGAATTAGTGAATGCGACTTGTAGTGTGAAGTGGTCGCTAAGGCTAAAAAGACAGGAATATAAATGCAGTCAATGGATCATTCACCATAAAGTTAGGATTTAATCCACATGTTAACATTTAAACCAGCTAATCATTGATATCCTGTTGAGGATGATGAATGATTTGTACTCAGCAGTTTGCACAGAATGCGTTCATTCACACTGACCTGGAACTGGTGACTGATGCTAAGTTTTTAGAATAAACTAAACTCTGTGACCTCTTGGTTTGTTGTTCTTTCCCACTCTGTAGTCACAAGTTTCCCCATTGGGTGACTAGAGCCAGGCCCTCCCTCACACTTAATTGTACAAATTTTACCGAATTGATTTTTCTGGTTATTTTCTTTGCTCTGACCTTTTTATCTTTTATTGATAAAGCTTCAAATTAAGAGATTTAAAGGTCTGGCTTTTTCCAGCCGAAGCTTATCGCAAAATTTTAACTGTGAATTCTTGTCCTTTTATTTTCCTCAGAAAAGCTGTGCTAACTATTTAATTTAGAGAGGTGTATCAGAAGTGCTTTGAATTTTAAGGTTATTCCAGATGTAAATCTATTTGAAAGGATTTTCTTAAGGAAGTTGTTACAAATTTGGACATGTACTTTGTTAGAAGCTCAAAATAATGATTTGCTATTAATCTTGAACTCATGGCTTCTCCCTCTCTTCTTCAGCTTTGTTGGATGCATTAACGAAGAATGGGAGCTCGGCGGGTAATGGCGCATACAGAAGGAAACCAGCAGAAAGCTCAGATAGCACCGGCGGCCGGTCGGAGAGGGATGGCAAAGAATCCGGTGGAAGTGATTCATCTAAAGGCTTCACCAAAGACCAGGTGGAAGGTGTGCATAGGTAAGAAGTCGCAATAGAGCTGTTTTCTGACGTAAACCCTCATTTAACATATGAAGAAAAGAGCAAGACACAACAACAGGAACGTGTCCAGGCCATTCAGGCTTGGCGTCAGGGTTTATCATGGACGAGACAGGACATGATGTATAAATCAGCTCTTATCACTAAAAGCTCTTGAATCTCATTGTCTGTCCAAGCTGACATCTTGGTCAGACAATGTTCTTCTACATGTATGGCTCCTCTTTTTCATCATAAGACATCTGTATTATTTTTGTCCTTTTACCGTTGCATGTTCTTCGGACTATTTCCTGCTGTATGCTCACATTTTCTGGCAAGAGAAGTCCTAGAAAATGTCAGGAGCTACTGTCTTGGGAGCTGGGGACATTTGCATTCCCACACAGAGCCCCTCCAGATATACATTCGGGTAAACGTCCCGAGTTCAGTGCTTGTCTGAGCACAGTATAATTGGTACAGGAGTCTGTGACACTTTAGTCGGCCATCTTGCTGCCCTGTGAAAGCAGAACTGTTTCTATCACACTCAACTAAACCTTTCATCTGGGGTTTAAGGATGACACTGTCGTCGCTGCAGTGTTTTGCACACAGCTATTGCTATGGGAATGTTGTGTGTTGCCCACGAGGGGAGATAGAGACATTTAGTGGTGTGAACTAGATAGCAGGGAACCACTACATGCTCTAATTCTAGACCAGAATTAGAACGTGTAATGCAGTCGCTGCATATCACCCACATATACCCTCTAGTTACATCATCCGAAAATTGCTGATGGTAATGCGAGTGTCTGAAGCGATTTGTGTTTGTCTCTAAGATGAACATGTTCCTGGTTGTTACGCAGTCCTGCCGGTGAATTATTATTAAACTTAGTCAGTAAACCTTTCCCTGGTGTGTTAAAGGAAGTCCTCAGAGGAATACTCAGTGGGTTAAAAATTGCATCATGTCTTTTATAAAGAACAACAACAGAAACAGACTTGTTAATTATTGTTTTTTCATTAAAGTCTCCTGTGACCTCATCAGTCATCCTACTCCTGTCATTATTTAGTGATTGGTAATGACTTTAAACTTTTGTAATATTTGATCATATCCTGATATTGTGTCAGAGAATTCGCATCAAATTGTGACCAAATTCAAACAGAAATCATTTGTAATGTCTTATGATCTCTGGGTCTTTAAAAATGCAGCAGCAGAACATTCACATGACAAACAGCTTTTCTAAATGTTTAGTGTTGTCTGTGTGAGTGTGGAGACTTCAAATCAGTAAACCACAGGGGATATAAAACTTGGTCATGCTGTGAAATATTTTTCTTTTGGAATCATGTTTAAATGTCTCTTGATTCTTTGTGAGTAAGGTCAGAACTATCGACATGTTTTTTTTTACTGTCACTGTTGTTTAGAAAGAGAGAGAGAGAACAACGAGAGCACCTACATTTCAAATATAATCCATGGTCCTATTTTTTCACACTTCCTGTCTCTCTCTTTCAGAATAAAGCGGTGTAAGGACTATTATGAAGTGCTCGGTGCCAGTAAAGAAGCCAGTGAGGATGAGCTGAAGAAAGCCTACAGGAAATTAGCGCTAAAGTTCCATCCGGACAAAAATCATGCACCCGGAGCAACAGAGGCCTTCAAAAGTGGGTGCAGTGCTGCATCTCTGTCATGTGATATTGAAAATACTGTATGTGATGTAAAATGAGTTGTTTAGTATAGATAGAAACCACAGAGACAGATTTTGATGACTGGTTAAAAACCTTGTTTAGTGTATCCTACGTGACCTAGTCCTTTGATTGTCTAATGATTTATATCTTAACCATGTTGTCCTCCAGAGATCGGTAATGCGTATGCAGTGCTGAGCAGCCCGGACAAACGACGGCAGTATGACGTGACGGGAGGGGAGGAGCCAAGCAGCCCGGGTCACTCGCACGGGGCAGGCTTCGACTTCCACAGGGGCTTTGAGGCCGACATCACTCCTGAGGACCTCTTCAACATGTTCTTCGGAGGAGGATTCCCTTCTTGTAAGTGCTCAAACACATAAAGGGCTTCATAACTCATATTTCCACGTATTATTATTACCTTTTTTGCGGTTTTCCCTTTAACTATATAAATAACGTGACTCTGAGAATCCTCATTCCTTTTGATGCAATGTCATCAATTCAGTACTTTTTGCACTTTTATTGGTGCACAACCTACCTACAATAAGAAGGAAAAATGAATGGACTCCTTTATAGGGCCTAGCATGACAAAAGCACTTGAATGCAGCTCGCTGTAGAGCTTAATTTGTGACTAACAGGATCTATTACCTCTGTTATAGTGCCCTTGGCAATAATGCTAAATTTTGCCACCACTCGTGGTTCTGAAAAATTGGTTTGACATCAAACCGATAAATGTGTTCTGTTTCATTAAGATGTTTGGTTCTCATTCGTTTACCCTGATTACACTCCTGGCCTAATGTTTCCAGCATGAACATAAAGTTGACGCATCCTGTAAACTTGTTTTTGTATTATTTATTAATATTATTTCTATCTGCAGCAAGTACACAAACCTTCACCAACGGCAGGACGACCTTCAGCCATCAGACAGATAACCGACAAGAGAGAACAGAAGAAAGAGGAGATGTATGTAGATGGTTTCAGTCCTTGTATCTTGAATGTTTAATAAATACATGCAATGTTATTAGCACACGTGTAATACTACAAATAAATAACACAACTCTGCAAAGCTACCTATGTTAATTTCACTATATAATGCTTGTGCTGTTGAAAATGAAGGATTGTGTTTGTCTTTCCAGGGTGGTTTCTCAATGTTTATCCAGTTGATGCCCATCGTGGTCCTGATTTTAGTGTCGATACTGAGCCAGATGATGGTTTCCCCTCAAGCTTACAGCCTCTATTCTAGACCGTAAGTGTACACGCACACACAAACGCACACACGCACACACGAACACACACTACACTCTTCAGAGGTTGTTCTTATCCTGCCTCTATTTCACTTTTCATTCATTGTGCCCAATTAAATGCTATTTTCCTTTCTTTTTTTTAAATGTGATCTGTAATTGACAGAACAGGATGTAAGAAATACCTTAATGTTCACACCTCGTCCATCTCTTCCAGGTCCACGGGTCAGACCTTAAAGCGACAGACAGAAAACCTGCGTGTCGACTACTATGTCTCTAGAGATTTCAAGTCTGAGTTTAAAGGCTCGGCGCTGCACCAGATCGAGAAAAATGTGGAGGAGGATTACGTAGCTAATGTCAGAAATAACTGTTGGAAGGAGAGACAGACAAGTGAGTGGTTAAACACACGCTCATAAGTAACTTTCTGAATCCACTAATGGCATCACTAGCAGTGTCTCTTTTGTCGTACCACTCATGTTGTTTTCCTTGTGGCCTCATCCAGAAACAGACCTGCTGTACGCTGCCAAGGTGTACAGGGATGACCGCATGCGAAAGAAGGCAGAGCTCCTGACCATGGATAACTGCAAGGAGCTGGACAGACTAAATAGCCTATTCAGAGGAGGATGAGCGGGACACTTTTAGGTCATGTAAATGTAAATGAATAGATGTGTATGTTCATGTTTTTTTTAAAGAAGAGTCTTTACACTAGGAGCAAAAATCTTAATATAATTTAGCTCTGTTGTCAGAAATTAAAAAAATGTCGATCTCCTCATATCTTCCACCAACTACGCTTCTTCATCACTCCAGCCCGACCCAGGGATCGCCTTGTTACGACTTCATGAACCAGTCTACACACTCACCGTAGAACGCTCCAGACACATTCCTTTGTTTACTCACCATTTTCCTGTGTTTTCCTGGAAACAAGAAGGAAAAGGACTCTTGATTGTGTAAAGGCATGAGCTTCGAGTAGTGACTCATAAGAAAATCACTGTCTATAAGGTCAACCCACAGCTTTCATCCTCATCCTCATCTGCGTGACATAAATATAAGATGGGAGACTTTATAGGTACGTCAGCTGGTGTTGTCCTCCAGAGAAATTCCACTTGTGAAGAACCGAGGAACAAAGAAGAAAATAAAGAATAATTTCAAGGTGCGGATGGAGATGAGTGGATTATGAGGAGTTATGTATGATTTTTGCCACTTGAAAACTTTTTTATGTTGACTGCTTGACAATGTGAAGATGGTTGGGACTTATCACAGAAGGATACTGAAACTGTTGTTCATAAATGGTTGTATATATTCATTTTGGAATGTTTGAAACTTATGCAGTTATTTCAGTAACTATAGAAGAAAAGGGTTTTTCTTTAATGCTCGCCTAACCATTTAAATAAAGTATAATTATTACCATAGACTGGATGTATTTGTTTCTCTGATTCAGATGTAATAGCCTCAGTTCATCTTTTATTTTCTTACTTAGAGTTTATCAAGTGGTGAAAAACTGCGTCATGAGATTTCTGTGACAGATAATTTCATTAGACTGTGGTTTATTTCTATACTACAAAATAAAGCTGCAATGACAAGTCAATTAACGATTAGTTTGTAGACAGAATATGAATTAGCAATTTGTGATGAATTTGATTTATTACAGCTTCTTCAAATATAGTGATTTTGATGCTTTTCTTTCTCATATGATGATAAACTGAAAACATTTGACTTTTGGACCAGTTAGATAAACAGATGATAACAGGGGGGTCGGCTTCGGGTAACAGTTTCATAATATTTAGACAATTGTAGACAAAGCGATCAGAATATTTATTGATTATAACTATTAAAACAAGTGTCATTTTTGTACACCTCTTAATAAATATTTTAACTATCTGAATACTTTTTTTTATCTTTATTGAACAGTTTCACTTATAAATGAAAACATATAGGATAAATATAAAATATATTCTAGGCATAACCTAAGTTCTGATGGCAATAGAAATGCACATATGTTTATAACTATAATTGAAAGATCAATAGAAGACTAATAAATTAAATGATAAACGGTGGGCAATAAATATAAATAAAATACATAATTATGTTAATTGATTAAAATAATAGTAGATATTTTCCTCAACTTTACAAACACATGGATTACAATACAATTCGTAGAAACTTTACGCTTCAAAATAAAAAATATATAAAAAACTAGTTGATAAATACATAATTGATGATAAATTAAAGTAAACTAAAAATAGACCTAATCAGAATCAGAATCAGAATTATTTTTATTGCCATGTATATTTGCACATACAGGAAATTGCCTTGGTGTGGTTGGTGCACTGTACAAAGAACAATCTAAAAAACAACAATCTAAAAACAACAACAATATATACAGTGAAACTAATTATAACAGTAAGTTATTTCGTCATCGACTCAGGCTGTTGAGATAAAGTCGTCATTTATCTGCTGACGTCGCCAACGCTGACGTCTTTTCCATTGGCCTATCAGCGGTCACGTGACAGCGTCAAACCCGGAAACGTCAATCCCCCTGGCTGCGTCAGGTGAGATCACTCCGCGCTGAGGTGACGTGAAAACTAGCTGAAGTCGAACTTGAGATGACGCGGAGACAAATCAACGAGAAGTAACCAACGCGAAGTCGAGCCAACGTGTCGGGTTTCGGGTCTGTGAGCCGGACGTGACGGGGACCATGTTGTGCCACAGGGGCCTGATCCGTGTTGTCCTGCTGGGGCTGCTCTGCTGCGGGGGCTTCACACGTGTGTTCGCCTGGAAGCAGGAGCCGGAGACTCCGGACTGGAGACTCACCCTGAAAACCATCCGCAACGGGATTCACAAGATCGACACGTACCTGAACGCAGCACTGGACCTGTTCGGAGGGGACGACGGGCTGTGCCATTACAGGTGTAGTGACGGTAAACCAGCTTCTGTGTTACCGTTAAAAACTGTGAAAAACATCGCTGTTATTAAAGGTTCAGGGTGTAGAATTGAGTGACATCTAGTGGTGGAGATACTTGTTGCAGCTGAATACCCATCCATACATCTTCCCCTTCAGAACATCAGAGAGAACCTGTGGTGGACTTCAGTAGTCACAAAAACTCAAAAGGTGTTTAGTTTGTCCAGTTTGGGCTCCTGTAAAAAAATGGTGGCCTCCGTAGAGAGGACCCGCTCCTGATGTAAATATAAAGTATTTAAATATAAAGGGCTCATTCTAGGGTAAAGAAAAGAACTATTCGATGAAACACTATTGAAAACTAAGTTCACTAAGATTGTTTCATATTATTTTCTGCCAACAGATCCCTTTCACCTATATTTTACACACTGGAACTTTAAGAACATTAACAGTGACTTTGTGTCAGACGTCATGAATCACAGCTGAAGATATAATTCACTTGTGTTTTTTTAACCTGTTAATTCAATACTAAAAAACTGTTTGAATCATTCTAAAGAGACGTATTTATCACATTTGAGTTCATTTATCCCTTGGGAGCTACAGGATACACGTGTTAACAGCCCCTTGAGTGTCACAGTTAGACATTCAACTGTCTCTACCTGACGTGGTTATCTCTGACAACAAGATAACTGTCAGTGGGAGAATCAGAGAAAACGTCTTCACCTTTGCTCCTGTCTCACAGACTACAAGCCGGTGCCTCGTCCTGGCTACAAGCCACCGCCACCCAATGGATGTGGCTCCCCGCTGTTTGGATTCAAGGTAGTGAGTGTGTTGTTTGTGTGTCTGCTGCCACACAAAATTGGGCCCTTTCAGAAACGCATCTGTATCTGCTTTCATGTCTGCAGATATGACAATCTTTTATTTGACAGATTGAACGATACAGAGAACATGTGCATTTAAGATAAAATAATATAGTTATTAGACCCACAATGGGAACATTTGCAGTAATACAGCATCAAGAGTCAAAATAGGCGTCAGGAAGTACTTAAGCTGAGGATAATAATACTAAGGTGTTAGGTAATACTCTATGTTCTCGTTGTCTCTGAAGCTCATGAGCTCCTGAGTTTCAGTTTTTTAACTGAACCAGGTTGAAAACCCACTAAATTCATTCAAGGAGTAACCGAGCTGTTGTTTCCAGTTTGACATAGGCATCCCGTCCATGACCAAATGCTGTAACCAGCACGACCGCTGCTACGACACGTGCGGCCGAGAGAAGCACGACTGCGATGAGCAGTTCCAGTACTGTCTGGAGACCATCTGCATGAATGTGCAAAAAACTCTGGGTCTGGATCAGAGTGTCCAAGGTGAGAGGCTGAGGCAGCATCATGTGACCTAACTCCATATTTAGACCTACATATCTACAATGATCTGTAGGTCTGTTATTATGTTTTTACAGTTTCTGTCATTTTTATTTATTTTACTTTTTTACTTTCTTAAGAGCTCTGTACTGTATCCGTCTTTGCAATTAGTCATCACAACCATATTTTTAATCACCACTGGATATTAAGAGTCTGTAAATACAGAACTTATTACCATGTTTGACATTTACACGTTATTAAATCAATGTAAACATAAGTACGTTTATGAGTAATTGTGGAAAGTTACAGATTTTATTTTACGTGTGCTTATGCTGATCAAGTGTACAAACTGTTTAAATATACTTTGTGTCCAGCAGGGGGCAATATAGGGCTTTATTTTAAACCCTGCATTTCTGGATACAGGTATCTGTAATCTGAATCACACTGATCACGGTCTGATCGGCAGTTACTCCTAAAATCTAGACTGAAATCAGCAACATCCTGCCATTCGTTAGTTTTAATATCTGGATTAAATCATCTGGATTATTCTGATCAGGATTAAGATTTTGAAAAAGCCTCAAGATCTATATTTGAGAATCCAAATCAGATTTAGCTCTCAATGAAGATTTTGGAAAGTTCTTCCATAAATCTTAATCTACAATGAAATAGAATCTGTATTGTGTTTATGCTCCTGTTCCCCTTGTCGCTCCTTCATCGTTGTTTCTCTCCACTTCGGCAGCTTGTGAGACGACGGTGAATCTGCTGTTCGATGCCGTGATGCACATGGGATGTAAACCGTACCTGGACAGCCAGAGAGACTCCTGTGTGTGTCAATATGAACTGAAGAAGGAACTGTGACACCGCCACAGAAACAGGATTGTAAAAGACTGGTTCAGAAGCACAACCCCAAGAGAGGGAATCCAGCTAAATCCTTCTGGTTCACAATCAAAGACTTTCTCAGGGTCAGAAACTGGATAGTGTTGCTCCGCCCCCTTGTCTGAATTTGAAGAACACACTTCTGTTAGACAAGTAAATGTGAAATTACACTACTTTATCCTTGTGGAAAATTAATGTATTTCCTGTGCAGTTAATTATTTATATTTTCAAAACTGTGTGATAAGTTTGTATTTTGAGAGAATTTGTGGGTTGTCCTGGGTTTTGAATGTGAAGGACCAACAAAGCTAAGTCAATTTAACCTGGAGGATTTTGGATGGTGTATGAATACAGAGAATATTTTATAATATATAAGGTTTTCAGAGGTTTAAATGTAGCATTTGTTTCTGTGAATGAGCAACTGATTTTCAACTTGGCATATCTCTATTTCCCCCTATAATTATCGTCACTTTTCTTTGTTATGTGCAGGAAACTTTCAATAAATTATTGTAAAAGAAGCCACATCCCCCATGGGCTTAATAGGAACATGTGATTGGTAAGTGAGTCAAGAATGTGTCTCTACAGCATCTAAAACAATTTTGTATTTGTTTTTGACTTTTATAAAATCAAAAAGTATCACATGAAGGGGAACGCACTTTGTGATAATATTGTGGAGACGCACTGGATTAAAATGTGATTAAAATAAATAAACGTATCATTGTGTACTACAGTCATTCACATACTTTTTTTATGCAGCACATGTTATTACAGGGTCTGAACAATTAAACAGGATTTTGCTATCATTTATTTAAAGTTAAAGCGTTTTTTTACCTCTTCGTCTAACTTTACAATGCCCAATACTATTGTTCAATTAGATATAAGTTAATCCATCCAGGCATGCTTTTTAATAAGTCGATTCACCAATAAGTTGCCCACCACAAAATAATTAGCAGCTGTTTTTTTTATAATAAAGTAGTCATTTCAGTATTTGACACATAAAATAAACAAATACCAAACATTAAGTCAAGCTTTGTAAATCTGAGGATTTGCTACTTTCCTTCCTCATGAAAGATTTTGTAAATAATAGTGAAATATTAATATTTTACTTTTTAATATGTGGCATGTTTTTAATTTTTCGTGGAGAAGTTAAACTTAACATGATCTTACTCAAATCAAGCTTAATCTGTATTATTATTGACAGTGATAATTGATAATTATTAGGAATAGAACAGGTGAATCCTAAAATGTCATTAGTTGTAGATATTTTACTGTTCTGATGACACTAAGTTATTTGAAGCATGTGAAAATAAACTTTGATTTTATTTGATTCTGTATTAGATGTTAATCTTTGCTCATCTATTTTAATTGATTTATTAAATATCTCTACCTGAGTTTCACGTCGCAATGTGGCAAACACGGAAGTCCCGTCCGTCAGCTTATGAGTGACGGGGGCGTGAACCAACTGCGTTCACCCGGTGGTCCCCGTCGGCCAATGACATCGCGGGTGGGGGGAGGAGCTAAACCTCTGGCTCGTCTGTGTTTCTTTTGGCGAAGCGACTTCATTTTTCTGCGGGAGGAAGGAGAGAGGAGCCGGGATCATGTCGTCGGGAGACTCGCTGGAAGGTAACACCTCTACACGCTCAGTGACCACGTCCTCTCTGGACTCATCAGCGAGACACTTAACAAACACACGAGTGAACACTTTTCATTTCCACGACTTGTTTATCCTGCAAACGCCTTAGATCGAAGTCTTCAAAAAGAACCCACAGTGGTTCCTAATGTCATCCGAACCGTTTCAGTGTCAGCGTGTAATTGTGTTGTTTTGTGTCATCTAACCAGGAAGTGTTGCCACCGACAGCCACACAGCAACAGACAGGGCTGGTGAGTAAACTCCACAATCACACAACGAATCAAAAGTGAAACAAGCCCCAGGTAAAAGTTTGGAAAGAGCAGGTTGTGTTACCCATAAGGTCAAAGTTTGTTTATCTATTTATATAAGTATATTGCCTGTCATCTAGAAACTTAACATGGATCAATAACGTTTGGAGTGAAAACTGACACGGTCCTGCTTTGTAGATGGTTTTGCTTTGATTATCTTGAACTTACGAATATAAGTCAAATGTCACAAAAGCTACTTTCCTGAAGGCAGAGGCGTATTGTGTTATTGTGTATGTGTTAGCTAGGTGTTTCTAATAAACTGGCAACTCTGTTTAAATCACTCAGTAGAGCACAGCCCTCCTCCGAGGCCCTACAATTTGAATTTTGGGGAAAAACGCCCAATCCTGCATTGTTAAATAAAGTTAAAAAGGAATGTGTGGAACCTCCCATTGATCTGGCTCCACACCATGAATTTAATGGGATCTTATTTGGGTCATGACTCACCCTTCCCAAACAATTCCACAGAAATCCGTTCAGTAGTTTTTCTACTATCCTGCTAACAAACAGATCAGAACACGTCCATGAAGCCCAGAAGTCAACTTAACTTCTGACTAGCTGCACCAAAGCTTTTGCATAATCAAACAAAACCAAGAATCAAACAGACGACTGATTAAAAACCTTCTGATTTGTAAAACACCCCCCGAGCTGCTGCCTTTACACACACACACACACAGAGTTGACATATATGCAGGGTGGTGTGTGTGGAGGTGTCACTTTTGGCCTTTGGTCTTTGCCAACTTTCTCCACCTGTCATCCAGCCATTGAGGATGGAACAATGGCTGCTTGACCCCAGCTCCAGCAGCAGTGGAGCACCACACGCACCTGCAGTTTCACTTCAGCCTGAAAAAAGGCTCAATCATCCTATGTTGGTTGGTTTAGCTTTATCTCAGGTTCACAGGTCCATAGCAGGATAAAAGATAAACACAACACAGAGCAAACACTTACAATCCTAACATGAAGAGTAGTGTCGCATGTGTTAAGATCCGTATCGTTACATAATCGTTTCTAATGACGTGACCCAACTATACTTATTAATTTGTTCACTTTATTTATCACCCGGCCTGCCATAAAGAATGAGGAGGAAATGATTTCAATGAGCTGATGTATTTTTAAATAATGACAGTGTTTGTGATTCTTAAGAAAAAGGTGTTTCTGTAAATCTGAATTTCAGGCCTTGTAAAAAGTCATAGATTAGTTCTTAAATATGTTAAGGTAGGTCTAAATTATGTTAAACACTTTTTCCACTCGGATACTTCACCATATCTTCTGTTGTTGGGAAGTGTAAATAATTCCGGGTCTCCGCGATTCTTTTATATCTGGGCTTTTTTATTCATTGTGGTCGTATAAAGGCTTTAATTTATCTTGTTAAAACCTGTAGAAACCCTGTCTAAAGCCAGTCTTGTTGAAACAATACTTGTATTCTACCTTGTTACTATTCATATTTGTTTTGTTTCTTATAGCATGCACGGAGAACCTAACGGAGACCGATGCCTATATCAGAAGGTAAAATAAAGGTTTATCTTTGTTTCCGTCTGCTCACTTCACTCTGGACCGGTACTCGTGTAATACTCGACTGCTTTTATTTTGAAATCAGCTCTTTGGCTCTGGACCCTGCAGAGGAGTACAAGACGACCAACAAGCGACGAGGCCTGGCGCTCATCTTCAACCAGGAGCGTTTCTTCTGGCGCCAGGGCCTGAACGACAGGCACGGGACCAACGCCGACCGCTACAACCTGGAGAGAAGGTATCACATCGCTGCAGGAGGGCGACGACGACGACACTGTGTTCCGAATGACTCTGTGCTCAAGAGCAACCTGTCTGCACCTGTTCTGCAGCTTTGAGTTTAAGAGTCTGTGGTAACATCTTGAATTACCAGTGTTTTTTCCGTGCTTCTGTGCTAAACTAGTTCCCCCCCACCCCACCCCCCAGGCTGACCACTCTGGGCTTTGAGGTGAAATGTTATGATAACTACAAACAGGAGGAGGTCTTAGAAAAAATCGATTCAGGTAAAAACACGATCGCCTCTCAATGATTTGTGTATATTTATGATGTAGTATTATAATTAACTATTACTAGTACTATCGGTCATGTTTCCTTGCTGTATTGACAATTAACATCACCGTCCGTCCCACCAGCTGCCGCCGCCAACCACTCGGACGCAGACTGCTTCCTGCTCATCTTCCTGAGCCACGGGGAGAACAACCACGTCTACACCTACGACGGCAAGATCGAGATCCAGGACATCACAGCCATGTTCAAAGGAGACAAGTGCAAGAGCCTTGTAGGAAAACCAAAGATCTTTATACTGCAGGTAGCTAATATAAGAACATGACAACATGCAGTATTCCCGAGCCTTATTTTGAAATATTTCGCAAACGTAAGACGTGACCGCGGCTGTGTGTGTGTGTGTGTGTGTGTGTGTTGCTAGGCGTGCCGCGGAGACAAGCACGATGACCCAGTGATGGCCTTCGATGCTGTTGACAGTGAAATAAAGACCAATGAGGTGGTGGTGGATGCCAGCGCCGTCTACACCCTCCCTGCTGGAGCCGATTTCCTCATGTGCTATTCTGTGGCTGAAGGTGAGCTGTGGGTTGAACAGTCATAATCTGCTCGGGGGGGGAATCACACTAAAGCTGCCCACAGACATGCACTGAAGTCTGAACAATTGCGTCAAAATGTCCCAAAAAATCACAGCGGGTTTGTTGCCATTTTGATATGAATAAGAGGAGTCATAGACAAATAACGCAAGGATATGAGTCAGTGGCTCAGGAACACATCCTGCCAGATGGACCCTGAGAATACAGCAGGAAATGTTGTTTTGATGTTTCTAAAAGGCAACTGACATGAAACTGGTGGAATAAAAATACCCCAGAAAGAAAAAGAGGTTCCACTCACGTAGAAGACACCAATGAAGAAGTCAATTTGGAAAGACAGAGATATATGAGAGCTTTTCGCGATTAGGTTCTGGACATTTCCTGTTGTTGTGAACATTGTTTGACCCTGACAACATCCAGAGTTTGTGTCTGGAACAGCTTTAAAGTCTCTGTTTTTCTGTCCAGTCTTTAAGCATCCTCTTCTGTGTGCTTTGTTAAGGCTACTATTCCCACCGGGAGACCATGAATGGATCCTGGTATATCCAGGATCTGTGTGAGCTGCTTCAGAGGTTCGGGGATTCCCTCGAATTCACAGAGCTGCTCACGCTGGTCAACAGGAAAGTGTCAATGAGGAGCGTTGGGAACTCTAGTGACCGGAACGCCATCGGGAAGAAGCAAGTACCTTGCTTTGCTTCAATGCTCACCAAGAAACTGTACTTCAGACCCAAAAAGTAACAGCTTCTGATCCTAGTCATTCAATTAGCTGTTTTTTCTTTATTGATTCCTGTGCAACAGGTTCTGTTAAATCCAGATATATGTGATGTTTTTCCTGTGGTCCACTTCTGTATGTTGTAGCTGAGCACCATAATTGACAGATGCACTCGACAAACGGCTAATTTAAAGATGTGTAATTTCCAATCAAATCAGTGGTTATAAAATAACAGGAATGTGCATTTCCCTGGAAGAGGTGAAACGTGAAGGTTCTCCCGGGATCAGGTGATCGCACACGGAACCAGATTCACAAGTTTCACGTTGACAAATCCAACTTCATGTCTAGGTTGAACCATGACTGTTTATTAGGGGATTTCAAAGGTCAACATGACAGGAGGATCAAGATGGCGATAATATCAGAGGTAGAGGCGATTAATGACCAGGTGCCTGTAAATCAGTGAATGATTTGCAGACTTATCTATTCTGTCTTTACTGTTTGTTTCGTTTAAATGTGAACATGAAACCAAGTAGATAAGATGAGGTTATAATGTAATCCAATACAGCAGCCCTGCAGTAGTTAACTCAGTAGAGGAGGTTATGTT
This sequence comes from Pseudopleuronectes americanus, assembly GCA_038501795.1. Classification (NCBI taxonomy): domain Eukaryota; kingdom Metazoa; phylum Chordata; class Actinopteri; order Pleuronectiformes; family Pleuronectidae; genus Pseudopleuronectes; species Pseudopleuronectes americanus. Next base: position 6,816,995 of record CM076721.1, read on the forward strand.
TTCTTCTGAGTTTGAGGTTTAGCAGGATGATACACAAACGAATGAACTGATTTCCATTGCAGGGGTAAGGCGTGACAAAAAGGGAGGATCTAGTATTTTTCTCACATGGCGAGATTGGAGCGTTAGCCTCGGTGTAGGTATGCTCTCCCTGAGTGCCTGCTAAAGCTGAATCAGTGTATTGAAAACTCATCAAAGCTACTTTGTGTGCAATAGATCAATTTAACAAGTCTTACCTGCAAACTCAACTTTAATACTAAGCACTGTGTTTTCAGCGTACTGTAGCACAGCCACTCAGATTAATGAGTTGGTAGAAGTGTTTTAACTCGATTATCCTTTAGCAGTTCTCTACAGGGACGTTAGACTAGCAAAGGCCACATGTGTAACATCATTAAAAAGGAGGGAGAGGAGCAAAGTAAGCATCTTTTATAGCAGATGCTATAAATGTTATATACGCTGTTATTTAGTGATTAAATTCAGGATCTGGGCAAATTTCCACTTGAGCTATTTCCTGGTGGAAGCTCTGAATGCATCTTTAAATATTTATAGTTAATGTAACTTACCATATGATTTTATTTCTACCCTTTGAGAAGTTATCTGACCCAAAAGGTCCAGTCTCAGGGTGACTCCATATTTAATTCTAATTTTATAAAGACAAAAATTAAGTGAATACAATTTTGACTGAGGCTTTTTTTTTGTGCCAGAAATGTGAAATCCCTTGAGATCTTGTATCGCTACATGTAGTAAAATGTTCCTTCCTGTTATTTTATCCAACCACTGTAACTATATCTGCAAGATGACCATAGACCTTCTGTGTTAGCGAGTCTCCATTGCCTTGTTTAATCCAGTTTCAACCACTGTGGTACCACAACATTATTGTCTTATTCTCTTTTTGTCTCTGCTGAAAATGTCAAATGACCAACTTGGTTTTTTTTTAGCTGTAAAATTGCGACGCCGTTGACATCCCAGCATAGCAACCAGGTAAACAGTGCTTGACGATACCTATGATTTTGTTCACATCATGGTTTAACTGTCTCTATAAGCACCAATGATCACATAGACGCATTATCCAGGGACAACGTTAACAAACTGTTTGTCCAAACCCACGACACCAAAAAGGGAATCAATGTTTGTGCTGTTCTTTGTGTCGTAGCAGTTTACGGTACGACATTTTAATATTGCGTATTTGCACCCAAAACAGCAACAAACGACAATGTGGAAAACTACCTCAGGGAGAAGGGGTGTCCTGTTCTTTAAACACGTACTGTGGACCTAAAACACTTTCAGCTGTGTTGCACGACCAATACTCAGGAAATACATAACTACCAGCAAACACTACTTCTGTATTTTTGTGGTCTGAATCTTGTTTTTACAATAAATTCTGTGTGACATCAATTTTGTTCATGAGATTTATTTTAGAAACTGCAAATCTTCATCCACTAAAACAGTGTCATTGTGTCTACTGGCATCAAAGTCTTTGAGATTTCAATAAACAAACATCACAGACGGACAGGAGATGCTCCCAGTGTTTGGGAAATACTCTTTATTTCAACAGTTCTCAGTGTTAGTATTTTTCTCAGCGATAGGAATGGCATCATTATCAATATTGTAAACAAAAGGCAGAATGATATTGATTCCTGGTTAAAAAGGGACCATTATCAAAAGAAAATGTGTTTTTGCTCCTTAGAGAGTGTGTGTGTGTGTGTGTGTGTCAGTGACTCTTCATGGCCTGACTTTGCTTCATGGCTTTGGCTGAATCTGTTCGAGTGGCAGCTGATGTTCAGTTGGATATTTCAGGCGTCTCAGATCCTCCTCCACCTGACACACAAAACAATCGCACACAGAAAACTTGTTACTAATCATTATTTCTATTGGATTAAATCATCTAAGTGTTGAACCCTCTTGAAAACAGTTTCCTCAAAGTTTACATGTTAAGGCTGGAGGATAATCACTAGAGGATAATCGAGCCAATGTTAGACCCCATTTGCCCATTCTGATAATCGCAGGGGCGATCATGTTACAATATAATCTCAATGCTACCAATTGAGTAGGAGCCTCCCCGATAATCGGCTGAGAAGCAAAATATATTTGCTTATCAGCCATGACTACATCCATCGATTTTTTAATTTTTAAATGTGACTCTTCAGTGATTATCTTTAGCTGAAATGGGAGATAGTAAAAACTCGGCACATCAACTAACCTGAGCCAGTTCATCCCTCAGTTCGTTGTATTTCTCCACACTGAATCTCTTCCGGCTGGCCCCTTTGTAAAAGTAATGAAGGAACTGCCTGTCTTTAGCCTCTGGGTAGATATAATCCTGAGGGAGAGAAGAAATGATGTTTAATGTTAATGTGGAGAAGAAAACATCTGTAAACAAATGCATGAGTTTGCACAACTGAACTTAACTAACATAATTAGCTTTCTCAGAGAAGAAAGAGTCTCGTATCCAACTCTTGGTAAGATAAAATCACTTTTCCCAAAATTACTATTCCTATGAATTCCTTGAGTTATATTTGGGATAGATGTCCCTGTGGCTTGCCTGTTTGGTCATGACATAGTAGGCAAAGACCCCGATGCTGGTGGCGTAGGTGATGAAGTAAGTGACAGGCTCCATCACGTCCCACGAGTAGACCCACCAGGTGAGCCAGGCCAGAGCTCCACCCTGCACAGACAGCAGGGCCATGCCACCCCAGATAACCTTGGAGCTGTGGAACTCTGCAGATTGGGACAGCTGAGCCTTCATCTGTCAGGAGATCATACGAGGGGGACTGTTTAATGGCTGATTCAGGACAGAGATGAAATCTTTCACTTTCCAAAGACAAATGCACGTAGCGGCAGATAGAAAGGAGCATGTGCTACCTTCTCTAGAGGCGAGAGTTCTTGTTTGAGGTTGTCCAGTTTCTCCAGCAGCTCCCTCTCTTTCAGCATCTGGTGCTCGGGCATGTGGAGCGCTGTGTGCAGCAGGTGCACAACGTACTTCATGTCCTCCAGCTCCATGGCGTGATCGCTGGATGCACACGCTGCTAATGGACACGAGGAGTGAGGCATGGAGAGATAAATCCGGCTTTTTATCATCATGTGTAATTGAGAGGCAGGCAAAATGATCTCATGGTGGGGGGGGGACATGTGTTTCTTACCCTTTTCAGGTGCTTTGACACCGTAGACAGCATCGTTGATGACGAGCTGGAACTCGTTGTCCAGCAGAGCGTCGATGAGCGTGGTGCTGGGGACGTGCTCTCCGTCTGTCCACAGGAGACAAATAGAGAACTCAGTCATTTTACTGCTGTCAAACTACTTTCTCTAACATCCTGTAGGAATGGTTTTCAGACAGACTGCTCACATTAAGTCTAAACCGAATGGAATGCTCAACAGTTCCCTCCAGCATAAAACCTCAGACATTAAACTGCCAGACATACAGTCAGAGATTTACAGCTTGAATAAAGGAACCTGAATAGAAATGTTATATATGTGTGAATATAAATCTATTCTGGGCAGTTTTACCACGTCCAATTTCACAAAATAATAAAACCCCACCTATGGACTTCCCTTATCTATTTCAAAATACCGTTCAGCAGCTTCTGAACAATGCTCCTGCATGTTGAACTAAGGTGGTGTCAGAGTGCTACAGAATAAAAAGCATGTTTTTCCAGTCTTTCCAGAAACTGTGCTTCACTGTGGACAAAGACAAAGATACCAAACACCCCTGCTACTGTGTGGTAAGCTTCACATAAAAATGGAAAACCACTTTAGTTAATAATGCACATCTACAGTACAGAGGTTGAGGTTGCATGTAAAGGACAAGGATCAAAACCAATGAAACAGCCACATGTTGTTTATTCGATCCATCCTTCCTTGTCCAAACTGTTATTCTTGCAGCTCACGTAGTCTTAAGCCACTCAGCACACGACAGAAACAAAAAGCTGGTGACAGTGATCTGATCAGTTGATCCTCACACCACACCTTAAGTTTTATTTTCACTTTCAAACCTGAGCCTCGACAAACACTGATCCAAGACTCGAGGAAGATTTATCAGATTTCAGGTGTAGTAGAAAGTGAAACAACTCACCAGCAGTGCAGTATTCATGTCTTTTAGTTAAATAAAAGGTAGAAAATACACACAGTATTCAACAATACTGTTAGAAGTAAATGTCACGCATTCAACATGTAAAAGTAAAAAGATGAACATGAGTGTTGCCTTTTTACAGGATCAAATAAATTTAATGGATTATCATTTCTGATGCAATAATATAGGTATGTGACTGGTAGTTTAATCTTTTACAATACATCATCAGTTCTTATTTGATTTACTTTTGCAAGTTGTATCTTGAATAAATTAAGTGGTGTAAAAAAGGTGGAGTATTTTAAGCAGTAGATTATCAGTATAAAGTAGCATTAAATGAAAATAATCAAGTACAGGTTTTATTGTAAATTCGTGGACTTCTTAAGAAAAGTGTTAACCAACACTGTTACTGATTAACCTTTGAAAACCTTTACACTTTAATCTTGTGAACGACACACGACCCACTAAACCTGACTGCAGCAGAAAAAAACACCAGACTGACACCTGAAGAATGTGGTCTGCCCATTGTGTGCATAGCTGACAACACGTGCCTCGTCATCATGACACATACCCTTGGAGATGATAGAAGCAGTCAGTCCGGGGTCCTCTCTCTGCAGATCTGTGATCAGGTCTCCCACACTCATCAGCATGGGCCGGAGGTAGAACAGGCAGTTCTCGTTCCTGGATGGCAACGGGACCTCCAGAACCAAACGGCCATATTTGTACCTCACAGACACATCTGCAACACAGAGAGGAGGGAAAAGAAATATATTTTTGAGGTCTTGGTCTGTGTCAGGTAACAGTGTTTTTTTTTATGTGGATGTAGTAACAGTAAATTACCACTGGAGGGCGGGAGTGTGCTGTAGAAAAGAGCTTGACGTCCAAGTGGAGGCCACCTCTGCTGAACCTGAGAAGAGGAGGAGGGAGGGAGAGAAAGAAAGACAGAGACAAAGAGGGCATTAAAACACAGTGAAAAGACTTTTGCAAGCTTAGATATGCGAGTTCAACAGTAAACCTCTCTCTCTCTTCAGTAAAGAGTCTCAGCAGTGGAGAGTCGACAGATGCTGAGCCTCTTGAAGAGAAGGTCACGCTGCCAGCGAGCAGCACCAATTAAGCTGTCTGTGCTTTGGCCCCTGCTCTGAGAAAGCTTTTACCTTTATACAATTCTCTTGCACTGCATCAACTGTGCCTTTTGAAATGCCTCTCACTCCTTTTCCAAACAGTGAGTAACCTGATCAACCGGGAGTATTACTCTGCAGATTACACCGGCTCTTTTTCCGCTGACGCAAGATTTTTCATTTAAATTCTAGCCGTCCTATTTAATGAAGCGCTATCGCCCTTGAGCGCGTCTACACTCCTGGAGGTAATGGAGAACCCACTCATTATGGAAGACTTGATTATTGTGGACAGTTTTATTCTCAGTCTAGTGCTTCTTCATTCCATGGGCGTCGTCCCTTTTTACTTTAAACGCTAATGCATACGTCTAGTCAATATTTAAAGCTCCTGGGACGTGACAGAAGCAATGTAAGGTGATGATGTTCCAAGACCGCTCTCCCCTTCCCAATGCAGGTTCCGACCTTGACTTGACCATCTGCTGACACCGAGCATCAATCTCATACCCATGCATTAAAAAAATAAACACCTGTATAATGTATTTTAACCCTGTATGGAACTGATGATTGCTACCATTGTGAGTGGCTCACGTTAAACCCTTTGAAAAGCCAATGTAATTAAAAACATACAGAGAATAAATAACATTTTATCATCTAGTTTAACAGTCATAACTGAAAAATAACACAAATAAATAAATATAGAAACAACATTGAATAGTTCGAGACCAAAGTGTAAATATTAATTTATTAAAATAGCTAAATTGCTGCTATTTAAGCTAACTCTGGCCAACTCTACAATACGGGAAAAACCATTTTTCTGCAACCAGCATTACCACAGGCCATGCAAACAGCCCATTCCAAACATGTTTAGAATGGCCACTGCACCAATGTCCAATAGGCAGATTTTTCAGCCGTTTTTTGGGCATTGCAGATTTAACATCTCAAATGGTATGACTGGTAATCAGTCATCATAGCAGGGTAATGATTCACAATCATGCATCCTCCAGTTATATACTAAAAGCTGAACAGTAACATCGACAGCAGATTCCTTCACAGTGGTCAGAGGGGACCTATTTGAATACGTCTCGGTCCAACCAGCAACCAGGGATGTGGGGGCCTGCGTCCTGCCCTGTTCATTCGATCAATATCGAATTAAGGAGCCGCCCATTTTCATGTGGTCAGAGAGCATGCCAGCCTGGAGGCACAGAGGCGAAGGAGCAGAAGCCGGATGTGCAGTCATTCACACTCCAATGGTTCGGAGCAGGAAAAATAATATTCACATATTTAATGAGCAACTCTCCACATGACTACAGGGTCCTATCTCCCCCCGCACACGACAGAGATCGAGAAGGTGAAACATCACAAGGGCAGATACGTTGTTTACTGAGGATTACAGTAAAGTGATCCCATAGAGACAAATTCCAAACAGATTGTGTGAGATCTGCAGATGTTGTTTCGCAGCTGAGAGCCGTCAGAGCCTCACCGCCTACACATCAGTGCACCCGGTCTCCAGTGAGGCCTCGGACTGCACTGAAGTATAATACTAAATCCGTGCAGACCCCCGTTACATAAAAAACTGTGAGGGCTGAAATCCGAGGGAGGCATGAATGTGAAACCATAACAGCTGCCAGGATGTAAATGGTAGAGAAAATATCTGACAACTGAGAAATGTGTACTTTAGTGTTCATCACAGCACCCATGAAAAACTTCTGTGATTTTTAGGTACAGACATAATCCTGGAGGCAGGTAATGACATGTAAATTGTTTACAGCACATCATCACCTGCAGACCTTATCACCAAAAGATCTGAAACCTTGTTGTCTCTCAATGTTGTCATCTTTGTCGGCATCCTCTACACGTTTGTCGTGTCTTTTGCATTCAGAGATATTTCTTCCATTCTGTCGTACATTAGAGACGTCCTCAACAAGCCCACTCACTGCTGTATTCTCACATGGGCTCACTCAAGAGAAGCTCAGGAAAATGTCCGGACTTTGTGCATTATGAAAACAGCTTATGATAAACAACCTGCCACAGCATTTTACAGGTCGCCCCCGACTGTCCCAGCCATAGTGGCTGCAGGAGCTGACTGTCGACTTATAAAAAGGTGCTGACTGTCGACTTATACATTAGATGCATGGGCATAAAATGCTTGTATACAATCTCACTCTCATAAGCAAACACCTCTGGTGAGAATTGTTTAGCAGTGGATTGAGCTGAGGGACATTTCACATTCTCGTCCTGCAAATGTGACTAGAGTAGAAATGGAACTAAACATCAAGGGCGATAGGCAGGCTATCAGTCTCTTTACTAAAGAGGTGTGTACAGTGTGGGGTGTGTGTGGTGTGTGATTGTGTGTGTGTGTGTGTGTGTGTGTGTGTGTGTAAGATCAGTGACTCGATTCAATTCAGCAACTGATTGCCTCGAGGCAGTTGATATGCTGGATGCATGCACATCAATCCCATTTTAAATCAACTGAATATGGCCAGTGTGGCAGACAACGCTGCGGCTTGATGAATAATAGTCATTTTTCCAAAGCCTTGCTCCTGTGTTATTACTTCCCTCACCTAAGTGTGGCAGTTACAAATGCTCTCGCACACATCATGGCAGCAAGATGTGGTTTATCGGAGCAAACGCAATTAAATGGAAGCTATCTCAGGGCTGCATTCACTTGAGAAAAAAATATTCTGCTACATTCTGAATTAACAGAGAGATCAAAATCTAGTATTTCCCTCCCAAGCAATCCCTGCAGTGCCAGAGCGAAGCCGAAAAAATAATAAGAATGTCATCTATATGTAAACAAGCATCTCCCAATGTCTCTTATGGGACATATTTGCTTCGACGGTTTAAAAGTCGTCTAAATGAGAGTTTCTCTTGGGGAAGAAAAACAGAAGATGATTTTTAAAATGCACCGAGGAGATAATGTTTTCATCTGCACTTGATAGTAGGTGGAAGGATGCATTATGGGTCAGGAAGGAACCAATCACATTTTGGTGTGGATCCAGGATTTCTTTTATTCACTTTAACATTGCGAGAGGACAGTAATAATTCATAGATATTGATGAACTGAATCCAGCAGGTTGAGGGTTCAGGTATTTGTGTCAGAGTGTGTTCAACTGGTGCAGAGCCAGAAGAAGATCTGGATCTATTGTCTGTAATGTGGTTTTTTAAGGAGACTGCTGGGCCTTGGTGGATGTTTGAAGGCTTCTAAGTGCTTTATAGTTTTTCTCCTGAGATAATCGGTTTGATTCAGAAAAACAGAGCAGATTTTTTCTCTCTCAATGAATGAAAAAACATTTCCATAAATTGGGTTAGGATTTATGGAAACACATTTTATCAAGGTAAAAATTTACCTAACAACAATTATATCATTATAATTATACATCATTGAAGTTTTAATACTAATTGTTGCCCCTGCACAATGGTTCTGGTTGTAAACATATAAACATGGACAAGGCTTATTTTTAGATTGATGAAAATCCTATTGTGATAATCATTGAAATTATTATGTAGCCCAGCCCTGAAATTGTCATGGTGGCTATTGTCATGGAGAGAGACAGCCACACCTTTCTAAACACATACAGCATTGTAGTGCCTGAACAAGCCCAGACATGGCGAACCCACGAGTAAGAGGCCATCACGCCCTCATCATGTCACATGACTCATAAGAGCCTCTGGAGGGGAACGGGCCACTCTGCTGCACTTGATGACTAACGTCACCCCTCGCTGCTCAATTGAGCGTTTGCCAGCATATCGAAAAAAAACAAACGTGCCCATTACTGCAGTGCTCAATATTCAGAGTGCACGGTGGTCACAGGATATTCACTGTCCTTTACACATTTTTTGGGGAAGTCGATTCTGCCGCTGCGGGGGAACAGCGCTGCACACCTGCTCCTCAGCGCCACATAATTTCACACAACTGTTCTTCGTCGATACAATCTGCTGAAGGTGTATTTACCCCCTTTATACACATATCTTATTAATGACCTGCCAACAGGGCGGAGGGGGGATGGCAGAGGAGGGAGAGGGAGGATGGGGTGTGAAATCCTGAGCATTGACAAACTGCCATGTCCCTCTTCTGCAGCAGAGCAGGTCCCTGCTTCCTGCTGGAGAAAATGATGGGGGTTATGGCGGTGAACAGCAGTCTCTCTTTCCCTGCAGTCTCGCAGCAGGCCACTTCATTATGAATCCTGTCACAACTGAGCCATGGCTTGTTGTGTCTGCACTGTTTCCCCTCCTCCCCATATCACAGGTTTGACGCCACAATGCAAAAGGTAAATTGATTTCTTGTGAATGCACGTGCATTGATGCACACACAGCTCGGAAAAGAAGGAAAAGGGAAAACGTATACATGCTTGTGAAAAACTGGCCTTAAGGCTGGGCTGAAAAACGACAGCTGCCAAGAAGAGAAATTGAATTATTCCCCAGTTGACATCATGAATCAAGCAGCCAGCCCTCCACCATGAGAAAGATTAGCACCGAAGCAGTCGTTTTCTGTCATCCAGTTAATGATCTAGTCAGGTCAGGGGGGCAAAAGGATAATCGGAGCGAGGTGCTGACGACTGAATGAAGAGAACAGAAAGACAGGGTTAGTCTTTGTATCGCACACGGAGAAAAACGGAGCAGGAGAAAAGAAAAATCTCTCCTGGAATTTGGTGAATGTTTGGAGACACTGTAAATAAAACTATAAAACTGTGAAAATGAAAGAAAATGTTTGCAGACGGACAAATAACACAGGATAATAAGACGTAAAACTGTGTATACACACATTTACCGCAAATTCAAATCCCGACTTAATTGATTTGATAGACAATAGGGGTATTAACACGGACTTTAGTCAAGCAGGTCCAACAGGCCGGGCCTCTCAGTCCCTGACAACTTTCCAAATAGTTACTCACTAACAGGAACGTCTCCTGTGCATCTTCACTGCAGCCAGAAAGTGGAGGGTGGTGCAGGATGATGAGCAGAGGCAGGACTTCTACTTCTTTATTTGCTACTGAGAGCAGGACTTTTAGTTCACAGTGAATCACTTCTCGACCCCAATTGAAGTTTGTTACTCTAAAGCCCCGAAGAACACAGGGACGGCGCTGAATACTGAAAAGATTGGACGAAAAGATGGGGACAAGGATTTGGTGTTTGCAAAGGTCCAGACAGATTTAAAAGGACCAGCATGGAGGTTTTAGGGGATCTGTGTGCAGAAATAGAACATAATGTGTATATAATTAATACAGTATATAATAGAGCCTGAATATATTAGTTTATCAATAATATCAGCCGATATGAGCATATTGGTATGAAATTGCCTTTACGAAAATATTTATTTTACAGAATACAATAAAATGCAGATAGGATGTAAACTTAAGTTAAAATATATATATATCCATCAGCTGATATATCAGTGTCAGACCTTGGTATTGGCTAAAATCGTCAAAATCCATATTATATCTCGCTTTGATATTTAAGTGTTAACAGTAATCTAGAAACTAAGGATCAATTTGTTTTTGTTAGTTTAAAATAAACCCTTCATTTCGAGGGGAAGGGACCCTTTCATGGATCGCTAGGTTTCTACAGCAGCCTAGAAAGGACAAACACTGGCTCTACAGAGGGATCACAGGTTTTCCTACTCATGGAAGGGATATTCAGTTGGTTGCAATCTGCAGCTTCGCCGCAAGACAAAAAAAAACACTTCCCTGAATTTAAAAAGACACTTAACTTTTCCACTGCCAGATTCAGTGAATCATATTTCCCTTTTGGTCAAACAACGGCAGGCTGTGCTTCATAACAAGGTTGAGTCAGGAAAGGAAACGCTGGGGAACTAGTTTGTCGGATAAAGAAGAAGTCCTCAGATATTGTCGGTTGATAGATAATACAGGGGTGGGGAGGGGCATGACATGAAACTATGGTTAGAATTTCAGATAGTTGTGGTTATATGGTATTACATGAGGCCTAACAACTAGGTCAACCGGATGCCACAGCTAATACAAAAGATAACTTGGCCGTTGTGTTACTCTGCACTGGTCCTTCACATCTACACAACTCTGAAACACATATCTGACAAACTCCCTGTGGGTCATGTCCACGTGCTTCTTCCAGTCCTTTTCTATTTCTGTGGGAAGCTGTCCTGTTAAAGATCTGCCTCTGTGGCAGGCTCGTCCTTTTTCTTGACACTAAGAAAACAGTAACGTTTACTGGAATACAAAACGTTTCATCTTAACAACAAATTGTCCATCCAGACGATGAAAGGTACCAGACAGCATAGGGAGCCAGAGGTTTGTGTTGGGTTAAAGGTTTAACACACATTTCTCTCCATTTCGGCAAAACACTTTTTCATTTAATCGCACTCAAAATGTCAGCAAGCCAATAAAGGTGTAGGGAGTAGGGACGGCACAGTGTTAACGCTCACTGGGTCATAAACTCTTGACAACATCACTGTGACCGATTTCACTGGACATTTAACAACAAACCGAGTCGGCTCCATATCGGCAGAGCATTCACTTTAATCTTTACTGTCAGATTTCACTGTGGGCAGCTTCACTCTTGTGGTGTGATGAGGGTGTGTGTGTAGGTTAGATGTGTTATCTCCAGATACAGAAACCTTCATCACACAACGTTGGCAAATTGCCTCAGCAAGCTCCCTTTTGGCATTCAGGTTAAATCTGAAGTGTTGCCAAAGCTTTGACACCAAATCCTCTGCTGTTGTCTTGCTGGTCAACTCTCCTCAAGTCTCTAACTTTATGATTTTAGTCTCTAATTGATAATTAGCATTTTACAAATTAGATTTCTCCATTTGATGAACAAGGGTACTTTGGTTTATATGCAAAAATGAACAAAAAACTAGAATGACCACCCTCCAAGGCCCAACAGCCATGAATTATTCACTGGGAAATCTGTGAAAATGTTGGAAAATAGCCCATCTCACAATGTTTAACAGTTGTTTTTGTGTAATCTGGCTTACAAGCAAACACACAAACCAACAAATAAACTGACAGTGTAACACCCTGTAACACGAACTGACGACAAAACAGTTCCTCCTCATTTTCACAAAGACCAGAGTTGTCAGTCCACGCTGAGGAACAGAGTCACTTCTTTGGAATTAAGTTGAATTGCCATCAAATCAACAAGTTTCAAAGGGAAAATATCTCCTTTCTTCATCTTGTTCAGCTTCCTGAAACTTTCAAAACTGGATGTTCAGATGAAAAAACTGATATCAATGCTTTCATCTGCCTCCGGAAGGAAACTGCAAACAAAGGTAGAGTTTGCCAGAATGTTAAACTGGGTTTTTCATGAGTTACTGCTAACACAGGATATGAAAAATGTGCCGTCGCTGCAGTCGGAGCAAACTCGGTCTCACTTATCCGCATTAACAATACTGCAAGTAGATGGAATTTCTCCAAGCGCTGCTGCTCTGCATAGTCGTATTTCAAGCTGCATTATACAACGTTTATCTGTGTAGTACATTCTGCAGGAGAGAAACAAATAATCTCAAAGAACCAGAAGTTACTGGTTATCAAAGCCAAAATCCCTGAAGGTTCATTCTTTTCCTGGAGGCAGTGCGGATGTTAGAACATCAAGTCTTCTGTGGACTCGTTTATTGTTACAATATTATCAAAGAAAGGTGAAAAAGGATATGAAAATAACTGAAGCTACTCTCAAAACATTGTATCTGAATAACTTAAACCATCATCTACACACCAATCAAATCATGTCTGCAAATACTAATCTACACACCTTATTAGAAATAAAAAGACTTGGTTATATTGCATAATTACTCCTTCACAAACTGCACAGCAATTTAACTCTTGCTGTCGTATTATTTTACAACATATTTTGATACTGTAGCTTTTACTTTAAATAGATTTATCTTTCCTCTAACTTTCTGAGTGTGATATGCACTAAAAGCCCAAAGCAAATTTATCATACGTGGAACAATTACTCAGCTTATAAACCTGATTTTGATACAAAACTAGTGATTTGCTCTCTGGATTCTGATAACTGATTTTAATTCTGCCTTGTCAGTGGCTGTCGTATAAAGATGTTGAGCCAGCCTATTTTAAACTAACTGTAGTGCAGCCACTCTGATAAAACACTCAACCTGGATGCTTTTAATTGATGTTCAATATCTGAATCGTTCATTTTTGCACCTTTTTGTTAATTTCCACCTGGATTCTAGGAACTGCACAACATTAAATCAGCCCATTTGACCTTTAAATTGATATTCCACCTAAAATCTATCTTTAGATCACTAAACACTCACCCAGTCTAGAGGCTGTTGATTCCTAGGGGTTAAAGACTCAGACTGTGAAATTGCTCTGTAGTCTAAACCGTCTCTTAAAGTGGACATTACTCTGTCAAGGCCCAACAGTCCTCTTAATTTAAATCAAGCTGCATCAAATCTTACTTGCAAAGAAACAGATGGACAGAGGTGAATACAAAACCTTCTCGGCATCGGTCACAAAAAGGGAGAGAAATATCCGAAAAATATGTCTTTTAAGGGACATACCTATATGGATGATGTGTTGAGTGTTTTTGTACCATTAGAGATCAAAATGGGTTTTCCTGTTGCGTTAGCAGCTGTAAGAGCACTGGTATTGTGTCCTTTGAAAATACGCAAAACTGCAGCTCTGATTTTACATATGTCCAAGTCTAAAGATAGAACTCATCTTAGCCATGTGGGAGTGAGTCATGACATCCTGCCGACCAGATATAATGTTTGTGTTTTTATCCCAAGCCCAGAAAGCTGCCTGTTTCACTCAGTATGAAGTCAGCTGTGGCGCGTAGCAACACAGTTTGCCCTTCTCTCCCTGCACTGTCAGAGATTTGAAGCGTCCAGTTGGGATCTGCCTGCTCACAGCTCAGCTGACCTCTGCAAATCTTTGCATTGGGGGGGGGATACCATGGATAATAAAATGTAAGTATTTAGAAGTGGCCATATTTAACAGCCCATGTAAGTGTGGATAGATCTGCACCACAAAAACCTCATGACTGATGCTTTGATGCAATGAGTGCAATGAACTACACGTAACAGCTGATTGCATTTGATGATTTACGCACATATTCCTCAAAGCTTTGACTCTCCTATTACGATTTATAGTGGACTATATATATACAGGCCTGCCCCTGATGATGCACTATATGATAAAATGAGAAATTGACCTTCCTGCTGGGCAGGCTGCAGAGCATAGCCATGTTAGTGATGCCTACTGGGATTGTGTAGTGTAAAGGCTGATTCATGGTTCTGAGTCAAAGCTAGGCCCTAGGTGTGCACATAGCTTATGTACGTGGCCTAGACCATTGTGAGCATTCAGTTGTGCGTAGGTGTGTGTGTCGCTCTGCAGTTACACCTCCGAAATGCTAGTAGGCGTGGAGCTGTAGTTTCTTCCGGTTTACACTTATTTACTAATTCTCTGGCGTCTCTGTTTACTTCAGAACAATGGTGAGGTTTATCGTGTTGGAGTTGGGGCCGATGGATGTTGAAGAGCAATTACTTTTTCTTAAAGAACTGCAAACGAAGAAACGAAAGACGTCGGAGGAGAAAGTCTGTACGACCATTAAACCTAGTGAGGAGAAGCGGGAGATTCCAGAAGTACTGTCTGCCGGATATTCTATTCTACCAAGGTGACCAATCACAGCTCTCCCTTCAATGTGTAATTACATTTTTCAGGGTACAGCATTGAGTACACGTCTATGTGAAGGCAGATTCGATGCAGAAGTTTGAATTGGGATTTAAGAAACTCTCCACTTAAAGTTTACGAGTATAATTAGCAGCATTTTCATGGTCTCTTTCTCTAAATGGCTGACGGAGCACCTATTTCAGGGGAGTTATTGAATGAGCTCTGCTTTCGAGATGGAGATAATGTTTAATTAATGGTGAGGTCTTCTCACTTTTCAGTGCAGATGGGCTTGATCGATCATTTGGACTGTGTGTAAGCCCCCCTGTGGAGGAAGGGGATGCACCTGAGGGATTTCTGAAAGTTCTGGATGAAAGTAACAGGTCACAGGAGGATGTAGAGAAAATGTGATCTTTTAAAATAAGGTTTACATCCGATTAAATACATGTAAATAAACTTAGCCAGCTATTGGAGAAAAGAAATAACGGATGGACAAAAATATCTGTAAATAAAAACAATAGCTATATCAAGTTTCACAAGCAAATATCAAATATGTGTTATCCCTCCTTAATGTGCTGACACGGTGTATCACATCAATATGTATCCAACCTTTGATATTTAGCCTTTGATGAAATCCCGATAATTATCGATATTGTTTAATCGTCCAGCCCTAAGCAAAGACAGATGACTTCGCTGTTCAAAGCGACCCAGTGTCCCCAACTGCACTGATCCCAGAGCAGGAAGTCGTTCAACTTGAATAGTTTCACAGGGACAATTAAACAAACATAATCCGAATTACAATAATTAACTCAAATGAGCCTTTTTTTTACCGTGTGGAGAAACGCAGCCGGACGTTTGGCCGCGAGTCCGCAGCGAAGAGGCTGAACACTTCCCAGAAGTCTCGCCATAACTTTGCCAACCATCCGCGCGGGAGCCATCGTCAGCTGTTCACCGTGTCAGCCGAGTTGTTCGGGGCATTCCGGGGGGAAAACGCGTCCGCTGCGAGGGAACCAGAGCCCGGTGCTCCGGTGGAGAACAGGCCGGTGGGGGAATAACAACAGACGCGGTGTTAGCAGCGACGGGACGGGACAGAGGGAGGAACAGCCCCGGAGACTGAGCCGCAGTCCGCTTCCTCCTCACTGACAACATGCGTCTGTGCCTCCTCGCTTCGGTTTCATTTGTCCTTGTCCGTCCCTCCCTGTTTCCTCACTGGTCTGTTCAGTGAAGCGGTCCGTCAGCAGGGCAGGGAGCCCGGCAGCCGCTGAGCGGGATGAGCCCCCCCGACCGGAGGAGTCCCCAACCACCGCCCCCGCCCCCCCCGGTTAGCATAAGTTAGCTAAAGGTGCTAGTGTGTAAACAGCAGCTAGTGTGTGTGTGTGTTGTATTTCATTTGAACGAGTTTAATGAGTGTCATCAACTACACAGCAACCATGCGAACAGCGGCTCTACAACACGAGGTTGGCGGACCCTTCAGGCGACGCGCGGAACTTCCGTTGAAGAACCCGGAAGTGCTGCACATGTCACTCAAAAAACCACTGTTGGTTCCTCTTCCTCTTCGAATGAGCCCTGGAGCGATGGGTGAGTTGTGGATGAGTCACGGAAAGGTACATGGCTGAGCTCGAGAGGCGGTGGTCTAGTGGCAGAAACTTGGACTATGGGCAGAGAAGGTCTCTGGTTCGTCTCTGGTTCGATTCCACGGAGAGACAACAAAAGACGAACCTGGATTGATCTGCCCAAAAATCCAAGAGTCTCATTAGACCCTGTCTAGTGCCCCTGAGCAAGGCACCTTACTCCTCCAACATCTGCTCCTCGAGCGCTGTACATAGTCGCTCACTGCTCTGTGTGTCCCGCACACAGATGGGTCAAAAGCAGAAGTTACATTTCCCTACCTGCATGAGTGTGCGTTTGCATGTCTGTGCATGTGTGTGGGATAAATAAAATGCATCTGCATCTATCTACTTACAAACACAAATATTGTTAGCAGTTAGCCTCAACTGCCATACCCAGTCATTCATTGAAAACACAGAGCAACACTGTTATGGGCAGAACGAATTATGTCTGCCCTCTTGGCTTTTACACAGATGTGGTGAGATTTAATTGGTTAAATGCAGTATTTATTAAGTCTTTCGCTGCCATCAAATACAACTCATGAGCTTGTGGATACAACATTCTTATGACATTTCATTAGCTAGAGCTGATAAGTTGTGTACACTGTAGGCGTGGGGTGTTCAAGTTGTGAGAAGATCACAGGAAATCCCTCCTTTTTTCTCACTGGTATGTTCTGCATGAACCAGTCTGTCAGCAGGACGGCAGCTGAACAGTGTGTGCAGTTCATATTATATGACCAAAATCACCACACCCAGATTAGCTTTCGTTAGCTAAAGGTGGGCTAGTACGTAAACAGCAGCTGGTGTGTGGTGAGTAAAGGTTGTGGATTGGAGAGTTTGCTATCCTGTGGGTGACATGAAAAAAGATTTACAGACAATAGATACATTTATAGCCTTTAATCAACTTTATCTTGTCCATGTCGGTTAATACTTAAAATTTCAAAATCATAATATACAAATTCTTAAGGCACTCTACCACTCGACGGGTTTGGGGTGAGCAGAGAAAAATCGGAAGGAAGGTGGGAAAGAGAGAGAGCACTTCATCAGAAACACCATCTAATAGTGGGTAGGGCCTTTCTTTGCTCTCAAAACATTGAACAAGCTGTAAACGTACCTTTGACATTCGAGTCCATGTCGACGTGATTGCATAATTTCTTCAGATTTTTCTTTGTCACATGGTGCTTTATCATAGTGGAAGTAGTAAATGGTAAATTAATAACTTTAGGGTCAGCAACAATACTAAAATATGCAGCCATATGCACTTTCACTGAGAAATTGTTTACAGTTTCTGATGCCTGATCAGTATCTTCATGATGTTATGCATGGAACTGCTTCCACGTGATGCTGATTACATAATTGCATAAATAAGCAGGCGTACCTGGGTTCCTAATAAAGTAATCAGGGCTTGTATATCTATTATGTTCAGAAACTTGCTTCTGCTGCCTCCAAGTGGCAGTTATTGCAAGTTTGCTTGAGTTTCTCTAATTCAAAGTAAGTTACATTTTATCCACACATTGATCACACTGAGAAATTACCCTTTTAGTTTCCATATTTCCATGTTTCCTCTATAAACAACTCTATTGGAATGGAATAACCAAAATTTGTGCTTAATAGGCACAAAGTACTTGATCAATATCACCAGCTACTAAAAAGAAATAAATGTCTGAACATGGTCTCTTCATTATGCAGTAGCAGATGCAATTAGTGATATAACACTTTACATTAGTCTCACCTCAGCCCCTGAGCCAAGTGAATATGGATTGGACCAGACTCGCTCATTGCGACGAGGAAGATGCAAGACAAAATGTATACCAGCCATTTCATCTTACAATGTGGTAAACAAGCTAAATATCCTATGTGGGTCTGTTGCGTTTCACTTAGACAATGAAGTCATTTCTCTGCAGGTTTTGGTTTTGGGACCAGAATCTGAGAAGGTGTCTGATGCTGAATAAAATCTTGATGGGGCTGAGAAAAATGAGATTGAGAATCTCTTCTTCAATCTAGACCTCGCCAATAAAGACAGCAGCTCAGATAAAAACATACAACACAGGTAAAAACGCATTTTCCACAAAATCAAACATTGAAATGAGGAACGTTAAGTTATTCCCCACTCAAAAATCCCCCTGGTGAGGAAATAGACTGATAAAATGAGTTTCTGCGCGTGTTCATTACGGTTCTTCACATTTCTTTTTTGATTTTCACATTGCTGACGATTAATTTCCACACCAGAAATACACGTGGTCATTAAAAAAGCCAGTTGCTCTCGGCGCTCACTCTTAAGTATTTCCAGTCAAAATGCCAATGTGGAAATCAACATTCCAGATCCCACTGATTCTGGTCACTGCAGGTTGTTCATTAATGTGTGAGCGTATTATTGATAAGTAAGATGAGGTTTGTAAATAGGATCTGTAAAACCTGAGTGAAGCGGACAACGTGGTCTTTTTACCCTAAAACTGTGCTTTAAGCCCAACAAAGCTGAACAAGTGCTTTGAACGCACTCTTTGAAAAACCTGCCTCACTCTACAAACATCATTGTGCCTACTTGGCAGAACATTTGTGTGGCTAAAGTGCGATAACATCTGTTTATGTTTGTCTCCGTTAAGGCACAAAAGAGCCTTGACTGGTGCGAAGTGAGATACTACTTCTCTCACTTATCTTTTAAGTCCAAGGAGTCCGGCTAATTCATGGAAGCGTTTAAAAATATTCTTCTGACCTCCTTTACTTATCTTCAGTACTCTACAAACCAGTCATCAATACTCCCAGAGAGAAGACGTGGTGGGTTTGACAGAGCGGCTTGACGTAATCAATACGTGCTCGCTGAGGAGATTTCTTTCCCCATCTGTTATATCTTTAATTCATATTTTATCATCATCTTACAGAGAAACTGTAGAAAGAAAATGTTACATCAACGGTTCACACAGAGACCCTGGCGAATGGCTCAACAGCCGTATATTCTTATTAAGGTCGTCAGCTGTGTTGCCAGCTGGCTTTACAGAGACACTAATGAAATTACGGACAAGACCCTCTGCCCAGATACTGTTCTTTTTTCAGCTCAGTCATCATCACCCTGCTGTTGGATTTATCCTCTCATACCCAACTCACATACCTCAAGACTGCATCAGCTTTCCTGCTGAATGGATTTATTTAATGGGAAATGTGCCAAGTTTCTTTATCTAACGAGTTGGCTTCTGAGCTTTAGGCCATTTAGAGAAGCTGCACTTTGATAATAGAAGCTGCTCGTCCAGAGTTTGGTTTGACAGCTAATTTTGGAACGGCAAAGTGATGCATGGAGCGAATCTATATTTGAGGGAACAAAACTTACATAAATTGCTGTAGACTTAAACTAATACAGGACTTTTTATCACTTTTTTACCCACTACTTTAAATAATTGAGAATTAACACCTTCATACTTCATGATCAGCCCCTCACCTCGAATATAACTGTGCCAGAGACTCGCAGCCCTCATTACCCTGGAGGTGATTGAAGCATACAAAGGATATTGATTTGAGTGGGGCCTCAGGAAAGTCACCTTCATGCACATGTTGTAATCTTCTGCAGTGCTGCAACTGACGCTGCTGCTCATCTATCATCATCAACCACAGGCATCATGTGAGGACAGTTTCGAAAGTGGATGACTGATGAGATTTTGCATGGTTTCATTTTAAATTCAAGCTCTTGAATATATTCTTGTAGCATTATGGCTAATACTTTTTAATGAACTGTATCTACGTTCTGTAAATCATCTTGCGACCACCCCATTCACCCTAGTTTGACAACCACTGTACTACACCATACTATGTATTTGTTGTTACTTTAATAAGGAGTTCATAGTTTATTAAATCTATTTCACTGTATTACAGCAGTAAAATGGACTTTGATAATCTACTCATCGACAATGTTGCTGGGATCAAAAGAGAAAAACAGCTGACTGAGTCTTAATCGGTGAGTTTTTTTAAATGTTATCTCAAGAGTCCTAAATGGTCCAATGCACAATCTGCACACTGTCAAGTTATTAAACCAATAGAGGTTGTCCTCATCAACCAGCATGAATTTGGGAATAGGCTGCCACCTGGAGGTCTTTGATTATTACTACAAAATCAGATTGCACAATTAATAAAGCTAAAAAAATAACACTATCATCCCCACTGAACTGAAGAAAAAATACAAATAAATACAACATGTCTTGTTGAACTCTTACTGTTTCATTAATGAAAAGCGTTAATACAGTTCAACGCTGTTGCTTTTTCTATCAGGCCCCTCCTGGATATTTGGCGCCATCTTGTGGTATGAAACGCCTACGTGCTCTGAATATGTTCGAGCTAAGCAGTGGATCCGAACGTTTTGTTTTACTGAGGTCACGCACACACTGCATGGTTGAAATATAGTTTGCATCATCAGGAGCAGGCACAGAGTTCCTATTCATATTATTACCTAAGATTTAAAAACGATAATATATATATAAGAACAATTTAATCCAAAATTTATTGATACTGTTTGAATAAACTGATACAGGCATAAATTTCCTATAGTTCTTGCCGAATATCACATTAAATCCAATGTGCTGTGTTGAGAGCCTGCCATACACACAGAGGCACTCAGGCTTAAGTAACCCTGCATTTTGAATATCTGCAGACTGAATATCAAAGGCCTGCACAAAATATATATGAACCATGACAACTCAAATCCATTTGAGTTAATTAGACAGAAACTTGAAGAAACATGAGAAAGAAATCACAAAGCTCACACACACACACACACACACACACACACACACACACACACACACACACAACGTAGTACATACCTGCACTAATGTAAAGTGTTTTTAAAAATAAATATTTCATGTGCAATTTTGTGTTATTGACATCAAAGGGCTTTAAATGACCACTCAAAGTGGATGCACTATTCATGATTAAGGTGCCTCCAATTAAAAATGGCGTACGCATGTATTCTGTATTTTACATTACATTACGTATTAGATGACTTTGAATAGGTCTGGTTTCATTTTGACATTAAATGCACTTTTTCTGTTGATAAATGTGAAAAAAGTTGGTTGGTTAGTTAGTTATTTAGTGTGGGGGAATAATGGGGGAAATTCAGTTTTACATCAATGCACACATTCACATTAACTGCTTCAAATCACATGGCATGAAACAAACAACAGAGCGACACCTATAGCAAACAGTATACATCATTAGAAAATGGAAACAGTAACAATCAAGAACATGTCATCAACATGAAACATTGACTGACAGTAAAGAGCTGGATGAGTGACAGGATGCATACTCAGTCAATCCCTGTTGGTTCAGTCTGAAAATCAAAACACTTTCTATGGGAACTCTATCTACTGATCCTCTATAGTAGCTATTGAGCTGAGCTGCTCTTTAAAGATTCATATACGATTTTATCCAGACTCCTGTCAGTTGTAAGACATTATTTTTCATGGCCGTTACAATATCTGATTAATATCTAATATCTGTGCGTGTGTGTGTGTGTGTGTGTGTGTGTGTGTGTGGTGGCTGCACAGAGGTAAGTGGAGGACTGTGGGAGTCACAGGGAAGGGCTGTTGTTTGAAGTGCTGGGGCGCACGCAGCCGAGGTAATTGTGTCTGACGGGCGGCGATAATGATGAGGCGCAGATCAGATCATCTGCAGATCCCCTGCCTCCAACCCCCTGCTGCTCATCTTCACTCTTCCCTTCTCTCCTAATTGACCGGGCCGCATCTCCCCCGAGCCCCTTTGTTATTATTTATTAATAATTCATCGCTAAATAATTCACACCCTTGGACCCGCAGTGTTAATTGAGCTGCAGCGCTGGTGGGTGTGTGAGACGGAGGGGGGTAGAAGAAAGGAGAAGAGAAGTGGGGGGGAGGTTTGAAAAGTAGAGATGAAGTGGGAAGTGGGCCTTCCTCGACTTGTACGGGATCAAAACCAGGGAAAAGGTGAGTTTAGATGTGGATACCGAAGGAGCTCAGGGGCAGTGGGACATCACAGTCCGTTTGTCTGTCTGTGGGCTGAGAGCAAGGGAATCAATAAAGCTCTTTATATGGGGCGGCTGTGGCTGAGGGGTAGAGTGGTCGTCCTCCAACCTGAAGGTCGGCGGTTCGATTCCCAGTCTGAACCATCTGCATGCCGAAGTGTCCTTGGGCAAGATGCTGAACCCTGAATGGCCCCCCCTTAGAATAACAAAGTGCTGGGATAGATGCACTGTATGAATGTGTGTGTGAATGGGTGAATGTGAAACTGTAATGTAAAGCGCTTTGAGTGGTCATCAAGACTAGAAAAGCGCTATATAAATGCAAATCCATTTACCATCCATTTATAATTAGAGGTTAATTCTCACTCAGGTCACATTCACCTCTTTGCATGATTTATATCTAAATTACAAGAGGGGGATACATACATCAAATTTTGATATTTACCTGCCTCTGCTTTTCATTGATTAGGCTGCTGAGTGTTCTACTCAGTTCATATATGAATGTAATATTTGATGTGATCAGTTAGAATTGACGAAAAAGTACATCTGATATTTTCAGTTGTCAGAGACTAATCAGCAACTCTCACTGAATTAAAGTCACCACACATTGACTTACTGCAGCATCTCTGTTGTGAAGATTTGCTGTTTTTCTTTTACTACCTTAAAGATGGAAAATCTTTTGGTTCCGATTTTTGCCCAGAAAATAATATTTCATATAATGACGAAACATTTGGCTTTATTAAACTGTAATTAAGATTTCTCACTTTTTTCTTACACAAGACACTTTTTTAATCAAGAATAGAATCGGCATTTTGAAAATAATTGAATAATAATTAGTTGCAGCACTACTGGGAAGTGTAGATAACATAGAACTGTGCAAAAATACCTTGTGAGTGAGATGTGAGTGAAAATGTGATATTAAAGTAGAGTTATATACAAATTTAGGGTTATGCATTTATAAGAAACCCAATATGTACACTGCAAAATAGATAAAAGTTTATTTGTTTCAGATGCCTTATTATAGCAGCAGTAAATCCATCCATCACTGGAAATACGATGACATTAAACTGGTTATTTATTCAACTGTAAAATATCCACCTCTGTAAAGAGATGATCAACACATCTAGTAACAAAAATGTGTCTTTTAGTTATGTACAGTATCACAACATTTTTTTTAACTTAAAGGAAAATAAAGAAACCGGCGGGGCATGTTTACATGTGAAATGGTTATACAAGTATAATTTTATGTTTAAAATCGATATAAAATCAAATACAAAGTAGATTTTTTTCATGACTAAATGTATAATGATTTATCTGGTGGTATTACCGGTGAATGTAGAGCTTTGGATTTGGTTTGGTAATAATCCTGCATTCAGCAGCAGAGCAGTCCAGTAGAGGTCAGTATCAGATCAGTAGACTCTCGGCAGCACACCGTGATGCCTCCTCCTCATGTGTTTGCAGAGCTGCTGCTAATTTGAAATGACATGCTTTGTTTATGTTAAATTATTCATGCAACCTTTCATTAACACCATAAACAAATACAAATAGCACAGCATAGAGGGAATCGTAGCAGCCACGCTGTGCTAAAGAAGGTTTTCTTAAGAAGACGCCCGCTTGCTGCTTTTCTGTATATTATTATTGAGACGCATCCTGGTCCAGAACCCACTGGCCAGCTGGTTATGCTTCCTGCTTACCAACTACTCACCAGTGATCAGAATATATAAAATATGACAGGGTCAAATTTGGTTTGCCTCTAGGTGAATAGTTCATCGGGACTGTAGCCGATGCTTAAAATTGTACATATAATAGTAAAATAAACTAAATCCAAAGTGCTGATTGTTTCATAGCAACTTTACAAAATCATTCTCTCGGTCAATTTGTTCCCCCCTCGTCCTCGGATTCAAACGTTGGCCCTGTGTGGAGTCGATTGGGCAACTCTCATCTTCTGAGCTTCATCTAGTTGCTAAATCTCTTTTAAGCAGAGCAATATATCACCAAAATCAAATTAACTCTGAACCCAGTCTTTCTAAAAGTTTTTCTGTTTTTTGAGGGAGAATTTTTCTGGGTTGGTGAGAAAAAAAAACAAGTTTGTGAAAATCTCCCCAGTTTGTGTTTCTTTGGGGAATGGCTCATCTGAAGCTGTCGACAAGGTCCATACAAGTCTCCTGCTACCACAGAGCATACACAGACTTGTCTTTCATGCTGTGGTGGTTTGGGACCAGAGAGGAAGGGCCAGCAGAGAGGAATCTGTCTACCAGAGCTCAGTGTACACACTGCATGTATTTTTGTAGACATCGCTGTAGACTTCACTTAATCTAAGAGTACATCAAAGCATCCCCTGCTCCTCTTCTTCAGCTAAATCCTGCTCTGGTCCTTATTACCAAAGTGCTCGTAAATGCCTTGGGGGAGTCGGGGAGCGGAAAAAAACACAAACAAAAAACAAACATGTTTGCTTTTATCTTTCAAATAACTATTTATGCTGGTACAAATGAGCATTCTGAGAGCGGATCATATTGTATCACAGTGGTTGGAAGATGTAAAGATTCGTGCTGACTGAAAAGAACAAAAGGGAGAGAGCGTACGGACGAGTGAATTGTTTTTTCGGTGACGTTCGCCAGGGTGTCATCATTTCTGCGGGGACTGAAGTGGGTCTGCCAATCTGTGAGAGGACGCTGTTTGATTCAGCAATCGGTTTCAAAGAAAGTGCCAGCGAAACACGAGATTAACAAAGTGGCTCGTACCACTCTGTTTTTGATTTATTTTTGATGGATGTGATGTGAGCATGGGAGTGAAGGGACTGGTTGTATACTCCAGTGGAGCACGGGGCCGGGGCCAGGGAGTAAACAGGCCCTCAGCAGCACAGGAGTCTTTCCATCAGGATGGAGTAACCCCATGGAGATCCTAGAGAGTTCTGAAGCCAGAGCTGGTGAATAATAGAACAAAGTGAGAATGAGTCTTCTGAGGTTTTCGCTGCTCTTCACTATCCCTCCATCGCGGGGAGAAGGGATGTGAGAGAGAAAGATGGAGAGAGTGGTGATGGCTGCAACTGCTCCATCCATCCTAACTAAACTAGGGAGGAAAAAAACAAAGTTACCAGACATGTTTTTCTCTTATCAAGTCAAACTCACAACGAAAATAGCAACTGTATCTTGAAAGACCATTTGGAAGTGTAAACTCGCACAATGACAGTTACAGAAGATAACAGTCTACAGTCGTATGACAGGATCCAAACCGAATCCAATGGAACTGAGGGCCCCTTCTCCTTCTTCTTCTCATTTTTCCTCTCTTCCCATCTATGAAAAATTCACCACAGCCACCCCCACCCCTTGTGTTTCTCCTCTGTGCATCTCCAACACTGAGAACTGACGTGCGGTAAACGGAGAAATATTCAAAGGCAGGGCTGCCTGTCTCCCACAGGGGTCTCCTCTTTACCCCCCCACCACCGCTGAGGAATCAAAACTCTTTGGACGTCACAGAGGCCGATTGAAGTTCAGCGCCTGCTCTGGAGCGGTCCCTTGCCCGACCATGGCAGGCTTCATTAGGGCTGTCAGTCAGGCCCCTGTGACGGGGCAGCGCCGCGGGGCACCCTCAGGGCCCAATCAGCGCCGGGGTCCCCAGGAAAGGGCCATCAAACAACCCTATAAGACCAGGCTGTCACCCTGCATCGTGGAGCCTCACGCTCATCCCCCCATTGATCACATGATTAAGAGCTCGGCTCAACACTTTCAGCTCTGTTTTTTTTTAACTCTGATGCAAAGCTTTGGTCTTGTATTTTTAATCATTGACTTCCCATTGGCTCCCGTATAGAAACGTGCACCCTGGAAGCCTCTGTAGGAACACTCCTATTGAAACTCTAATGATGAAGGAGAACGAATCTTCTCCCACAAACAGCTCCCCAGCAGCGGCAGTGGGAAGCAGGAGCCAGTTGTTATTTTTTGGTATAATTTCAGCCCTGCTTTTCTCAGTGCCTCGCAATTACAATGAGTCACATGATGCAATGAAAACAAATGAGCCAGTGGGTGCTCCTCTGTCCAACAATCTCAAATCTGGAACAATGAGATATCCACGAAATCACGGTACACAATTCAAATACAGGAGCAAACAAAACCCAAACAAAACAAAGTGAGCGTCTTTGAAGAGCGAAAAACTCAGACTGCCTGAGTTCCTTTCAACAATATACAGAGCGTAATATTCTCAGTACCAGTATGTTATTCAGAGCGTTCCTCCAAATATTTGGAGAGAAGGAGGAGAGATGAAACGGGAATAGAACAATGGGACTTTAGCCGTGTTATGGCGTTAGCGCACCTCGCCCCCGCCAGCCCTTTGTAGTGTGTGTTGTGTAGCGTCCGCGTCCCCAGTCAGTCCCCCCCGCTTGTTCTGAGTCCAGGTGGGGTCTCAGACCCCCCTCCGCCTATCTCACACACACCTGCTCCATCATTTACTCACACACACATGCACGTATCTTTTTGTTGTGAGTCATCCAAGCACAGATTGAATACAGCGATGGGGATGCTTTGCTGTTGAATAATTTTTCAATTTAGCATTTTAAGTATTTTCTGAATTTTGTTGTTTTATATCAATATGTAACTGATGCATATCAACAGTGATTAACAACATTGTGACATTTCAGGTCTAGAATTGAAAAGGAATTGTAGGATGAATAAATTCAAAAAAATATGGATAAAAACTCCATCATATAGAATCTGAGGCGTATCTAATATATATATATGATATACCGTATAATTAAACCCATATATTATTGATTATAAACAAGATCCCTGCTGTCAAGTGCTGCAGTTATATAAAGAAGGATAAAGGGTGCTGCTCATTTATTCAACTGTCTTCTAATGCAAATGAGTGAAATGTAACAGCGATCAACTCCCGAAAGTTAGGCTGAGATTCGCCCTCGTTTCAGATGCTTTCATATGAAGAAAGTTGCCCTTAAAACGCCCAAGAGCATTTAAGAGTGGTAAGATATCAGATTCATTTAATCTCTCACTCTCATCAAATCCACTAGATAAACCCTTCTGGATGTTTACCCCCCCATCACACTTCCCCCCCTCCCAGTGTGCAGTACCAACACAGACCACTGGAGGATGCCTAGATATTCACACCGCTCGGGAAAATGAAGTTGTTCAACCTGGAACAAAGAAAAGAAAATAATGATTTCTCTGTCAGATATTTGGCTTTGGATACTGAGCGCTCCTCGTGTTCTTGGTAAAGGGCGATCATTAGCAAGTAACGAAACTGTAGACACCTTTTTATCTGGCAATCAAAGGCAAATAAAAACAAAAAGAGCCGAGGTCTGACCTATATTCACTCTGCAGCAGCGTCCCAAAGGAACGACAGGTACTGGGGCATCGTGCACCCTCCCAGCATCTCACACCAAGCCCTCACAGGAGGAGGACAGCGCACGTGAATAAGTAAATTATGATCGTAACCTTTCTTCTTGCACATAAAGACAAACACATCTCAAAACATGATCAATAAATTTAGCTATTCACTCCAAAATTTAAACCCCATCCTCCTCCCTTTTTCGGGTCTCTGGTCAGCGTGTAGAGGCTGCGTCGGGTGGGGGGTAATCCTCGGTGATCTGCCCTAATCTGTCACAGATACGCAGCTGAAGTGCAGAGAAACTGTTAGGGAGAGAGGAGAGAGTGGGGGGGGATTCAGGAGGGAGGTGGTGGTGGGGAAACTGGATTATGGCAGCACGTCTGCATTAACTCACTGGCCTTATCTTTTAAATGCTTTGCAAAAACAGCTTTGGCTTGTACACATGGGATGGGGCAGTGTACTGTACAAGCTCGGATGTAAGTGTGTACGCAGGCGTGTGTGTGTGTGTGTGTGTGTGTGTGTGTCATGTGAGCTGAGCTTATTTCACGCCAGCCATACAGGCATTGGAAATAAGTGTCCCCATTATAGAGAGGAGCACGCCCAGTGCCACCTTGTGCTAGTTCCCATCTTTCCCTCCCCAACTCCCCCCGAAAAACCTGGCAGCCAGTCCCAAGGTGATTCAGTTTCCATTTCATCCCTGTAAAAGTTACTTGATTGTCACACGTATCAAATTAGTCTTTGTTCTCATATCTGAGTTGTGCGCTCAAGACATCATTTTTCCTGTCGAAACCGCACGCAATTATGGTTTACACGGTTATTGTGGAAAAATGACTAATTGTTGGTTATTTCGGATGAAACTGTCTCGCATGTCGAGTCGCGCCCTGAGTTCAGAGGCTGATTTACCCAGTAGCACAGGAACACACACACCCTCACAATCACAAATACACACAAACACACAAATACCCCCCCTCACACACACACACTACAAACTACAAAAAAAAGCCTTCACAAACAACTGTTATAAAACTGATATGTGGATTGATAGTAGTTGCCGAAACTCTCCCTAACACAAACAGTGGGCCGGCCCCGGAGCACGCACAGTCCTGCACTCGTGCGGTCCCTCATCTCCAGTCATGGGAGGGTCACCCCTTTGGCCCTGAGAGAGACTCTGTGAGGATGCTCTCATGTTTATGTTTGGGAGATTAGCAGTGATGAAAGAATGCCTTTTCAAGTCTGGGCTAGAGGGGCCTCTGTTCGATGCCCCACCCTTACACCATACGCGCACACAGGCACGCACGCACACACGCACAAACGCACTCCCTCTGCATGCACATACATATCTCGTATGTGAACCAAGGTCACATATGCACACATACAAAGGCGTCCGCGCTCATAGAGACGTGTCATTTTGTTATTAATCCCTGCACATTGTGCGCTATTGCCTCCATATGTTCACCACATCCAAAGAGTTGCATTTGATTTGATTTTGCGAGGCTGCAGCAACATGTCTGACATTGATTCAGTCGTCTTCCGGTACGCCGCGCTGTACGTGGAAGCCACACTGACACTTCGCCCTCATCTTTCCTCTTCCCTCTCATTTTCCCTTCATCACTGAACCCCACTGAAAGAGGCCCATTGTTCTTCTCGGCCTGTATGTGGTCTCTCCGTCTTTCTTTCTCTCTGGTTTCCCTTCTCCACTTCCCTCTGTCTCCCTCTCGCAGCCATATGTTTGGCGCTCTCTCGTGTTTCTTCATCTCCTCTCCTTGTGGTGTCATGGATTATAATGTGGCTTATTCATTTTTTGGGGGGGTTCCCATGCCCATGCCCAGGGGACGGGCCCAACGCTCTCGATCTGCCTTGTCATTATCCCACCCCACCAAACCAAACAGAGGAAGGTATGAGGTTTTGAAGCTGTCTGTCTGTCTCTCTCGGTTGTGGACCGAGATTAGGGGATCTCTCAGTTTGAGTGGGCTGCATGCTCGGGCAATTTGCTTCCCATTAGTTGTAATATAAAGCAGGGTTTTCCAAAAACAAAACACGATTGTAGCTGAAGTACTTACCGCTATTAGGCCTCTCCCAAAAAAAAACTTATCTAGAAACTACTGGCTCACAGTCCCATGATCCTTTTCACTCTTGAACTGTTTCATTGTCTGAAACGCATCAATCACAGGTTTGTTTGACCAGGTATTACAGGCTCTATTGTGTAACCGCTCTCCTTTTATGTAAAGCTGATTCTGTTTTCTTTGGCTCATTGACAGAGTCCCACGTGACAAGTTTCCACTCACTGCTGAGATTCATGCTTTGGGAACAGCTCATACTCCACACTGGAGTTCATGCTTGTCTTTAAACTGACTAAACACTTTGATATTCCCTGGTTTTATTACCCAGCGTGGTGACTGTATCCAGCTCCCTGCTTTGTTGTCCTGGCAAGAAAACCGTTCATTCATCAAATGCTTGGAACCGCAGATGTAATTGGAGTTTTTTAGTGTGATTACTGATTCTGGGGGGGCCCCGGCTGTTGTGAGGCAAACTCCCTCAGGTCTTACCTACTGAAAAGTGGAAAGCACCTATTCCAGGTAGCGTCAGGGGAGAGGTGTTCTGCTGGAACGTCCTGGAAACTACTTAATTAAACATTAGGCTGGATGATAGTCATTATCTCCTGATTTGCTTGATAATGATTACTGGCAGCCTCCGTCCTCCTTTACCAAGAGAGCAGGGGAAGGTAGCAGGTAAACAGACAGATGAAGCGTATAAAAAGAGAGGGGAAAAAAGATGAAAAGCTTGTGTAGAAGCCGCACTAGTGAGCAGTGAACCTGGAGGCACTGGCTTGGCTGCCTGTTAGAAACATGATACAGCCTCTGTGACAGCTGCGGACACTTCTTGATGTGAGGTTGTGGAACCAGTCACAAACTATGGGGACTGTGTTGTGGCGGTGGAGGGTTGGGGTTGGCATGCTTATCCAGAAAAAAATGCTGCCAGGCAAACGATACGCCGTCCTCCATTTTTAGAATTGTTAACCCGCGGATCAAATTGCATTCCAAAGTGCCCTTCCCTCCGAGAGTGAGACGTCTTGTGTGTGTGGTGCGCCCGCTGTCCATCACTGTCGCCGCGCTCGCAGTTAGCGACAGCGAGGAATGTGATGTCACCGGGATCTGACCTGCATCCGTGCGCCCTTAATGCAGATCGTTAACACTCCATACGTCAGGCAGCCGGCTGGCATGGCGGTCTGCAGCAGAACACTCCCCTTTCATTTGTCTGCGGCTCCGAACAAGGGCACAAACATATTGACTCAATCAACATTGTTCTCATGAAACTTGTATGAGCAGACAAGTAAACATCCTGGATGTATTACACAGTGTGTGCCTCAATGTAAAGCCTATAGAGTGATCAAAGCTTCAGTCTAAGGAGTTGGTCTATATGCTGGGCAGGATATGTGAAGAGGTTTGTTGATGTATATGTCCAATGTTTGTTGTACAAGAGGAGCAGATGGCACTACCGTTGACCCTCCGTGTGTCTTCCTGTCCCCTAGCTGAACCACAGCGTGAGGGGGGCCCTTATCTGGTCAAACTGGGCGGTGGGGAGGGGAAGGCTTTGAAGGCACGCTTGTGTGGCGATGCAATCAGGCAGACTGCTGTAGGGCCGCAAAAACACACTCCCACCCTCTCCCCGACTCCCCCCCGTACCCCTCTTTGCCCTCATGCTGCTGCTCACCACCGTACCGCGGCTTGTAGAGAACACACCGACGCTCCCTAAGTAGCAGCCTCCCCAGACCGGCCTTGGGAATTATGCGAGTATCACGTAGAGTCCTTTCCATTCCACTCAATCAGTCGGACACATCTCCAGGAGAATCTTCAAGTGATAAAACACTTACAGCAACCCAAGGGATTCGTTGCAAATTTTCCACCCTGGACAGAAAAATAAATAGAGATTATCTGGAGAGACAATATGATCCCAGTGGTTTTGCTACCCTCTGCATGGAGGACAGAGATAAAGCCTCTCAGATATCCAGTGCAAAAAAAAATCTCAGGGCCGCTGAGATGGATAACACGCAGAGTTAAATGTATTGGACGTAGCCACAGTTTGTATTAATGTTTAAGTCCGCTGTCAAAGACACATAATGTCTGTTTGTGTTTGTGTTGGATGGTAAAGTGGGAAAACAGTCGCCTTGGAGTTGTCATTCCGGTATCAGGGAACGTTTGGTTGCAGAATCTGTCTCGGGCTGAAGAAAGCTACTGCTTCCACTTCTCATGTGGTCATGTTCGCAAAAATGTATCCCATCTCTCCTCATATTTTTCCAATTATTACTCGTGCTTTAAAAGACATAATTTCATCTCGCTAACCACTTTGATGCTTTCATCTTCAGCGAATATGTTCCACACTAGCATTGTAACAACACCCTACCACTCACAGATATTGATTTGGATTAGGCTCTGTCACGTTCGGGTATTGCGTAAATGAGGCTTTTTCCTCCCCTCCTTTATTCTCCCCTCACTCATTTTTTGTTCCCTCTCTCCCTGTCACATCTCCATGCTGCCTCCTCACAGGCCCTTTGATGTGCCTGCTTTAATTTGGAGCTTAATGGAATCTGTGGCACTGCTGCGCCTATCAGTGGCTGCATCACAGATCCCAGGGTTCATATGCCTCCGTTCTGGTGAGTGGGTGTCAAGATAGCCGTGAAACAATGAAGGAGGGCCTGTAGCCCTAGGAGACGAACTGCATTTCCAATGCAGATCCCAGTGTATCGGAAGCCCGTGCCAGGGTTGTTGCCAGTGTGTCACTGGAGGAAGTCCCATCTGTAGCTCAGCGTTACAAACAACTGTTGACCTAATGGCGACGAAAAGACTAGGCATAAAGCCATTTTGTTCATATATTACATGATTCATTAGTGCATATGAGGTCAATGAATACAATACAATAGGCAATACATGGAAAGAAATATGGAACTCATAATGGCATCAATAACAACATAAGTCATCATAACAGCTATAATAACAATCATTTTGTGATGTTGAATTTTTAGATACTGACTTAAAGTTTAAGCCCTGGATATCACACCCCATCTCTTTTTCCCCTAGTTTCCTATCTGCTGCTGTATCTGTAAAAAGAGATACCTCTGCCAAAGCCCAACAGTCACCTTAAATTCAATCAAGCTGCACCACAGTTGCACCTTCATCAATATCAGTCCTCTAAATATGCCGGATTCTTTCCCCTTAAAGGTTTCTGCATTATTTCTTGAGAAAGTTAATTTCAGTTTTTTTCCGTGGCCCCGTTCCCCACCTCTCCACCGAGTGTCCATAAAATGAGTTTAGTAGTTTTTTGTGTTCTCACTCGACAGCTTCATGTGAGTCCGGAGACGGTAAAATCAGATTTACATGCTCCTGCTCCTTGGTCTCCAGGCTTTCGATATTATTACTAATATTCACAACCATTGGCAACTTTACTGTGGATCACACATTATCTTTAATTCCTACCATTTGCCTCCTATGCACAAGCCAAGAAAGCTGCTGAAGTAAAACTGATAATTTAGACCATCAGGCTCAGAGTCTGGACTGGCCAGAGCCCAGCATCTGCGACTGAACCTAGATGAGATGTCAGAGATTTAACAGAGTGCTGTCCCGACTACAGCCTTCAGTCCATGGGGGTTGTAAATCAAAGCAGGTGGTTTCCTCCCCAAAAAACCTCTCCACAGGATGCAGCGCTCGGGGGGCAGCAGGGTTATGAGTGAGCGATGATAAAAGTACGGCCATAAATCAATTCTTCATCCTTATCAAAGGCATATTTCAATCGCTGTATGTATCGTTTAACTAGAATGCTAGTTAAAAAAAAAGGAGTTGGGGGGAGAGAAGGAACTTCCATGTGTGTGTGGAAAGAAGACAGGATCTGGGATCTGAGGTCTGAGGGAAATACGCCCTCAGCCATGCATTTGTACCGTATTCAAAGACACTGGCAGTCATGTTCAGACAGTTTGCGAGCAGGGGGAAATCCCCCCGATACAGGGGCCTTCATCTCTCCTCACACACTCAGCTTAATGAACTCTGCTGCATGTAATGGCACATACAGGAGCTGTGGTGGAGATGCATCGCCTCTGTCTTTCATCCATGTGAGTATTTGATGTGAGCCTGCTAGATCATTATGTCGGAAGGGAGAGTTGTTTATGGCTGTAAGGAAGATTTTAAGTGTTTTTAGATCAAATGTAATTATCAGTATTAATACACTTTTGTTTTATATCAACTACAAGAGAACTTTTTCGTTTGACACCCCAGGAATGGAGACAGTGTGGATACAACCGAATCCAGCTTATTCAAAATAAGAGACATGTATGCACACAATCTCTGAATTACTAATGCTAACTCATTTAGGGTGCAGAAATATGAATGCCGCAGTGAGGAATGCAGCAAGTTTAACTGCTGGTATGTAATTGAGTTTCCTAGTGTACAGATATTGAATCTCGCCAAACATTTCAGCGATTTTGCTCATGCACATTTCTTATTTCAACAGTAGAGCAATTCATTCTATGAAACAGGTTCATTTCTGTGGGGTTCAGATTAAAACATTCTTCTGAGGCTGTTTTGAAGGGAAAAAAAAGTATTATTACCAGCTCCTGCATTTATTTGATGTTTGACAACTCCTCATACAAAGACATATATTGTATTTGACTTCAATGCAGTTCAAAGTAATATATAAATATATATATATTTGAAATCGCTGACATATGTTTGAGTACTCCTCATGCAGATCAAAACCGAAAAGTAAAATCTTAACTTTGGTCAAACTCAAATTCCAATACACCCACAGGCGTGTAAACAAGATTTGCTTGATTTGTGCTACGTAGCCTCTCTGCTACATCAAGGTAGAAGTCAGTCAGTCCGAACCGACTGCTCTCGCCTCAGTGAGCTCTTGCTTCCCGTCATCCCTCTCAGGTCGGTCTGAAAGAACGCAGTGACATTTAAGAGCCATGACGATAAGGGCACATGGGAATACCATGAAGCAGTTTTACTGGCCGCTGGACCACGCTCTCTCTTGGCTTTGATGTACCAACATACACCGCCTTAGTCAACTCTGGGCTGAACTGTTTGCGCTCCTGCTCGTAAATCGATGTGTGTAACGAAGCCAACAATGAAGCAGCTTTAGCCGAGCCGCGCGAGCTGTCTGTTCCATTCAAATCTGACAGATGAGGAGGTTGTGGAGCCGCAGCCCCGGCTCTCTTGGCCCTACCTGTGCAGGAGAAGCCTCTCCCTGTGATGTCTGTCTGTAAATTGACTTGCCTTTTCAGGCTTTGACCCTGATGTCTGATGTAAGACCGAGACACCCACACATCAAAGGAAACTGGGGGGGGCGGGAGAATGGATTTCTATTTTGGAAGAAATATTGACTTTAGGCAATGAAGTGATGAGGCATCCAGCTTTTGCATCCTGTGTGATATTACAGGATCTTGAGATTGATTTTTCTCTTTCAATTAAACTATCATCAACTATCATGAAATGGATGCAGTGTTTTTTATTGCAGAGCATGAACTGGATCTGTTTTGCATTATTTGGCAATGTCTCTGGGATGGATATAATAGAAGTCTAATAAGAGGCGTATTGTGTCTTCATAAGCTCTGAGGTTTGAGCGCAGGTCCAGTGTCAGAGGGAGACAGATGTGAAAGATGTGTGAAGATGATGAACAGATGAAAATAGTGAAAACTAGAATCAGTAGAGCACATACCACCGCTGAGTCCCAACAGTCAATCTCAAATTCATATTGCACACAAATACACATCAGTCGCCTAAATATGGCAGATTTTTTTCCATCAAGCTCCATAAATTATTCCCTGAGAAGTTGTCAAAAAACAACCTCTCTCACAACGTTAAAGAAAGTGCGAAAAAGGATCCTGGATCTGCAACACCTTCCCTGACCATTGATGCATGCTTCCACCAAGTTTAGTTGAAATCCATCCAGTAGTTTTTAGTTAACCTTGCTTCTGTTATATATAGATATATTTAAATATATGATTATTAATCATATATGTATGTGTATATGTTGATATTACTGAGGCATTAATATGTAAAAAAGCAGGATGAGATTAAAGTCATTTTAACTACTTCATTTACTTTTGGGCAGTTTAATATTCAATATCAAATATTACATTATTTATATAATTATGTCATAACTACAACTATCATAAAAGTGTCATATTTATTATTTTATTTATCTCCAAAAAGTAGAAAAGTTAAAGTATAAATTTGTAGCAAATAGAAACACGTAAGCGAAGTCTATGTACTCAGAATGTTACTGGTAAATATTTTTAAACTCACACTTTATCAAAAAAAGTATATATTCATGTCTACACACACACACACACACACCTACACACTGAGGTTCTTGAACAGACCTCATCTCCTCCTGCATCAGTGTTAACACCCGAAACCCAGAGTCACGAGAGACAGAGGCCACCTGCTGCTCCTTCTGCAGGCCAGCATCAACATACCTGCACAGCTCTGGGACTGGGACATCAGGGCAAAGCCACACAGTCACCCTCATACACACACACACACACACACACACACACAAACACACACACACACACACACAAACACACACACAC
Source organism: Pseudopleuronectes americanus (assembly GCA_038501795.1). Classification (NCBI taxonomy): domain Eukaryota; kingdom Metazoa; phylum Chordata; class Actinopteri; order Pleuronectiformes; family Pleuronectidae; genus Pseudopleuronectes; species Pseudopleuronectes americanus. The sequence continues at coordinate 6,853,274 of CM076721.1, forward strand.
ACACACACACACACACACACACACACACACACACACACACACACACACACACACACACAGACAGACTCACATACAATACAGGTGCTGATTTCAGAAGGATTGGTTTTGCTGAGTTCCAGTAAAGACTTCGTTTGGAGGAGTTGTGGTGAGTCACACTACCAGGAGAGGCTGAATGTGAAGCCTCGTTGTTTATGTCTTTTTAATTTGCAGTTAGCCAGCACTTCATGTTTTTTTAGTTTAAGTCACAGCCATGAAATATGTTGAAAATTTGGTAACAATTGACACGCGACTGTCCAAAAAACAGGTTTTCATCTCAGTAAAGGAGTTTTATCTATTTTGGGCTGAATGTCTGATGAGGCACCTGAACCAGTTCGTAGAGTAATTAAAAGGAGTGGTTAGACTGCAACCACCCACGCATGTGTCACACACACACACACACACACACACACACACACACACACACACACACACACACACACACACACACACACACACACACACACACACACACACACACACACACACACACACACACACACTCTCTCAGCAGGGCCGAAGACACCGCCAAAGCTCCACGTGATGAGACTTCATAGAGACGCACACCCACACACAAACGAGCACACACGTCTAATGGTGCAGCCAAAGCTCCTGATGATCTTTGTTGAGAAAAGTTTGTTGAGACTCTAGAGCCGTCTTCAAGGTTCAGTCAGCCGCTGCGCTCAGCGAGGAGTTTGCGGGATGGAAAAGCATTTAAGCTGGATTCACAGTGGGGATCTCCACAAAGCGCGCTCAGAAGGCAGCAAGACCGAGTATTATACAGCTTCCTTTGAAGAGTGGGAAATACCAGTTGTTATGTTTCCCCCAAAATAAGCAGCGCGGCACACTGTGGGTTTGTACCTTCAATTTTTCTCCTTGTTCAAATAAAACTAAACATGGGGGGGAAATGCAAACACACACACAGCCATGCATGAGCTCACAGGAGAACTCTTAGATTCAGGGGCAGGGTGTAGACACCAAAGAGCCTCAGTGATTTACTGTACTTGTGCACACATACACACACTACACATGCATGGCAAACCACTTCCTCACCCCTCACCACTAACTGGAGTGTAGCAGGCTGAGAGCTATGTCCCTCCTCTGACTGCTCTGCTCGTAATCAGCGGCTGGCTGCAGCCTCCGCCGCGGAGCTGCCTTGCTCAGGGGCCTCGAGGAAGACAGGCACCTGTGAGGTGGGCTGGCTGGCCTGCTGCCAAAACAGAAAACAGATGTGAAAGCTAGTACCTGTGAAGGCGTCACACTCCAGTGCAAACCATACACACCAACAATCGCACACACACACACACACACCAAAAGGGAGGATAATTCCCTCGGCCACATGAAAGCAGGAGGCGGTGGGCAGAACGCCAGGCAGCGCTACCTGGAGACAAAGGAGCAGCACCTCTGGGGGGTTTGATGTTCATCTGGGATTCAACATGCTGATGGATCCTGCCTGTGAGGGGGAGAGAGGGAGTTTGGGCTTGTGTGTTTGTGTGTGTGTGTGAGTCTGTACGCAGATGAATATATCTGAGCCTTCAAGCAATGTGTGCTCCCAGCATGCTGCTGCTCCGTAGTCTGCAATTAATCTCTCCGACATCAGGCCTTCCCCCGGGGGGGCAGATTTCTCTCTGCTGCTACTGATCTCCGCCGCACAGCGGGCCCGCGGGCATGTGGGCGGTCTGAGAGCTCACCCAGTCTACTCAGACAGGAGGGGATCCACCTGAACACAGGGAGAGACAGCTCACAGGCGGCTCACCTGCCTTGGCAGCGCAGAGAGCTGAGATTAGTTTTGATTGTTGGCTAATTAAGTGTAAGAAAGCACTTAAAGTTATGTTAACATATTTATTTTCCTCATTTCCGTCTTCTCTTATGGGGATGTTCGTCATTATAACTGAGTTTAAAAAAAATACTTTCTTTAAAACTCTGTCACTTCAAGTTGTGATTTCTAATTTTGGGATTTAAATCAGACTTTACTTTGATGACAATGCATTTTGACATTATCCAGTAGGTTCTAAGACGACTGAGCCCCTCCAGAGTCTGATGGTGTCTCAGCTCTGAGCTGCAAACGATTCAACATCAGAATCACCAGGATCAGAGGCACAACGTTTTAAAAGACAAGTTGTACTTGAATCTGTATAGAGATGCTGGTACAGTAAAGGTTACAGATTATATTCTGAAAATTATACACAAACACGTGAAATCATCACTGGCTATACAATCAAATCATATCGGGAACAATTATGTTGACTTGAATCAATATTTAATCCATAATATTTACGACTGTTACAAAAGATCCCCTTTAATGAGGCAATTAGCTACACTGTTTTTAGGCCACAGCTAATTCTTATTTTCAACATATAAAATCTGCCAGTTTCTTGATCAATTTATTATTGTTTTGCCTCAAAATGGTGAAAGATGTTCCTCATAGCTGCAGGGCCTGAGGAAACATCTTCTTATTGGTTTGTTTGTTTTGTATTGAGCTGCGGTAGTAAGTGGATTAATCAATTAGTCAATTGACATAAAATTAATTAGTAATTACTTTAATAATCAAATATCTGTTTGGAGTTCCAGGTTCTCAAATCTTAGAATTTGCTGCTGTCATTGGTTGAACATAACAATAACATTTTATAATGGTCATTTTTAATTGATTTTAATATAGCATATTATGACATTTATCATTTAATGTATCAACTGACAATAACCGTCACATTCATTAAAAATAATAAAATGAATCTTCCTTGTTTTGTTCTGTCAACTTTTCAGAAACTTCAAGATGTTAAGTTTAATATCAAAGAATTTAAAACATAATAGAGAATGAAGTGATTATTTGATTGTTTCTACTTTTATATCAATGGTGTGAGATACAGTAGCTGGCAACAGGGGGATCAATACAATCTGAGCAACTATCCACAAGCTGTGGTTAAAGGTGAAAGGCTCTGGCATAATGAAATAGACCTTTTCAGTGTTATGTAATCCAAACAAAAAGCAGGGAGAAACGATGACGCTGTGGGAACCATTGCTCCTCTCTGCCTCCCAGGCCTCGTGGGTTTGCTGCTCACACAGGTACGTTTGACTGATGGCACCGATGGAGGCAGCCGTGATGCTGCTGCTGCTGCCAGTGCCAGATAATCCTGTGTTTGTGTTTGCATGTGTATACTGACACATGCACAGTGTCACTCCACATCAGTACAAAGAACCTGTGATGTGAGGATTACCACATAGAAGCTACACGGTGCTTTGGGTTTCATGCGGCGGGACTCCGGCTGGCTGCTGCGCACCACCACCCTCTGCACTGTCCTAATGATGTTGTCTGAGCACCGAGGGGCGGGGATGCGAGGGGGGTGCGGCGGGAGGGAGGGAGAAAGGGAGGGAGGGAGGGGGTGCAGGGGAAGATGGGGGAGGGAGGGAGGAGATGGAGGGGGGTGTTACTTATCTCCACCGCTCGGCAGCATTTCTCTTAATTAAAACTCCTATCTGTGTCTTTGAAGTTCATAATGAGTCAGTTTGGTTACGCGGAGGAACAGGGAGAAAATAAGGCCAGGACTGATATTTATGCTGGTTTTTCTCCACCTCTGATTCCTCCTGGTATTCGACACCACGCTGAATGTGTGTTACTGTGTATTACTGTGTGTTACTGTGCGTTACGTGCTGGGAGCGGGCGTTGTTGCATTTGTCGTCGAGTCTCCCATCAAGCTATTTACATGAAAACAACCCTAGAGGAGCGACGGTGTAAGAAATGAGGCCGATAAAGAAAAAGGAGCTATACCGCTGCTCATTTTTCATTATGGGACGTGAATGGGTTTAATCTTATCACTGGCTGCTCCTCACAGCTTGTGCTGATCTCTCTCTCTCTCTCCGCGCTCTCCTGCTTTCACAGGCCTTTCAGATTACAGTCAAATATTACAGCCCGTGACCAATCTCCAATTAACCAAATGTTGTAGGGGTATAGTATCACCCTTGGCTCCTTTCATGCTCCTTTAACGTCTTTTCAAGGGGCATGAATATTTTTCACTTCTGCACTATGAAACATCATTCTGTTAAAGCCTCCTTACTCTTGCGCACCAGCACACTATCAATGAGAGCTTAACCTAAATAAATCAGTCTTCCTGTAATGTATGTCAAATCAGCTTGGGAATAATTGAACCCTAAAAAATTGTGTTGCAATCAAGTAAATTAGCACAACATCCCTCTTTTGAAAGGCTGACCAAGGAATTTCCATGTCTTTAATTTTCGCCACAAACTACCAGGCATAATCGAGCGTTAAATGAGCTGATCTTTTGACAACGTGGTCTACATGCGCTTTTTTCTGGTTTACATTCATCTCCTTTGTGTGTATGTGTGTGTGTGTGTGTGTGTGTGTGTGTGTGTTTTGACGTGCTTTGGCAGTGGCATCGCTGTGATGGTTTTTATCTCCTTGTTCGTGTGTTTATGCGTCTCTATCCTGATCGTATGCCTGTCCGTGTCAGCGGTTCAAAGCACATGGGAAAATAATTAGAGTCTAAAAAACCGGAGCATTACGGGCAGAATTAAGAGAAGCCGACTGCTCCAGTGATGACAGGATGCAAGCTGGTCTGCCTGACGCTTGACGTTGAAGGACAGATTGATGTCTCTCTGGCTGTGATATGAGTCTTCATCATTCCCAAACTGACAGTCTGATTTTTCCCTTGAGCGTCCTCCCACTCCCCCCCCCCGCCACCCCGTGGGGATAACCTGTAAACTTTATTTTTCCTTCCTTCATCTCTCTCTCTCTTTCTTCAGTTGCTCAAACCTGTCATCCTCCCTGTTTTTACCTCAACTAGGAGAAATCTGACCCTTTTATGTCCTGATACACTGGATGCGAGACTCCAGATAGCATGTTATTTATTTCTCCATCTTTTTCTCAAGTGGAGAGTAACTTCAAATAGACCAGATAGTGTAAAGCACCTTTCGTTTGATGTCACCAGGGACAAATATTGCAGCTGAGGCGGGTGTAAAGTTTAGAGAGGGCGAGGTGAAAAGCTCCACATGAGAGAGATCGTAAAAGGTTTGCTATGATTGTAAAATTGTGTCTTTGTGTTTTAAAATGAGTTTGGAATTGATTTATATTCCTGATATGAGTCAATGTGTCACAGTGAAAAGTGGAACTGATATGGATAGTAAGACAGTGTATGAATAGCGTGTGTAGACTATCGTGATTACTTCTACTCAAGCCTTGAATAGAAATGAAATCATGCAAGAAATAAAAAACAACTTACAAGCTGTAAACACAACATCATTGTTAACAGAGTTGCAGTGGCGAGCACGTTTCCCAACATTATCTTGATTAAATATCCAGCAGTCATGCAGCATTAATAAGGGGTCATGTTTCTTGCCATCAGTAAATTGAAGTCCAATATCGAAATCTACTTTTACCTCTGTTTTGGTCTCCACCAGCTCCTGAGGGAAAGATCTGCCTCTTTCATGGATCCCCTGTGCTCACCTGCTTGCTGCTGACTGTATCTGTCAGTAGTTTGGTGCAGAGCAGAACATGCAGTGATGTCTTCTTGAACTATGCCTGCTATGGCTGTATATTACACTGTGAGAGCAGTGAGAGGGAAGCAAAACCACAAAGGGTATAAATATTTCACACGTTTTTTAATTAAATTCCTATAGGAAGGAACTAATTCGTAACGATAATTGTTTGCATGAGCAACCCAAGTGCCTGGTCAGGGGCCCCCTGGCCGTCGAAGGGCCCCCAAGAGTGCTTGAAACAGAGCGGCCTTATATGCTCACTATATGCAAGTTGTGTAGGAACTGCTCCCCCCTCGCTTCAAAGCAAACATCAATGTACATCAGATGCAGTGGTTTTGCGTAATCCTACTGACAAACTGCAAACTTTAAATAATATATGAATACTTCTTTGATTTAAATGTACTCCTCACATACAGTACAATTATTTCCTTGTTCTTCAGCGCAGTGAAACCAACATCATAAAGTCCACGAAATGCTCTGTAGCGCTGCGAGGACCTGCAGCAGGTGATAAAGATCACTACAACTTAACTTAAAAAATATTGATTTGTGCAGCTGAAATGTAGGATCAAGTTTAAGATGAAAATGCCAGGTGAAGCTGCAGGAGCCGAGGAAAGCAAAGGGAAGATGTTTTTTTTATCATTGATATCTCAGAGGCCAAGGCTGCGGCTGATACCACACTCTCCAGCACCTCTATTACCGACACACACAGCCCGGGGCCTGGGAAATTGGCTTTGTGTGTCCAGGGGCAGAATTCACCGCCGCATCTTGAGAAAAATGCATCTGCGCGGACACAGAAGTCCTCTTCAGGGCCTGAACCTTTGATCCTGAAGAGACCCCCACCTTCCTTTTACCCCTCAGATACTGGCATCAGTGTAATTGAAGATCATTACCAAGCCACAATGCAAGCCTCTCAGCGAACCGTCTCCATAATGGAAATGAATTGTGCGGCGCGGAGCTGCTCACAACAGCCGAAAAATGGAAGCCAAAAGGTGGAAGGAGCGAGGGGATGTATTCCAAATTGAAATGAAGTGGAAACATCCCGTCCGCGGTGCCATTGGTTAGCCAAGGAGCCGAAACGAGCAAGATTACTGGCTTACATTTGTAGCTCCTCAGTGTTTTTTTGTTTTGTGTTTCGCTGAAGTGGGGTGGTATGAGGGGGGGAGCTGTGTGTGTGCACTTCAAAAGAATTTGTAACAAACCTAATTCATCTGAAGCGTAGGATGAACTGGTAAGAAAGATGAAAGATGAAAGTGAGTTGGCATGGAAACAGAAAGCACATCAGTGCTCGCTGGCACACGAGAGGGCCGCCTGGGTTGCATGTTGCATTTTCTGCGGGAAGGGATCCAGAGAGGCTTTAAGTGCTATCATGACCTTACAAACAAAATTAGCCAATTATGACTAACAAGGGTCCTCAATTTCCAGAGACCGTGCTTATCATGTTTTTCTCTATTTTTACACAGGCCTATAATCTGGAGCATAGAATCAACATTTTGGTTACACACCTTCCAGATAGTCGCTCCACTGCCTGTTGTGTTGGCGCGTGCTGATCAACAGGGGAGCCGAGCCAAACATTTCCAAAGCACTTAAAAAGCTCGCTGCGTCTCAGTTTCACACTTTCTTTCAACCTCTGGCTGTCCCCATCTTTGTTGTTATCACTTTTCATCTTAACCCAGACCCAGGTGAGGTATTAATTGGAAAGCAGTGAGAAACCATATATCTTCTTTTTCTTTCCATTTGATCTCGGGAAGGGGAATTCCACATGTTGCTACTGCTGAGACCTCCAGTGCTGCCGTTGCTGTCACCACACACACTCGCACGCGCATGCACACACATGCATAACTGGAAAACGACGCAAAAAAAAATCACCCTCACGAAAGTCAGCATAACACAAAAGAGCTGTGAGAAAAGTTTTTCTGCACACTAAAGCAGCATTCACAGAACAAAGTAAGACAACAACATTAAAGTAGACAATCATTTCCAGAAAAGCAAACATTGTACAAGACTGTGGCCCCCAAACATTTGTGGTCTGAACATGTGAAACAAAGAGGGCTTTTAAACAGGTAAAACCGCCAGGACAGCGTGTTTACCTTTTCATGTTCTCTCTGCGCCGAGCAGTTTGATCTTTTTCTCCTGTATATCCCGCAGTGTCACAAACACAATGCAGTGTCTCGCAGCTTCAAAGGCCCATCGGTGACAGGTTCGGGGGGGGAAAAGATCAAATATTCATTTCCAAGACACTGAGTGGAAATTTAAATGAAATACAGTAAAAAATAGGAAAACGACTGCTCGTGACTCTCGTGACAGAGACTTGCTGGAGAGGAAGAACCTTTGGGCTCTTTTTTGTGTGTTTTATTTTCTATAAACATTGTTCAATGTGATGACAGAAGCAGTTTTTTTTCCTTTAGGAGACTTGCATACTTAAAATGACTTCTTTGTTTGACAAACAAACAAACAGACAAACTGAGGGCCTGATTTTTCATATTTAAATTGTTTCTTCCATCTTAAAAAACATTTTTCAGCCCTTTCACAAAACCTCAGTGTTTCTAACTCTTCACTGAAGCCAACTTTGTTCGTGAATATTGGAGAATTTGTTTTGCCCTTAATTAAAACTTTTCAGCTTATTGCTTGTTATGACACCGAACGTTCAAATCATATTATCATAACAACTGGCAATCCTCTCTCAACTCACTTTCAGCTCGCTGCATACATCAACAAAATGTTCCTGTGGGTTTCCGTGGCACGCCCAGTGAAGAGCTAATTGAATTAAACTGCATTAATATGACATATTATACGTCTGTCCTTCCAACCAAAGATGAACATTACTCTCTAATGCCCTCATGTTTACGATTATATGGGATATTGACTCCAGCACTTGAAAGAGATGTGTTTTATCCTATCATTCAAACGGGCTCTCTCATGGTTGTTTGTTTACAGCGAGTCTTGCCCAAACCGTGAAAAAAAAACGCGTAGTAGACATATGCAAAAATTCCCACAGCAGTTTCTATATCAATTCTCAGCAAACACCCCTTTTTTTTTACTTTTTGAGCAGAGAGCAACTTAATCTCTCTCCTCTCAGAGCCGGGATGTGGACTGAAATATGGGCGGACTGTGAGCCGATCGCGAGCTGAGCGTTTCATCAATATGACAACGATAACAACGGGGCTGACCTCGCCAAGCCTCCGAAGAAGAAGAAGAACTTCAGAGGCGGGAGGAGGAGCCGCCTCCACTTGTGTTGAGTGTGTGAAGAGGTGGAGGGCTTTAGTGGATTATTGTGCTCCCTGCCTGGCTGGCACACGCAAGGGAGGGTCTGATCCCAAAAATCTGAATACGAGGAAGATCCGTCATTGTTTTCCTGTAGCGTCAGGATGTAGCATCATCGGTCATACGTTCTCTGAAGATCTTAGTAATGGTTCTGATGAATTCATTAGAAAAGCAAACAACAGAAAAAGCCTGCACGAAGATCACCTCCTCTGTTTTTAATGCTATCTCCTTTATCTCTCTTATCTTTCCCACAACCGCACCATATTCTCCCCGTCTCCCCTCCCTCTACATTGTGTGTATGTGCGGATGGATGCGTCTGAAATGTGAGCGACGACTCCAGCAGCGGGGGAAAGCAGGAAGAGAGACCAGCCGGCACATGTTGAAAGGCATGGCTGCTCTTTAATGTGGCTCCAGCTCGGGAGTCCTGGGCCTAATGAGGTGCTGTGGAGCTCTGCTGCTCCGTCGCTCCCGTCGCCTACACACACCACACCAGCAGCAGCAGCCCACACACTGCCACTGCTGCACCATCCAGGATCATTAAGGAGATGCTCCCAAATTCCTCAAGGGACCCTGAAGAGAAAAAGAACAGAGAAAATCCCCCCCCCGCCCGCCCCACCCCCCCCAAAAAAGAGAAAAGAGAATGACAGCCGTCAAGATTGGCAGACGTTGAGGTTGGTTTGAGAAGTGACGCTCCATTTGCCAGGAGCCACACCCTACAGCCAAAACACACACACACACACACACACACACACACACACACACTCAAAGACACACAAAGCTGAAAAATGACCCGCACTCTGCAGTAACATTATTCTTTTAATCACAACATATATCATAATATATTCACAAAATTCAGAGTGATCCAATGGACATCAATAACCACTAAATACATTTTTGATATCTGTAATGTAAAATTGTATGATCATTATTTATTTGTATTATAACTTTTGATATTTGTAATGTAACTATGTTTTAAATGTTTGATATGGTATTGTAATGTATGTTTTAGATGTTTGATATCTGTATGTATGTCTTAAATGTGGACCCCACTAAAAGTTGCTCTCTCTTAGGGTAGAGCTAATGGGGATCCTTCTAAATAAACAATAAACAAATACACACATTCATATATATGGTTAAAAATAGGAAGTACAAGGTCAACTGGGCAGCCGTGGCTTAAAGGACATGATCATTATAGAATGAACAATTTGGAGGTTTCATGAAATTGTTCTCTCTAGGCAGTTTCACACCTTCTTTGTTGGTCCAGTCCATAACAGACGTGAAAAGTGCCTCACACCAACGGATCAAACATTTTTCTTGGACACTTCAGACTGTCAGACAATCCGTTGCATTCAGACTGACACAACAATTAACAATAGAAGGAGGAAAAGAAGTGGAAGCGGCTCAGCAGGATTGCTTGCACTCTTTTACTGAGCTTATATAATGTTTGAACAATGAGGATGTTCACGTGGCACATTCACACTCGTGTCATGCACTGCTCCTGCAAGTCGATGACGTTGGTAGTTCTGCCATTATCTTATACGAGCAACACAATTAACTAAATGAGCCGGCTCATTAAATCCCTCTATTCAAACAGAATGGCTGCTACCTGCCACTTAACACTTACATTGGCCACATGCCCAACAAAAACAAATAGATGTCAACTGGCAGACGCAGGTCGTGTGTAGGTGGTGACGAGAGGTTGTGCGTATGTCGTACAGAAGTGAAACCAAAACGTTCAGGTGTGAAAACACTAAGTGAGGCTCATGTTCTTCCCCTGCTTTAATATTGTTGTTTAGTAAAATAAATCCAACTAATAACAATACACATATTTAATATGACAAATGTTGGATTTCCTTCAGAGGTGACAGTTTGCGATCCAGGATTAAGTTTCAGAACTTGTTGAGCAGTAAATATCTAACATGTTGGATATGGTACTATTATATGAGTTTTATTTTTATTGCTGCTTTTCCTAAATAATACCATAACTCACTGCTGAGCTATGTCACCAATTTTTGCCCGTCACGTGTTTTTCATTCTGCAGAAGTGCAATCGTTTAAACAGTGAATGCAAAGCTACTAAATATATCTAGCAAAACAAAAAAGGAACGGAAAACTCTCCAAAGTTAAAGTTGTTATTTAACAACAAATTATTTTATTCGACTATTTTCAGTGCTGTGAGACATCTGCTATGCAGCTGTCAGAGATGGAACATTTGAATATCAAGGAGAAGATGATTGAACCAGCTCGATGTCCTCAGAACGATCATCTTAAAACTCCACACTGTCTTGATGACAACAGCTGGTCCAACATCAAAGTGCGTTAATGGAAAAAAAGTAATAAAAATCCTGAGTGGGAAATATTGGTGTAGTTATTTTCCAAGTGTGTGCCAGTGTGTGTATATGTCTGTATGTGCATGTGATGCTGCTGCTGGTGCTGTGTGACAGTGGTGTACGGCCCGACGAACAGGATGAATAATCCCCAACACCATCAAAGGATCCCCAACAGGGAGCTCAGGCCATGACAGCGGCACATACGGCAAGTCTCCCAGCCTGTCTCATACCCCCCGGGGACGGCAGAGGCTGAGGAGAAAAGGGAGAGAAGTCGAGAAATGGGCAAAGTGACGGGAGAAGAGAAGAAGAGAGGAGAGCCGAGAGGGGAAATTGGAAAGAGGAGAGAGAGAAGTGGGGGAATAACAAATTGACGAGAATCGGTGGTTGAGGGGGGGAAGAGATAATGTGAGCTGCAGTGAGTTGGAGAGTATTTAAGAGCTACTCCTTTAGGTGATAGAGACAAAGTGGAGTGTCGTGTCCCAGCTGAAGGAGCGTGGACACATCATGCAGTGTTGACTCACTCTGCTAGTGCTAAAGGATGATCAGCTTAAATCTAGCCGCAAGTTTTTTATAATAGGAGAAGCTCTGGGTCTAGATAAGGTCTGGAAAACAAAGAAAATCACTAATACCAGTTTATGGAGGCCCTGAGGTGCCAAAACAAGTTTAAAAAATGTACACACAACATATGAGCTTTTGTTGATGGGTTATAATCTCATGTAGACAGGAAACTTTAATGCTGCAATAAGCCAATAGTTGGTTTCTCCTTAAAACGACTTAAACTTGGCCCCAACCCTGAACTTTACCCCTCAAACAAGAGGAAAAGCGGAATTAATTAACCATAAAACATCAAATCCACAGAGACGTTGTCCCTAAAACTATACATTTTACAATAGGCAAAACCATGTCAGACCAGGTTTACAAACTGAAGAATCTGTGCTGTACTTGAAAAATGTTGGGATCACTGTTACGACCCTGTGTGTTAGAGGATGTAGTGTATGTATGATAATGTTCTGTTTCTCCTCCTAGATTGTCTTCGGTGTGTGTGTGTGTGTGCCCCAAATTGATAGCAGGTTGGACCTGCTGATTGGATGCTCCAGGATTGGCCAGAGTGGAGAGAGGAGCCTATTTGAAGCCCTGACAGACTGCAGTCTTGTCTCTCTCCACCGATTCACCCACTTCCAACTGGGACCAGTGTCGAGTTAAAGTATTGTTGTTTTGTTGCCTGATATGGAACCTCTGTTGTCTGAGTTTGTTAAAGATGATTTGTTTTGTAGTAAACTGTGTGTGGTAGCCTGGTAGGAGGGAGAAGCCATTTTCTTTTACCCTCGTTTTCTCCTGTGTTTTGGTTAGGAGTTAGGTAAGCTTTTGTCTTTTTGTTAACCGTTTTGTTTGAAGCAGGAAGGTAGGGTAAACAGATTGTTTTGTTTGTTATGTTGGCCTTCTCTCCCTCTGACGCAAAAATAAAAGCTACCACTTTATGTGAATACCGTGTGACACTGGCCTGCTTGGGAGTGGGAAGAATGGGGAGCAGCAATCATGTTATGTCTCTGTGTTTCCCCTAGTCCAGGGGCGTAACATCACTCCTGAACATGCAGTGTCATATGTTCAGAGTGAACACATGTCCAGCAGATCATCAGGATCTTTCACTGTTTTTACGATATAGATCTATGACCAGGCACAATCATTGAGAACTGACATTTATTGTGCTGTCTCTGTAAAAGCTTTGAAATACATTCAGGTGAACTTCAATGATGAAACCAGTGGTTACTTTAGCTCAAAGTGCCACTTCAGGCTGTTTTGTTACATTCAGGGTCACGAACATCAATAGAAGTTAAAAGTCAAAGTGTATCAGCTGACGCACTGTAATTATTTTCGGCGAATGACCAAAATGCACACAATAAACCACTGTTCAACAGAAAGATGCCTAACTATTACCAGTACACACTTCAAAAACATGTCACTGCAAGTCAACAGGTGAACTCCAAGGACACCAGCCGCTTCAAGGAGTGGAGACTGCTACCAACTACATGAAGATAAACCCGTAAACCCATATTATACCCACCACAAGTTAAAGTGACGCAAACGAATTAACTGCAACGAGAGTTACTGTTACTGCTGGATTGTTTGGATTCTTCTCTCGTCTCCTCGCTCCTCTTGGCATCATTGCGTTTGCTGGCCCGTTTGACAAGGAAATACAGTAGATCACAGCTGGCCTGATGCCCACCGATAGAGCGGCTCCCCGGCGTCCTCACACCACTGCCTCAGATCCCGGGCCAATTCTCCTGCCCCGCCTCGCAGGTCAACCTTGGCTGCTCTCTACAGCCTCACACTCGGTCCCCTGAGCCAATGCCCATCCCACCAGCCCTGGCACAGGCTCTCCTGCCTCTTCCTGCCAGCTTCACACAAACCAAAGAGGATACAATGCAGTGTTTTGGGTTAAGAGATGGACATGTAATTAACCTCGTACCGTGGGTGTTTTCTACTTCGTGTCAGGAGAGGTACGGACGGCAGGTTAGCAAACAGTCAGGAATGTGAGCTGTGCTCGGGGGGGGGCTAAATCAGTGAAAGCACCATCCATTAACCCATGTGGCTCTCTGGCTGCTCTCTGGGCCTAAGCTTCTGGATGGCTCACGACAACGTCACACCGGAAATCACAAGAAAAATGATGTTAGAGCTGCAAGAAGAAGTGTGGCAACTATTTTAATTAATAATAATTTTTTTGTGTCAAACACCTCCAGGCACAAATTTGAGATTTTAAATCTGAATTTGTAGTGACAGAGTTGGCTAGATGAGCAACAGTATGACACAATCACCTGCTGTGTTCTTTTTATTTGAAAATCCAACTCTGGGAAATGTCTGTTTATTTTAGGTGAGCTACCGAACATCCCACGTTTCTTAACTTTCCCACTTTCAATATCAAGAAAACAGTAAAAAATGAAAATACTCATTAGTTGCAGAACTCTTAATAAAAAACACATTAACACCCCCTCACGTATCGCACCTGCATTTCTTACCTCGACTCACCTAGAGACCCATGAACACAGTCTGAGAAGGAATGACAGTTAGATTTCTATTTGCACCGTCATAAGGCTCAAACACAGAATCCAGAATATAAAGACAGGTCTTGTCACATTACCGTCTTAGCCGTCCCTCCCCCAACCTGCCAGTTCTGTGACATTGTTCATCATCAATTACATAAAGCCCTTTCTGCTGCCGCCGATGCTCGGCAGCGTCTATTCACATGCAGATGTTTCTAAATCCTCCTCTTGTTTTGTTTCGGGGATGGCTCATTTTGTTTTGCCTCCCCCCCCCCTCCTCCTACAGCTCCCCATCTCCCTGTGTGTGTGCATCTTGTTATTTATATGTATAGACGGGGAAAAAAAGGGTTGAGCCAAAAAAACTGGATGGTACAGAATTGATAATAGGTTGCCTGGTCTATAATAATGAATCCCTGCATCGTATAGATAATGGCTGAAAAATGTCTAGTTGCAGGCGTGAAGCTGTACATCCAGCATCTCCATCTGTTCTCTATCGTCTCTTTTCTTTTTAAAAACCAGCTCAACAATAGGTCTGATATTTTGCCACCCCGTCTTTAAAAGGAGTCTCACAGCTGCCCTACCAGCGGGAGCCGCCTTTCATCACACGCTGAATACATCGCTCGCCATTTTTTTTCGTCTTTCATCGCCCCTCACAATAAATCGGGAAAACGTGGTGACATTACGCAATAAGCTGTAACACTATTACCTCATTGTCACATTTAAAGCGTTGTCGTGAGGGGCGGGGGCGTCTTCCAACAAATCCAAATGTCCCCTCGCACGAGAGAGACACACTGTGACTTCCTTTCTTTGCCAGACAATTGCGTCGCTCTGTGGCGGGCTTGGCCATTTCTAATTATTTCATGCCCCTTGGTTCTGCGTGTACAGGATGACACAGCATAGTGTTGGAGAAGAATGAGGATGATTGACAGCCAGCTCCCATCCCACAGGAACTCATTAGGCTTCCTGACTAAAAGCTAGTGGGCACGCTCATGCTGCTCCTGCCTTCTTCTTCCTCTGGTCCTCCCTTTTAGTCCCACATTCAGTGAGTTGGAAAAAGAAACGCCTGAACTCAGCTCCGAGCAGAGACTGAACTTACTGTGCTCTTATCTCATCTGATCTGAGGATCAGCTCGGAAGAAAAGTTCTTTTTTTTCATGCTCCGCGCTCTTTCATTTCAAGTTTCTCTGCTCGTCTCGGCTTTTATGAGTCTTTTGCATTTTGGGTTTTAGAGTGTTCTGCCTTTTTTGCTCGCCGTCTCTTGCGTTCTCTTTCTATTTCTCTTTGGCCCGCTTTTCTGTCCCTCTCTTGGGGTGATACAAGGCAGTGGTGCGGGTTCTAAGAAGCCCTTGAAGTGTTGGCTCCTCTGAGAGCACTTTAAAAGGCCATTTCATCATGTTCATGAAGCAGCACTTGAGACCAAGTTCAAATATGACTTATGTGAAACTCGTAAGAAACTCCCTGGAAAGTTTTGTTGCATCCTTTGCTGTTATATACCACTCCTCTCCTCAGTGGAAGTCCTCTCCTGCTGCTTGTTTGTCGTCTTGCAGCTGGTTATCTACAGATCTTCATGCTTGTATAATGTTTTCTAGTTCAAGGAAAAGGAAAAGTGAGTCTCTGGACGCTGATGAGCATTAATTATGTTGAACTGTATCCCTGATGAATGCCTCAAACCCCACGTTTCTGCAACAAAATCACAGACTTGAGAGCCCTGGGTGCAAAGGCCCCTGCTTTTACACATTAAGTGCCCAGACTTCACTGGGTTCTGCGGAGTGGCAATTATGACATGCCAATTACACAGAGACAGAAAGATGGATTTGTGGCTCACCAGTTTGTAATCCGCTCTCGAACTGGGAGATCTCCAGACTTGGTGCATCCGATTTGGTTCACTCGCCTCCTTTCATTTAACACATCTGTCATTTGTACATGTACGTATGGCTGAACATGCACACACACACACGCACAGACACACACACATATGGATACTAGGGGACACCAGGGTAGGAGTCTCAAGCTGTCAGTATGATCTAGTTCATACAGAATGTCCTTTGACCACATCTAAAACCAAGACTGTTTGCAAAGAGAGACAAAGAGAGAAGAGACAATTTTTTTCTATGTAAATTAAATGGCGAATTCGACAACACGCTGAAGTCCGACCCACATCCACCTACAAACCAATCAATGTCAAGTATAGGTGGACTCCACCCACATAGGTGAAGACAGGACGTACCTATGTAGCACAAAAGTATTTAGTCTGTTCACTAATTACAAGACTTTCAGATGTGAGAACTCACTGAGTCAGCTGACATCTTGCCTTCTGCAACTTTAAACAAATGCTATGTTTTATAATAAGATGTGAAAATAAAGAGGCAAAATTGTCTTACTTTAAGATACTTTAATAGTTTTTCTTGACCTTTACCACTGCCATGGTACACATACACGTGCACACATTGTCATAGGCCACCTTTGGCTTAACATGGCCTAACCCTAACAATAACCCTAACCACTTCTGGCCTAATCCTAATCTTAACCTTAACCTTGACTCAATCCTTTTGTCCCCAATCAGACAAAAGGAAATTTGTCCTTAAACGTAGAAACACACTCGGCCATGCGGTCAAGTCCCCCTGACTGCAGAGGACATTACACTGACTTACATTTATTTCCTGGAGATACTATACTACTCTAACATGAACCTACTCCTGTCCTTACTCTAATCTTAAAACATGTCTTACAATTTAAAGATGGATGTTATGAGGATTAGATTTTTGTTACCACGACAAAAGCAGGTCACCATAGATTGTGGCCCCAAAAACACGAGTAATATCCAACCACACACACACACACATTGAGTCTGATTTGATGCACCCTGTACTATTTACTTGTGAATTTGTGTTGTTTCTCCCGTCACTAAAGCTGTTTGCCGTTTCTGTCTCCCAATTAGTCTCCAAACACATCTGAGCAAGTTCCCATTTGAGCTCATGCAATTCAATGTCGACAATTACTTCTTCGACTTGCAGTGTGTAGCACCAGGACTTTTGAGGCTCAACAGCTTGTCGCGGGAGCCGGGGGGTAAACACTGTGCTGTTTGAGGAAATGTTAGGGTCTGATCTGCGATTAACATTATTTACGAAATTGTTTGGCCTGGGCTTAACAGTAAGAAATTAATGATGGATTTTTAGAAGGCCATAAACACAATCTTTCTTGGTGCCAAGCCAATTGTTAAATATGAATTAAGAAGAAAGCGGAAGATCAATGGGCTTTCTATCTTTATCAAATCCCCGTTGCTTTATGTGCTGTTTGATGTCTCAAGTGAAGAGCTCATTCACACTATAATCAAAGACCTGTTGTCTCAGTTGCAGTAAGAGCAGATCAGATTATAGTGCGGGACTTTGGGTGTGAGTTTCTTTTTGAGCCTTGAGGAAATTGTTGCTTCCACTGGAAGTTTATTTGAGTTTAACTTGGACTCAGCTGCTCGCTGCCTGCTGACCAAAGTCCTGGAACCACTGACTGACTGAAGGGACCGGTGAAGTGTCAGTGATACAAACAGGCTCATAGAGTTGTACAAAGCTTTTGATGTTTTTATATAAATTGTTTTTATTGTTATAATAATTTCATTTGTTGTGTCATTATTAAGAGACAATTGTAACTTGTCAACCAAATCTAATGCTGCTTATTCTAATTTATCATAAAAAAAACAGACATATTGAAATTAATAGAGAATATTACAAGAATACTGTGTCTTGAAGCTCATGTGTTAATAAACAATACCCTGTGAGGGTTTTAAAAAAAAATAAAATATCTAATTTTATTGTATTATTATGAGGATTGTTGGCATTATATTATTATAAATCATGATAACAAGATATATATTGTGTTGTAAATGTCCTCATTTATCAAATAAAACTAAATTGAATGAATTTAATATAGCCACTGAAACATAATTCAAACTAGAGGATATGTTACTTCATCAGAAAGAGTTTAGTTTATTAACTTTGTTAATCAATAAAACATTTTAATCTTTTATTGAGCTAAAATACAAAAATGTTCTGTCATTTGATTTTGGACTCTTTGTCAGATGAATTTAAATTTATAGTTATTTAAAGACACCAGCATGAGCTCTGGGACTTTGCTGATGGACACCCTTCACTACTTTTTGATAGTTTGTCAACCCAATAATGAATATGTGATTCAATCCATGATCTGCAGATTCATCAACAATACAAATAAATGTGTTCCTTGTAGCTTTAAGGCAAATCTCTGTTCTGAACCCAATCCCGATTTCACATTCAATTAATTTTGTAAGGTACTCTTATAATGCTGTTTGATTGTGCCGTTATTTGTTGATTTTATTAGCTTTTCTTTCATATTGTAATTTTAATATATATATAATAATATATTAATTATTAAGTATATGAAAAAAACATACAAATGAGCATAAAATATGATGTTTAAACTGACCTAAGTAGATTGAATAGGTTTTCATATTGCTACTGTTGCTTGTCTTTAAACTAATACAAAATACTCATGTGTTCACATGCTACTTTTTTCCATGTGACTCTCGGAGCTTTCAATGATCTCTTGTGACATTGTGTAGCAGCATGTGGTCGTCACACAAGTGAAAAGTGAGCAGCTTATAGTGCGAGTCTTCACCTATAGATTACGCATGTGAAGCCATAGGAAGAAATCCACCCTCCACATCTCAAGACAGTGATGACAGGAGACAAACACCAACCAAGAGCAGCCACGGAAAAACTTCTAGTCCTGTCAGAGGCTGTGACGAGGCCATTCAGTGTAAATAAACGAAGAAAGACTTTGACAGGAAGAAGGGGAAGAGTGTGTGTGTGTTTGTGTGTGTGTGTGTGTGTGTGTGTTCTGCAGTCATGTACGGCCGTGGATTTTAATTGCGCTGCGCCCAGACCGCCTCCACCAATCAGAAGACCTTCCCAGGCACACTTCAGGGTGACCGCAAAGGAACAAGAAACAAATGCAGGACAAACAAACCAGCCCGTCAGTGACAGAGCTGTCATGAGGCGTTCAGGGGGCAGACCCCCATTCCTCCACGCTCCCTGATTTATAGTTTTCCTGCCAGGATCTTCCCCCTGTTTCTGATCCCGTGCTCTCTCTCTCTCCATTCACTTCCCTTTCTCTTCCTTACTTTCTTCCTCCCTCTTCTCTTCTCCTTCCATCTCGATGCGTGCTCCCTCCCTCCCCTCCCTCTCTTTCTCGCACCGTGTCACTCGGCCCATCTGGGCTGCCTGGTGGAGTCGGGAACATGGGTCCCTGTCAGGGGAGCTCAGTGGGGCCCTGTTGAAGACACAAAGGGCGGATTACTGCAGCTGCCAGTCACACTAAGACCCACACAGCAGCTCCTCAGAGTCTATACCAGTGTCCTCAACCCTCACACCCAGCGTCTATCACAAAGGGACATCATTAGCTCCGGCACAAAGGAAACCCCTGCTCACCCGTCTTAAGCAACACTGCAATCAGGCCCACAAATAGCGTGATTAGTTCCGATGATATGCGTGTGTAATGTATGCTGAGGCAGTGTCATCTGCTCTAAAGAGGAGAGGGCGTGTCGAGGGGCTTTGTTTTTCACGAGCATCTCGCACACAGTTTTTCTATCTTCTACAGTTTTACGACTGGATTTCACGTCTTATTTTTCCCATGAATAGTTTTGTCCTGTAAAGATTCGATCACTTTCCGTTGCACGAGTCAATTGATTCTTTTAAGCATCAGTGCAAATTGCATAATGTGAAAGTTCAAGATATACAATAGCATTATGTTTACATTTTCATGTTTCCTTTCCTTTAAAGAATCTTAAAACCTTTTCGTCAGAGGATTAAGTTTAGGCCTCATGAAACCCTAATGCTCAACTGAAAGGTTATATGATATATTAACCGATTTTAATTATACATCAAAAAGGTGTTTTAATTGGATGTTCTAGACGAGTCTCAGTCTTTGTCTTGATTACAGCTTTCTGCTGAGACGTTGCTTTTGTCAGAGAAATCCGAACATTCATCTTAATTGCAAGAACAAAGAATTCCTCGCTCCTCAATCTCTCTAATCATCAAACAGGCACAATACATAGCTCTTTGTTTGTTCTTCTTACTTAATCATTTCTCAGAGAAGAAACTGTTGTCGTTTTCATTTTCACCCGATATGATCCGGCCCCGATCCCTTCTGACCGGACACCAAGGCAGAACTCGGGGTGCCTAAAACACATATTCCAACTGTGTGGTTACAGTGTTGGCTTTACACTGTAACTAATAAAATCTAGTGAAGATTTATTTTTTTCTAATAAGCATGAGAATGTTTTGCTCCTTGTCTTATCATGCGTCCTGCTTCTCCGCAGCTCCACTGACTCTCCTCATCCAGACTGCTTGACGATGATGAGGATCAAGGGGTCAACAGCACTGGTGCTCGTGTCTGTAATCTCAAGTTATCTGTGAAATCTTGGTAAACGCCTCCATGACAGAATAATAGGGTTACTCTGGATGTCTACTGGGTGTTGAGAGCAGATCTGAGCTTTGTTCTCTGATAAAAATAATGCACTATACCTTTAAATCCCAGGATGAACGTTATTTAGCTTATAAGCAGTTTTGATAGGCGTAGAGACTTTTGTTCCTACAGAATCTGTGGACGGCACATGTCTGTCATGGCTTTCATAAAGTTAATACATCTCTAATGTTGCCTGCTGAAACTGCATACCTACCCATTTAATAGATTTGTGGAGGAGCTGGACTTTAATGTGTCGATTGTTTCATCGCTGACCCAGGGAATTCTTACAACATGTGAATGATCTTTGAATTTGTTGGATTAAAACATAAGGAATATTAAAAATGTGTCTCGGAGGCTCGATAGAGAGGTTCAAAAGGCCTTTCAAGTGTGAACCTGGTTCCAGTGGCGCTTCACAAAGAGAGGAAACGTTTCCATGTTTTATGTGCAGTGGGCGGGATTTGACCATGAAGTGTGTGAAACCATTTTTTACATGTAATCTCTGGAGGATTAGTCTCTCTAAATCATTATCTGGGCTTTCTCTCTCCATGCGTCTGACAGTGTGGTGCCCGGAAGAGTGACTCCCCAAATGGTACTGACGTTCACAGACATATCAAACATTTAGGCAGCGGCAAAACTGGAAGTGGATGAAAACAGATAAATGCTCAGGGGAGGCTTGTTTACGAGCAACTCTCTTAAAGTCAGAGCTAGGGCAAGACGAGTGGATCAGAGAGACCCACTGCTCTAAAGGCAAATGTCATTAAGAGCAGTGGGACGGCACCAACACTGGAAAAATCAACAGGGGCATTAGGTCACCACACCCTGAATGAAACGTCTTCTCCATACATTTTATCTATTTTCATTACAGACAAGGACATTCGGAAAAATAGTGTAAGTGTTCACAAAACAGTATTTATTGCGACTCTCCAGCCAGGCTGTAAGGTGTGGTGGCACTAACTCTCTCTCTCTCTCTCTCGCAGGCCTTTCGTGACTACACTTTATGAAGCAGATGGCAGGGCGAGGCCGGGCAACCAGGATCTTGGCACAGCGACTTCACTATACATCCTCTGGGATTTTTACCGTTTCAAATTTGGCTCAAATTGGGCCACGACTTGGGCGAGACGGAGGCCAGTAGTTCAAACATTCTCCCGGCCACATATTGCTGCTGCAATAAAATGAGCAGCAGGGACAACAAAGCGGTAGTTTCACAGGAGACGCTACGTCACAGGCCTCCCGTGTCGTAAATTATCGCTTCACAAATATTACCTGCAAGCGGCATGGTAGAACTCAAAGGAACTAAAAGGGCAAAGTAGGACTCTGGGACATGATATCCGGAGTTTGCCTTTTCAGATATGAGGAACACAGCAGGAGATTGTCTGGTTCACAACAACAGGAAGATGTCGGGAACATTCAAACGAGGAGTGGCGTCTGGGTAGAAGGAAGTAGGACATGATATAAAATGTCAGTTAAGGAAAATGTTTGTTTTTGTTTACATCACATTCGCACCGGTGTTAGCTAATGACTCATTTAGCTCCTGAGTGGCCTCTATGTTGAAGGAATCTATTTTTCATCCAGAGATATTATTTTTATTTTAATTTTCTGCTGCCGTCGCATATTAGAAACATTATCAACATGCACGGGCAATTTTGCAGTTATTTCCCCCTTCTGGAAAATGTCATAAAAAGGTTTTCCTGTCTAAAGAGCGGCTACTGAGAGATGTGATGTGCCTTTGCAGCACCCCCCTCCCAGGCCGACAGTAACACACTCATTAACCAACACGTGAAGTCATGCATGCACACAATCATAAATCTCAACACACTTTTTTCCCCAAAAACTCCCACACAAACTCCCACAATCCAGACGTAACTCTTAAATTGCCGGCTGATCCCACTTTGCAGCGTGTGAATGACAAAACAAGTTTCAAAGATATAATTTAAGATATTACATCAAATGATTATCAGCATCAGTAATCACCACTTTTATCAGAACCAATTAAACCAGTGGCAGGATGAGTAAATCCTTCTTTTTTTTTGTCTACTCAAGAATATGGCCCGCTCTTTCCCTTTCTCCCTCTCGCCTGAGGCCTGCCAAGAAGAAATGACTCATTTGCAACAATTTCTTCGTGTTGGGAGACGTGGGGGGAAAACCCTTAGACAAAGGAATGAAATGAGTTGTTTCCCCACTCTGCAGCCGAGCCGCCTGCCGACAAAAACACTCATTTGATGCTTTTTTAAACACAACAAAGGAGCAGAGCCAAGGTGCCTAACTAAACCTGTCAAATTGGCAGCACGTTTCCCCGTGTCTGGAAACGCTTTCCTCTCTAGTAACAACTCCCGGGAATTGTGGACATTTCCTCTGTGAGACTAGAGCAAATCAATCAGCTCGAGTAAGTATCACACTCCAGTGGTTTTAACAGTTAATTTCCTGATGGTGTAGGCTGGCGCACCCAGGAAATCAGCCACCGGCCTGGTTCAGCATTTGCTCGCCTGGGCTCTTTACACAGGCCATCTTCAGCTGTCTCAACATACTCAAGCTGAGGGGTAAAAAAGAGCAAAGATTAAAGTTGTGCCTAGTATTTTACATTTCAACTAAACAGGCCGGGGAATTTTGAGTCTTGGCTTTCGATCATGAGGTTTCAACCTGTTTTTATGGCATCAAATAAGTAATTTAAACCAAACTTGGATATGCATCACTGTGATGAGAATAGCCTGAGGTGATGGAAACCATCTCTGAAAAAAAAATGGATTTGATGTGTATTCTGAATCTTTAGTTTGGTCCATTTCCCATCTGCTAACATGGAGGTGATGGGTTCTATGACCTGTAGAGCCGTTGAGACATTTTGGCTTCATTTTTTAGGGAGCAGTCAAGTCGTCCATCTTTATATACAGTGTGCGCTTTTTTATGCAAAAAATAGGTCAAATAACCAGTTTGTAAAATGTGAATGCTCATAGTGACAAACCCACCAAGGAATAGAGTAGATGTAGCATCTAAAAAATGTGTTGGAGAAAAACCCGCAGTGCTGGTTTCATCCGTTTATCCGAGGTGCTCTGTAACTTGTGCTTCTGTTGTATCAGCAACCGAAACTTCTTGTCCAATTAGTCGTAAACCTCCCTGACTAAAGTGACTGAACAAGAAAATTGTCAAAACATGGATGAATGGATTTTACAGCTCTCTCGTCAGATTGTAATTTGTGTGGGGAAAGGGAAACTGTATCATGTCTGGGTTCATCCCATCCTCCAAGCTTTAAAAAAAAAGTTTGAGCTTCTGAGAAAAGCAACACCACGTTTAAAAGGAAAACAGATTCTGATCTAATATCAGAAATCACATGACCTTACTGCATGTGAAAAAATGCTCTGTGCCCCACAGACACCCCTGTTCTTGCAGGAATGTAGTGTAATGATGAGTGTCTCCATTTAAAATACTACAAGCAAACCTTGAGCACTATCATCAGACTCTGTGTTTTGATGACTTTGTTCTAAAATAACCCTTTTACCATTTTTTTTTATAGTTTCACTCAACTCAAATGAAATGGAAACAATCAAAAACAGTTTTTGATAAGAGACGTGAATCAAATTAAAATTTGAATCGATAATAAAACAGCTAACCCTTACCTTCATACACCTGGGTTTTACACAAGTTTGCCCCCCCTCCCTACATTCACTCACACAAACACACACACACACAGTGAGAGTCAACGCAGGCTGGCTGTGTTTACTGTTTAGCCCTGTGTGTTGATGTGATGAGACACCCAGGCTGATAACACAGGGCCAGAGGTACCGCCGCTCCGTGTTTGATCTCCGGCAGCCGAGGCGGGCGGAGGCCGGGCGACGGGCGCACACGGAGGATTGGGGTCAGTGAGGTGTGCTGTGTGCTTGATTACAGACTGGATGGGGGCCCCGCGACCTCTTAGCAGGTCAGTGCTGACCCCAGACCCCAGCACAGCAGGGCCCGACGCGGTGCTCACTGCTTTCTCCAATAACACAGTGGGATGAAAGGAGGGGCTGTGTGCACCGGGAGGACTGGACCGCTTCCCCTTTGGACCCGAAGAATGTAGCACACAACAGAATATATTGGAGGACGGCTGGTGGGGAAGCTGTGCAAGCCTCTGGACATATGTTGTCCCCCGGTGCAATAAAAAAAGAGCCCGGTCGTGCCTCTCTAACCTGATCAATTACACCGGGGGGAGACCTCACGCTTTCCCACAGTGCCACTGAAGTGAATCAGTGTAAAACTTCACTCAGAAGAGGAACCAGGCTGCAGAAGGGCTTTTTTCCTCATGTTCTGGGAAACATTTCATAACCAGTGTGTTGCTTTCATTTCAAATCAGTTGCACAGCTCACGCACAGTTAAACGACCAACCCTATCAACAGTAGACACCAGTGGTGCCCATGGGCAAACTCAGCAGATTTCCCTCTAATTCCTGTCCGCTGCAGAGAGAGTGGCTCTCCCAGCTGGGTTAAGTTTTTATGTAAAGACCCTCACTGTCACTTTCCCTCAAGGCGCCTAAGTCAGCCAAGTGTTAATCTGCCCATTAGTCTTCAGGAGTGACAGTGGGACAGGGCTGCATGTCCACACCCCCACACACACACACACACACACACACACACACACACATACACACACACACACAGATGAGAGAGACTGCCTGTCATGATATGATATGCTCCGGAGGAATTTTCTTCTGGCTGCACCGGGGCTGCACCTATGAGAATCAGAGCAGGATGGGTTGAGACGGTGAGGAAGGTCAGCGGAGAGATGGAGATGCGTGTGCG
Source organism: Pseudopleuronectes americanus (assembly GCA_038501795.1). Lineage (NCBI taxonomy): Eukaryota > Metazoa > Chordata > Actinopteri > Pleuronectiformes > Pleuronectidae > Pseudopleuronectes > Pseudopleuronectes americanus. The sequence goes on from CM076721.1 coordinate 6,878,691, forward strand.
TGTGCATGTTAGTCCACTGTTGTGCAGCGAGGATGGCGGCATGCAAACATTCTGGGTTTCGAAGCTCGGAGGGTGTAAGTTAATACTGTCTCGTCTGTGTGTGTGAGCCAAGTCTCAGAGGAGAAGTCATCCCTCACTCTCTCTCTCTTCTCTTCTCTCAGCATCTCTGACGAGCGAGGAGAGAAGGGTGGAGTCAGGTGCCAGTCGGAGTGAATCACTCCATATCTCTGTGTGAGTCAGACGGCCCCTGATTGGATTTGGTTACCTGAACAGTGGGTGGGGGAGCCGTATCCTCCTGAGGAAACTTGTTTTTAAAGCTCATTGTTAAACATGTAGGAATACTGCAGCGTTTGAGTTTTAGCCACACGGGGAGGGCGGCTCATGCACGGCAGAGTTAATCAGTTGTTCAGTTCACAAGGAATATCAAGATAACTGTAGGATGGACCGTGGTAAAAGTTTACATAGAAATTCAGGGAGAAGAAAAAGATGATCAACTTATTTGAACATGCACAAACTCAGATTAATCCAATCAAATGGAAAATAGAGTAGCGTCAAAAAAAATACAGCATCCCCTCTCACCCTCTCTCCTTCCACACAGGTGAACAGGTGCTCATATAAACTCTAACCACCGCCCATATCCTATGTGACCTACTTCCTGCCAAATTGATATGATCCCGAATAAACAATAACTAACAAATAATCCAAATAATAAATTTCCCCACTGTAGGACTATTAAAGGATCTATCTATCTAAATAATCCTCCCAAAATACCAACCCATTACACCTTGTATCACAAGCTAAATAATAATACAAATATTTTTCTTAATTTATGTATGTCTCTTACATCAATATTTACTTAAAAGCATTTTACAGGTGTTCACGGTTCCCAAATGACTCATGACTCCGCCCTTTCACCATCAAGTTAATATTGATGCTGCTCAGTGAAACTTTTCTGACTTTTGACACAGACGTCCTTGTCCTCATGAGAATGAAGTGTAACAACTTTGGAACATGGAACTTGCTCAAAGAAAGAATATATTAAATTTGTCTTGGATTCCGGCAAAAGGGCAGATCTAGGATATTTTTTTCTTACTTAAACGTTGTCAGATGTTTTGTTGTTTTACATTTTAATCAATTTCCCAGGGAATAATTGACAGATCCTGATGGAAGCAATCAGGCATATTAAGGGGACTGATATTTAAGTATGTGCGTGAATTGGTGTGGCTTGATTGCGAAGGTATGTGCTCCACTGGGTTAATGCCTGCAAAACATTCCTGTCAGCCTCAGCTGTTCTTTGTTTAGTGCTAATAGCAAACGTTAGCATGATAAGCTTGAACCGTGACCGTAGTAAACACCATACCTGCTACATATGTGTATGCTAGCATTGTCAATGTAAGCATTGTTAGCATTTAGCTCAAAGCGCAGCTGTGCAGACACACAGAGCTGCTACCTCGCCTGAATTCCTGGATTTATTGCTCTTCTTCTACCGTCAGACCTCTCCTGTCCAAATTGTACACATCCATAATATATACGAAGGATGACAAATTCCCCGCCTTTCCATCAAGGAGATAATTTCATTTTAATGACAGTTTGTCTGAGACATCCTCCCGACAGCGTGTGCCATAAATCAACAGATCACACGTCTTCCCCGCTCTTCCCTCACCTTACCCCCAAGACACGCCCCCAAGGTGAGTCACCGTCTACCATTCAAAGAGCGGCACAAGTAATCACTCACCTCCGACCTCCCCCGTTTTTTCATTTGCACGTTTGATAGATGGTGTCTTCTCTTGGCTTTAATTGCAAGCCCTTTTCATCATAATTTTTATGTTTGTTTCCTGTCGTTTTCTTGGAGATGGCTGCGGGTGCAAGGGCTATAATTTCTACATCAAGGAAGTCGTTAGGGATGACTAACAGGTGGAATAGACTGCGGCGTGTGGGTTTCTCCTCTGAACTCACCTGGCACGTGAATTTAGGAACTGATATTGACAAATCGGAACACATTGATATCACGGAAGCAGACGCCGTAACGCTCCCACACACACACACACACACACACACACACACACAGCACAATGAGCAAACTGCAGATAATTAGGGAAATTTCTCTTTGAAGTATTATGCATTGCAATGAAAATAGAATGGATAAAAAAGACGAGACAATAATAGATCTAAAGAGGACCTTGACTGAATGTTGTTGCAACAAAGAGCATTTTGTTTGACACAATTCATATTGTCTGCTTAATAGATATCATCTCTCAAATTTATACGAGAAGGGGGAAAAAAATCCTCATATGAAACAAAATATGCTAGATATGCTTTATGTTCTTCAACACTTTGTGTCTCAGCACGATGTGTCGAACATCATTATATATTCATTCCCAACTTCAGATTGACTACTGGTCTGCTGGTGATAAATTATGCCCTGTGCATAGATATACTCCTTCCTTACACAACATGCAAAATGTAGTATCTAAAGTGAGAGACAACTGAATTCAGGTCACAGCGCAGCAGGAAATCTTCCTTTTCATGTGAGATCCAGAGGGGTCACTCTTATGAACTCATTAGGAGAGAAATGCTAATGTAGCTCTGTTTCCTTCGGTTCCTCTCCCTCCCCTCCTTCTCTTCTCTCTCTTTTTCTCTTCTCACCAACTTTCCCGGGTGTTTTAACAACCAGGGCTGCGATGCCCACAGCCTCGCTGCAGAATACAAACGTATTTGGATGTCAAGTTAGAGTGTGTAAGGTTGTCCTGACAGCAGCTTCATTAGAAAAGGCTGTTGTTTGTTGTCTTGTCATCAAGTCGCCAAACTGGAATCGTTACGCAGCAAACAAAAAGCTGCATATTTATCTCTGCTGGATTATTACTGATGTTCTCATTCTGCTGCTGGAAACTCATTAAATGAATGGAAAAGATGGAGAAAAAGAAAATCTGTATCACTCATCTGTATGTGGATATCGGTGTCCTGGGGAACAAAGGACTCTTCCTCACAGGGTTTCTAATCAAGAAGGTGGGCTTCTCACCAAGCAGCAGAGGACAGAACAATGATCTACTCAATCAGACTTGCACAAACTGGACTACCACTTTAAAGACCAGAATATGAAATATATATGATTCCAGCTAACTTTTAGTTTTTTCAGAAAGTTTCCAAAAAGAGAGAAATCAATCTGCTAACATTTTTTATGTTCTTCTATGTTTTCATTAACTGCAGGTGAATGTAGTGCTACATATAGCAAAAAAACAGAAATACTGCCTTATTTGATGTATGCAACAACACCAGTAATATACAAATTAGGTAAATAGTATGCTTTTGATTTATTGCTTACTTCCTTGACATCTGCATTTTTAACAGTGTCATTCCAATGTATTTTTTATGTTTTCTGGGGTAAATATAGGAAAAAAAATTTCAGATATTGAAATATTTTCATAATGAGATAGTTTCCAAAATTATTTTTGATATATGAAACTTGAATAACCTTTGCTGATGTTCAAAATTGTAATTGAAGAAAAAAAATAGATGATTACAAAATCAAAAATGATAACCTTAAAAGTTCACTGTAGTGACATCTTGCAGTGAGGTTACAGATTGTAACCAACTGAGAGCGTATGTGGCCTTCAGGCAATGTAAACATACAAAAGGCCCGCTCTGAGCCAGTGTATAATGTAGAATGGAGAAACAATAAGCTCAGTGAACGAGGACCTGGTCCAAGTATGAAGAGATAATTGGCTTTACACGATTCTTAGTTTTAGGTTAATTTTATTTTGTAGTTCAAAAGCCAAGAATTATTAAAGTAATCCTTTATTGCAAAAACTGCACAGTTAATAAACACAATACAATATGTAAGATTACCATGAATGACCAAATGAGGGAATAGTATAGTACTTTTATATAGGGTAGTATAATAGTGTGTTTTAAATGATACAGGGGATATACATGGTCAAAATAAGATAGTTTGAAAAAAGTAGTTTTTTCTTTATTAAAAATAATTGTCACCGTCAGTACCAATGCTGTAGCCATTAAACAAATATTAATGAAAAATGTTTGACAGATTTCTTGTGTGAGAGCCTATATAATTTCGAAATTTAAATCACTTTAAAATCATGTTCAAAATCAATTCAAATCAATCATTGTGAGAATGATGAGGAGTTGTTGGAGGGGACCTGCACCTGTCTTCTCAGGGACAACAAACAAAACATTTAGGATGATAAATCCAACAAAGTCTGATATGTTGATTTCATTAATATATTGCAATGCCAATAAACTAATTCCAAACATGAGTCTTTTAGTCCTTTGCTGTATTAAATCTGTTTAATTTCCCCCTCTTTGGATCTCTCCACCTCTTATCTCGGGCCCTGCAGGCCTGCACTGTCTCTTTTTAGAACCTTAACAGGCCTTTTTGCCCACGATTTCCCTTTTCTCCTAATTTCATGATTTAAAACCATGTCCAAGGTGAATGCTGGAAAAACCCATGGAAGAAAAAATACAACATTTAAAGGAAATGAGTATGTTCCCATTAGCAAAGTTTTAGGTCTTGGTTGTGCATGTAGGTAGGATCATTTCAAATTGTGCCAGGAAAAAAGTAGCAGGTAATTAAATTTAAGAACACTCTAATGAAGTAGAACCAACCATTTCTTTCAGAGTGGGAAGGGAAACAGAGTTTAAAGCTTCTATCACACTTTTCTCTCTCTTTTTTGGCTGGAAACATTAAGTTTAATGTTAAAGTTTTTTTTTAATAAATGAAAGGTTTGTTTGTTCAGGGGTTTGCTTTATGTGTGAAATCTTTTTAATTAACTCTCTCTCTATCGGTGCTGTGTACTGCGTGCTCGTGCGTGATCGGGCGCGTGAGGCTGCGAGCGCGCTTTCCGCTACACTCTGGAATGCAGCCAGTCTCCTTTGATTCCACACTCCGCTTCCAAAACCCCAAAGCCTTTGATCTTTTTTCTCTCTCTCTCTTTCTCTCTCCCTCTCTCTATTCGCGCACTGCCTCCCTTACCCGGAAGAGAACCTCTTTCTCTCTCTCTCTCTTGCTCTCTCTTGCTCTCTCTCTCTCTCTCTCTCTCTCTCTCTCTCTCTCTCTCTCTCTCTCTCTCTCTCTCTCTCTCCCTCTCTCTCTGTCTCTCAGCTGGGAGGATGAACGCACACGTGGAAATGTTGGCCCGGCTCCACACTCGGACCAAATTTAGTCATACAAAGGCAAAGAGGGAGCAGGGAGGGAGGAGAGGGGAGGGAAGGGGGGGGGTGGATGAGAGGGGGCTTGCTGCTGCTGCTGGGGGAAGCGGGGAGGAGGAGGAGGAGGGGAGGAGGGGAGGAGAGTCGGGGATGAAAGAGCCAGCCGCCGAGAGATCAAAGGGAGCCGCGACTCCGCCCCTCTAACCCCACCCCCCGCGCTTTATAAAGATCTGCCTCCCCGGCCCAACTGTGATTCTCACGCAACCTCTCTGCGCTCAGACAGACGTACTGACGCACGCCACTTCCACTTCTTCTCCTTTTGTTTTTCTAATTATTTTCAGTATCTGTTGCCGTTTATTCCCCCCCCCATCCCCTCTATATTTCTTCCCATACAATCGGAGAGACTCCACATCGACGCATCGATTTCAAAACAGTTCTTTCCTCCTCATGTCGGTGGCACGTGCTTACATATTTTTCATTCCTAATTAATGACCTCAATTTATTTAATCATTGTCTGATGACGCGTGTGCGGTTCTTCTGTCAATCATACACCGATTAGCTTTCATAAGTTTGATTTTATTGTGTGTTTGTGACTGAAGTGTCGAATTAAATGTTTTGTCACGTTTCCACACAAGGTCAGACTTTTAATTTGAGACACTGGGGAAAAGTTTATGATTGTGTGGCCTTTTATTTCGTTAGGCCATTGCAACCCACTTATCTCCTTCTGCTTTTACATTGAAACCTATTGTTTTACTGAATAGCAATAACAATTTAATATTCCCAGATATTGTAGGAAGCACATTAACAACTTACGCGGTTTAAATAATAAAAACGAACCTAAACCTTCACCCTGGATGTTGCTGATTTGTTGTCCTCACAAATAAGTATACAATAAATATATGGGACGATGTGAATGTGGGGGGAAATGACAACAAAAAAACAAAACAATTGAAAGGTGTTTACTGTTTTTTTAAGTGGCCTCATCTACAGGTAAAAAAAAATAACAACGTTGCCATCACTTGCATCGACGATGAATTGATTCTACCTCCAAACAAACACTCTCCTCTAAATCCATTGACATTTTTATTAATCGTAATTGTTTCAAGGCAACCAACGCACAGAGCACGTCTTCTTCCTCACCTCCTCCTCCTCCTCTTCTCCTCCTGTCTGCCCATTTGTTGTGAAGCCGCGTATAAATCTGTGTCTCAGGAGGAGTGTCAATCGGTGCGGTGTCAATCACAGCCTCGGCTTCCCTTTCATCTCTCCTTCCTTTTCCACAGACTGAAAGGAGAGAGAGAGATCGAGAGCGAGAGAGAGAGAGAGGGAGGGGAGGAAAGGAGGGAGGGCGCACGGCTACATTATACCAAACACACACATACACACACGGGTTACATGACACTGTGGAAGCGGTGCGGCAGCAGCGGGGAAGTCGCTCGTCTTTATTCCCCCTCCTTTATATCTTCATGTGTTTTTATTTCTCACTCGAGGATGTACTTTGGACGCATTTTTCGGTTTGAAATCCCTAAGAATTAAAAGAGTATTTTTCTTCCACCTCCATCACTTACCTCTCCATCTCCAGCTGTTTTTGTTTTTTTTTGCGCTGTAGCTCAGTTCCATTTGTTTATTTTTTAATTTCTTTTGAATTCTTATTTCCAAGGACGCAGCAGCTTCTTCACCGGACCACCGAGGAACTATTTTCTCTCTCTCTCCACTTTGTGAATGCACTTTTTTTCTTAACGCACACATTTGTTTTTCCTGGACCATATATCCGCTGTGCGCTGACTCACACGCCGTAGTGATGAGATCTTAAACTCGTGCTTCTCCCTCCTATTTGTGTTTGTTGTTTTTCTCCTCATGACATTGAGGCGTGCACCGGACTCCTCGTTCCGACCCGCTTGCACGTCAAGTTTTCCGGGTCGCGTGTAGTTCAGAGACTCGTGGAGAGCAGACACACACACTGAGACGCACACAGACACGCTCTCCTCCTGTTGCTCCTCCAGACACACACCGGCTGCGTGTCCGCCCCACGCCGCTTCCTCTCCCGGTGACTCACCGTCGACGCTCCGGTGAAACCAGAGCAGACGGCCCCCCCACCTCACCCCTCATCCCCCCCACCCCCCTACAACTTCCACCCGGGATTTCCGTGAGATTCCGCGGTGGTGGCTTCAGGTTCTCCGGTGGAGCAGAGCGAGTCAGTTTGTTATGCCCCAGTTATCAGGCGGTGGTGGCGGCGGAGGAGGAGACCCGGAGCTGTGCGCCACGGACGAGATGATCCCCTTCAAGGACGAGGGGGACCCGCACAAGGAGCAGATCTTCGCCGAGCTCAGCCACTCGGAGGAGGAGGGAGACCTGGCCGACATCAAGTCGTCCCTGGTCCACGAGTCGGAGAGCAGCCCCAACAGCAACAGCCACGACGTGAGTGCTGCTTGTGTTGTTATTGTCCACGCATGATGACCTGGGGTTAGGAGGATGGGGAGGAAGGTGGGCGTCAGATATGAGCCCCGCATCACACAGGAGGAAACAGCCTGTAAACAAAAGTTGTTTTTAATCCTTAATAATCACTGAAAGACCTTGTTTTTATTTAGCTTTCATTGATCTGATAGGGATGATAAAGGATAAAGTGTGAATGATCTACATAAGATAAATGAACAACACAGGCCTGATGGTGTCCTTTCTGCTCATGAAGTTGTATTCATGTACTTTCTATCATCTAGATTTAAATGGCCAAACAAGATGAGTTCAGGTGCTTTTATTCTGTTATTTGTTTTATTCTAATACAAAATGAAAAGCTGCAGTGACAGTCTACCGAGCCATATTTCCTTAGTTTTATAACATACAACATACACGTTTATCATTCAGATTAAGTTCATTTCAATGTTTATTTAATTTGTAATGCAAAATGAATAGCTTAAGCTTTAATACAGAGGTGCACCCCCAGAAACCATAAGATGCTCCTCTACACACAGCATCCACCGCCCTCTATAGTCTCCCTGCACCACAGAGGCCTCCATGTCAGATAGATTTCATTTAGCCAGAGTGAAATTTGGATTTAGAATAAAGAAAATCTATTTTTGGAGCTTAAAGAATTGAGGCCTTGTGTATGTGTGTGATGTGTGTGTGTGTGTGTGTGCTGCCTGTGAGAAGTAGGCTAATAGCTGTGTTTGCTTTGGTTTCACTATAACCACTCAGCCGCTGTAAACACCAGCACATGAATCTGTTTAGCACACATGGGCTTAAAACCATATTAACAAACAAGATTATGAATTTACTCTGAAAGATCAAAGCTCATAAAAAAGCAAGCTAAATGAAATGACGCTTTGCAATTATTCTTGTCATCGGGGATGTGATCTTTTGATTTTTGCTCCCAGATAATTCCATATATTAATATTGTCATAACTGTTTGCTGGGGTCATAAATATTTTTTTTTGCATCCTTTTTGAGGGTAGTGAAATATATGTATTTGTCCTCGTTCATCTGATAAAAAAGAATAATAGGGTTTAAGATTCTTAAACGTATAAATGTTGAATTCACTATGTATCTAAATACATAAAGAATCTCAATGAAGGAATTATTAATGATACATTTTTAATGTTTATTCTCCTACTTTACATTCTGTAGTAGCACGCACAAAAAAGGGAACAGACTAGGTTTGAAACATCACAGTTAAAACGAGTGTAATTTTTTTCCTGCGTCTGTGCACTGACCTCAGGATGCCGGCTGCAGCTTCCCCATTACAAACTTAAGACCGGCTTGTTTTTTCCATTAACTGCAGCGTTAATGACATTTTGAGCACATCCCGAACAAGACTGTACACATTCACCACCGAAATGTCCTAGAGACGCACGAGACAGAGGCTGAATGTTAATTAGGAATCCAGCGAAGTTCCCCGCTCAGCTTGAAGCCATCCTGAGGGGTCTGAACTCTAAAAAAAGAGATGGTCCTCTTCCCGGCTCTGATTCAAGAACAGAAAGGAAATTGATATGCGAAAATGCAGGGGATTTTAGATATATTTTTTGCCAATTCTATCTGCGCCATTTTCTCCTTTTAAATAATAATTTTATTTCACTTTCAACTGAGGTTTTTTTTTAAATTCTCGACACAAATGCACTTGATTTATTTGAATTCAGAGATGGGGGATGAAATTGCGAGTGGACCTACGATATTGAAAAACAAGTTAATTTGTATGCTCCTTAAGGACATGAAGATTAATTAAGTGGTTCTTTTGAAGCTTTGATGCAGGCTGCTCCATCACCCCTCTATAGATTGTGGTGTGTGTGTGTGTGTGTGTGTGTGTGTGTGTGTGTGTGTGTGTGTGTGTGTGTGTGTGTGTGTGTGTGTGTGTGTGTGTGTGTGTGTGTGTGTGTGTGTGTGTGTGTGTGTGTGTGTGTGTGTGTGTGTGTGTGTGTGTGTGTGTGTGTGTGTGTTGTGTGTGTGTGTGTGTGTGTGTGTGTGTGTGTGTGTGTGTGTGTGTGTGTGTGTGTGTGTGTGTGTGTGTGTGTGTGTGTGTGTGTGTGTGTGTGTGTGTGTGTGTGTGTGTGTGTGTGTGTGTGTGTGTGTGTGTGTGTGTGTGTGTGTGTGTGTGTGTGTGTGTGTGTGTGTGTGTGTGTGCGAGCTTGTTCTTCTTTGGCGACAAGCAAAAGGATGACATTTGTCCCTGCAGTGTTTGCGGGTGTCTGACCGTATCACCATGTCTCTCTCTGTGTTACGGCCTCTGAAGGCCCTGCTACTGTAATTAATTCATCATCACTTTCATTTCTCTCTTATTTTTGTGTGACTTTGACAGGCAATCAGACAGTCCCAAGATTCATATCACGAAAAACACAGAGACCATCTGGAAGATGGTAAGTGACACAGCCCTCTAACTCTGCATGCTTTAAAGGACGGTCAGTTTAGCTGCAGTTGAAAAAAAAACCTGACTGCCAGAATAATACGCTGAGGCGAGTGTGAGAAAGCACCAGATCTTTTTCTTTGCTTTTCTTCCAGTGATCGGTCACACTATTGCACCGTGCTTATCAGAGACCCCATTTCCACTGCTCTAAGTCAGATTATCTCTGATCCAGGTCTAGTCAGGACATGCTTTACCTCCATGCACACAGCTACCTGTTACCTCCCTCACAGATGAGAGTGCCTGCAGAGAGGGGGGGGACAAAGAATACTCGATGTGAAAAGAGGACGATTATACAACTTTTTTATTATTATTATTATGCAATACCCCCCTACCCCACCCCGATTAAATTCCCCCCCCACATACATCATCTCTCCAGCACATGCAACATGTTGCTGCCACTCAGGGCTCATTGCTCTCTTGGCTATTGTAGTGTGACCCCGCAGCTGCAGGTCATCATTATGGAGTGTTGGGAGTGTGTCTCCTCTTTGTCCGCCTTTCACATCCTGAATAGTGATCCCCTCAAACCAAACACTGGCTTTCTTCACAACAAGATCCGTGTTGCCATCAGGCCGTGTGTATCCCCAAACACCCAGCCCCCCTCTGGCCTTATTACGCCGCTCGCAGTTGGAGTGGCGAGTGGCGATGTATTGAGGCCTCTTACATAAAGCTCCCCCTCTCAGGTCAGAGGCATAGAGGAACAGTTGGGGCGTCTCCTGTTTTGACACAGTCTGTATGTTCTTCTAATTGGCGCTAATTGGCACAGAGGGGCTCCATTGTTCCTCTGCATAATGCGACCCTCCTCTCCTAGACGGGAAGAAAGGGCACAAACAAAAGGCTGAGGCAAAATGGGGCACGGGTTAAAGCAATAGAAAGCGATACCATTACCGCAGCAGAACAGGCCGAGGCACAACTTTGTGTTCAGCTTTGTCATTACTGCCGGCTGGATTTAGATTTTTACGATTTGATTGTGTTTAAAGTCTTAACTCTTGAGAGGTTCGATACTGGCTTATTAAAATTAAGAGTTTCTCCTTGTCACTGTAATGTTTTCATCTCTCTGCCCTTTGCTAACACAAACGGACAATTCCCCCCTCCCCAAATTTGTTTTACCAGGGAAACATCATGACATGTACGGCAAAAGCCATCCGTATTCGGGCTACCCAGGCTACATCATGATGACTAACATGAACGACTCCTACATGAACAATGGCTCCCTCTCACCACCCATGGCCAGAACGGTGAGTGCCAGCTATTCTATTCACCTGTCACTTTGTCTTTGTCTTTGAATCGCGTTTAGTTCAATATATAAATACATTTATAATGCGAAATGTGTTTCAGGGATACACGTGTGTATATGTAATCACTCATTTGAGAAAACAGAGTGTGAGGAATTTAGGGGTGGGGAAATTAGGCTGGAATTAATGTTAATTAGAAAGTATATTTGAGGCATGAAATGTATTTTTTTAATGAGTGTTAGAGGTTTTTTATAACTTAAGTAAAAGTTGGTAAAGTGATGGTTAACATGTGGAATGGAAAGCAAAATCAAACACGGAATATAACGATGCACAGCGAAGATTGGACTTCATGTTGCTCAGATTAAATCGTAGCACGATTATAGTTTCAAAGACGACTGAAGCTGGATGTCAAAATTTGTTTGTAAACTCTCTCATTGTAATGCCACTTAACCCGGTATACAATCAGTAGAGCATGAAGAGTGAAGAGACAACCTGTTGATTTACCTCCCCACACACTGACTGGGACCTCTCACCATGAGATACACCGTCTCACATTTAAATCATTACCTATGATATCACTGGTCATTGATGGAATCTGTGGTTTTTAACAGATTAATTTAATTTTCTGTACACAGCTCAGTAATGGTAATAATAGCAAGCACTGCTGTTTTGAACATTTGCCAGATTCTTCATTGTAAATCGAATACTTTGTGATATGGATTTTTATAGAGGGACAAAAAAAAACAATCTTCAATGTCGCTCTGGCCTGTGGAATGCTGTGATATACTCTTTATAGTTTAAGATTTAAAAGAGCAAACAATGAATTGACAAATTAATTGCTTTTATTACACAACCATACTGACAAATATAGTTTTTGAAGTTGCGGTTCAATGAGAGAAATCATTAATCGTATCGATCTACAAATTTATGAATAAAAGATTTATAAAAAGACAGTTTTTCATGTTAAATTAAGGTTCTTGCCACAAACTTAAACTTAAGGATATAATTAAAACGAAAATCAACTCCACATGTTCATAGCATTATTTTTTATGTTGTTGTGTAGTATCTTTAAACCAGCATTCTTGACACCTTACTCTTCCAAAACCATATGTGAACCAAACGCCTTATTTTCCAGCAGATTAGCATGAGATGTAAAGTATTTCCCATCTTGTTAAAATCTTAGATGATGCATGTCTTAATGACCCAAGTAAGCCCTCTGCTAAGCCCGCCATTACCGAGGAGCTCCACAGGCAGCATCACGTCTCTGAGGCTGACTTGTGGTGGAGCTTGTGTTACCGTCCAGGGATGGAGTGTGTTGTCACAGAAGTCGTCCCTGTAACGGTATTAATTTCAGGCCAGCTGCAGGTCTCTCACTGGCGGCTTCCTGTGTCTGTCCCGTTTGCAAATTTCTCCTCTCAGGGCAGACATAAAACGCAGCGCACACCAGCAGCTGTCCATTCTAATCCTGTTTTGTCCATGTTTCTGGTATCACACTCAGACAACCCCAGCCTCGGTCTGGCTATGATTTGGTGCCTCCACACAGGAAACACTTACACAGTGCAGAAAAATAAAGAATCCCTGGGTTGTTTGCGCTTTTGCAGTGCATATGAATTAGTTTCATCAGTTTAAAGTTTTCCAAATTGTGAGTTCTGCGGAACAATCGGCTTCGGAGGCAGATGTGATTGTCGGGGGCAGAAGCCACATGCTGAGTGTAAAGGATCTTCATTCATACGCAACCTCTATCGTGGAATGATGTTAAAATTGCAGTGCTTCCCCTCCACCAAGCAGCAGAGGGTGAGGGCATGTGACATTATGGAGAAAACATGATCCTGATTACCTCACGATTCTCTCTCTCCAGTGAACAAATAGAAGAGCTTGTGAAATGCAGGGAGTATGCCGCTTTCTAAATTCTCTTTTTATTGCTTGTTTTCTGGTCAATTTTATCAATTATTCCATCATATGCACTGAGAGACTCATAGACGTGTGTATGGAGACCAGCTGACTGTATGAGAGGAAATTACCCTTCACTGCAGATGAATGAGGCCAGGCAGTTAGGCGGCGTTCTCGCTGCCAAAACTTTTAAAGCCCTGCTTTCATTTCATTTACCATGGCTGCTCTTTTCTTTTTCTTTTTTTTTCTTCACCCAATTTTCCCCCTCATCCTGTCTTCAATAAAACGGTAGTCATTTTATATACGTTTCTCTCACTTATCCAATAAAGAGAGCCAAGGCTCGGTGGAGGGATCATGGAACATGAGTCCTCTGGCTTTCTCACTGATGTCAGATTGCTGCCTCTGCTGCTGGCCATCACAGCCACAGTATCTGCAGGCCTGGGATCAGTTTTCACTGAGATCAAAGGCACATTCTCTCTTTCATTCTCTTCCATCCCGAGCCCCCACCACCACCACTGCCACCGCCACCCCCACAAATCCCAGTAGTTTAGATTGATTTCCATTGACCATGACATTCCCGCACATGCCGTCCAGTCATGATGGAGCTTTCGGGAGTTGCTGATTGTCAGCAGATTTTAGTGCTTCTCGCCTGATAGGTCACCTCCGCCCCAGGAGCTGAAGTGTTGGTGTCAAGATGCCCAACGGTGTTCAGTTTCATTTACTGTGTGGTTAATGTGGATTTAAGACAAAGTTGACCACTTCAAAGAGTCACTGGTGGATTATAAATATGCTGATATTCTACTCAAACCTGTAGCTGTTTGAGGATGAGGAGTCTGCAGGCTGATGCTTCTGTGAGGGCAAAGACTGTTTCATTATTTTAGGATGTTCCCTCTTTGGCTATTGCGCTTGTTGGAACTGCTGTCTAATTAATAGTAATTTGTGTTTGTCTATTTTAGACTAACATTACTGAGCCTCCAAAATGCCTTTGGATACAAATGGATTAACCTACAACCAATCAGATCAAAGATATGGGACATAGGTATCATCAAATCCTTTAGGTGCAGTTATTTTGCTCTTCTTTTAGAGAAAATATATTTTCAGTTTCAGTGTCTTTAAAACGGTATCAATAGCAAATCAATAGATGCTCCACTGTCCCTTATACGACAGCCATCTTTCATCAGGCATCGCCTCAGTTTATATGAATGTTTGTGATTGGCCCAACCTGCCACAGGACAGATATAAATGTGTGGGAGGGGGCGCAGTGCCATGTGTGAGGGAATAAAGATGAGCTCGCTGAGTGATCTGGTTTCCAGCTAAACATTAGACATGCGCACAAAAAACAAATTATTGGAAATTAAATTGCGTGTTTTAAGTGTATTGGAAATAAATACATCATTTGCAGTCATGGCATTTGGTTTGATTAGAGTAAAAAGACATTAGAGTTGCTGAGAGAGAACAGATGTTTCTTACTGTGTACATTTTACAAATTACATTTTGTAAAATGTAACCGACTAAACTTCTTTATTTCACTTTTAGTCTGATGTATAATTCAATTTTTTTTTCTTCTTGTGAAATGATCTCTCTTGTCATTCCACCATATGTGCACATGTTTAGAGCCAAGTAGAAGCCCAGGCTAAGCACATACAGTAAGTGTTCAAAAATTTGTTTTACATTTATGGTTAGATTTATCATAATACATCCCATACTGTGTCTGAAGTCGGATCTTCAAAGCGTTTAGGATGTTGTCATCACTCCAGGTTTGATGTGCAGAAGAATAAAAGTTCACTGCTTTCATCGGCTTTGTCTCATCACGCTTCCTGAACTTGAGTCAGGGTTTGGAAGTGACAGTTTCTAAATAAAGATCAACATGCATTAGATGAGCGAAACATATTTTTAAATGACCTAAAAATCATTTTCAGAGCCCCCCACTGTTTTCACACCCTTTGGTTTTGCACATTCCTCTTAACAAACCTTTGCATAAATTAATAAATGAATCGTTGACGAGATAAAGAAACAACTGCATCTTCCTAGTTCAGAAACAATTATAGTGCAGAGATGTTGTGGAAGGTTTTTCCTCTAAATGTGAAGATGTGATGGTGATCCATCGGCTGGGTAAGACCAGTCGTATGTTCACAGGCAACATCTTGAACAGAGATGGATAGCATCACTTATTTTTCCCTTTTTTCATAAAGCAGAGTTTCGATGCTGTGGCAGCGGGGGGGCTAGAGGAGCTCTCTCTCTCTTATGCAGCACTCTCTCTTTTTTTTTCCCCTTTGGACCCTCAGTTGCAGATCCTCATGGCGAGGAAGAGGGTTTGTGTGTGTGTTGGGGGTTGGGGGGGCAGGGGGGGGGGTGGGGGGGGCGTAGTGCTGCACTTTTCTTTGATGTAGTGGGAACGTGACGGATCTGCTAGCCAGTGTCTCGCAGCGTGGAATCACTAACCCAGGCTTACCTAACGGGATTTGGTAGGACCGCTCTGGTGTCCCCCAGTGCCATGTGTGTCCTGAGCTCATGCCCCCAGCGCTACCGTGGAAGATCCCTGTTAAAGAGAACACTACATTTACCAGCAGACTCCCATGTACACACATAATGTTCTAGATGGCAGCTTGTGCAATTTTTCATTTTTTTAAAGTCTCACTACAGTGTGAATATGCAGCGTGAAGTTTACTGGAGTCAAAAAGTAGCATTTTGCCTTAAAGCGGCTGGACTCAATATGATCATCACACTGTCAGCTCATTTCATTTTCTATAAGTAGACTCTCGAACAGTACACTGTGCATATTGAAGTCTGAAAATGTATTTATAGTATCTATAGTAGTCGTCAAAAAGGCAGAAATATAATTGCCCCTTTCTGAAGCTTTCTTTATCTAGCGGCATATGAATCAAAGAGCCCTACTGACATTGATGTCATCTGCTGTGCAGCTCTATCACACAGTGAAATATGTGTGTACACATGAAGGACACCCCCAGAGACCTCACACAGAAGAAACACTTGCCTTCTCTGGCTCTTTGTAGTGCTCCTGGGTCTCGTTGTTTTTTATAAACAGCGCCATTAACACCAAGGTTTCTGTCCTCCGCTGTCTGGTGATGCCGGTTGACACGTTTACTCCACATGCACAGTGCTAATGACGACATGTGGTTGCAATCACCCTATCGATGCATTTTATCTTTTTCAGTGGAGCCAAGCGGAGTGATTCTCTCCCAGGACCAAGAGATATGCGTTAAAGAAAGATAAGAATACTGAGATCACAGTAAAGGTCAAGGATTATTTAGTTTTCCTGGTAGAAGTTCATGCTGATTGATTGGGATTTGATTTCAGTGGGAAAAGATAGTGCTTCTTGTTGGATTGACCTGCATTCGTATTTTATTTTGTTCCTTGATTAACATTTACATTGTTTATCTCGTTCTAGCACGTCCAAAAGAAACACGCCTAGTTTTAAGGTTGTGTTATTATATCACAACTATTTAAATCAAGCAACAAGTCGATATAATCAGAAACCTCAGATTTTTGTTATTTATGTCAATCAGAAATGAGTGACGCAGATCAAAGGCGCAGCTATGGACCAAGCTGAAAACATCATGTGTTCAATATGCTGAAAAATGTGTTTTCTATACGCATCTGAGGGAAGCAATTTGGAATGTCACGGCTGCACGCATGACATGCAGGCACACACTTAACCCCTGTTGATGTTTATTTTGGGCATGTTACTGCTCAAAGCGCAGCGCTCATAGATGATGACACTTCCTTTGCTCCCCATCCTCCCGCTGAAACGGAGGAAGCTTAACCAATCAAGCAGCACAGCCTGGAGCCTGGAGCCAGGCAGTCAGGCTTCCACAGACAGGCCGCCGCTCAGGCCCACAACACCTGCTCGGAGGGCGTCACTCTTCACCAGCAGCCTGCAACTGATCTCCTGGGGTCAGCGGAAAGCCTCGCCAAGGTTGTTCCTTAATGCCCAAATCAGTTCGACTGGCCAGGGTGTGGACTTCCTGTAAGGGCGGATCAGAAATGGGGACTGGAAGGGCTGGTGACTGGAGGAGTGGAGTGGTTTTGTCAATTTGTTGTCAAAACTGTTGACACGCTTGCCGTTGTTATGTGTGTAATTAGAAAGCACTGTGGGTGAGGCGGTTGTCTCTTTGCAAAGATGATGAGTTGGTGTGGTGGAACTGCTTCCGGATGCAAAAATTGATACGTTTTCAAAATGAAACTTCAAATCCAGTTTTATAGACATTGTTTGTAATCTGAGATGTGTTTTAATATGCTCCTGCAGCACATGTTTCACTTAATTGACCTAGTTGAGTCGTTAAGCCGTGATTGAAGCTTGACAGTAGTCCCTAAAGCTCGATCACAGTGCCTCACTGTTCCCCTGATACAGCTGTAAAATGAGTAAAAACATGAATAGCTTTATTGACTTCATCCTGACAGCTTGTAGGTCTATATAGAGGCGAGCAGTGTTCCAGCTAGTAAACTGCAGCGAGGGGAACAATAGGACCACAGGAGTGTAAACATGGGTGCAAATCCTGCCGGCTGTATCCAGACTTCAGAGAAGCTCAGACAGCCCTCACTTTGTCCGGCTAAGAAATGGAGCTATGATCAATAGCTGCTCTGTTGTATGAAGTTGGTCAGTCTCTGGTGCGCTCTTGCCCTCCCTCCTTCTCGTTGCTGTTTCATATTTTTCAGAAGCTCATTATTTCTTTCTGCTGTGGGTGCGAGTGCTAAAGAGGCTCACATGCAATGTGGATCTGACAGCGCTGAAATATTAATGGTCCCCAGTGTAGGAGGTTGGTATAAGGCCTGCATAGTTACAGTACAAAGGGTGCCTTCTCGCCACCAGGCTTTATTAGCCAAGCTGTTAAATGAATAGATGGATATAGCTTGCACTCTTTCTTCATGCCTCCTTTTGTGTTTTTCGCTGCACACATCAAACCACTTTCTCTCCGTCTAACCATTTCTAACACATACACCAAACGGATATTAGATGCAGACCCGCACGTGCACACACACACACACACACATGCAGGGGTGTGCGTAAGAGCTGCGCTACACTGTTGAATTTTCTGTGGGAGGACAAAGAGGAGGGCTTTGCTATCAGTTCATTTTGTGTGGTCTGGGTCATAAAAAACACCCTGTTCTTTGACTGTGAAAAAAGCTGCCTGTCTTTAATTTTTGGGAAACCCATAAAAGTTTGTCACTCCTTTCATATCGGCTGCACAATTGAAAACAAATGCTACATTCTCCCCTCCCCTCCTTTGAACTGGCCAATTATGGAGTTGTGAAAATAAAAATCAGTCTGTAGATCTCTTTACCCCCCCCCCTCCCTCTCTCCTTTCTTTCCCTTCTTTTCTTTTTTACCCCCTTCTCCCTCTCTCTCCCTCTCTTCCTCGTTCACTTTCTTTTTTTTCTCCTCCCCCCTTGTTTTTGAAGAAACCGAGGGGGATCACTGATGTCAAAGTCAAAACCAAGAGCATTAAGAAAACTGGCGAAATGCAATACAGCTGCAATCCGACATGACGCTAGAAAATAGGGCTGAGGAGCAGAAAGCCTCTCTCCCGTATTCCCAGGGCGCGCAACTGCTCCCGGCCTTGGCTTTGATCTCTTCAAAGCCTCCTGCCTCCTACTAGATGGAGAGTCTTGGCTGCCGCTCGTGAGCGCTGGAGAGAGGCAGGGAGGGAGCGGTGGTGGGGGGGGTGTTTTTCTGGTGGTGGTGGGGAGCCGTCGTCTTTTCCTTTCCAGGGCTGAAATCAATCACGGTGCCGGGGCAATTATGCGTAATTCAACCCCAGCCAGATTAGTGACTCTTGTTACCTGAGCGACCGGAGCTCTGTAATCTGTGGGACACACCGGCCTCACCAGCAAAGGAGTAGCCAGGGAACAGGCGAGGGCACTTGAGGGGAAAGGAGGGGATCGAGGGGGAGAGGTGCTGAAAAGCAGGCTGCCATGCTGCTGCCCAGACGAGCAAAAAAAATCTGAGTACAATGGAGTGATTACACTTGCAGATGTAGCCATATTTATAACGTAGTAGATGGAGAGAACAGAAAGTGCTGATTGCCATGGAGCTTGCTAGTTAGTGTGCTAACGAGCCCCGGTCTCTTTTGTGTTAAAACATGTGCGTGATGTCACCTCAACTGCGTTTCGAGTCCTCCCCCCCCCCACCACCATCCCCTGCCTTGTCCTCCCTCCAGTGCCATATCTCTATCCCTCATGCCCTCCACAGTCGGGCTCCGAAATGCAGGCTTGGCCGAGGCTCCTGCCCCAGGCGCCCAATTTACTATGGCTGGAGAAAAACTCAGTGGCCCCAAGTCACAGAGGAAAACAGCGGCGCTCTCTCCCTGCTGCTGCAGCTCGTCTGATCTGTGCAACTGTTGTAGTGTCTTAACACACAGCAGTGTCACAATTTACACCCTTGTGCTTTTTTGAATGTGGCTTACTGAGATTTATCCCAATTATATTTGCTGCTAGTTAAGGCAAATCCAGAACGCGGTAGAAGTTTGATGCTCATGACTGACACATTGCCTTGTGTACGTTATGAGATTATACATTTGTATGCCCGTTTTTTTAGCCTGTGATATTTTGGGGGTGGGGGGGGGGTTTAAGAATACAAAACAATTAATTTGAGGTTGGGTGGAGTGCAGAGGAAAAATGCAGATTCACATTATTGTGCCAGTTAATTAGAAATATATGATCGTCTGGTTCTCTCCCTGTGCTCTGTCTGTAAGCGCTGATGTCACAGGGATGGGAACAGGGCTTTGTTTTTTCCTCAGCAGTCACTTGATGCGGGATGATGAAACCCACAAAGATATCTAGCAAGAATGTGTTTGTTCATCTGATGAGCTCGCCTTGTGCTCCATGTTGCTTTTGATCATCGGGCGGCTCGGTCGGTGATGGGAGACAGTTATTTTTCCTTGCTACAAATTAAAGTAAATCAGATATACCATCCTGTTTTATAATGGGAGGTAGTTCATCAGCACTCTGATGTCTGCTATAGTTTTGACAAGGCAGGCAGGGAAGTGGAGCTGACTCTAAAAATATAAAGGTCACGCTGAATGGATTATGTGGCATCAATGGAGCCACCGTCCGGCTCGGCAGGAGCCTTTAAATCCACTAGCAGCCATAGCCCTCAGCTCAGGGGCCAGGTGACGCTTTTCATGTCCTCCAATGGAGAGACATCACAGAGGCGTCCTCGACTTTGAGCTGCCCGTCATCAAACAATGCATCAAAACATCAAATCAGTCCACCCCCACTGTACCCCTATCTTTTGACATGAAAGATGAGGAAATGTAAAAGCCGGCCATGGCCCCTCACCCTCAAATCTACATTTTCCCTTTTCTGTCGTCATTGCAAACACTGATAGTTCATCCACACCGAAGATAAAAGGAAAGATTTTGTTTGACTTTGACTTTTTTCCCTTTACTTGATTGTCACCTGACATGGGCTCACACATGTGGTCACTATTTACTGTAGCCATTTAAATGCCAGTTGATATGGACACAATCATTTACCAGAGCAAAAGATGACATTCGCATTGTCAACAGTCCAGAGTCCAACAATATTCAGTTTAATATTCTTATTTATGTGGGAAAAAAAATAACAAATAAAATCCTCACTATTTAATATTTGGTATTTTTGGATGAACAATATTAAAATTGAATATTAAATCAGCTGTCAGTTGCTTTTTTTTCAGTTGATCAACTGATTGTTTGAGCTTGAGGACGCCATTTCAATAAATCAACGGCTCTTTCAATCTAACAATGCTTTTTGTAATAGACTGATGAGATTAAGGTCAAACATGTGTGAGTCCACCATGAATTAATATAGCTGAAAGTTGAATTACCAGCACTGCGTGCTCATTATACTTATCATTCAGATTCTTTTCCTCAGGTGCATGAATGTGCCCTATAATGTCGCTGTAACCATATGCCCTGGACCTAAGGAGTTTCTTTTGTGCTCACTATTACCATTTCTTTGGAGGTATCGAGGGATAAGCAGACGTCCGTGGCCATGTTGTACATGGTCATTGTTTTGTTTGTATTAAAGCCCGTAAAACCCTGTCACAATGCTAATTGATGGGGGGGAGGTTCCATGTGACCGTTCAGGTCCCTTGGAGAGGTTCTTGAAGTGCTCCCTTTTTCTGAGGAGATGGAGAAAAGCCATTTGTTCAGAGGGGATCAGATTTGAATAGCTTTGTGCTTCTCATTCAGATCTTAGCAGGGGCGTGTGCGTCTGGCTCGAAAGAACCCCTAAAATGTGTGGTTTGATTAATGACTAATTCCAGGCTGAAAGGCAGTTGTTGGTAGTCTTTACCAGTTAATCCTTTAAAACGTGGATTCACACCCAAACAGTGGGCTGCTGGTATTGTTGAACGGTCAATAGAGCGAGGGAGCCCAAAGGTTTGAAGAGTGTTCCGCTACCATGAATACTTAGCACTGTGACGGGAACCTTGCCTGATTATAAACAAGACTCAAAATAGTGATATAATTTGAAACAGAAGGACAAAGACAGCTTTATCTGAGCTCTCGTCTAATTCTGTAAAAAGATTGTTTTGAAAGTAAAAGAAGAAAGAATGTGTCTTCAAACGGAAAGGTGCACTGAGGTGAGGCGAGCACTGATCATATGACGACGGGGTCAAGAGTTCAGATGCAGGCCAGGACACAGGTGTCATACGACCTGAGGCTCCTCTTCACCTGCACTTTAAAAAATGTTGCGTAACCTACATACTTAACGCTATGACACGAAATTTCAACTCATTCAAACAGATTTCTTCAAGGTACATTTTTTTTATTCCATATACTCACCCACGGTACAGGCTCGGGCTACGAATAGTTTCATTCTGTCTTTCCTCACATGCTACGTAGGTGGGTGCACATCTGCCTGAGAAGGAAAACTAGGTCAATGCCGTCTGCAGCTCAGGCAGACGCGGCTCTCATTCAAATCACCTCCCCATCCACGTCTTCCCTGTGTGTGCTGTTGAAAACCTTCCCTGCGAACACGGCAGCGCCTCCGCAGCCGCCTGCTCCCTCCGTCCAGATCTACCATGGCTAGCCTGCAATGCTAATACTTAACCCCCTTCCTTCCTGTCGACCCTAATGTGTAGCACTGGAACTAGCTGTGGCTTAGTGAGAAGAGTTCTGTCTCCAGCGCTCGTCTCCACAGGTAGAGACACACAAAGACCCCCACCAGACTCCATTTTCCCCCCTCAACGCTCAGCTCCCAAATCCAAACTGACAGCCATTCATACCCAGAATACCTGGGCGAAAGCTGAGGGGACGACACTATCTAGGTGTAGCAGGCAAATCCCCTCTTGTTCGACGGATCTATGCAGCTCCAGCATGAGGCAACTCATCAGCACTTTTCCTCTCCATTCTGCAGTGCGTTTCCTCACCCTCTTTCTCTCTGTCTCTGGTGTTGTATGGGGGCGAAGGTTTTTTAGTGCTCTAGCCACACAAAGTTAGCTTGTGCTGCAGTTTTATTTGTGTACATCTCTCAGGGCCTTGGTGTGTTGTTGTTGAATGTGGATGTTGGCACCGCCGCGCCGCCTGGCATGAATGTAGCTACTCAGCAGACCAGCGCTGGCTTCTAATGATAAATCATGCAGTGTGTTAATGCAGCAGCGGAGCCGCTATAAATAGCTGCTTGAGAGGGATGCCGATTGATTCAGTATGAGAAAAAGAAGTGTGCTGTAAACATTTTCTGCTCGTGGTCAGTTTAGCGGCTGAGTTCAAACAGCCCTTTGATTTAAAACGCACAGCTGATTGGGTAGATGAGGCAATGGTTCAACCGTTTCTAGACACACTGTCGTTGTCGAGACGTTGCCAGGTAGATGTGTCTAAACTCCTCAGTGCTGATAAATGAATTCTGTGAGACTTGTGTCATCTAAGGTGTCGCTAGCATTTTCAGCGAACCCGTCTCCATAGATCTTTGGCGTGTGAGAAAGCAGCCATCTTCTTTGTGGGGGTATAGATGCCTAGTGGGGGCTTGTGTGTGCGGTCTGCCTTTTGTGCATATTGTCTGCGTGTGCGCTCGCAGGCCTGCTGACAGTGGCACTTCAGCAGAATGTTTGCCCTTTCCTCAGTTCTTTGATGTGACCAGGTCCTGCTGTGATAATGAGCCCCGTGCCCCGCCGCAAGGTGAACATCCTGCAGTTCGCCCAGGGCGCTGCCAGAGCCGAGGCCCGGCCCCCACCACACCTCCACCGCACACACACTCTCTCTGCAAACACAACAGTGGAGCAGGCGACCTCCACTCAGCTGATAAACTCCCACTCAGTGCTTGGATAGTGCGATCGCTATGACTACAATACTTTGTATGGCACGGAAAGGTTTCACTTCCAATATGTACCTCAGAGCACCTGACTGTATATACATTTCACACAACATGAAGATATGACTGAATGTGGTGATTAATATCAGTGTTTCACAAATCTAAATATATCATGGATGCGATATGAAAACTTGAATACAAAACATTCGAAAATTGTATATGCATTGAAAGGATACCTGTGGTAATATGCTATATTTTTTATTTTAAGTCAAGTAAGAAAATCCCATTTAAATATAAAGATTACACTAACTACTAGAATACATACCTCATCCGACACGCATGAAGTAAATTAAAAAGGAAGAAATTATCCAATAATCAAAATGTTGGGAATTTCTTAACGCCTGAAATATTGTTGTTTTTTACACAAAGATCCATATTGAGAAACTGATGTTAATGATCTGCACCAAGATAGAGTGGGTTCAGTCCCTCTGTCTATTGAACAAGCACCCATGAGACACAGGTGAAAACATAACCTCCTGTTGGGCATTATTCTTCTGCAGTAAAGCTTCACTGTCTCAGAACACAGTTTTGCAATGAATGGCATCTAGCTTAACATCACCAGAGAAACTTGCAAAACAATTTTGAATTCCTAAAAAACGACGGTAACGTTTAATCATTTCAAAATATGGTTTAATTGCTGTAGATTCTTCGGTCCTCAGCAACACACCTGCCAAGTTTGAAGTCGATTGGAGGAGCAGTTTTCTAGCAGACAAAGTGACAGGATGAGATTTCTCCATTGAAAGTCGAATGAAACTTACGTGTTTTAATCACAATTATTTCAAGATAAATACATTGCTTGTTCTTGTTTTCAGTAATGAAAATATAAATTACTCCAGCATCGTCCTTGAACTGTGTTTTACAGTTACATCAGACAATTTACTTGGAAAAACAAAAACCTGTGCTTTTCTATTTAGGTTGCAATTGGATAAATAAACTATAAATTTTATAAAGCATTAACACTTTCATATCGCAACAACACAATTCCAGCAAAAGATACTGCACAATGATATTGAACTCTCTCTCAGTCCTATTCCTAGTCCTCCACTTCAAACAGTCGTGACCTCTTGAATGACCTTACAAAGCACCAGCTCTTTAAAAACAAACTGTGGCTCTGTAGTCACACTTCTTAACTCTGTGGCTTAACAGGGAAGAAAAACAGCAGCTGGATCGTTTCCTGACATTCTCTCGCTCTTCCACAGGTTTTTAATAGCATCGCGACATATAGAAAAAATTAAGAGTTGAACAGCGGATAGAGTCTTTTCATCTGGGGAGGCATATTTCACACAAATTAAAGTCTTTGCACGTCCTGAATGCCAGTGTGAGAGCTCGCACGCTCGGTTCGCTCGGAGCACACGCGCTCCGTGCCAGCTGAAGGATGATGGGTAATCCAACTCGTTCTATTCAGTTGTGCTTGTTTGCGGTGGAAAAAACTTGGCTGATAATAGCTCCTTTGTGTTCATTTGTAGCATGTATGTGTTAAATGCATTAATCTCGTGGTTATTGCAGTCTCTGATCCTGTGCATCACGCCTGCATTTTATAGCATGTCTATTGAGTTGGTGTTTTTTTTCCGCGGATGTGGATTCTATGTTTATTCAGTGGCACACGTCCGTCATGGGTGGGTTTGACTTTTGGCTTGTAGGTCATGGTGGTATTTGTCACAAGTTTTCGGACACATCAGATTTGTCCTGCCACTAAAGCCACAACACTGTATACACATGCTTTATTTAGCTATGTGAATAATTCCCTAAGCACCCCTCTGCTTTAAGTTTGTGTTATCGCTCATACATTTTTCCTTCCATTTACCCAGCCGGCCTCAGCCCTCAGTATCACTGCGTCTTCTTCACCCTTTGGACTCCGTGTAGCGCACCAGGGTTCATAACTAAATTTTAAAGAAGGGGAAGAAGAAGAGGTTTTTTTTGGGGTGGGGAGGGGGTCACAGATGTAAATTTCTCTCCAGGGCAGGCTTTTCCTGTTATCCGTAGCCTCCTCCACGCCCGTCCCTGTGGTTGGCTTCACTTGTTCGTCTCATTACCCGGGGCGCGTGGCGCTCCTTCGCTCGCTGCCGGCCTGGCTTTCTTCTCCATTAATTGGGTTTCGTTACATTAAGCCCCCTGGCCAAGGGGCCGTCCTGCCAATAAAACATTCCATTTTTAGCACTATGCTCAAAGCTGTTGGGGTTCAACCCGCTCTACGAATGGTAATTGGTTATTTATTTAAGCTTCCTCAGGTTGGTCTCTACTGGTTTTGGTGAAAAAGAGGGAGGGGTGGATTGAGAGGCTGTTCCCTTTTCTTTCCTGTGTTCAGAGACTGTGGCCAAGAATGTTTGCTCACCGTTGTTGGGAGAAGGTTGGACATCTTGCACACAAACACACCTGAGAGCGAACACCTGGTCTGAGGGTGACTAGGGTTTCAGCGATGGGCACGCCCTCGCTTCATGCTCAAACCTTCAGCGTTCTGTCTGTTAACGATTCATCTTTACGAGCCACATTGTCAGTGGAGACAGTAGCTAAGGACTGTTTAAACAATCTCAAAAGGGTGCGGGCTCTCGACCAGTGATTCACTGATACTTTAAAACATGTTCTAACACTTGATGATGCCACTTGCTCCCTTTCTTGCCTCATCTTTTCTCCTCTTATATATTTTTCATGTATCCTCTTCCTCTGGAGTGCAGGAAATCCCCTGTGTATGTGAGGTTGGGTTTTGAGGTGAGAAGGGCATCTTGGTAAAAAGATTTAGCAGCATGGGAATCCACAGCCACCACCACTTGAGCTGCCGTCTCCCCAGCTGTTTGTGAAACACCTCACATGGTTTCGGCACGCTTGATTGTAGCTGCAGGCGGAGAGAGTCCTCATTGCATATAAATTACAGAAGTGGGAAGTGATTATTATAAAATTCCTGCTTTCCCTTTTTCCCACTCCACTCTGCAGAAGTGGTATAATTGAGTGGAGCACAAAAGCCGTGCTGCGAGGTGAGAGAGGGAGAGAGATGCTAAAAAGGCAATATTGCAGGGGTAGTTACTCCCAGATACCACATAGACACACATTTAAACACATACACTCGTGCTCAGCAACCATGGCAGCATGGTGGTGGAATTTGATAGAATACAAGCTCAGAGACACCGGCGTGCCGTCAGAAAAATCCTCCCCCGGAAAAAACTAAAACAAAACAAAAACGAAACATCCCCCATTTCCCTTCCCCACCCCCAATTTCAGATGGCACGCCAAGTCACTGGCTCCCCGCGCTGAAACACACTGGAGTGTCTCCTCCACGGAGGGCTCGCTGCCAGCTCCAGTTCCACACAATGAATTTCTCTTAAAACCACATCTGAGGGGCTCTTTAAAAGGGCCGGCCAAGCCTGCATATGGAATTCCAAATGGAACGTTTTCTTTTCAGTCCTTGCAGCCTCTCCTCTTTTTCGCTCGTCCTGAAAAATATGAATAGAGAGATCCTAAGCCTATTATTTCTCCTGTATAATAAAAGGGACCTCCAATATGGCCGCCCTCCGTTTGCAACACTGCTGCTGCCACTATGGTTGTTGTTCTTTTTCTGATTCAGCACAAGGGGGTTGACAGGGGATCAGATCGTCATTGTCGTGGTCAGTTGATTGGTAGAATGGTGTCGTGGGAACACAGCAAGCAAACAAGTCTCCACCTGGAAGTATTAACACAGTGGCTCCATAACATCAGTTTGCCAATAATCACTGTAACGTTAAAGAGACAGCAAAAACATAGTGTTTAACCATAATACAGTGATATGATAGAGAGATGAAGATATATGAAGCCTAAATTACAATTCATTGCTCTTCATCTCTTCCTCAGGTTTTAGCCTTGCATGCAGTTTTCTGTAAGTGCGACCAAACAGCCATAAATTCTCTATTGGTCACAGAGGACTGCAATTTCTCCCTGGTGGATTTGGCCACAAGGGAGGCAGTTTATTAAGAAGTTGACAAAAATAGATTTGACAGCTGTAACTGGGACGAGCATCAAGCTTTCTTGCACCTTCCTATTCTCCTGCAGTGTCGTAGTGTGAGACAAGTGTAAGAGACTAACGTTTGTCTCCACTTGTCTTTTTTCCCCCCTGCCCCCTTAGTGACAAGTCGGAGAAGACTTCCAGCTAAAATGATAATCCCCCAGGTTCTTATCTCATTCTCAAAGGAGAGCGAATGGGAGTGGAGAGGCGTAAAATAATATGGGTGAGAATGCTATCATTTAGCCCCTGGTGTAGGCATGTCCCAGCCACCCCGGTCCTGGTTAGCCCTCCTTCAGGGTTAGCGGCCCTACTAATAAGCCCTACCTTCTGTAGGATGAGGTCTGACTCCCCCCCACACACCCATAGATTATCCCATCACCTTTGACTCTTGTTAGCTGGGGTCAGAAAGCCCGACCCACCTGGACTGGTGTGAAAAAGGATCCTGCATCATGGCTTAATTAGTTTTCAGGCAGGGGTTTGTCTCCCAACCTGAAATTGTACCAATGTGGTCTGTGGCGGATGACTAATATGGAACTGGGGGCGGGGGGAAACTAAAAACTGACCATGGGAGATGAAATTCTTAGGCTGATTAGGAGCCTGATGTGGATGACGCTTCATGCGGTTGGGGACACTGAGCTCTTTTTTGGAAACACAGCACACACATACTGCCCTTTGTGTTCCTGGTGAGGACATTCCCAGAAGTTGGAGAGCGGGGAGGGAGGGAGGTATTAAGTTGAGAGTCGTGCCAGCCTGCGAGAGGTCCGGGAAAACCCAGACATTCCAGCCACCTCTGTGTCCAGGGCGTTGTGTGTGTGTGTGTGAGTGTGTGTGTCTGTGTGTGTGTTGGACGAGGAGGTGCACCAATCGCCAGTTAGCACCATAGGAATGTCACCTTGGCACACACACCTCACTGGGACACCGACACGAGCTCTAATAAAGAGCGGTCTCATGATTATGTCGTCTCCTCAGAATTTAAATTTAGATGTGTATCTTCCACAACATTTCCTAATCAGGTGACATTCCCATGGGAGCATCTGATTACCATTTCATGAGGCCTTTTTTTTTCTTCCTTTGATCCAAAGCTTCTGGGTGCTGTTTGGCGTAGGACGCGTCTCACCCAGCGGTGAACCGATGTCTCTCCGATTAGCCATATATCCTGTGGAGGTGATATTTTGACTCCAGCTCAGCTCCGGGCTCCGATTGTAAACTGTAGATTTAGCATGGCTAAGCACTACCATGTGTTCGGTGCTGCTGAAGCATGTAAGCGCTGTTGGCTGGGGGTTGGGGCTGGGTTTTCTTTGGGTCCGGCTCAGCCTATTTTTCGTTGTCAGGAGGCAGGGTTCGATCTGAGTCAGCCGGGGATGGGGGAGAGGAGGGGGGGGGCATGTGGCCGGCCCACTGTTGACGTGATTACCCCTGCATTAAGTACCACTGCAGACATCTGTCTCACTCGCGCTCTCCCTCCACAGCCAACCCCCCCCTTTCTTCTCCTCCTCCTCCATCCCTCATCTTTCCTTCCCCCGGCTCTTGCTCTGTAATGAACTCCCCTTATTCACCAGCTAATGACTCCCTTTGATCTCCCGCCTAAGACCTCTGCTCTAACTCTACCCTGTGAGTCTCCTTTTTCTCTCCCCTCTCTTCCTCGCTCCTATTCGCTCCAGCTCTGCTCACATCTTTCTCTCTTTAACTGTCTCAAACATGCTCCTGCACCTCTTTGACTTGTTTTTTCCCCTTGTTATTCCCCTTTGCTTGAGGGACCAGTGTTTTTTAATCCTGCTGACCTAGGCTAAACAAAGTTTTTTAAGGTACATCTATCTCAAAATTCCAGAAATCTGTCAGACTGTGGCTTGCATAGTTCGAAAACTGTTCGATCATCATATCTGCTTCACACTGTGCATGTGTATTGTTAAGGGCCCAAGGACGTGTGGTGTTGAATATGATACAGTTTGGGTCGAGTTGAGTGTCACAGAACTTTGTGTAAGCAGGTGAACAGCGCTTTGTGCAGCAGCAGCGGTTGTGTGTCTCCAGGGTTCTGCAGACTGAGTCCCACAGTTTGTCTGAACTTGCAGCTCATAATCACAGAGGGTCATTTTAAAGTTTCACAAAGAAAACTGCAACCACTCCACAGGCCAAGCAAACAGCCCCTTTCCAAACAGCCAGTTGAAAACAAGCATTAAACTAGTAAACTGAAAGAATTATTTTTTAACTTTATCTTGACCCAACTCAGAAGCTTTACTCACATATATAAGGAGACTGTTCTGCACAGTAGACCACCCGCAACCAGGGCCGTACCAGTCCCCGCATCATGTGACGGGGAGAGGATTGAGCCATATTGCACATTGAATAATACTCCTGAAGCTCGTGCATATTGTCATCGTCACTCTTTTCTTATTCTTTTTTTTTAAATCTCCTTGTGTTTTTTCTCCGCAGTCCAACAAAGTCCCCGTGGTGCAGCCGTCCCATGCAGTCCACCCACTCACCCCGCTGATCACGTACAGTGACGAGCACTTCGCTCTGGGATCTCACTCTGGACATCATCACCAGGATGGCAACAACAAACAAGGTAGAGAGCAAAGCATGACACGGAAATAACAGCCTGTGCACCGACTGTGTGGCAGCTGAGTCAAATATAAACAGACATGATTTTGCTCAAGACTCATTTAGAGAGCAGTTTGTTTAATCCAGCTGGCTGTATGAGAACTTTGTGTATGATCTGTTTTCCTGTTGTCTAATAAGTCAAAGTGTTAATATTTTCTAAATTTGCCTCTGAGCTTCTTTAGTAAGGAAGAGAAATACAGCTCAATACCAATAATTATACCTCTGCGTATCTGCTGATAGTGTACCGAGTATCAATCTGACATCAGAACAATTTAAGGTTTCTATACCAGACTGTGTAGAACCCTGTGACTGACTGACTGACGGTGTCCCCGACAATGTGACACCAGTGATCGGCCGATCAAACGTTTTGTTTCCCATTGGTTGTTGCTGTTTGAAAAATGGTTTGGCCTAAACTACACTTATATCATGAGGGAGTGCGACTGATGTCTGTTGGCCCCTCCAGTAGTCTCTGCTTCGGTGTTTGTCAAGTTCTGCCTACGTCCTAAAAAACGACATGCCTGTCGGGGGCAGCGTGCGTGGCTAAAGCCAAAACTACCAGTGATACGCTGAGTCTACATAGGCTGACAAAGCTGTGATCCGCCCGGCAGGAGAGACACTCTGAGGCAGTAGGTTTCCATTACCGACCTGTGCCGTACACATCAACCGTACAGAAATAAAATGTGCCCAACTGCACATGGTACTTGTTTTTTTACCTTGTCTGGTTATTTAAGACAAGACGGAGGTTTGCTGTGTGATTAAAACTGTAGCTTTAGCCGGGGATGCCTGCATACACCAAGCTGATTGAGAAAACATTGAATTGTATAGTGACACTGAAGAAAGTGTATTTAATTAATTGCGTTGCATCAGTGCATCGCCGGGAATTTGTAAAAGTATCTTGTAGATTTGACTTCCCCTCTTTCATCATATATTGAGTGGGAACACCGGTTATGAATTGATTAACAAAACCAAGCTTTTTAGTGATGCTTTGCATGAAGTTACTCTCTTGATGGGTTTAAATATAAACATTGCCTTGCTGTTATAAACTGTTAAAGTTTTATATCATCCGTAAATAAACAGGGATAATTAGAGTCGAAGGTCTGAGAATAAAATCTGATTTTATTCAGGTCACGCTGAATGCTGAACTTAGTCTGGAACAAACCAAACAATTACCTGATATTTGTTACATACCTGCCCACACTCATGATTCAATAGAGACACTCAAACCACAATGTGTCACAGTGAAGTCATTCCCTCCTGTCAGCTGTGAGCGTGAACTCATTTGAAGCCGCCTGTGGGATGTGGCGCTCAGCTCGGCTGCCCTCTCCCTCTGCACCCTGCGCCTCTCTGCAACAACATCAAGCTGCAGCTCTGACAGCTGCCGAGGAGCTCCGCAGCAATTTGCACCAGCTCCTCAGCCCCTGCGCAGCTGGAGACTCTGGCAGCTTCTCTTGAAAGCGAACAGACGCGAGCCCTCCGTAGTTTTGTCCCGCACCTTTTCTCTTCGCGAGACTTTCTTCTCCCGTGGCTGACAGTTGAAAAGGAAAGAGAGGAATGAGACAGGATGTAGGCACTGATGAAGATGATGATGAGGTTCTGAGGGACCAACTATAAATAACAAAATGAACAGAGTACACAGCTTAGAGAGATGAAGGGAGTTAGACACACAAAGAATTTGTGCTCCACTTATGCCAGAGGAATCGTGCACCCGACACGTTATGATGAATATTTTTCTAGCGGAAGCAGGAAAGAGTTGTGTTGACACGGAACTAAGCAATAGATACAAAGAGCACACACTCGCCCTCAGAAAATGGTTGTCATATCGTAACACTCTCCATGTTACTTTTTGTTTGTTTGCTTTTCAGTCCACAGAGATCCACTAACTTTCTGACAAATGCAGTCGAGCGAATAGAACCCCCGGAGGTCTTTTTTCTTACTATATTTGATCTTTGCTCTCGCAGCCCAACAGAAATCCATGTCCAAGCGATGCACTTGCAGAATTAGCTGCAAATGATTTCCCCAGGCATATTCATGTGTGTATACCAGCAGAGCTAAGCTGAAGATGCTTAAAACGAATCCTCTCTTATTCTCTTTCTTGCTGTCCCTCCCTCCCTCCCTCTCTCTTTCTCTCTCGATATCGTATCGACCAATTGATGCGCTGCCTTCCTCAGCGGCCTCAGACTTTGATCTGCTCGTTAATTATGAAAAACAATCATGGATTTCTCATTATGAGCTCTAATATGCACAGGGCTGCAATGCAGGGTGGAAGTTTGAGTATGGGGGGGGGGCCTTTGAACCTTTTACATTCAAACCTTTACATTGTGTTTTGTTTTTAAAGATGGGAACACTGATTTGAATACAGAATATTTTTACACTGAGAATCGTGTCAGTGTTGCTTGTTTGGCGAGGAAATGCAAGTGTGAAGCGCTGTTGGGTTTCAGCGGGAACGTGTGAATATGGGGGAGTGAGTAATTAGGCACCTTAGGGGTGTGAGTGACAAGGTTAACACGCTGGGGCTCTCTTCTCCCTCGCCGCCTCACCCCCTTGCCTCCTTCCCTTCTGCCCTCAGGAGGGCCCTGAGGAGTGTTCGCTGGTGGATTAGTGGGCAGAGGATAGTGCTATGCGCGCTATGAATCCAGCGTTGCAACATTGGCTTTGGAGATATAAGCCCCTCGCTCACCCTGCCTCTCAGAGGAGGGAGGCCCCCTCAGACCACAGCTCGGAGAGACAGAAAGAGGAGGAAGAGAAAGGATAGAGGCAGGGAGAAAAGACCGGCTCCAGCAGGGATTAGAAGATGGTGCTAATCTGGAGGCATTTGCCCTCTTTATTTTGTGCGTGTGTTTGAGCATACGTGTAGAAACACTCTGCTTGTCCGTGAACAGCATTTCTCTATCTGGATCATAGAATCACTGCCCTTTGCTCAGAAATGAAAAAAAAAGCTAATCGGTATCGCATGAGTAGATAGAGGCGATACATTTTCGTTAAATTGTAGTCGTCCTGCCACCCCATTCTCATTAAGAGACCCCTCGACCTTGAAGCCCAGTAGGAGCAGGCGAGTCGGAAGATGGAGGAGCTTAGTCCTGGAGATCCACTGACAGTTAGTCCAAGTCAATCCCGTGTCTACAGGGAGCGCTGCAGCCTCCGCCACAAAGAGGGCAGCTTCAATTAACCAGCTTAAATACACTAAACCACACTGGAAGGAATCTGGCTAAGCGGAGAAAATATCCTCCTTTCCTACCGGGTGATAATGTGAGGTCAGGAGGCACGCTCAATTCCCAACATGTGCAATGTCCTTGATTCGGGGTAGAAGATTGGAATGAGTAATAAAAATGGATTTTGAACATTGATTTTGTTGACCATTGTACTTACATTATCCAAAATGTTTCCAACAATGTTTAAACCCGAAGAAATCCACAAATGTATTTTGTTCGCCCCTTTAAATGGCATCATATCTGCTTGACCTGTGGCTTTTCCCTTCTCCGCTATAACTTCTGGGTCAGTTGATGTATGACGAAGGAAAAACAAACTGCTAGCCCGTTAGCTGTTATTTCCTTCGACTGTTTGAAATGGATCACGATTATTCAGTAACGGTTGCTACACGTTCTCTTGCTGAAGCGCACAGGGGAACCAACGGACTCAAGATTATGGGACAAAAATGGTAGTGAACCCAGAAACTCCCATGATCCCACTCTAGTTCACAAGCTAGGTATTTTGTAATTGTTTTGACGATGAGACCCCTAGAGGCCGAAGTTGCATATTCTACATTTAAGGTTGGAACACAGTCTATTTGTGTTTCCTCAGTTGTGACCTTAACGGCTCTAGAAAAGGCTATTTTTGTCAAGAATGAATCTTCAGAATCATTAATCAGTCCAAATTATATACGCTTTCACTCCTGAGGCCGATCCCTGTACAAAACCTCAGCAGGGAATGCCAACATGCAGTATATCATTTTTTATACCCAGTTTTTGCTCTTTAAAAAAATGTTTTGAAGAAAATGTCTGACCAAAGAATATTGGTGTAATATCTAACTCCTCTGAACCATTGTTGTGTTGCAGGAATGCAAAGGCATCACCAGGACATGACCAACTTCTACTCCCTATCACCTGGAGGAGTAGGACAGATCACGCCGCCACTGGGATGGTGAGTCGCAGACGGACAAGACAAAAACATGTGCAGTCAATTTGGTGTAAACAGGGATCAATTACTACCCTGTCTTCCCACATCAGATGCAAACTGACACGGTGCTGGCTTTATATGCTGAATGTAGGCAAGCTGGCCTTCAGCAGCAGCAGCAGCAGCCTTCACAGGGAGGTCTGCCTCTGGCTGTTCCTGCTGCGCTGCTGCGGCTTCAGCCACACCAGCTCCTCTTTTTCCCCTAGCACACATGTCAAACACATCACCGCATACGTGCCCCTGCATAACCATATGGCTGCTTAACCCCCATCAAAGGTTTTTGGAAGCACTTTTCTCTCTGAGCCTCACTTCATGTTTGTGAAGTGCTTTTTTTTTGTGTTGTCTTTTACCTCCATTTCCTGTACTTTTTCCATCCCTTTTTTTTGCCCAACATCTCTTGCTTGCTTTCTCTCTACTTCCTTGCTATCTTTTTCTCCGTCAGTGTGATGCTTGCAGAGACAGGGCTCCAGGCACACACTGAGTGATGCCAGATGGAAGGTGCGGGATCAGGCGACTTGAAGCCCAGGCGGTCTCCCCCTCCTTATACCTCTTTAGATCTTAATAACTATAATATAAGAGCCCATTTTTGATTTAGGAACTATTCCCTAACCAGGAACTTTTTCTTAGGTACTTACCCACTTTTCCTGAAGGAATAACTTACATTTGTGTAGAAGTGTTTAGTGGTTTCTTGTTTCCTGCCACAACCCTCTAGATTCATATTGCAAGTCGAGAATTACTGATATGGTCGGCCAACATTTCGAATTTTACCATGTTGTTTTTGGTAATTTTCATTTACCCCAGCATGAAATTATCATAATGACTGCTGTCATTAAACAGACCTCGCCCCTGGGACATTAAAGCTTTACTCTGCTTCTCTACTGTAATAGTGAAGGAAATAGGTTGATGAAATCAGTCATTAAAAAAGATCTAGAACAAGTAGAACTGCACGTACAAGCAGTTACTGACCCGGCTGTCCTTCTTTCAAATATTAAGCATTGAAAATCGCAGGTCCAATGTGGTCTTGTTTCCTTCCTTTTTTCTTACTGTCATTTCCGACCTTTTTTTCCCTCACTTAAGTGACCTTTACGAGACCCTGTCCTTACAGCTGACCTTCTCCTTGCTCTCTGGCTAATTAAAGTGCATGTTGTCCCCTGTTATTGCAGGTTCTCACACCACATGGTGCCCGGCCCCCCAGGCCCTCACGCCACAGGGATCCCCCACCCGGCCATCGTCAACCCGCAGGTCAAACACGAGCCACCGCACGAAACAGACATCATGCACATGTGAGTCTCGCAAACGCAGAATGAACTTTCATCAAACACTTCCATACGTGTCTGGGTTTTTAATAGCTTTAAAGGTCTCTACTTTCTCCCCTCACCCCTTCTATCAGTATTTTTCTGAGACTACATACTTCCAGGTATTTGAGCACGCTGCCACTGCAGCGGGCCATCGCTGAACAGACCCTCTGTCAGAGCCTTGTTCTCTTTGCCTTGATGTGAGCAGATAAGCAGCGAGGGCCCGTGCTCCGCTGATAACAGGCCTGTGCTTCATTTGGCCTCAGGGATCACAACACACTTAGCCAGCCACAGATACAGGTCCCAGATTAGTGCTTGGATGAACTGAATTCACATCCCCAGTGTGTGCAGTGGGAAATCTGATATTTACATTATTCATGGCCATCCTCATACCGAAACTGTCGAATCGGGAAGGTTGTTAGAAAGTAAGTCAGGAGAGGGAGTGGAATCTTTCAGCTTGTGAGTTTGAGCATTTGGTTTTAAGTGATTAACAATGTGCTATAGACAAAAAGGGTTTGGTTGCCATTACTGGTGAAGTAATCTCTCCGCATGACGGCCTGTAACTGCACAACTGCACATGATTAAAGAGGCAGGGGCCCATCGCGTGGCAACCCCTCGCACGCTGCCTCGCCATTGGCTGAGAGCAACCAGACGGTGGCTGCTTTTGGTGCCACGATTTTTCCTTCTTTTATGTCTCTCAATTTCTAGCTCTTCTGTCACTACCTGTTTTCTTTAACTCCATCTGTGGTGCTATTGTTTTGTTTTTAATTGCAGGAAACCCCAGCATGAGCAGAGAAAGGAGCAGGAGCCCAAAAGACCGCACATCAAGAAGCCACTAAACGCCTTCATGCTCTACATGAAAGAGATGCGTGCGAATGTGGTCGCCGAGTGCACGCTGAAGGAGAGCGCGGCCATCAACCAGATCCTGGGACGAAGGGTAGGTCACATGGTCGCTGTACTCGGTCTCATTCTCCTTTTTGCTCTAATTTATGTTTGTTGATTGGGTGAAATCACTAAGAGATGAAGGTTCAAGCCACGGCCCTTAAGAGGCCGCGGTACGGGCCCGACTTTCCAGGCCCAATTAGTTCAAAAGGCACAAAGGTTCCTCTCTCTATTAACATGCAGTCTTTTTAAGAACCAGTCATGATTATTGTCATAATGATTGCCCCGGCCAATTATTTCCCTTTCAGCCGCGCAGATACAAACTGCCTATCTAACTGACATTTCATCAAATTGGCTTAAATAAAATATGCCTGGATAATGGCACGGTTGGAAATGACAAAATTTGTTCCTTCTGAGGATTGGGAAAAGAGTGGAACCACAGAGCCATGTTAAAAGCCTTAACGAATAGGCCCAGCGGTTGAGGCAGCCAGCCACAGCAAAGCCTAGTTTGTGGCCTGCGTAGGGTAATTGCTCGCTGACATAGTTTGAATAAAAAGCGCTGCTAAATTGGAACCAGTGTTTTGATATGAAATCAAAGTTTTTTTTCTCCCCCTTTCTCGTCTCTCCCACTCCGACTCTTTTGCATGTTAATCTCTTCATCATGTTCCCCCTTCTTCTTCGTCTCTCTTTTATCCCCCCCGTTTTCTTTTTTTTTCTACAACAAACCTTTGGAAGTTGAAACAGCTTCTTTTTTTTTCTTTAGCAAAACACCAGCACACTTCTCTATGCAGGGAAACATGCGAGTGCATGCCAGTAATTGACTGTATGCTATTTTTTCCCCTAATCTCCTTTGTACTGAAACAGTGGCATGCTTTATCTCGGGAAGAGCAAGCTAAGTATTATGAGCTAGCCCGCAAGGAACGGCAGCTCCACATGCAGCTCTACCCAGGCTGGTCCGCTCGAGACAATTATGTAAGTATCAACAGAACAGATTTGCAAAGGTGCGAGTGTGTGTGTGTGTGTGTGTTGTGTCTTTGGTTGTTTGTTTGTGTCCGTGTCGCATGACGTGTTCTTTAGATGTCTCACAAACACGCTAATTCACACCAGTCGGCTCCGTGCTAATAGGGTCCATTTGTGGCCCCTTTGTCTCAGCCTGATTTGTAATTCATAACACTGTGACTCACTGCTACATTACCATCCACACTTAAATGGATTGTGGTATCACGGACATTATTATTTGCCACTGTGAGGGAAAATTGCCTGGTAATGGTTATGCCGGGCTTTGATGTTCTATATCAGTGTGGATGTAAAAGGCAACTGGATGGTGCATCCATCATTCAGCAGCAGCAGCCTCTGCTCCTCTAGCTGCCTGTTTTGTTTGTGAATGTGGGAGGTTCAGCTGGATTTAGGATGCAGTCTGTTTTTGGTGTGTGTCTGTGTGTGTGTGTATGTCTGTGTGTGTTTGTGCATGTGTTTGGAAGTTGTCGCAGTCTGTCCCCGTGTACATGTGGCGTGTATGAATTTGTGAGAGAGCACCAGCCTTTTTTAAAAGTGTGGCTCCGGCACTCACGTTCACTCCACCACCAAAGTGCTTTGTGGTGTTTATCTGCCTCCCCTCGGACACCGACAGCATCCCTCCACCTTCTGCCTCCACTGCTCCGCGGCAAAAAGGCCTCGCTGAGCGTCTCCACAGCGCTGACACCCGACATCAGCCAGTGACAGCTAGGGCCAACGTATGTTATGTGTGTGTGTGGGGATGACTTTCTTCTTACTGTTAAAGTAAAAGCAAATGATTTTAACTCAAACGATTTTGCATCCCTGTGAGCGCTATCCTGTGACCCCTCCCACAAATCAAATCCTCAGGCAGCACATCATGCCTGGGAACACCTGCACCGGCATTGAGAGCATGTAGCATTCATATTCATTTTTTGCCAGTGTAGCCCCTCTCTCATCCTTTCTCTCACCCACTCTCACTTAGTCGCTCCTCTCCCCTGTCTGCCGCAGCAGTAGAAGGCAGATTAGCTCATGAATAAGTGGATTAGCAGACTTTGCAGCAGGAAACCAAAGTGCTGCTCATATTTGACTAGAACGACTCTGCGCTGCTATCTATACCTATAGTCTCCCCCCTGGGGATTTAGCATAAGCTATAAATCCCCACACACTCCCACCACCTCGCTGGGAAAAGAGTGGCACTCCTCAGTCATTGAGCTCGACTAGCCTAATTATGCCGAGCATTTTTAATTGCACTTGAAATATGGTAGTGGAAATGTGACAGGGGCTGGTCACAACAGTAGAGCAAGGTGTCGCTCTGTGATTAGGATGTTACTCAAATAAAAGCCCTGAAATAGTAGAAAGGAAAACCCTTATTTAAAAAAAACAGGTAGTTGAGAGCAGGTGGAGAACACTTACTTTGAATCAGACCCTGGGTCGGTTCCGTCCCTCTCAGCGGGGCCGTTTTGCGGCGGAGTCCGGAGTCCGAGGGATGCTGCTTGGATGGCCAGCAGGGGATGAGTGAACATGGCAGTCAGCAGCAGGATATCAGCGTGGTCTAGTGAGCGTGAGTGCTGGAGCCACACTTTATGTGTTCCTCTGTATATTTTTTAGGGAAAGAAGAAGAAGCGGAAGAGGGAGAAGATGCAGGAAACGACCCCAGGTAAGCAACAGTCCAGCCTACTGCCTTCTTCTTCTTCTTTATTCTTTTGTCTGTTGCATGTTGAGGTCGTGACTTTCACCGTCTTCCCATAGAATACATGTCATCATGATGTAAGAAGGATAAAACTAATCTCCCAATAGAAGTAGAGATTTACACTAACCACACTAACGTCCCCTGCTGTCCTTATTCTGGCTTCAGCTTCAGTCTGGCTGTGCAGGCAGTTTACTCACTCATTCACTCGTTTGTGGACATCCCCTCCATCCGTCTGTCCCCTGCCTCTCTCTCATCCCCATCTTAACACATGACACCTGCTTTGGGATTAGTCTGTCCATTCTATACGACGACTTACCAACTCTGGGCTTTGCATTCCTTGTTTGCTTGCTACACTACAGTCTGTCTTTCTGCTGACCTTGTTGAGCTGCTCTCCTGAGCTTCCTCTCAGATA
This sequence comes from Pseudopleuronectes americanus, assembly GCA_038501795.1. Lineage (NCBI taxonomy): Eukaryota > Metazoa > Chordata > Actinopteri > Pleuronectiformes > Pleuronectidae > Pseudopleuronectes > Pseudopleuronectes americanus. Next base: position 6,918,194 of record CM076721.1, read on the forward strand.
CTGCCAGTTTAATCCACTGAGAATTACATCTTAAGTAAAATGTCAATTTCCTTTTGTTATTCTGGACTGTAATGGATGGTAAAGATCAATGCCCTGCCCCCCCCCAAAACAACTTTTTAAAAAAGATATAATTTTCTGCAGGTACAGGCCAGAGAATGAAAACGGCGTACATCTGAGAAAATGGTAAGACACCCCCCACCTCCTTCCCCTTCCTGTCTGGTCCAGTTTTAATGTCAAGTCCTTTTTTTAAACTGCCAAACACTGATTTGAGAGTATGTGCTCACAGACTAATCCTAAAACGGTCCACCCTAACCTCACCATAGTCATTGTGTCAGTGGTGTTCAGGCCTGAGGAGGGATTGTTTGCACAAAGGCCTCAGCACAATAGCCATTGGATTTTCTGTCTGTGTGTGTATGTAAACGTGCATGTGTGTGTCTGTTAAACTGATCAATTCAAAGTATTTTGTGTTCAGTGCTGGTTGGATGAAGGTCGAGGACGTCGTGTCAGCGGTTTGTGGCTTAGTTATTCTTCCATCATGTGTCAGAAAAACAAATAAAAAATGTGGGTTTTTAAAAAAAGTTGCTCTAAATATCAGCTCATCCACTTGTGTGTTTTTCTAAATAATACATCTGAAAACACTTTAGCGAGCCCAGAACCTTTTTTTTGTTTTTTTTACTGCTGGTGAAGGCTGAGACGTCAGCTCGTCTCCATATGGACTACATGTGTTGTCTCCCTCTGCATCTTTGTGGAGCGGAGCAGGACTCAGCAGCTCGTTTGGCAGGAACTTAATGAGATGCTATACCTTAACAAGATTTCACGGTATCTGGGGTCTCAGCGTGTCAGTAATGCTTCCATAACAAAGGCACTCCTGTAGCGTAAACATGTGAAAGATATGTTGAGATGTATTGATTCATGTGACACGTCAACCCGTCTCCAAACTGTCACCTGTCCCTCTTTTGTTAGAAGGATTAAGTTTTCCCCGATGTGTGGGGAAGGCAAGTCTCTTCTCCCTCTTTCAATCTTCCTCTCTCTCTCTCTCTCTCTCTCTCTCTCTCTCTCTATGGATCAGTTTGCCTTCCATCCATCTCCTTCCCTCTCCCCCTCCCAGTGAGGCGGGTAGCATCCTGTTATTCCGCTCCCTTTTCGGCAGCAGGAGAAGCCAGGCAGATGTGACAAATCTGGTCTTAAGTCGAAATCACCCCAACCAGACAAAGGTTTTCCACTTGATCGATTCCTGACCCAGTGGCTCTCTCTGAACTCAAAATTGGTCGGGGCGGCTTTTCTTTTCTCCGTTTTTTTTCCGCCAATGCCGCTTTTCGGAGGCAGCGAATGCGAGCGCTAAAAAGCACTTTATCTCTGATCCAATAATTAGCAGCGCCTAGCCGCAGCGGGATGGACACCCTTGCTGATTCTCAGTGACAGCCTTAAACTAATATGCATAATACCAAGGATACTGCCACAACTCCCCGAGCCCTCAATTTATGCAGATCCTAAAGAGCTGGATTGAGGTTCGCTCGGTGTAGACGCCAAAAAACATCTTTAAATGAACTCGTTTGTCTGTTTCTTTTCATCTGCCCCAGCCTCCACCCCATCTGTCTCTGCCCCTGTGTGACAAATCTGGACGGACATTTGTTCGTGACTTAATTCTTCAGACACATTCTCGACACGTTTTGCTCCATTACATTTTTATTTTTAGCATCTGCACCATCGTAATGAAGAACGTCCGGCATTACAATTGCTCCATTCTTGGTAGATTTTATGAAGGGGAAAAATTTACTTGAACAGTTTTTATTAAAACATACTTTATGGCCAGTGCTGAGTTTTTCTGCCTGTGAGGCAAACTGGGAGACGAGGTTTGGGGCTGTGCTTTATGGTCTGACATTGCTTCTCTTTGTTATCTTTAGCATGTCAAACACTGGGCCCGCCACACAGCTGGCTCTCACCGCAGTGGAAGAGCACTCTGAGAGGTCATTACTCTGACATTGTGAAATTAGGATTTCCGTCTCTTAGCCTCTGCCCCTGTTTTTACTTCACACCGACTCAAAGAGCGAACTGAAGCTCCTCCTCTACCTCACTTTTTTCTTTATTTTGTTTCTCCCCTCTCTGGCTTCCTCTCGCCCTGTCAGCCTTTTGTCTGACTCAGCCCCTCTGATTCACAGCCCTAAAGATGGTTATCTGGACCAGATACATACGTGCCCTCAGGGCTTCTTCTTCTGTCTCGGCTGCTGCACATTTTTTTCACAGGGGGGAGACACTCCTAACAAAGGTGGCTTTTTGATTTGGCTGGTGGGAACTGTGGAGTTGCACACACTTGCAAAATGCCATAAAACTGCATGAGTCATCTCGCCCCGGCTCTTATGAAGGTGCTCCTTTGTCCGGATGCAAAACGAACGTCTTTACTTGTCAATTATTCTTTGTCGGTGCATCAAGGCCCGTTTCTAGCCACATGGTCCTGGTGCAGAAACATGAAAAGAAAAAGTATAGCAGAAGCTTTGGTGGCGACTCTCTCTTCCTCCTCTGCCTTCTCCTCCTCCTCCTCTTCTGTCGTGGCCCGGCTCTGCTCCCTCTGATGTGTGCAGCCAGAAGTCAGTTGTCAAAAGACTTTTGATGAGCAAAGAGGAAGGAGAGAAGAGAGGAGAGGGAGGGAGTGAGTGAGTGTGTTAGGGGAAAGGGAGAGTGAAAAATACGGGCCAGAAGAAAATCCCTCATTCTAGAGAGTTCAGTTCTGTGAGTTTGCCCAATCTCACTCAACTGCCACTCATCCTTCCGTCTCCATCTCTTATTTATTTCCCGCTGCTCTATATTTGTTGCCTCTCATCGTCTCCCTCTCTCTATCTGTGTGTGTCTCTTTCCACCAGACCCTCTTCACTCTCTGCACATTTCACACACACCCGGCACAGCCACACACACACTCCAGCCGCAATTAGGCAAGATCCAGTGTCCGCCTCTATTTCCCGAGTCGTTTCAATTTGGCACTGAGCCTCTAGGCTGCCGCGGCACAGCCCAGTGGCTCCACACCCTCCCTTATTAGTGACCTGGGATAATTGAGGAAGGAAGGACGGACTCTGGGTCTGGAGTTGTTTTTAAAATTGTACTTCTTCACAGAAAAAAGTAGCAGTCACCGGTGGGAAGCGGAGCGAGACGAGAGATATTTGGGCTTAAATCAGAGCAACGCCCGTGCTAATGTTGCTGTGGGCAGGATACAGAATTGGAAAAGGTTCACCCCCACCGTCCCCTCCCTCCCTCCCCCTGACCTCCACAAAGCCGACTCTGTGAAGACACATAACCCCTCAGCACTCGCTACCAGGACTTCCAGAGGGTGGCACTGTGTCAAAACGCGGTGCAATGCAAACGAGTGTGGTTTCAGCGCAGAAGTACAAATCTTGGACTGGGACAAGGTTGTCTCATCCCGGGCCTGGCAGCAGCCCACTCGAGAGGGAGAGAGAAAAACCATTAAGATGAGGATATAACCCTCTTAAGGTTCGGTGTTTACATGCAGCTAAAGTGCTGCCATTGTTTAGACTGGGGCTGGAGATTTGTTTTGATTGAGTCACGGGCCCATTGTGTTGTGGTTTGGTCAGCTGCAGGAACAGTATGAGGGTCCAGTCTCCCAGCTTTTCTTTTTTGTTTTGTTTTTTTGTAATGTCTTCTTCACTTCCTCCCTTTCTCTCTCTGCGTCTACCAGCCCCCCCAACCCCAACCCTCATTCCAAACCCCTCTATTTTTTTTTCTTCTTGTTTTGGGAAGAGGCGGAGATATGTGGCCTCGTAAAAAACGCTCGTGAGATGCTTATCTGTGAACGAAAGGCCCCCAGGTAACGCTGGGGCACAGACAGGAAGAGAGTTTATTTTTATTTTACTCCACTCGGTTTGGTTATTGTCAAAGGAGGCAAAAAAAACCTCGGTCCCTTCTCATTTTCATCCCTCGCTCATTTTCTGCCACTTTACTCGTCTCCGTCACCGCTCCTCCTCCTCCTCCTCCTCCTCCTCCTCTTCCCTGCTCCTCTCCTCTGTCCTGGTGGTGAATACGAGCGGCGGTGGCGGCCTTTGAAGCCAGACCACAGCAGAGGGAGCCGTCATTGTGTAGGCCCTTTGAATGTGCTCTAACCTCCCCCCCCTCTACCCCGCCCCCTCCCCCCCCCAGCCTGCAGCGGCTCAGACTGAGCGGTGCGGGGGCACACGGCCAGACTTCAGCTGCCCGGGCCCCCCAGCGATGCCGCCTCAGATGTGGGCAATGCCTCCCACCCCCCCACCCCCCTCTCGTCTCACCCACACATGCCTGAGGTTTGGGGTTTTTGGTGTCTCCCCTCCTCCCCTTCCCCCCCTTTGACCACAGCCAGTCCCCACCCTTCCTTACACTCAAATATTTAAGTCTTTTCCTTCTCTTTTCTTTTTCTCCCCCCCCCCGTTTAAGCCCCCTCCTGACTGACTTGTTAGTTTCTGATATCCCCCCCGCATGGAAAAGACACAACATCCCCCCCGAGCCTGACTTTTGATTGGAGGTTAAAAAGTATATGGTTCTTTTTTTTTAAGGCGGCAATTTCTTTTTAAGTTGAATGTCTAGGAAAGTGCTGACAGGGCGGGGAGTTCAGTTTAAGACGTCGCCTTCTCTTCCAGGTGCGTTTTTTTTATTACCAAGCCTCTTTATTTATTTCCCCCTGGTGTGTTTAAGAGAAGCTCTGCCACAACTTCATAGAGGAGGCTGCTTTGAGAAGGAGTCACCAGAGCGAGCAGTGCAATCCAGTCCAGAGACTTGTCACCACGGCAGAGTCCATAAAACAATTGATCTTTATCAAAATAATCAGGCATATTTATTGGACTGATATCTGAGTTTGTGCAGCTTGATTACATGTTTATAAGAAGACTATTGACCTTGGAGATATGCGCTTTACTGACTGCCAAAAAACAGTTGACGGAAGGAACTGCTGACAGCTATTGGTGCGTGAACATGTTGATTCCAATCTGAAATGTTCTGGTGTAACAAACCATCTCCCACATCAGGTTCATGAAAATAAGAAATCACAGATCCTCCTTCACTTGGATTCCTCTCCATCTCCCCTCAGTCTTTCCCTCTCTCCTCTGCCATGGTAAAGTCTGCTCCTCGGCCCGCGCTGGAGACACCTCTCTCCACTTGGCTTATTTTTAGAGTAATTTGTCAGCAGTGTTTTCCCTTTTAATGGCACAGAAAGAAACCCCAGAGCTCTGTGTAGGGAGCGAGGGAAGGAGCTGCGGAGGTGGGTGGGTGGGTCGCTGGGTTTGGAGGTTAAGGGGCTATGAGGCAGGCGGGCCCCAGCTGCGGGCTCTTTGATTCGGCCGGGGAGGTGAAAGCGGCGATTGAGACGCGAGGCTGTGCCAGTTATCTTAACCTCCCACACTTCAAAAGCCGGGCGAGAGCTTGTCCGACTGCTTCCCCTTTCCCCCCCCCCTCCCTCCCTCCCTCCGTCCCATAGAGGGAAAGGAATTGAGACGGGGGGAGACTAAACCTTTGCTAGCTGTCTGAACAGAGGAGCGTTTCATTTCCTGCAACAAAAAAAAATCTAGAAAAAATCCAGCCGGCATTCCTGAGCACTAATGTAGAGAGAGGAGGAGGAGGAGGAGAAGGAGGAGGAGATGGAGGGAGGTTAGGTGAGGGGAGAGGAGAAGAGAGGAGAGGAGAGGAGAGGAGGGGTCAAGTTGCTCCTGAATCCCAGTGTTTGTGTCGACTGGACCTTGTGAAGCGCTGGCCTGCTGCCCCCTACAACCAACCACCACGCAAGCACACATCCCTGCTGTTACCACCAGACTTTTTTTTAAAAGACACGCGCGCACACATACACACACACACACACACTTCTCGCCCGCAGCCCTTCAGGCCTCTTCCCCGGGCAGGAAGGCCGGTGCTTTTCATGTCTGTGGTAGGGGGGAGGAAAAATGCTCCCCAGGAAACAGGGTGCAGCACCGGGCGTGCGGGCCGGCTTTGAGATCCTGGGATGAAAAGAGGGAGGGCGGCGGAGGTAAATAAAAGCGACAGGGGCTCTCTCTCTTTCTCTCGGAGCACTGTGTTCCTTTCAGTTTCTGCTCTGCGCGGCTCGGGGGTCAGCTCTCCTTGGGAAAGGTGGCCTCCGTCTGTTCCCTTTTATCCACATGTGGTAAAGCAGTCTGCAGGATGGTGTGTGTGCGTCTGTGCGTGCGAGTGTGTGTGTGTGAGCTAAGAATTTGGAGTGTTAAGATGCAGCGAGCAGCAGGGCTCAGCTGACTTCTCTCCCACAATAACACACTCTTGGCTTTGCCACAAGGGAGAGGCAAACTAATACCGTTTTTAGTTTTTTTCCTCGTCTTCACAAAACATCCATCTTTTTAGTCGCAAGAGGCAGCCATGCACCTCTGTCTCTGCCTCTCCACTTTGATCACAGATTCTATTTGATGCCGCTCCGGTCTAAAATATCTCTCCCTGGCTTGTCAATAACTTAACTTGACTGTGTTTGGTGAGCTGGAGCCCAGATCACGAGACAGACATGAACACTTGACAAACAATTTCCCCGTCAAGGGAAAGGCGCCAAACTTCATCCCTGTGAAGTGGATTGAGCAGTCAGGTGACATTTCCCTTTACGCCACAGCGTCGACCTGCACCTGAACTGTGTTGGTTCAGATAATTACCAACAACAAATGCCGTGAACTCTCGCTTGTGTTAACCAGCTGGGTCACTGCGATGCTCCTCCTGCGCAGAGAGCCTTCCTTCATCTTGTTTTCCCATCGCCCACCTGCAGCGGCGGCCTAAATGTCAAACCAGAAGCTGCACAGTCGAGGCGCTGGCCTTCAGAGACTCGGAGGAGGAGTGAGTGAGTCAGGGGGAGGGCGCAGAAGAGCGCGGTGTTGCCAGCTGGGTCACGGCAACCCCCATGTCGGACTAGATGAAAGCCAGACCAGCCCACATCCTGCCGCCGACCTATAACCCCTCTGTAGTTCAGTGCCGGGCCCGACACTGCGGCTTTCATTCAATCAGCTGTAACGCTAAGAACATAACACTCTACTGATTGATCTTGTTGATTGTAAATTGCCCCTCCCTGACGTGGGGGGGGGGAGACGTGCTCTCCCGGCTACACACTTCTGAGTCACCGTGATTCATCTTGATATGTCTGGTTTGGGTTAATGTGACGTGGACGTGAACTGTGTTTTTCCTCTGTTTTCCCTTTCAGCAGATTTTTCTTCTGTACAGAGATGCAGCGGCTCATTAATTCACTTTTGTTTTTTTTCTTCCATTTGCTCTTCAGGAGGAAAACGGAACAATTTCTCCACATGCAAAGAGAAGGCAGCAGCTACGGGCCCTCTTCTAGAGATGGAGGCCTGTTAGATTTCATGAAGACCCTTAAAATCTCCAAACTGAAGCCTCCACTTCTCAGAGGATCCCCCCCCCCGTCCCACCCCCGTCCCACCCCAACTACCCCTACTCCCTTCAACACAGTCACATGCCACCACCACCACCACCGTTCACCAAAAAAAAACACTTCACTGTTCGACAACACTTCCTTCCTGAAGGCGCCTGCTGTAGAGACACTGAACTGAACAAGACAATCATGATTAGTAGGAGCACCCTCACGAAAACCCACTCTCTCGCACCGGGAAATGAAACCCACAATCCACGTCTGTGTTTTGTCAGGTTCCTGTAACGACTCGAGCTTCACCACGATCCAAGGCACTGCACTGAAAAAACACAAAACGGAAAAAAACAGCAGCAATTTTGTGTTGCCCAAACTCTACCAGACACCCGTCCCTAAGTTATTGTAACTTATTTGTCACCTCTGTTCATTTGTATAGTTTTATTAGGCCGACCTTCACGCCCTCACACCCCCCCCTCCCCTCGTCTCTCTCTCTCTCTCTCACTGGATTTTTGGAGACCCTTTGAGGTTTCACTCGACTGACCAAACACCTCTTTTTAGACTGCACTAAGGAAGATGGAGGGATCTCATCTCGTCTAAAGAAACGTCCTCAAGACGCCATTTTAGTTTGTCGCTGACCAGTTGGTGCAAAAAAGGATCAACGATTTGATTTGCTTTTTCATTTTAGACTGACATTTTATTTTGAATGCTTTTTTTTGGTATCTTGAACCTTCGTTTCAATTTCTCGGTGTATATTTTAGTGATTTTCTTTTTTTTTAATATTGTTTTTTTATATAGTGGTATATATGAAAATAAGCTTTGGACACAGGAAAGCCATTTTTCTTGTTGAAGCGTCTTGCAGAAAATTGAAACTTAAGGCTTCTTTTGATAACTATTTGTAACAAATAGTGACCTCGAGTCTTGCTCAGATGTAAAATAATGCTCAGTATGTGTACTTTTTAAAAACTGTCAGGATATGTCAATTTTCTTGGTATTTTTGCAGGCAACATGAGGACAAAGGCAAGAGTGATAGCTCAGAGGCCTATATTTTATTGTTCTGAAACATGACAAATGAAGCAGATATATATATTTACCCCAGCACTTGGCAGTCTTTCTTTTATTGCAATGGACCTTTGTCTTTTCTCTCTGGTAGCTAATAGTGTGTCTTTAGCCATGTTGTTTATTCCATGCAAGCATCTCTGTAACATTTTTGATTTCAATGCTCTATTTTAGTATTACTTGATGAATTCCTTTTTTTAATTATCATATTCTGGGTCACTGTCATCTTGGTGTAGCATTTTGCTTACCAAGTGGTCATATTTGAACTGTTTCAACATGTTTTTTTGTTTGTTTTTTTATTTTGTTTTTGTTTGTTTTTTAAAGAAAAATAAAAAGGCACCATTGGCTCATGTGATTACTTGTGTGTTGTCAAGACTGGAGCTGAAAAGGCCAGATGTAAAAGTCTGAGTCGCCCTTAGAGATTATAAATCAAACACAATCAGATCAACACAATTAAAAACACACAGATACTGTATTATTTCAGTGAAAATGAAAAGCCCATCATCCAAGTATAAAACTCTTACATCTGGGTAACAAGGTGATTTTCTCCTGAACTGTCAAATTGTAAAAATCTCAAGGTAACAATTCTATGACGTAAACATTATTTGATCAAAGAGCAAAGATCAAAGAATACGACTTCAAATCTGAATTGTGCCTCTAGTATCTCCTCATTTCAAATGAAACAGCACCACCTTGTGTTCGTGGTGTGAGATGTTTTGTAAAGCGTCTGACAAGTGGCTCATACACGCCCCCTTCAACACTGACTGAGGATGCAATAGTGGAATAACAATATAAAGTACATTAAGTATATTATATATGTGATGTGTTGTTTAGTTTCTTCGTGTTGTAGGGTGCACAATGACATGTGAGCAGAGTTTGACCTATCAGCTGTTTTCATATCAATCTACTGAAGAGGGATAATAGATTTGAGGCCTTCACAGTAGATGTTGAGCAGTGATGTTCATGTGTATCTGCAAAACAGTCAAAACGCCAAAAAAGTACTTTAAAAATCTATTTTATTTAATTACATTTAATCTCTTCAGAGATATTCAAGGGACGACGTGCATAAGAAAAAATGGACTGACAGACACAAGTTGACCTTTGACATAGAAGGCACTTTTTCTTTTTCTGTTTCTTATTAGTCCTTTCATAGCTTATTCTCTGATGTCCGGACTCGTCCCTCCACACAGAACACAGTGAAACGTATCTATTTGTATTTGTAGAATCCTTCTCCGTTCTTTCTGCCATATTTTCCCTCTGCAACCAACTTGTTCAGCAGCTCACTCTGGCCAAACAGCGGGTTGTTGGGATCCTTTTCAGTCCAACCTACAAAAAAAGAGCAATAGTATGTTATTCAAATTAGATTGTTTCTCCATAACTGATACAGCCGTGCCACTTTTATATTTCCACTCTTCTTTAAAGTCATCTAACTTATTGTGTTAGTAAATGATCTCTTTAGTTACAAAGGCCAAAGTACACAGCCAAGGGAGTCCTTCTCTCACTCATACATGCCTCTTTTTTCCTTAAACCAGGTAACGTGTTTCCCAGCTTACTGGCTAGTTTGGCTCATACAGGTACAGCAGAACCGACGCCACTGTTACCGTAGCGACGGCAGCGCTTACAGATGATCGGGGCGTCTCTGGGGCGTGACATTTCTACCAATCACAAAAGAGTCAACCAGCTGACAAATCAGAGCAAACTGGGCTATTTGGGAGATTGACCATGAGTGTTTCAGACTGAAGGTGGAAGGAAGCTCGGCAGCATGAGACAAAAAACGAGCATTCTGCATGTAGACCACTTCTAGTAAACACCTAGATTGAAATTATGAACCCTGCAAAAGGCCAAACAATTGGAAAGTTAAATCAAAAGTCATAAACACAATCCATATTTACCACACAGTTCACTCACCATCCATAATAAACTTCATAGTGTCCAATCCTACGTAATCCGAGAGCTCGAAGGGTCCCATTGGATAACCAGCCCCGAGTTTCATGGCAATATCAATGTCCTCTTTGGATCCGTGACCTGAGGAAGAAGAGGGACAACACTGAAAAACATGTTCTCAAGCAAATAATAACAAATAAATAAGAGCTCTGATAATTTTACAGTGTTTCCAGGTATACAAACCTCTCTCATGTAAGCGGATGGCCTCCATTATGTAAGGAACCAGCAGGCGGTTCACAATGAACCCTGGTGTATCCTGGGTAAAGAGAGGTCAGTTACTGCTGAGTGGACAGATATATTCTGTAAGACATGAGTCAGTCATCAGATCTCACCTTGCAGGACACTGGAGTTTTACCGAGCATTTTGCTGAAGTTAAGGAGGGAATCAAACGTCTCCTGGCTTGTTGCCGAAGTTCCAATGACCTGGAGAAGAAAAGACAAATGTTAATAACCTGGTATAAACTTATTGTACACGGCCTAAGGATATGAATGGTAGAAACAGGGCCACAGACAGAAAATATGCTCTGTTTGTTTTATCTGAACTTATTTTAACCTGAAATCAAACACCTGAATAGGGAACCACGACATACACATCACATCTACTGTATTATGTCTTCTGCAACTATGTGAATCTGTGTCCCTGTTAAATACACAAATAAAACACAGGTTGTATTCTGGGGCCTCACCTCTACAAGCTTCATCATGGGCACGGGGTTGAAGAAGTGAAGGCCGCCGAATCTGTCGAGTCGGCTGGTGCAGCTGGCGATGTCGGAGATGGGCAGCGAGGACGTGTTGCTGGCAAAGATGGTGTGTCTAAAAAAAAGTTACAGAAACACAATGAGTGAGGAACACGTAGGACAGGCACGTCCAAATACAACATGTGTCCTCTTAACTCTCATATTAGGAAACTAAGATCATTCAGTGTTTTTAAAAACTGATTACTGAGGTAGAAACAATACACACTGAAACTTATAAAACCCAGAAAGTGGAGTGATAATACCGCTGCCGCACTTGCTTCTAATGGAACACACTTGTAGTTGATCAATAGATTCAGAAAGTGGAACGTGCTTACTCCGGTGCCAGCTTGTCGAGCAGACCAAACAGATCCTGCTTGACCTTCAGATTCTCCACGATGGCCTCCAACACAAGATCTGTGCTCTGAGCAGCAGATCCAGCATCTGTGGATGTTGACACATTCTGCAGGACTTTCTGTATGAACTCCTCACCTGCCTGAAAAACACAAAAAATACAATCCTCATCCATTAATTACACACGTTTCACTCTGTTTCCTGACCTGGTTGATTTCTGTCTGTTGATCTGCTGCTTCTCACCTCCGGCTTGTCGGCGAACTTCTTCTTCACCACTCTTCTAAGGCTCCCTTCAATTCCCTTGACGGCCTTCTTCAGGATGTCTTCATTAGTGTCCACCAGCGTCACCGAGTGGCCAGTGGTTGCAGCGACCTTCAGGGAGGAGATTCAAACTTGTCAGTGAGGATTAAAAACAATGACCTCGTTTCAAATAGAATATGAATTTCGGTTCATACGTTTGAAGAGGTGGTCCCCATTTACTTCAATTGTATTGGATTTGGCTGCAACGCTGTTTACCCCTGAAGCTCTAAAAGTGTTTGGTGGATTCAAAACACTTCACGCACCACCTCCATCGGTATAGTGGTAATTAGATAATGAGTGAATTTTCATTTTAGGGTGAACTGTCTCTTTAAAGCCTTCCCTGACATGATTTGTTATTCCTGCACAATAACTCTGTGCAGGTACTTAATGTGTTTACAGTCACAAAATGAATGAATGATGATCCAAAGTGTGTTTTCGCTGTTGATGATGCACAGAGCAGTGCATGCAGGGAAATGGAGGAGTCACAATGCATAAATTCATACAAGGACCATGTTGCACAATGAGCATTGTTATAAAACCAGTCCAGTCACACCACAAGGAAACAGGCTCACCTGCTCACTGGTTGATCTGCAGATAAAAGTCTATGAAAACTTGATATTTTGGCAAATGTGCCATTAAATCATTTATCAACTAGTCTCCTCTTCATGAGGGTTTTATAACAACACAAAGATCTATTCGCAGCAGTGAGTGAAACTTCTGCTCTGTCCCCTCATGTCCTCCAGCAGCTGATCTCATGTTACTTTTACTGAAGCTAACTGTTAGCTACAAGGCTAAACCCAAACCCCGGAAGACCTGTGTCCGCTCACCTGCGCGATCCCGGCTCCCATCTGCCCCCCTCCGATGATCGTCACATGTTTGATGGCAACGTGTCTGACCGCGGAGGTGGACAGAGCTCTGCGGAGATGCGGGGTGAAGAACGCCATGATGGGAGAGGAGCTGCGATCCGGTGTGGTGAAGAATCGTGTTACCCCCGGTAAAGTGGTGTCTCTCCCGCTGCGCCCCCTGTCGGTGGCGAGCGTGAGGATCGTGTGTTTGCTGCAGGCGGAAGTGAAGGAGGACACGATTTCTCCGGGACACAGATTTCAACATAACACCAGAGGGGAACGAAGGTCGTCGGTCACGTGATCACGCGCACGCTGCTGTGACCTTTTACCCACATTAAATATCAGGATAATAAACACACAGGTGAGATTAGTTCAAGAGCTGCTGATTTAAAACATTTTAACATAGTCTCTTAAAGACAATAATGGGAATTAGAAAAGTATAAAGTCACAGGTTAGGAAAATGATCTCTATGAAATATATTTTTTGATTGAATAAAACCATTAAAATAAACATTAATTTTTTTTTGTCTTAAAATATATTTCAATAAACATATGTAGTCTGAACTTTTATGTTTAATCGCCTCACACAACAGTTATTTATATAAAATGACTTTCTTGCAACCTCTATTTTACTTTTTTTTTCCTTTATTCCTTTATTTAATTACATACTGATTGCTTGACTTTGTAACAAATATTCAATTGCAATTATAATTTTGTCTTGTAAAGCACTTTGTTTAGAAAAGTGCGTATGTATAAAGTATATTATAATTGTCATACCGTTTCATCTGCAACAATGGATGCTAATTTCTAAGCTGTTCCAACTCCTACTTCAGTAAAAGTATCAGCAAATTATCATGAGTATAAGTACTTCTATTACTACCTGTCAAATCAGTGTAGTGAAGTAAAAAGTTCAAAAAATGGTGGAGTAGATGTGTAAAGTTTTATGGAAGTTAGTAAGTATAGACAATTATCTAATTGTCACTGTACTTCTAATCTGCTTCTGCGTTGTTGACAGTCCTGGTTTAATTCATACATTTCTCTGATCACCTCATACATTTATGAGTGAGTACATTAAAAATAACTTTCTTGGTTTTCTGGTATAGAGAATAACATCTTGGAGCTTAAGTGGAAGATGTAAACAAGTGCAAATAAAAACATAGACACGATGGTTGGAAAAAAAGCAAACAAATTTTTAATGCCCTTTAAACACATTATAAACTTTCGACGTGATTGTCAAGAAGTCGCAGCTTCGTCTCTTTTCCAGCTCTGAGATGATTTTGTTTAATGAAGTTATATATTATTGTTATAATTCACTTCCTTTGAAGTAAAATATAATATAATATAACTTTACATTACACAGTACAAGTGCATATTCACACCTTATAAAAGTCCTAGAATGACCCCTGCTGGTGGACTGTTATAACAATATAACAGTTTATGTATATGACAATATATATTTCATAAACATTTGTTTTCAATATGAAAATTTGGAATCACTTCATTCTTTCAGAATTAAAAATATGATTTAAATGATGATATTTATGGTGGCATATATCAGTGGTTCCAGGGCCCATTTCATATAATCTTTGTATATTACTGTCATTTCTGAACCACTGACATAAACATTTCATTGCACATTGTGTTTGTGAAAGTTTTTAACACTGAGCAAACAATTTGTCCTGAAAAACCAGGGCCACAACAATCCCATCATAATATTGGCAACAATTTAAAGAAACACTTCGAAAACAGTGAGAAAAGAAAAGGTATATATGTTTATGATGACTGAAGATAAATTATTCAAATAATCTGTCTTTATCAAGAGGTTGTCATAAATCTATAGATCAAGTCGGTGAGGAAATATATTAACAAACAAAAATCTTCCTTTTTCTTGTGCCCCAATAAAGGACCTGAGCATGTATGTGTGGTTATTCCTATAATCAGTTATATACAACATAAAATAATAAAGTGAAAGAATCATTCCATTGTTTAAAATCATATCTTAAATATTATTGATAAACCAAATGTATTCAAAGGTCTCTCCAGGAGATCATGGGCATCAGGAAACCCTGTTTACTAAGAGTCGGTTGAAACCAGGTGTCTCAACTCCGAGGGCTCACACACACAGTGAAGGGGCAGGGGGCCAGCGTCAGGCCGAAGCGCCCGTGCAGAGGAGGAGGAGCTTTTCCCTCTGGGAGTCGGAACCTGAAGGCCTGGAGTAAACAGGTAACCATCAGGAACAGCTCCATCTTCGCCAGCTGCTCGCCCATGCACACCCTGCGACCTGAGGGGCACAGGGGATAACTCATTAGTTCCTGGCAGAAACAGAGTTACAATTAATTTATAGATCAATGTTACAATTATGTAATATGAGTCACGAAAGGCATACCAATCCCAAATGGCATAAAGCAATCTTTCCTAAGCAACGTTCCATCATCATTCAAGAAACGTGCCGGGTTGAAATCGTCTGGCTCATCCCACACACTGGGGTCTCTATGGACAGACCACAGATTGGGCAGAATAACTGTTCCTTTGGGAATAGTGTAGCCTCTGAACTCTACAAGAGAAGAAAACATCCCCTCAGTGAATCATTGAGCACCACCGGAGGATTTAGCAGATAATGAGGGGTCATACATGTTGTTTAAGTTCACCTGTTGTCTTGGAGGCCATGTGTGGGATACCCAGAGGAACCACTACAATTAACCTCTGCACCTCCATGATGGTGGCTTCGGTAAAGGGCAAACTTCCTTTATCAGTCAGAGACGGGACCCGATGTTTCCCCACCACGTCATCAATCTCCGCCTGGACCTTTTCTACAATCAGAAGAAGAGAAGCAACAGGACAACATGGCATCAGTCCTGCACAACAAAGTGGGAATTCAGTGCTTCAGCTGTTTCCAATTCCCTTTTTACCCATAAGCGCTTCCTCATAATGTAGAAAACAGGATATGTGGTTCAAAGAACCTTAAAAACAGTTCCATCAAGTCTACAACATGCATTTCACCCAGCACTAGATTAGATTAGATTAAACTTTATTGTCATTGCACAGTACAAGTACTTATAGAACAAAATGCAGTTTAGCATCTAACCCAAAGTGCAAAAAAAGGCAGTAAAGTGCAGAGTATTGTGCGTATTTAAAGTGGAATGTAAATAAATAGATATGTACAGTAAGACAAATATATGGAATAGTACAGTATTAACAGGTATTGTATGATATAAGAACTATGAGCAGTAAGAAACTATATGAAGTGTAAATCTTAAAGCGTATAAAGTCTTTATAGATCGAAATCATGAACGTTTTATATCATCGATCCTGATGACTGTGACTGTGTGTGCATCTTTAGTTGTTTCCACACTGTTTATCAACAGTCCCATGGTAACTTTATGATGAAATCAGACAGAATCTGACTGGAGACATAGCAGGTGATGTTTGTACCTTGGATATCCGGATATAAAACCATGTAGAGCAGAATCCACAGAACTGAATTGGTGGTGGTGTCTGTGCCTGCGATGAAGAGATCTCCCACGATATAGAAGAGATAATCCTCTGTGAAGCTGCTGTCCTCCTGTCCTGCCGCCTGCTGGGCCAGCATCTCCTTCAGGTACATGTCTACAAGATCCCTCGGGTTCTCAGGATCTAACGTTTCCCTGTGATTGGCAATGATTCTCTTCAGAAACACGGTGATGTCTCGCTCCACCTGCCTCAGCTCCTTGAAGACGCCAAAGGGCAAATAGTAGAGAAGCGGAAAGATGTTGATGAGGACCGCGGGGCTGTTGACGCAGATCTCCAGCCCGTGCTCCATCAGGCTCAGCAACTTGCGGAACTCAGCGTCTTCGTGGTGGAAGCGTTGGCCCAGGGTCATCGAGCAGATGACGTTGGACACGGCGTTGCAGACGAGCGGGGCCATGTCCACGCCGGCGCCCCCGGACTCCTCGTTCAGTCGCAGCAGCTCCGTTTTGATGGTAGCCACGCCCTGAACGATGCTGGGCTCAAAGCTCAACTTCCCAAAGCCAAACGTCCGGAGCATGGTGTGGCAGAACCTGCGTTGCTTTTTCCAAATCGGCCCGTAAGGTGCAAAGACGATTCCTGAAGTTGAATTAGATCAGAAAACAGAAGAAGCATTGAAGAAAGTGTCAATTCATCCCTTTTCAAACTTATCGTTATGGAAATCATATATTTTTCCCTTAACATTTGGAAAAATACTTATTTTCTACTTTTTAACCTTTCTATATTAGTTTCGCAAGATGAGAGACACATTTCTTTTTCATATTGCTCAACATGTTTAATGAATAAACCTTTAGTAGTCGAATGTGAAAAATGTATTCCCTCTATAACTTAAAGTGAGGCTGGGTAATATGCCCAAAATTATATATCAGTCGATATCCATATGATCATGTTATGATTTATTTAGAGACTTTAAAGATTTTTTTATCGCACTTTCTTTTACTATTTTAATAAATTCATTGATTTTTCTATTAATTTAGATATTCTTGATCTCCATTGTACTTTTTATTCCATTTTATTAGGGCCCGAGCACTTACAGGCGCTGACAGACAGTGAGGCCCTATAGAAATTGCAAGGATCATTATTATTATTATTATTATTATATTATTATAATTATATTTATATTTCCATTATGCTATCTTGTAGTATTATTTATTACTATTTATCGTATCATGGTCACTACTGTTGCAATATTACTTATAATATTTTTGTTTTCATTACAATAACACTTACATCATTCCACTTTCTCCCCAGTACCTCTTTTGCACAGTGTCTGTTTTGCTGGTTGTTTGTTTCGTTTTCTCTTATTTGCTTTTCTCTTATTTGCTGTAACATGTGAATTTCCCCATTGTGTGGATAAATAAAGAAATCTAATCTAATCTAATCTAATCTATTATTCAGGCAAATTAATTGGCTCAAATTCGTACCT
Organism: Pseudopleuronectes americanus; assembly: GCA_038501795.1. Classification (NCBI taxonomy): domain Eukaryota; kingdom Metazoa; phylum Chordata; class Actinopteri; order Pleuronectiformes; family Pleuronectidae; genus Pseudopleuronectes; species Pseudopleuronectes americanus. Next base: position 6,935,712 of record CM076721.1, read on the forward strand.
CCTGCGAAGAAGTGGACCGCGCAGGACTCATTTAATTTGATTCTCTTTGCCCACAAATATATGTAATCATATGACATAACGATACAGTTTAAAGATGTCTGTAAACATGTGGGAGTAGAAGAACAAAAGGAAACATGTGAGCAGTGAGATGACATAATTAACTTGTTTTAATACAATGCAACAGCTCATTATGTGTCTTTGATCTTGTTGTGCTTCTCCTCCCACTTTGACACTAACCTGCATGAAAGCTGCATTATAAATAAATATAGATAAAAGCTATGAGTGGCACCAGTGTCTTCTTCACCTTTCCTCTTGGTCATGATGGAGACACTGGGGATGTCCGGCCGGTCGGAGAACTCCTCCGGGTGCTTGAGCAGCGCCTCCTTCACCGCCTCGTACCCGTTCAGCACCACGATCAGCTGCTTCCCCGCGAACAGGCTGAACACGGGACCGTACACGTTCGCCTGCTCCGTTAGAACCACCGCGGCGTTTCTCACCGGTGCCTCCGCCCCCGAACCGGAGCCGGAGCGCGTCCACTTCCTCCGGAGGAAGGACGGCACCAGGAAGCCGCCGAAGTTACCGACCACCGGCCACGGTGCGGGACCCGGGGGGATGTTGGCGAACTCCCGTCGTTTGCGATACAAGTGAAGTAAATAAAGCACCAGGAGGAGAAGTGCCACCGCTCCGGTGTTCACATGACACAGTGAAGAGGAGCTGAAGAGCTCCAGACTCGACGGAGGCAACATGGCGCCCACAGCTACAACCGAACCGCAGATAAACACGGTCCCGTCTTCTTCTTGTTGTTTACAGCGACATCGCACCGGGCCGAGCTTTTTGTTTACTTCTCCATCGATCTCTTCCTGTGTCGTCAACGTGCTACCGTTACTGGATTCCAATTGGCTAACGGAGCTGCTCCCCTGCTATGATTGGTTCCTAGCTAGGAGTTTTTAGCCCCTCAGTTTGTCTCACAGGGTCACCTGCAGTTACAAAACAGCGTCCTTGGTCTTTTTTGTAAGACGATATACAAATTCGTTAAAGACGATAAGTGTATAAAAGTTCTTCTTTTTCTTCTTCTTCTTCTTCTTCTTCTTCTTCTTCTTCTTCTTCTTCTTCTTCTTCTTCTTCTTAATATTAGCTGTGAGGGCCTGAAGAGATTCATAAAATCAATAAATCAATCCAATGTAAATGTTGGAATAAAGAAATAGATCTTTTGTATTTACTGTTAATTTGAGTATGTATTAAATTTTCAAAAAGGGCAATCTCGAGTTCTCTTCTCCCTTTTATTTAAGGGCAGGTGCAATATTCACTTTTATTCTGGGTCTATGACCTTGTTTTTTGTCGCACAATGTGCTGTTCTGAAGCAGCTGTAGCACTTTGGCCCAAGAAATGTTTTCCCACAGAGACATTAAAGTATATTTGACTTGATTTACACTTCTTGTTCATTTTGTGTGTGTGTTGGTGGAATCGACCAATAAAGTGATGCATCAAAGTCACAGCTCTGCTCATGTACAGTGGACAGGTTGGCCTTCTGTGTGTATGATGTGGGCCTGGTCTTCTGTTGAAGGAGCTGATGAGACTGAGGACAGGTCTGTATTCTTCTTCTTTTCAGACACAATCTGTAAACCTGAATGACCCAGTGAGCACATCTGTGTGTGAATGTCACTGTTGCTCTGTATCACACAGTAGATAAATGAATGTAAATATAGTAACATAATCCAAACGTAGCAGTTGATTTTATGCTTAATTTATTAATTTGTAACATGTATAATAAAAAAATGGGACCTATAGCCTACTGTCTGAATGCAGAGCTATAATCTTTTACTTTTCTTAATGTGGACAATGTCATTTTAATACAGAGGCATGTGACTAAGACTTGATTTTCATGTAGGCTATCATTGGAACTACTTTTTGAAAAACGTTTATTTCTTGTAACTTGTGTGAGGAACAAGATGCTGAAGAGATGCACTAAACATGAAGCCGTCCAAAACTTGCACATGGGGTCGATAACAAAGATAATTTCATTAAATCCCAAAATACAAGGAAGCCAGGGTATTGTTACATTTAATACAATGATGAGACAATAATACACAATACTAAAATGACAACAAAATGAATAGTAATATAATATTAATAATAATAATAATAATAAAAATAATAATAATAAGAACAACAATAAGCTGAAAAAATGACTCATATGGCAGTTTTGGTACATCTACTGACATCTAACACACTAAGGCACCTTGTGATTGAGCACACTGATATTACATTGAGGTAAACCCATCAGTATATACAGTATGTAACAGGAGCAGATCCAAAATCAAAGTCTGGCAAATACTAAAACAAAACCATACGAGTCAGCTGCGACAAAGTGTGTGAAATTCACCAGGAGCTGCTACAAGTGTCATTGACAAAAACAAGGAAAACTTTATCTGACAAAATAAATAACACTGAGAGACAAAGAGAAAACAAGATTTTCCTTCGAGGCACATTTTTTGTTGCTTTTGCTAAGCATTTGGTACCATTAAGCTCCCGTCAAGTTGACTGGATGAATGAGTACAGCCTCTGGTGGGTGATCAGGCAACACTGTTGTGGTATCGGGGGTGAGGTCACTCCTCTCGGGTACTTTGCACCATGGAGTACTTCTTGCAGGGGTTCTTAAGGCAGGCGGGAGGCCAGGTGATGGGCCAGCTGTACGAGCACGGCACCGAGGTTTGGACGTTCCTCTCCAGGAAGTTGAACACAGGGTTCCACCAGGTGTTGGTGAGGTAGTTGTTGGGCAGACATTTCACAGTCTGTCAAGGAAACAAAATATATAGCAATATATTATTATATCACTATCCATACACGGAGTGCGGCTCAGAGTAGTGTTGATGACTAGACTCTTGTTTTTTTGTCATAATGTGTTTGTGGAAATTAAAAGGTTCGGATTGCATGTCAGATTAGGAATATGTGGTTTCAGTGATAGCAATTCTAGTTGTCAAATTATAAGTAAAAAGCATGTGGACTTGTTAATTGTTAATTTGAGGAATCTTCCAAAATGACTGTATTTGTACTTTGGAAGATAACCTCTGGATTGGTCAAACTCAGACGGCTAACGACTCACGTCAAACATCTTTGCACAGAACAAGGACTGTCCCCCATGATTTACATTGGAAATGTAATAGTAACCCATATTGAGCAGTTTGAACAGAGGGAATTATTACAGACACAACAGTTTCTGTGTAAATGTGGACACTGAAACAGTTGTATTTTAGGATAGACTTCCAAACTTATTCTGTAAGACACACCCAAAAACAGTCTTTATATCACTTATAAATAGTCCAAATAATTGACATACAGTGACAAGATCCTGAAACATTGAATCACATTTAGTTTCTTTCTTTCTGACTGTGTTGAAGTTGTGCTGAATATTTTGAGCATTTATACCAGTGTACCGCACCATATCAACTGTGTGCTTCAATTGTTGCCAGTAGAGGAAGCAATTCATCAGTTTGAAGGTATTCTACAGGGAGTGGCATCCAGACATTTCCAAAATGTGAACTAACTTTGAGTTTAAAATTATATATATATATATATATACAACAAATTAGAGAGAATTTCCTTTAAATGTGGAACACTGAAGAAAATGCAGACACATGTCAGAGCCACAGTGAATCGCCCCGTGTATAATGATTCATGTTTAACAAGGTTCAATGAGAGGGAAGCCCTCAGCGATCAAAGCTGCCATTTACCCCTTTGAACTCCAACAGCCCCCCCCGATGTATGGCTCTCTGCTCTTACCTGTAAATTGGTCATGGTGTGGTACCACCAGAACAGGCGGGAGGTGATGAAGTAGGCCACGACCACATCCACGCTATAGTGCTCGTGAGCCACCAAGATGCACACCACTCCCACTGCACTCAGCAGCCAGCACATCAGATGGTACCACCAGAACGACCGCGGCGAGTCTTTAGAGAGAGAGAGAGAGAGCATCCTATTAGTTCCTCGAAGGTAGCTGAATGATAAAACACTGCCGGTCACGTGGGAATGAGAATGGAAGGAGACAATATCGTATATTTATTATTCATGCTTCCATTTAGGAGCGAACAATTTAGTGTTGCAGTGAGTACTCACACTCCTTGATGAATAGGTAGGTGAGGGTGAGCATCACAGTGTGTCCGCTGTACAGGAAGTCTCCACACAACAGATGGGAGTTTGTGATGGAGAGACCTCCGCCGGAAATCAGCCGCAGGATTCGCTGGAGTTTGGCCTGCGAGTCATCGTGGAGCTGACGGGGAAGAGAAGGTGGATGATAACAAGGAAAAAATTAAGAAACACCAATGGCCGAAGATGTTTCGCGGTGTCGGTAGATGGATTTTGTTACCTGGGGCCGGGCTATCTGTTTCCCTCTGTTTTCAGTCTTTGTGCTAAACTAACAGAACCAGCTGCTGGCTGTATCAAACACATGGCAAGAAAGTGTGTTTTTCCAAATGTTAAATAACCCCTCCAGTTTTCTGTCGCTCTTTTCTTCCTGTAGGCAACATGAGTTGAGCCGGTAATTTACAGGGACAGGAAACATGAAGAGGGATTGAAGGAAGTGAGAGGGAAGATGGTTGAGGAGTAATATCAACGCCAAATGGCTACATCTCTTCGACCTGCTGCTCAAAATACTGACAACAAGCAGCTGAAGACTTTCATATACAGGATGACACATTCTTGGGACCTTCTGTCCGGCCCCTTGTGTTTTAACTCTACTTGCTTCAGCAAACAACTGCCAGGAGCACAGGTTTCTAACCAGACACATGCACCTCCATGTCTTGAGCCTATAAAAAGTCGGAATAGCTTTTATCATGCGGTTGTGCGCAAATGAGGTTTGTATTCGACTCACCTTAGGAGCACACGTCATGTGCATGCCAGGTACAGGCAGGGTGGTGATGTACATGGTGACACAGCGGTACAAGTACAGGGTGCCAATGAGGAAGAAGAAGCGTCTGATTGCTATTGACCTGGAAATGGATGATTGAAGAGCCATAATTAATAATTGTATTAAACATCAACTTAAATCTGCAGAACTCTGGAGATGATCTTGCTCAGTGTCATAAGGTGTCCAACTAGACGGCTCCTGCTCAGCCAATGAGATTGAGATTTACTAACCGAAATACATAATGACAAACACTCTCTCTATCTATAATATAATATGATCTCGGCCACGGAGATTACGTTTTTAAACCCTTCTGTTTGTTTGTTGATTGTTCTTTGTTAGTTAGATTATGCAAAATTACAGGAAGGATGATTAATAAACTTGGTGTAGTGATGTAGTCAGGAAACAACCCATTCAATTTGGTTACAGATTCAGATCAGAGGCCGGATACAGTTTTCCATTTAAGCATTGTGAGAAAATTTTTCAATTAATGGTCTTGATGAAAGAAAATCTGAGATTTAGTGGACTGATATCTATAAATAAAAATCTAGATCTAGTGGATACAATCTGGTGACAAGAAGAGACTGTCGGCCTCTACTGAGTTCTATTTGTTTCAGTATCTTCAAACCTGTAGTCAAAAGTTAGTTTAACCAAGTACATTTAAACAGTGATACAGGGGAAACTCCACTATAGAAATACGACTTCATCACTGGCAGCAGCCTCAGTAGACTATAATAAAGAAACATTTCTTGAGTAACAGGCAGAGACATGCGGAGCAAAAACAAGTTTGACAGGAAATAACCGTATGTATTCTTTTAGCTGAACGAAACCTGCCTTCACAGGGTGTAGTGTAAAAGTTCTTACTTGTATCTGAAGAAGAACAGCTGGATCATCCAGATGGCGAGCAGCACCATGCCGTTGATCTCAGTCACTGTGAACGCCCACTTAACTCTGTCGATATAGTCAAAGAACTTGTCGGGAAGAGGTGGGCTGCTCTCTTTGGGCGGGACCCTCTCGTGGACCACGGTGATGACGACGGTGGTGAGGACCAAGTTGAAGCAAGCATAAAAGAAGGCCATCACCGTCTTCCACCACTCCATGGGCAGACGATTGGCCTTGGAGTCCGGCACAGAGATCTTCACGTAGTCATTGTGCCGCCCGATGCCTTTCCTGAAGCCCCTCTTGGTGTCCTCCCCGCCTGGAGTGTGGACGGCACACGTTTTGCCACTGCCAGGCACAGCGCTGCCCTCCATCCCTGGGTTCAGATCAGCAGTGGCAGAGTCTCTCGCATCGGCACGCTCCTGAGATGCCATGAGTGTCTGCTCTGTCCATCCACAGGCACCGCTCCTCTGGACTGAGGCTAGTTAAACGGCAGGAGAAGAAAACAAAAATACAAAATCTTAAGTTTGGAAAGCACAACATGGTGTTATCACTTGCTTTAGATAGAGACGCACAAAAGTAAAAAGGTGCTGCTTGAAGTGCAACGATTATTATCCTTATCTCAGGGTTTATTAGAGCCAGAGATTGAGCTTTTATAGACACAATGTTCTTGACTCCACCGGATGAAATTTCCAGTTCAGACTGAAAAGCTATGTTTGAGTTTTCAGTTTGGATTTTTCTGTAAGACTCTTATTTTAGGCTTTTTAAAGTCTTTGTGCCAGATGGCTTGGGTTTCCTGATTTTGGCCTGAACGAGCAGCTGCTACGGTTCGGTCAGTTTTGTTATGTTTTATGGTCAAACATTTTCTGTTGCATTTTCCATGCTCATCACAGACGATGCAAGCTGCATGAATGCAAAGTGTAGCTGAAGAAAACTGAACAAGTGGAAATGAATACTAAATTCTTGAAGTTTGAAACAGCAAATAATGGTACATTTTCACCACCATAGTCCATTTAGTGGCTGTTCTGGAGCTTTGTATTATGTCTCATGATTTTCTCTGCAGATGGAGTTTTCTCCTGTCGTCATATCATCCCATTTTTTCGGCGCACTTCTTATTCAAAGTGATTTAAAAGTCCTTGACAATTGGGAAAACACTGTGAGGAGGAAAGCATTGGAGCAGCTACTGACCTTGTGGTGAGAGTTGTTACAGAAACACAATTTGTTTCCGAGAAATCAATGAAAATGTTGAAAAGTACTCTAACAATGTTAGTGAAAATGGGTAAAACTATTTCTGGATCTGTTCCCTGATCCAGATCCACCCCAAAGTGCATTGGGCTCTTTCCTGACCCACTTCCTTTAATTTCACCAAGTTCTGTGGTAATACATTTGGTGGGTTTTGTCTAATCTCGCATAGAAACCAACCAACCAACAAACCAACAGAAAGGGGTGAAATAATCAGCTCCTTGATGAAAGTAATACAATAAAATAATGGATGCATTCTTGTAAGAGCAAATGTGATGTTTGTTTGTGAGCCCTTCTCAGTTAATGACTTGAGAGAGCACTATACAGCAGTAACCTTATTTTTTTTTCTATTCTTCACATCTAAAAGGCCTCTGGTCCCGTTAACAGCTCCATTAATGTATATCAGGATATTGCTATCAGCCCTGAAATGCATCACAATAAATGTCATCTGGGATGCATGCAGAATGGTATGTTTACTTAGCGGGAAAACCTGGCTCTTGGACAACAGAGGCGATAGAAATAGAGTGAGGCTGCATTCAGGAGAGCTGCTGAAAGCATCAGTTTGCACAGAATCAATTTTTCGGAAAATATTATTACAGCACAGAGAGGCTCCCAGTGCAATGTCCTCTCACTAAACCGCTGCAGACCCAGCCTCTGGTTCTCGTCTGATGGATGGCTCCGAAGCCCAGTGTGTGGCGGACTTTAAAGGCTCATGTTAACGTGTATTAATACTGATCAACATGGCAAATGGGATCAACGGGAGCAGGGAAACAACGTAAACCAATTACAAGGCCACACCCTGTCTGTAATTAGTGAGATTGTGTTGCATCTCTATGGTTAATTGTTATTCTGTCAACATTCAAGCTCTGGTCTCTTAGCATTTACATTGTGAGTGTGAGAGAGAGAGAGAGACGCTGAATGTGTCCTTTAGGCTTTTTAGAACAAAGCATAATTCTGTATTTTTTTTGGACTTTTCTATAATCAAACAGTTTAAACCTGTGAATTTGAGCCAGTCTGTACTTTAGAACAGCAGCAGGGAGAAAGACTGATGGGATCGTGACATGTAGAGACGTCCTGCTGCTGCTGCTGCTCAATAGACTGTAAATAATGGGACACTGTCAGTAATTTACTGTAAATAGGACATTGGGGGCACTTTGCGAATCCCAGAACCTCACCCCAATTTTATCTGATCTGGCACACATATCATTAGGATGACAGTATTGTTGTTGTTGCCTGCCCAAACATTAACATATTAATAACCTCCCTTATCTTATTTATTTTATGTTTTCACCCCTGTCTATTTGTTTGTAAGCAAGATTACACAAAAACAACTGAGCTGATTTTTTGGGGGGGGGATCTATAGAGTTTTTTATTATTATGAGGCAGATTTGTTCACTTCCTTTAACAGTGCAAGATGGGACTTTTTTCAGCCTTTTCACCTTTCAGGAACATTTCGGGGACTGAAGTTTGGTGCAGTTTGATTGAATTTAACAGGGACAGTCTCCAGGTGGAGATACAAACTCTACTGAGAGACATTCCAGTTACAAGTGTTGGAAGGATGATGCATAAACTACTGAAAACATGGAGGAAGAATGGAACATGGGCTAAGAAAGAGTCAATAGAATTCTGCTGATTCTAGTTCTACGAGCCTTCATATGAACTTGTGATGTCACGATCCCATCCACAGTGACCTCAGGACTTTAAAGACAACATGGACGCAGACACAGATGGAACAGTCGAAAGCTCTGGAAAAGGCCCGAGATATGGATGGTTTAGCCGACCTACAGTTTCTAAGGTCAAGAATGAACTTCACTAGATGGCAATTTTTAACAGAACTTTTACTGTTGGTAGAAGATAGGATGTAATGTCGTCTGTGGAGTTATCTTCTGGTGTCCAATCAGCTGTTTCCTTAGTTTACAGAGCGTCCATACAAAGTTTTGGGAGGGACACTATACAAAACGTGATTGAGTAGACTCTGTCTTTACTTATCATACATCAGACTTATCAGGTGTGACATTCAGTACAAAGACGATCAGAGATATTTGTTTGTCCATGTTCACTGAGACTAATCTGTGTGTACTGTACAAGGGAAATCAGCAGAGTGTCTCCATTAGACTAGTTTTCCACTGGTCCCCTCCTCCCTAGTGTACAGTACACAGTGTTTTCCAACCTGCCCGAGCACTCTGTGCTCTGAAGGGATGGGTGGTGATGGAAAACTGGCAGAAAAACCTATTCCACATGGTCACAGGCCGTAATGGACAACTTGGCTGCCTCCGTTCACCCAGGCTATTTCAAGAGAAGCCACCCAGTTGCCTTCGAAGGCTGTATTTTACTTAAAAGTCAACCAGGGCTTTGACTCCCAGTTTGGGGCCTTCGTAATAACACACTACTATAGCTGTCCACTCATTTTCTCCTTCACAACGTGCAGATCGTCTTAATCAAAGGGAGGGTTTAAAATAAATCCTGCCAGAGGTGGGGCAGCCTTCTGGAAACTGGTGACACTACAGAGAGGAGATGACTATACAGTAAAATGTACAAGCTATAAATCCAGCGTTGAAACCGCATGTTCTGCAGTAAAGCAAGCTCCTGTTTTAGCTCAGTGTAAATTATTTTCTATGACAGACACTCATAACTTAATTGAAGAACTCAGTAGTTTCTTGAAGAGGATTAGATTGAAATATTTGAAGTTTATAGCACTTTGGTACTTGTCACATTTTGTTTGAGGCTCTATAACATAATATTAATAATACCTTCTCAATGGCTGTGTGCAAAGAGATTTACTTATTCAAGGTTTCGTTAAAAACTGGATTACAGGACATTTGTATTGTAAAACAAAAAGTTTTTTTAGGTTAAGGTCAAAGCCTCATTTTTCAACGTTAATCCTGGTAATTTTGGTCACTGTAATCATGATACAAAACTGTTTCCTCTCTACTTTGTACTCTAAATGAGATTGAATTTAAAACAATGCTTCATATTATTTAAGATCATATTATCTATTTAAGCCCTTAATCTATGAAGGATCTGCAGCTGTCAGTTTATTGTAATGGACTAAATAGTCAGGTGATGTTAGTAGAAGTAGTAAAGTTGGAGTAACATGTTGACTTCATGTACCATTACTGCAGTTTGCTATGAGTAATACTGAACTATATTTATTTAAAATGAATGTAACCAAACAATGTAAACGACAAAGATGTTTGAAACATCCTTGGTTTTACCACAGTTATGTTCACTTCCTCTACTGAAACCCAGGACAACTGTATTATACCCATTCTCTATCACAACAAACTGATGAAGTATTTTGGTTTCCTTTTGAAAAGACAACCAACGTTATACCAGACAAGCCCAAAATGGCCTCAATGTGCACAGAGCTACTCCAGTCTCTGGCTGCCATAACCACATTTGGGCTGGATACAGGCAGTATAATGTCAGGTTCAAGACTGGGTGTCTCCCAAGCGTCCTGTATATTACAGGGCTGCCGTCTTGTCACATGGGAGATGTGTGCGGCACAGCCGGTTTTTAAGTTTACTTTTGGGGTGTAGCACAGTGGCCCCACACACACTGTTAAACACCATGTTCCATATGAGGCTACTGGGTGGGGCAACAGGTCAACTGCACGTCCTGTAATTATAACCCTTTCGTTTTCAGACAAAGTTGTTGCATGTGTAGCAAGTGACAACTGAATTATTCAAATGTAATTAATCTAAGCCCGCTATATCACAAATATCCACAGTCTGTGTGCTGAGTATGCATATATATATGTATATATGTTATAATATGGATACAACTGTGCTAGATTGATGTGGGTATCAGTTTATGACCCACAAGTCAGAAAATTTGTATGTTATTTTTGTACAAAATAGCCAACATATAAAATGCTGTGTGTACATGACATCATGTCCTGAGCACATACTCTTCCAGCTCATACTCAGTGATCAACCAAAGAAAAGTTTTTTTTACATGATGATGCAAGGTATGAACCCTGCTCTACAAATAGACATTCAGAAATAGCCCATGTATGTCAAATCGTTGATTTCTGCTGTGTGTGTCTGTATTTGTAATCAGCACTGGAAAAAATTTAACCGGAAGATGGTATAACATGCAGTACTGCTGTTAGCAGTACAGATCACATACTGTACTAATACCTGTAGTAAACGTGTATATATCCAGCACATACCGACAGAGGAAGAGAGTCTCTACATGTACATACACATGTTACACAGTTAATAGCATCCTACCTGTGTGGCTCGAGCCTCCTGGTGCCTCTTCCTGTAGTTACAGCTGCTTGAATCCCTGATGCTGCGCCCTGCTCGCTGATCAGCTGCTGCTCTGCTCAGGCTGGACTGATACACACGACACTGCTGCTGGCTTTTGAGGAAGGGCTCCTCCTCCTCCTCTTCCTCCTCCCCGCCCCACACAGATTCATCCATCCTCTGCATCCAGCCTCCTCCTGACTCACATCCCCCTTTAATTGAGAATCTGGCCTGTAATCAGCTCCAGTACCACCCTGTAACTGAGGTGCACTGCAAGAAACCAGTGAGGTGGAGCAGCACTGGGTTTTATTATTAATGGGTAATTCAGCGTTTGTCATGTTGACACAGAGTATTGTATTTTTACCTCCACCAAAGAGGTTCTGCAATTTTTTGCTCGATTTTTCATGTGGAACTGTTTTGTAAATTTTACCTTCAGCCAAGGAGGTTGTTTGGTTATTGGGGTTTCGGGGGTTTGTTTGTTAGCAGGATTACATGACAATGACTCAACACATTTTACATAAAATTCCATGAGGGGTTGGGGTATGACCCAAGTATAAGAACCCAAGAAAATGGCATATTTAGGGAAACCCCCCCCCCAAACAAAAACTCCATGGTTTGTTAAAAGTATCTCGTCAAAGGTATGCGCTCTACAAGGTGCTTCTAGTATTATATTTATTTTATTGTCCCAACTATAAAATACTTCAAAATGCTGTTCATATGTTTTGGCATTTGGTCTTTTGCATTATTTTAACTTATTTCAAATATTTGTACCCATGTCGGTTATACTATCATTAATAACAATTTGGTAAATCACTGCAAAGCCACATCATACTCAGCAATGCAATGAAACAGATAACAGAAAACGATAAACCTGAACTGACGCCAGATCAGCACACGTGACTGAACCAAATCAAAGCCGTCACCGGATCCGCGCGTGTGTTTCCTGCAGAAACGCGACGTCCTTCGTCACGCGGAGGAAGCGCGTCACTCCGTCGGCGGTGACGTGGCCGCTGGGAGAAGCTCTTCCCGGTCCGACGCGCCAGGCTCCGCCGCTCCGGGCTCCTCCATCCACCGGAGACACCTGAACGAACAGATACACGCGAACTCCCGAGCGCACACGTGTACACAGCACACACAGCGCTTTGTGCGAAGGGGTGCGTCACACACAGCCAGCCGCTCACACTATCCGCTGATTGCCGCCAGAAACATGGACACGTACGGTAACACCAACAAGAAGCAGAAGGTGCACAACGCCTCTGAGAGCTTGGTGAGTTCCGTGTTCTTTTCCACCGGGGTGTGTGTGTGTGTAGTTCGGTCAAACTCAGCCGGTTCACCGCGGCTGTCCTCCGCCTGTGAGCCGGCTCTGAGCTACAGGACCGACCGGGCACACGGCTAGCTACCTGTTAGCACGTAACGTTCCAGCGTTTAGCGAAACAGTGAAGCTAGCGGAGCGATGCTAACAGTCCAGTGGCTTCGTGTACAAGCATCTACTGCTCAATACAGCTGTAATAACCCCCCCCCCTCCCCCAGTCACATCTTAAAGGCTTTAACTGGTTTACTGTCTAATAATTACTCGTGTAATCTTTTAATCAAGCAAACAACGTTTTTTTTAAGAACCTTTCATTTAGATTAGTGATGTTCAAAGTGCTTATCAAGTGACTGAAATGGTCAAAACATTAAATAAACCGGCCAACAACGAGATAGATTTTAAAAGCTACAATAAGTACAACGATTTAAAAGTATAATATAAGTTAATAACACACAATAATAAAACAGATTGGCAGGTTTAATTCATTCCAATTCTAATTTTCTTTTTATGACAGTTTACTTGATAACACTTGTAACACATGTCTAATTATCTAATTATTGTCTTTGATTGTTATTTATTTTAACCGTTTAATCTTTATCTTCATTTCTTTCACTGAAACTTATATTGGTTGTTTGTTTGATCGTGGACAGGGGAGGCTGCACATGAATTCCCCCCCCCTTGGGATCAAAATAGTTGTCAGAATGTGAATCTGAATATCAAACAAAACACAGGTTATTTCAAGGCGCTTCACACAGTAAAGGAGGGGCCTTACATGATTATCGAGAAACTTAATCGTGACCTCAACGAACAAACATGAGGCGGCTGTGGGGAGATACAAACTTGCCATTTGATATGAGGAAACCTCTGCAACCTGACTCAATGGAGGTGGTGATAAGAGAGAATAGAGGTGTGTGGAAAAGATATGAGAGACCAGGAACAGATAAACAACAAATAATTAGATTTTTGTAGATCTGATGATGTTATCAACTAAACCTGAACCATTTAACACTACTACTAGTAACAATAACCTAAACATGAATAAAAGTTAAAACATAGACGCAATCAAATCTTGTGCCGGGCTGGTGGTAGATCATGAAGTGCCTTAAAAATCAAGTAAAAGACTCTTGAAATGAACATGATCACTGACAGGCAGCCGATGTGAGGACTTAATTACAGGAGTGATGTGGTCTCTTGTCCTCGTCCTGGTCATAAATCAGGCTGCAGAGTTCAGAAACAGCTGTTGCTGGTTTCACTAGATTTTTGGGTCAACCAGATATTGGGGGCATTACAGTAGTCAGTAGTATTTGCTTTGATTGTGCTATATGCATCAGTGTCAGACCAGCACACTGCAGTTTCTATTCCCTTTTAGCCTGGTAACCTATCGCCTTAAACACCTTATTCGAATCAAGTGATGATTTGATATACTCGAAAACAAATGCACAAACATATGAAGTTGAATCAAGTCCACCCAACTAGTCAATATTTTGGATAATATCTATGATTTTAAAAGGATAAAACACCACCAGTGTCAAATATTACAGTAAAAGCCTGTCCTTGTCATATTGGAAAAGAACCAGAGCATGTTAAATGCTTTGAATTACTGTTTACTAGACAAAACTAATTACTGGAGTCGGCTTTAGTTGTGTTAAGTTAATATGGGCATTTTTCACTCTTCTCTGACATTCAGTAATTAGTTGAGAGACTATTGGTTTTTGCAACTATACATGTAAGCCCTCTTATAATAAAGTATATGAAAACTTCCTGGAAACATTATGTCAAAGATGCTATTTAAAATGATAGTGTTTATGTTTGTACGGCTCAATCCATCCATGACAACCTCCAATCTTTTAATTTAGAGTTTTTAATATATGATTGTAATTGGGTTTTGTTCCTGCTGAGTTGACGGTTAATCTTTTTTCTTCTCAGGGAATGCAACGTGCAACTAATGTCACCTATCAAGCTCATCACGTGAGCCGAAACAAGCGCGGGCAGGTTGTGGGAACAAGAGGAGGGTTCAGAGGATGCACTGTTTGGTTGACTGGTAGGTTACATTTTAACAAGTGTCCTTAAAAAACACCTTTTAGGTAATTTTATAGTTCCACAATACTTTTTTTCTCTCCATATTCAGGTTTGTCTGGGGCCGGGAAGACCACAGTGAGCATGGCTCTGGAGGAGTACCTGGTGTGTCACGGCATTCCCTGCTACAGCCTTGACGGGGACAACATTCGTCAAGGGCTGAACAAGAACCTGGGTTTCAGCCCAGAGGACCGGGAAGAGAACATTCGACGCATTGCTGAGGTGGCCCGGCTTTTTGCTGATGCTGGGCTGGTCTGCATCGCCAGCTTCATCTCTCCCTACAACAGGGTGAGTGAGTCACCAATGAAACATCAGCGATTAAGTGAGAGAAGTAGATGATGATAGGGACTAATGTGGCCGGGCCTCGCTGGTACTGTATTAATGTATCTCTCCTGGCCGTTACACAGTCTTTGTTAAACTATTTAGTCTGACCCTCTGTGAACAGTTTTGTTTTAGGCTGGGAGGCGATCAGCAGGCTTATGCTTTACTCTACTATAAAATCTATTTGTGGAACACTTTGCCGTTCTTGGACTGTTATTGATGAGATTACTGATCATGTCGTTGTCCATCATTTGTTTAATTTCTCTCTGAAAGCCAGTACTGAGCTGTGTTTAATGCAGTATGACCTAATTTAATGTACACAGCAGTGAATGTATCATCTCATAGGAGAAGACACATTTTCTGGGAAACTAAACCTGATCAACCTAAATTATTTACAATACAAAACGCACTGTCTTCCACCAACCTCTCTTAGGCTGAAATCCTCTGTGTATGACATTGAATTTTATGTTTATTGTCTGTTCAGGATCGCGTCAATGCGAGGAAGATCCATGAGGCTGCAGGGCTGCCTTTCTTTGAGGCGTTTGTGGACGCTCCACTGGACGTGTGTGAGCAGAGGGACGTGAAGGGACTGTACAAGAGGGCTAGAGCGGGCGAAATAAGAGGTGGAGTATGGTCCGATAGTCTTTATGTGAAGCGCCGCAGTAGAGCCAAGACAGGGGTTCATACTTGGGTCATCTGTCACATAGAACTTTGAGACTATAAGGAACAGCTCAAAATCCTATTTTGTTGTGATATGTGTCACACAGGCAGAAAAGACGAAACTCAAACAATGATGGTGACACAAAATTGTTGCCTCACTCACTGTTAGAGGTGTTAAAAGTGTTTCTTACCACACATTGTCTTTTATTTAGCTGAATTTTGTGTCTTTTGCTTTGAGCAGAATGGCCTTTGTCAAATATTCCTTTTGGTCTTAGATAAATAACACACTGTTTGTTTATGAGAAGAAACTTAGGGTTGACCTGCTCTCTGAAGCTTCTCTTGCTTATGACCGCCTTTGATTAGAGGTTCTTAATCTTTTCATACATATATAAATGTCATGACAAACAGTTGACCCTATGTAAGGATTGGCTCTGAAAGTTCTATGACCATATGAAACACTAGGTGGTGTTATGAGCTGTGTTCAGTTCATAAATGTAGGGTTTTTAAAATAAATGTGATATTAAAATCAACATTAATGTCTTTCATCAAATAACAGTCATATAATTTAATTTGCCATATCACTTTAAATCCCAAAGAATTTCTGATTTATTTTAACTAATCAATAACTTTTTATATTTAAAACTTCCACAGTAGTCATTCCAGACTCTATAAAGTGGTTTAAGTAGTATACATTTCAATAGAACAAATATTTGGTCTACAAGTGCTGTTGTCTAAGTGTTTTGATAAATAATATATAAACAACTTTACTATAAACAATAAATAAAGGTTAGATAGACTTTTAATGTCGTTTAAGAGTTGAACATTTAAGAAAGTGGAACTCACACTGTGCATTGTTTCCCGTCTCTGCTTCACCAGGTTTCACTGGAATTGACTCAGAGTACGAGAAACCAGAGGCTCCAGAGCTGGTCCTGAAGACCGACTCCTGCAGTGTGAACGAGTGCATACAACAGCTGATTGACCTGCTTCAGGAGAGGGTGAGGCCTCTCTCTGTCCTGCTTAGACAGGTTTAAAACATGTGTTCAGAATCAGCTGTTGTGGATTTAATGTTGGCTATGACCCCTTTAGAATACATTTGACTTGATTCACACACTGTGCTGTAATCTCTTCATTGGCCACAAAGGGGCAGCAAAGCCTCATAATTGTGTGGATGTCTATTTCACTGTGTCTATTGTGTTATCACATTATCAATATTTCTTAATGAAACAGAAAATCTCCCACCAACACTTACTGCACAAGGTGTTTTCTAATGAAACAGAATAATGAAGTTCACATTCTTTTGACTCTGCAGGACATAGTTCCTGTCGATGCATCTTATGAAGTGAAGGAACTTTACGTTCAGGAGAACAAACTGGACCTGGCTAAGGCTGATGCAGAGACTCTGCCTGCTGTGCAGATCACCAAGGTGCTTTTTAAATTGTTAAATATTATTTTGGTATATCTTCTATGTAAAAATGAGTTGAAGGCAATTATAATTTATTATGTTTAAGTACAATGGATATACAGCCTGTTAAGTTAAACCTCCATATATGACCTACTGTATGTGACTGTGTATAATCCACAGCTGGACATGCAGTGGGTGCAGGTGCTGGCTGAAGGCTGGGCCACTCCTCTGAACGGTTTTATGAGGGAGAGAGAATTCTTACAGTGTCTCCATTTTGACTGTCTGCTGGATGGTAAGATGTCATTTATGATTATTTTTAGGAAAAATAAAATCTTAACACTTACTTCAGAAGACACAGAGGGCTTTCTATTGGAGCATGAATGCAGAGACTCTTTCAGGGGAATAGATCAATTGCAAATATTGTTAATCGCATTCTAGTACAACTATCGTTCTTTTGTCTACTAAATATAGAAGAAATGAAGCATCCTGTCCTCAACTTACCTATAAGACAGAGGTTTCATTCTTAGGTGTCTAAAATTTGCCATTTCGTGGAATGTTTCAAATTTGTCAGCTGTAGCTCGCTAGAGCGGGTCGTTCACTAAGCAGAGGGTCGTTGGTCCAAATCCTTGGCTCCTCCTGTCCGCATGCTGACAAGATACTGAGCCCATATTGCCCCTGACGTGTGTGAATTGGTAAATGTGGCTTGTAAGGATCAATAAGAGGTGAAAAGTGCTAAATAAATAATATTAGTCCAACTCAGTTTAGAACTCAGTTCAGGTTGCCGTATGACCCATTCATATAATAAGGAATAGGGATGTTTATGCCCTATTGTTCTTTTTGGCTATAAAACCAGTCTTTATGGCAATATTTTGTATTGTTTGTGTTCTTTCACACGACACTCGGATGCATGCAGGAAGTTTGCATGACAGTAACACAAACAAATATAGAGGAGAGTACATGTGTCACAGAGCGGGTTAATTCCGAACAGAGACTCCAACTAGCAAACACAGACGAGGAGCTCGCACCAAATAGAGGGGTCACTTCTGTCGCGTGGATGTGGTTTGGTTATGAAGAATTTTATTTGACATAAACCAGAAAACCATACTTTTTCAAATTATACTTCAGACCAGTTGCCACAACAGACTCGAACAACACCAACTTATTTTACCACCCATGCAAGATTCGGGTCAAACAGTACAGAATAGAGTCTGCAGAGGAGTAACACAAAAGCACAATTGAGTGCACAAAACAAACCCCAGACCATATGCAAGAGGCTTCTGCCAGAAGAACCTCGCAAATATGGAGGAAGGTAACAGCTGAACAGAGAGATTTTCCATAGAGAAAAAAGTATAAATATTGATGGGTATCATAGTTCTGTCAGGATGGAAGGATTTAGTCATAAAGCACAGCCCTAATCTGGATGGAAGTTGAATGGTTATGTTGTGTGTCGTGTTGATGAAGGAGTGGTTCTGTTTGCACCGAGGCATCAACAATGCCTCCTCTTTTTTTGGCGCTTTCTAGTAAACAAATTCATCAGTTAAAGAGTCTCATGTTGTAATTTAAAATTCCTAGAGAAAGTTGATTGACGTTATTACCCACAAGACCACACAGATCTCACTTTTGTGTTGTGGTGCCAAATATTTAGTTCCACACGCACAGTAAAATGAAAAATATATAAAAATTAATGGGATGGACAGAAATACAACCTGCGTCCTTAATGAAGAATAAAAAAAAACTATCAAATTCTTACAACTTGGCATGAAATCATATTTGATTTAGGTTTGTTTCCCCAGAAATATTCATATCACATAAGCGGAACTTGCTTCACTGAGGCAGAAATATATAGTGTTTCTGTTTGTCCTGGATGAGAAGGACGCAGAGGAAGAGGCCTCTGTATTGATTGACACCAGACGCCACCATTTGTCCATTTTCACTTCCTTCCAGGGATCCGACGGTGAAAGAATGATATCATGGTGAAAGGATTGATTGCCTACACTATAACACTAAACCTGGTTGGGAAGCAGAAAACGGCATGTTTGACTAATCAAATAGTCTGCAAAAATAAACACAACCAAAACCAAAGCTTATGTCTCCTTCGCTCGGACATTTGGCATTCGTGTCTGTGTGTATGTGTGCGTCTGTGTGTCTGTGTGTGTTATTAAAACCAGCTGTAAACTCATCGTGACAGGGGACCAGAAGAGGGTCCAGGGTGGAGGTGGGGGTAGCAAGAGCAGTCATAGTCCTCCTCTGTCTTCACATTACTCGGTCTGATGTGATGTGAAAAGCGTGTCGCTCCCAAAGTTTTCATCAACCTGGATGACAAAATGAACCGGCCACCAGAGCACTCACCATACAGAGAAGTCAGAAAATGAGAGAGGGTCAAGCTGTAGCTCAGCTGAAGAGAGGACTTTTGTCCTCGAGCTTCTTAAATTGCAGCCTTGACGTCTCACTGTAGCCTGTGGTTTAGCTGTATATTCCAGATTTAGCCTTAAGGGCAGCAACATAGGGATTTTACTAGAATGTCTGAGCTGTTTGGTTGCATATACTGAACCTTTGAGGGTTTTCTGTTGCTCTTTGTTGAAAGTCTGTTCTCAGAATCTCAGAGCTTTGCAACAGGGTCCCTCTACCTGGTGGTTCTTGGATCATTATCTGATTATTAAATGTGTCTCATGGAGTTTTCTTTTAAGCGGTTGTAAAGTTGTGTTTCTCATTAAATACACATTGTTTACACTCTTTAGGTCTAAAATAAGGCATTTTCATGTGTGCATTGTTACATCTCTCACAGTGTTGATGTTGTCACTCCTGTCAGATTGTGTGTTTTCTGGTTTAGATATATTAGATAATGTAGATTATTAAGAATATTTAGATAACTATGCTCACCACATAATGAGCATCACACCTTCATGTTTCAAAAGTGAATTGACAGAAAATATGAGTAGCAGTTGATTGTTTAGGTACTTTTCAAGTAACTTCTTAAATGTGCGGGTTTGCTGCTTGTCTTTTCCAATATGTGATAAGAAACTGAATAATTTATAGTTTTGGACTGATGGGATTTTTTCCTGCATAAATGTGCCTTTTGCCCTCCATAAAATGTTTCCATCTTTGTCCCAGGCGGTGTCATCAACCTGTCCGTGCCTGTGGTGCTGCCAGTGGCTACCACAGATAAAGAGCAATTGGATGGCGTGACTGCCGTGGCCCTGGTCTATGGAGGCAGGCGAGTTGCCATCCTTCGCAACCCCGAGTTTTATGAACACCGCAAAGAAGAGCGCTGTGCTCGACAGTGGGGCACCACTTGCCAGGACCACCCCTACATCAAGGTATATTGATGTGACATATTCAGGGTTGGTTTTGCTCTATGAAAGCTGAATTTAGAGCAGAGGTTAATATGTTTGAAATTATATAGAAAATCCAAAAAAAGAAAGCACTGAACAGCATCTGCAGAGTTCCAGACGGCCTGTCTCAGCGTTCTGTTTGATAAACACTGTGCATGTGAAAGAAACCTGCTTCCCTGGATTGTGCATTGATGGAACACAGATCCAAACTGTATTTTTCACAGTGCTTATGGAAAGACTGACTAGGTGGAGCCTTTCTCACAGTCTGTCAGGACGCCCAGTGTAATCACTTGATCTTTTTGGTCCACCCTCATTTTGCAGGTGTTATATTTGGATGCTGCGTCTCTCGCTCAGCCTCCACCTAATGCGTTTGTGATTGTGCTGCTCAGCTGAACAGGCTGAGGAACCCCTGCCAGCTTCTATCTTCCCACTCTCCCACCCCTTCTTTAAATATACACAGGAAGTGTTTCCATCTGTCTACTAACACATGCTGTGGCACTCAGGTAGAATCTGACAAGATGACGTCGTGGAAGAGTCATGCAGACCCTGTAGAAAGTTGTATTGGCTTGTAGCTGGAAAAGAGCAGAACAGTCTGGTGCTCGTGACAGAGATGTTTGTCAGATTAAGAACTCTATCTGCGCGAACTGAAACAGTTCTGGGGAATTCTAATCCCCATTGTTTTCAGGATTAGTGTAGTCTGTCAGCCACCTGGTTATTTGCAAAGAGACAAGCCAAAACTAACAGTAAACTCCGGGGCATCTGGTGATTTCACACCCTGAGGTCAGATTTACTGAAACATCAGTGGCTAATTTTAAAGCCCCTAAAAAATGCTGGATTGATAGCTGTCTCAATATTACAGGACAGTTTGACGTCGTTTGTAATTCTAGCTAAAAATCTATAATTTGGCTTGGTAATGTGTTTTTTAAGATAAATTCAGAATAAGAAGTTGCCAGTTTCATAAGCTGGTACCGTGACTCCAGTGTCAACACCTTATGCCTCAGCATTGGTTTTTAACACATGCCGAGTACTCCACTCTAACCTGTGACAGCCGGATATGTGTGTTCAGCTTTCTGTGATTACGGTGTCACTCATTAACAAGAGTGTGTGTATGTATACCTAAGTGTATGTTTAACTCTCCAAGCCGGAGCCAGTCTGTCAACACACCTCCGAGCTGCTAGCTACAACTTTTTCTTTCTTTCCCCCCCCCCATCCTGTCTTTTTCCAGTCAGAAACGACCTGCTCCATATAGCATGTAGTTAATCCATGTTTTCCTGTTTGCCTGTCTGTCAGTCAGACAGGGAGCCCCTGTCTGCGGAAACTGTGGTGTAGTGGCTGTTTATTTGGCTTTTACCCTTTCACATGTAAAGCTACAGGGCACTTTAAACAGTTAAACAGAGCACATGTGTAGGCCTCTGCTCTCTTGGATTTATCTACGCAGACATTATATTTTCCATTCACTTCTGTTGGGGGGAAAAAATAAATTGCAACTCTTCAATGCTGTTGATTTCTCCTAAAGAAAAAGGCTGTTGAGCATTTCACACGACTACCGTCTCCGGCCAGCGGCCAACAGTTTGGATTCATTGAAGTTTGGAAAACAAATCACAACATAATCCTGCAAACTTGTCACAGTGGAGCCAAGTCGTCATTGACCACATCAGTGCTGAATGCCTTCTGATGTTTTTGATCAGTCTTCCAGATCAAACTGAAAACAATATGTTGGTGAAATAAGGATATCAAAGAGTTTTTTTAATATTCTTTTCAAAAACATGATTAATTATATTTCAATGAAATGAGTGATATAAATGGATTTTTCTTTTCTTTTCATCAACTTCCAAATCTGCTATTTGCATTGCCCACACACTGTAGGTTTCATTTATGGCCGTTGTTTTCGGTTCTCACCGTCTCCGTCCTACAGCAGTGCTTATTTTATTGCTGGGCCTGTGGAGAATTGTCACTTTGTATAACATTAACATCCCACAGGCCCGTGTGCTCAGTAACTCTAGCTACAGTCCTATAAATGCCACAGGAGGAAGGCGAGAGATGCAGCCTGAAACAATAGCTGCCTTTGCCTGGGTCCTGAGCACTTTGGTGACATTGTTGGATTAAATCTTGTGAGGAGGGAAAAACATTCTCTTCCGTTCGGTCATGAGCTCAGCACCAGGTTTTATTTTGGAACACAATCTGACTTTGTCTCTGCTCTGTTATTGAAATCAAGGTAGTAGATGTGGTCAGATGCAGAAGAGGGTGCAGTTCTTTTGGCTGTTTGAACGATACAAAACGACTCTGATTTATGCCGTCCCCTGTTGCAACTGGGTCATAACTCAGGACTTTTATTAGAATTCATGCTGGTCTGCTTCCAGCACAGTGAAGTTTTAATGGACCACAGTGTCTTAAGTCTGGATTGTGTTTGAGTTGCGTTCACTGCCATGATCGTTGTGGCTCCTGTTTCAGATGGTGATGGAGAGCGGGGACTGGCTGGTCGGCGGAGACCTGCAGGTTCTGGACAAGATCTCCTGGAACGACGGACTCGACAAATACCGGCTGACACCCACTGAGCTCAAACAGAAGTTCAAAGAAATGAATGCAGGTACAGACCAAATTGTATTGGTCGTGGTTGATAGTTGTCAGAGCTGTATGAAAAACAGTGTTGGGATGTTCAACTAAGGATATTTAGAAAGTGTTTAGAGTTTTTAAACAGGAATATTTATAAACTGAATCTCCTTTGTCTTTAAAATGAGTAGGGAACTGTGGGTAGTCCACTCTTTTGTGTGAGAGTCAGGGTGGTGAGGTCACAGTCGAGGAGAGGTCTGGTGTGATTCAGATCTTAACCAATAAGAACCCCGGCTGTGTGTGGTTTCAGTGGCTGGGCACTTGTGGCCCTCTGTTTTTCTTGTACAGATACAGATGTTTCGTCTGAATATAACCAACCCCTTCTTCTCCTTTCTCTTTCTTTTTTTCAGATGCTGTTTTTGCCTTCCAGCTCCGCAACCCGGTCCACAATGGCCACGCTCTTCTGATGCAGGACACACACAAGCGTCTCATCGAGCGAGGCTACCGCCGACCCGTGCTGCTGCTCCATCCACTGGGAGGGTGGACTAAGGACGACGATGTGCCGCTGCCTTGGCGAATGAAGCAGCATGCTGCCGTGCTGGAGGAGGGCGTCCTGAATCCAGACTCCACCATCGTTGCCATCTTTCCTTCACCCATGATGTATGCCGGGCCAACTGAGGTAAGACCATCAGCAATAATGTATTTTCAGTTGCACGTTTGTGGTTTCTTAGAAACTTACACTATCCTCAAACTTGACATGGAACAAGAGAATGACTGCAGCACCATGTAATAACTAAAGATTTGAAGAAGAGACATGTCACAAACTTGCCTGCACAGTTTTGACTGTGATAAATGGCAGGAAAGGGGATTTAAAATTTCCTCAGGGAGCTCTGTTAGTGTTTCCATGCCATACACAAACCTCCCTGTGTGGCTGAGCGTAGCTGTGTATCTGGGTATCTCTTCATCATTCACTTATGTTAATGGGAAAACTATGGAGAAAATGATTGAGAGCAGATTGGAGGCTAGTGGATGTCAGGCAGTGAATTTATTTATGTTGTAATTCTGAACAGGAACACGGAGGAGTCTGACTGAGTCTAGTGTCATAGCGCTGACCTTGTCAACTCTTCAAAACAACATTAACCCTGGCTCTACCTGTTACTCAAACAGAAAAAACATGCTTTCTACTTCCACTTAACTTTCATTGTTAATCAGATTGTTATAGTCTACATCTTTCACCCTACACTGAAATCGCATTTTGTAATCTAAACCTAATCTAAAACCCCTACATCCTGAAATATACAAACTACAGGGCAGAACATTATCCTAATGGCAGCAGTGTTGGTAATTATCAAGACATAATGTGTCTGAGCTATTATTCATAATGAGAAACAGAAAGGGAACCTCTGTGTTTATGGTGAATGCTAATTCCTATTGGGAAGAATTGTTGGAGACTGGCTGGCTGAACTTGTGGAGGTATAGTTCTGACAAAAAGAAAAAATTAGTTTATTGTGATAGATATTTTAGCATCTCCTGTCAGGCAGCCACAGCAAAGCAGGTCCCAGTTACTTTTATAGTCACAGCCTTTACTACAAAAATATAACGTTAAATAAACTACAGCACAAAGAGCAAGATGATCAGCAAACAGAAAACATCTTGCTTGGAGACTTGCATCTCAGACTAACAGGGGCATGATTCCACAGAGCTCTACATAAGGACCTAATCTGTAAACTATTAAAGGCCTGTAACACCCCTGATGTATTGTGCAAATAAGATAAGAGGGGAGGATGAGCCCAACCAAAACAAAACATACATTATGTATCCAGCTTATGCTTTTGAGGGATGCAGGAGCAGGAGCCCATCCCAGTTTACATTGGCTAAGAGGTAGTGTACATGCTGGACAGGTCGCCAACGTGTCACAGGGCCGACAGACAGATAGGCGTATGTCTTCCAGTCAAGTCTTTCTTCAGTCTCCTTGTCTCCTCGTCCACAGGTTCAGTGGCACTGCAGATCTCGAATGGTAGCCGGGGCCAATTTCTACATCGTTGGCCGTGACCCTGCAGGGATGCCCCACCCTGAGACGGGGAAGGACCTGTACGAACCCTCTCACGGGGCCAAGGTCCTCACCATGGCTCCCGGCCTCATCACCCTGGAGATCGTCCCCTTCAAGGTCGCTGCTTACAACAAGGTCAAAAGAGCGATGGACTTTTATGACCCTCAGAAGTAAGTACTGGTTCATGTTATCATTTTCAGCTGTAAGTTGTCATCTTGTTTCCCACAGTCTTTAAGTATCAGGGTAGTGGAAAACAGAAACAGTTTGTCTATTGCAGCAGACTTTGCTCACTCTAAATTGAATATCTTATTTCTAGATTTAATCCAGACTAATACCTCACATGTATGCCAATTAGAACCAGCAGCCTTAACAGAAATTACACTCTAAATTTATTAGGCCTGTCTTGCCTTTTTCCCCCTATAATTTCCTTTCTTCTTGCTCTGTTGTCCACAGCACAACATCAGGCCAAGAATAACACGCTGTTTTTCTTTCTTACACAGTTAAAAGGTTTTTCGGATTAGATTTAGCTTTGATGTTGCTCAAAAAATTACAGCGATCTGCTATTAATTAAAGTTTGTATACGTACACAGCAACACAGCACATGATGACTAACAAAAATCATGCAATCTCGTTCCCTCCCCGCCATCAGGTTGTGTAATTGTAGCTGTGTAGGAATGTTCAAAGTAAATACGACCAAACTAATCACCAGACCTGCTCAGTTTTCCATGATGCATGTTTATAATGTTAAATCCAAACTGAATTGTTGATCATTCATTGTTGACATGAAGTGCTTCTGTGGAAAGAGTTAACAGTGCTTTTAAAAAGGGTTGTTGCTTTAGAATGGCAGGAGATTTTGCAGGTCAACTGAAAAATGTCCAGGACATTTGGGTGAGGGTTAACCTCTGGATAGAGCATGCAGCAGGCAGGACATGGTGTTTTTAAATTCCACTGTGGAAAGCACACAGTGATACCAATGCCAGTCCTTATCACCACAAGCTCGTGTCTTTCCAAGTTGTCATCTGTGTCGTCAACTTCTATGTCCATGGATCCTCTTTTTTTTATCCCCTGATATTTGATTCTTCCAGTTTCAATGACTGCTGCATGTTAAATTCCATCATCACACCCACTCGCTCATTCTAACATTTTATGGAAACTACTCGGCAGGAAAAGCTCAAGAAAATGTCTGGAGCTAATGAGCCAGACATTTGCATTCTCACACAAAGCACCTTTCAGAAAAATGTTTGTCTATCACTGTATGTCTGAAGGCAGCTTTAGACTCAATATTCAACTAATTATAAATCAGGGGTCAAAGGTCAACATTGCTGTGACCTCTGTCACATGTTTTTGGCCAGGACTACAGGATACTTATCCTAATTATGAAAAGAAATCCCCAAAATGTTTCATAGGCTAAAAGTTGAACTGATGTCATCCTAAGGTCAGTGGTCAACTTCACTGTTATGAAATAATGTTTCAAACACACTTAACACCTAAATCCCTTCAATCTTCACCACATGTATTTCCTTCAATCTGGACCAATGTGGAACCTGCCACTCGATTGCTTTGGCAGAGACGAACAACCATGAGGAGCGGATTCCAGTTCTGTACTGAATATCATTGACCCCGGGCTTTGGTGTAATTCTAAGGTTAAATCTAATGCAAATGCAGGAGAGTTGCTGGATTTCCACGGTCTGTAGTCGTCACTCAGTTAGATTTATGGGATTCCATTCTCATGCACGCTGACAGCACTTTGCCGAATTGCAAGAGGACTATCCATGCTACGCCTGATCACCAGCAATACCTCTCAAGTCTTTCCCTAAAGTGTAATGGCTGAGGTCACAGCAAGCTGTTTCTAATTTGACACTGTATAAAAATGTTCTTGGAAGAATTTGCCTGCAGCCCTTTTACATCACACCACGTGAACTGTGAGGTCTTCTTCACAGATTCAAACGGTTTGAAAGCCACAAGACGTGCTCTGTGTCGTGTGATAACAATTAGAAACTGTACTTCACAGCGATGGACATTGACTCTGCCTACATGTGAGTGTCTGTTAACAAGATGTCTCAGAAGTGTCTTGATTGTTGCTGACAGTAATTCATAGACCAAGCAAGTGAAGATGTGATGATCCTGTGCCAGCGCTCTGCTCAGCTCTGATTAGAGATGAAGACGCTCCTTGGCTGCTCACTTCAAACAAAGCCGTTGATATCTTTGTCTGCACCAGGTGTGGTGGGAAGTTATCTTCCTCTCAGACTTCAGAACGTCTGAAATATGGGAAAAAATGTCTGGACTGATGAAAGAAGGTTTTTCCTTCATGCACACACACTTGGTTTAGTGGTTTGACAGCAGTGTGTGACAGCTTCAAGTAATAATTCATCATTTTTTACTCGTCTGAACGGAAGCATTGAGTGTTTCTGTTAATAGAGATGTTTCACTAAAGCTTCTGTTACAGGTCTTATAGAGACGGCCACTTCACAGCACCTGGTCCATTGTTTCAATCAACTCAATGTTTTACAAAAGTAAAAGCAGAGGATACCAGAGGTTGTCTTGAATTCATTATTTGTCTTTCGGAAACTGGTTGTTATTTGTAGCTCTGTCAATGAAGAAAAGTTAAACAATGTCTCTTTGAATATTGAAAATAAATGTTATGTCCTGCCTCTGCCTGCTGCACCCCCATCCCCCCATCCCCCCATCCCCCCTCACTTGAATCCGGTAGAGTAGTTGTCTCTTCTTCTGTGAAGATAGATTGTTAGGACATTTTCTAAAAAAGGGCTTTAATGAAGCCGTTCAAAAGTTTTAAGTGTGGTCGTGATAAAAAAGGATTATGCAACAAAGTACGGTAAACACAAACATACAAATTAATGATCTGCTCCCACACAATAAATTTGAAGAATGCTTGAATGTGTGTGGGGGGGGATGGTCAGCTGCACCGACCTCCGTCGCTATGGCGAGCCGAGTTGGCTCGCTGCATCGTCACAGCATCTCTCTCGCCACAGAATGATGTGGGAGCAGAGCAGCTGCCAGATATGGTCAGAATATGAAATGTAGAGCTTAGTCAGATAAATATTCCCCTTCCCGTAGTCACGTCTGTTTTCACTGTGCGGGATGTGAGACGCTTTAAGAGCTTCGTTTCTTGGTTTGCAGAAATCCTAACTGCTCGGCCGCTACGCCTCGATGCACTCGATTCCAGAGCAGCAGGCAGTTATTGTTGGCTCCCGTGTGCTGCATCTTATTTTTGTATTAATTGAAATGTGTCTGCTACCAAAAACTAAACTTCTTTCTGTTTTGTTTTCTTCTTTTCTGCTTCTTCCAACTGCAGCCACCAAGACTATGATTTCATCTCAGGTACACGTATGCGGAAGATGGCTCGCGAGGGGGAGAATCCCCCAGATGGCTTCATGGCGCCAAAGGCCTGGGCCGTGTTGAAAGAGTACTACAAGTCACTGGAGAAGGCTTAAAGGTCGAGTGTGTGAGGAAGCCACACGGGAACACAGTGGTTTCTACTGATGTTTACACCGAGCGACGTGCGGACCACTCAGCTTCTATCAAACACCACGCTCCGGCTCCTGTCTGTCAGTCAGTTGTTTTTAGTCTTATCCTGTTTTTTTTTAACTGTACTGTACTTCATTTAACCGAACCAAACTAAAATAGACGTCTTCATAGTAGATGTTTGTGTTTCTCACTAACTTTATGACTGTCTATTCTGTTGACTGGTTGCAAAAATGTTGTTTTAAAGAAGATTTTTACAGATGGAGACTTGTATTGGCCCCGTGTGGAAAGCGCTGTTGATCAGTGCCGAATGATTGTTGTGTATTCGGGATTCGAACCGTTACTGCACTTGCTAGAGTTTGCGTTACTCACGACTGAATCACAAATTGCTTGTGAATTGTTTGTGAGTGGAAGAGGCAAATTGCTCCAAATGTGGCGTACACGAGTATTTGATGTAAGAGTTGAGTGCCTTGGTCTTCAGAAGGTGAATTCACATGTTGTCTTGTTTGAATGAGGACACACACACACACACACACACATCCACCTGCTTTTTGTCCCACCTGTTGCTAGACTGAACATGTCCACCAGATCAAGAGATTGTCTGCAACACAGATCAGCATTAAAGATGATTTTATTGAGATATGAAACCCTAACCTTCCCAATCTTTTTAGATTATGTCTAACATTTCTTCGTATTTATTCTCTTTACATTTAAAGTTCTTCTCTTTTTAACTGTGTTGTACATGTAGTCTCTGAGCTTTGACTTTTCATGTTTTGTTATGTTTTCATCATGTCTATTTTTTTCCCCTCATAAGTTACTAATATTTTCCATGTGGTAATTCATTTTTAACAGTCCGCCAGTATAATCAGAGGGTTGATGGTTACCATCGAGGGATCAGATTTGTAATCTTCCTTGTCCAATAAACCCTTTTTTTTTAAAGCAGAAATGAACAAATTGTTTTCTTTTGCTTTTCTCTCATCTTTGGTTGTGTTTATCTTTTCTTTTGTTGTTTGCTTTAGACCAAAGACTTTTTAAACATCTAACACACTCTCAAAGAATCCCACTCCATTTCAAAGCATTGAATTTCATGCATTCTAGAAACTAGACCTGCGTTGATGGAGCTGTCGTGGACTCTCAGCGGCCTGTGATCTCACCGTGACACGGTTCATATTCTGACAACTCAATAGCTCTGAATCTCTCCACGTCTTTGTGACCCTCTTCTCTGTCAGCTACATGAGCAGAGCACTCTTGAAAATAAAATGCTCCCCCCCCAGTTGGTCAATCAGCTGTATATTGAATGCGACAGACCCTCTAGTGACCCCAATCAGATGCAGACACACACACACACACACACACACACACACACACACACACAGTATACAAAGAGCTGCAGCTGGGCCCCAGATGCAGCGCGAGTGGAAGGTGGACGGGTTAAAACCAGGCTCAGTCACAAACACCCTGGGTACCTTATCTAATCCAGCTCCAAGATATAATGAACAGACCTGCCAGCAGCAATGTTTTTTTTTCCAATCTTTTTGCCAGATCTTGTTCAATCTCAAACTGGTAATCGAGCTGGGATCTCAGCACAGCTTCAAAAGAAGAGATGTTGTGTTTTATCGTGCAAACAGAAAAAAGGATCAAATGAATTTTGGATAGGCTACCTTATGATTCCTGATGTTATCTCACTTGTAGCACGCTCAGTGTGTTCGTTCTGGATCCTTTCTGTCCGCTTGCCGGGGCCCATTCATCAGATAGTGCTATGTAACCTCTCCTTCCTCTGAGGCTGTGTCACACTTCTGGAGAATAAGGCAGAAGGTGTCGGAGGAGTCGGGTCTTGTTCTGACTTCTGTTCTGATAACATTCATCGAAGGTGGTGAAACTAAACGATGCTTTAGCTGCGAGTGAGAAGCCGTTTTTCAGACTGACCTCTGGAGGAGATTACTTGTTTATACAGCACATCTGCACCGGCGTCAGTCCTCATCACTAAAACATCTCTTGACATCTCTATACACGTCTTCTACGTTCGTGGCACCGCTTTTATTATCTGGAGATACTTGTTTTCTTTGAGTTTTATTCATGTTTCACGTGTTTTAACGTCAACACCCCCACTTGCTTGTGATTATTCCTGCTGTCTCACTTGGATGTTAGCGCTCACACACAAAGCTCCTCCACAGAGGGTCTGGAGGATCTCTGCAGCTCAGTCCATGTCTGGAAGCAGCTTCTGAGGCCAGAGTTTACAACGTACAACCAGAGAGAATCAAAGCAATGGAATGTTATTTAGTTATCTGGATCTTATATTAGGAAATAAACATAACTCACGATAAATAAACAATAAGTTATATCATTGCACTTGAACATAGAGAGGAGGTTTTCCCTCGCTCATGTCCTCATGGCCAGGTTTGACCCTTCTTTTACAAAAGGACCAGGTGAATTTAAATACTGTTATATAAAATACTATAAAGTTGCTCGCTGCCTCTTTCTAGTAATCTCATAGAAAGAATTTGCTATATAACTTAAAAATTCTGTTTAATTTATACCATAGCTGTGTAGTCGTTAAATAAAGACAATAATAATAATCACAAGTTGCAAAGAATAAACATCGAGAGTAAAATGAGAGAATATTTCCAGTGATAGATTGAAATCATTTGAGTTTGAATGACATTTTAATGTTTCTTCTTATTTATTTATTTATTTTGGCATTGAATGAACCAGTGGCCTATACAAGCTCCCAGTTCATTTATCATGAAAACAACATAGAAATATTTCAATCATCATCCTTGTAATTATTAAGAAATTATGTATTTCTGTGCAGCAAATTACCAACAAATGATTAATTGAACATTTATTACAGTCCTATAGAAGATACGGTACAACAGAACAATTATAAACATGTGAAGCATACCAACATAAATAGGAAAGGACAAATATATATTTATTTACGAATAAAGTGATGACGTATTAATTGTATAAAAGACTATTAGTAAGAGACAGAATAAGAAATTGTGGCTTTGTAAAGAGTCATTTAGTCTAAATTCCACCAGTGAGGCCTTTACTGGTATATTGTCGCACATGCAGTGACATCATCGCCGTCTCGTCCCGTATCACCGAACGTCTCTGCTCCAACGTGGACTCCAGATGCATTTATCTCCAATTTCCTTCCATCTGGTTTGAGTTGTTTTCAAAGCCAGTCGTGATAAAAACAGGCTTTACTTTGCACAATGCAACAAAGTGATACAGGACATGGTTAATATTCAGGGGGAGGCTGTGATCCCCGGCGATGGCTCCGAGGTGCAGGGCATAGCCTGTGCTCTCCGGCAGACACGTCTCCGTGTGATCATCCTCCTCATGACGGCTTCATGTCTGAGGAGCCGTCTCGCCCGATGTTTCATAACATCCAGGGAAAAAGTGCGCTGTGTTCTCAGGCGGCTCCGACACATGGTCCACACACTGCACTCTGAGGCGGATTGCAAATGGATGTTTTGGCCTTAACATCTCTCTCTGAGTATTTTAGCTCTGAAAGATTAGGATCTGCTGAATAATGCAAGATTTAGATATGGTCAAACAAATGCTAATGAAAATCAGGAAACTTCAGTTGAGGATTCTTCTGTCTGAGACTTATACACTTTGTAATTTGGAGACATTAAACTCTGGATTATATAACACACTTACCGACACCATGGAGATATTTAATGGTTTTAATTACATCTTAACAGTCGTTTATCATCCACTGAAGCTGCAGCGGTCGTGCAGTCGACTGTTCACAGAGGAACACACAAGTAAAATGTGTGTCAGACACTTGATAAGTTCTTTGATGTTCACGCACAGTACATGATAGTAGCAACATAATATCTACAAATCATCGCTCACACCGCTGTCACATATGTTCTTCTTCCTCCTCCTCACGCGTGCCATTAAAATAGGATTCAGATGACACCCGGTACTACATGAGATGCTTTATTATTCTCCTGTCAGTGCATCGTGTTCCTGAGGCTCGACAGCCTCAGGAACATTATCTCAAGAGCTCCAGGCTCAATAGGAAGAGATCATACAGAGGGAGGGAGATCATGCATCAAACGGGGATTCGTGAGCACATCAAAGGGAAGCATCTGTTTCACAACCTCGGAGGGGAAGGGTTCCAGGCCCTCGTTCAACAGATGCAGCGTCAGGCTGTCGGCCCACCTCGTCCTCCACAGCTACCACCTCCTCTGTGAGCGTCCCACCTCTGGGAGCAGGCGGCTGAGAAGGAGGAAACAGAACATCTCTATCTGTCTCTAAAGCAGAGGAACGAATGGTCATGGAGAAGGACAACAGGGAGCATGAGAGGCCATGAGTTTATATTTTTGTATCTATATTTTTATCACAAGGAAGTGGTGGGTATTTGTGGAATTTATCAAAGCTTTGCACAGTGTGTGTCTCGTCTGCATAGGCTCCAGATCTGAGGGGATGTGAATAATTATCATGAACCAGAAATCATACAATCATGCAAATCACAAGGGGGTCTAAAATTTAACCTTGAGGAATTCCGCAAGTCAATTATGTGACAGTATGTTAAGGCAATGAATTATATAATCTTAAAAGTGGTAGGTCCATATTTTCAGAACTTTTTAAAGTTGGCATGAACCCAAATAAAACTTCACCCACAGTGAAAAAATGCCAAGTATTTTGCTGTCAACTTTTACAGTGTGTGTTAAAGCACATGAACACAGCTACTGAAATTAAAGATGACTAAATAACCCTCTTTCAAAATATATGTCATTACAGTCCAGAGTTTTCATTCCAGTCGCTGTGACGGAATGCAGATGCTCGGCTACACATTCCCGCGCAGTCACACGTTGGCTCATGGTTGATTCAAAGCAGATTGACTCTGCAGACTCTGTGATGACCCAGCGATCAATATTCTTTACAAGAGCCTCTGTGAAGTGAAGCGCTTCCACGTTTTAAGTATCCAGACATTTCCGTTTGTGTCCCACATTTATTACAATCAAGGTTTTGCCTCTTGACAGTGTCACAAACTGTCATCTCAGTTATGCTGGTTACTGTCCTCGAGGCACTGAGAGTTTTAATCTGAGCAAACTTTGGACCGGGCCGGATCCAGATGAGTTCTGGAGTAACTCTCTCTTTAAGGTGGTTTTTGGATGTTTTTCAAATTTTTTTGTTTGGGTTTATTGAACGTGGAAAGTTTATATCCGTCAGCATCTGTCTGCTACGTATTTGAAATTGTTTCTCTACAATGTATGTTTTCAGGTGCACAGCACTTCTGGTAAGAAATACCTCACTCAGCAGTTTGAGAAAAGCGAGGACGGGACAATTCTATTTGTCAGCACTTCGCCTGGCATCCTATTGGTTTGGGTGTTTGAACCGTTTTGTGAGACAAAAGAATCCAAGTGCAGAAGAAAAAATCTGAGATCAGACGTTGAAGCATGAACATTAAGAGAAGAGCTGAAGCTTGAGCGCAAAAAATCTGTCCAGGCAACATAACAACTGAGCGCAAACACACAATTTGAGCACAAGCAGATCAAACAAGTCATGCAGGGCTAGTGGTGTGCAATTGTAGGGATTTCCGTGACAAAACCTGAATGTGAAATCAATGAGTCCTGCTGTGAAACTGAAAGCTACTTGAATAGAGAGAGATAGAGATCTGCGACAGGAGCGGGGGATGACTTGGTTTGAGATGCTCGAGGTCCAACTTGGCGGCGGAGGCTAAAGGTTTCACAGATATTAATCCTTTGAATAACCAGTGCAGCGTGAAAGGAGATCTGCAGTGTGAGAAATCAATCGAGTCTGAAATGTCCTGAAATGACTTTGAGTTTGAATATTCAAGAATATTCAAAATGGAAATAAAGGTGCAACGAGACAAACAATACACAACTAAATCTGTACTTCACTACATATGCTACCTCCAAATTTGTGAGCCCTCATGAAATGTGCAACACGTTTTCTGTGGTTGTGTTTCTATATTTGGTCGCCTGTTGTTGTGTTGCGTGTGTGTTGTCAGGCCGGTGAAGATGTTTTGTCTGTTCGCACGTGTCTTTTGCAAAACATCCTTTTCCCATATATAGCACATGGGCAAATAATGAGTAAAACACTATAAAGAGCATTTAATTACACTGTAGAGAGATGGATTTGTGTGCCATTCATGTGGGCGATGGGAGACCTAAAATAAACGCCTTCTTTTGGAGCAGGAGAGATACAATTCTTGGGGCACAGTTGTTTGTTCTGAAAATAAGTGAGATGAGAGTACAGAGGGGGAAAAGAAGAAGGAGCAGCTGACATCTTGAAACACAATGCACAGTGTCAAACAAACAGTATTTCAGTGTCGCCGAGTGGAAGTGCCGCCTCTTGATCTGTGAGGCGGCACTTCTTGATTGTAACTGCTTTAATTCTAATTTCAGAGACTTTTTTCCAAAGGGTTTGAGACCAAATCAAATAATTTTTGTTTGCTGAATAAAACCATTGTTAAAGGATAAATCGACAGAGCGCTATGAAAACAACAGAGATTCTATCTGAGAGGCCTCGGGGCGATGAGCTTTGAATAAAGGAACAGAAAAGAGGCTCAAGGCCAAGCGGCACGGAAAGGTCACTAATTAAGCTGTGGAGCTCTTCATATCAAGTTGGATATCCATTTGTGTGCTGCATAATGAGCCAATTAATTTGGGCACCTCTTTATTAACCTACTTTATGAGTGAGTGATGAATCTGGCAGCGCCCAGTGTCAAGGATCTCTCTGTGCCGAGTCAGCTGACCCACCACACATCACATCGCACCGGGTTGATCTGGAAGACAGTGAAAGTCCCTCACTCTCTCATTCACTCTGTATGTTTGTGTGTCGCTGTGGGCAGAAGTATCTTCCATCCCGATGTTAGACTGTGTTTACTTCTACCATCACAGTGTGTTGTGTTGTGTCATTTTTTGGCAGGAAACAGTATCTCCGAGGATCGACGACAAAGTCAAACTAGAGGGAAAGTCAGAGAGCGCACATCCATCAGTCCCTCTATGGTGCCACATTTAAATTCACCTGATTATTAATATTATTATTATACTGCACCAAATTGCACATTCTCACAGACATCAGCCTCACACACATGCAGGTTTGTTTTCATCAAGATCCATGAGTTATTCTTTCAAATAGATGGTGCTATGTCCTAAATGTGATGCAGAAAAACACAACAAGGACTATTTACTGTTATAGCAGCACAACATCATCATCATAAACATCATCATCATCATCATCATCATCATCATCATCATCATCATCATCATCATCATCATCATCATCATCATCATCATCATCATCATCATCATCGTCATCAATAGGGGGATAGATAGATAAATAAATAGAATAAAAAGATCAGTACCACAGTTTCTACAGCCCTTGATCCATAAGCTGTTGAGTCCTCTCTGATTCTGTGGATCATGAGTCGCTCAGTTCACTCTGAGTTCATCAGTCCGACTCCTACGTGAAGACATAATGAGAACCTGTGATTGACTTCCAGCCGCTTTTTGCTCACAAACAAGTGTGGTGATGCGGTTTCAGCCTCTCCCTGGCACACCTCGCTCAGGCCCTCTCGAGTTTCCCCCGTGTCATCAGATGCACTGCTACCCGATGCCGCGATTCTATTTGTCCTGGACATTGTTCTAGCTTTGATCACAAACTGCAGTAATTACTCTGGGACTTAATCCTTCCCTCTGGAAACAATGCGGTGGAACCGGAGAAGCCGGGTGCGTACACAAGCACCGGCAGAGTCCGACCGAATGTGGGAGCGACGGCTAAACGCCTGATTAAATGCAGCATGTTTTTCCTCCACGGTGCACGTCCCAGCTCAGCTACCAGTTGTGCTTCAGCCACTTAGCCACTGAGTTCCGGATGTGCTAATGAAACCGAACCAGATCTGTGTCTGCCTCCGCCTGCGCCCTCACTTCCCTTTTATCCCCGTGTCTCTGAGCACAAATAAATAAATGAGCAGAACCTGAGACGTGACCACAGGGAATTGTTCTTCGTGGACTCTGGAAAACAGCAGCAATCAGGAGGACCAACAACAGGCTGTGGGTCTCACTGTGGTCCCTGACTGGGAAAGGGGGCCACACATTAAAACCCACTCCTGCCGCAAACTTGTTTCACTGCTCTGTGTGAAAAATCTTTATAATTACTTTTCCTGTAACATTGCACCGGAACTTCCCGGATCTGTTAGAATTAACCACCCGGCTGCTGTGGAACCTCAGTGTGGTTATCCAAAAATATGATGAGAGAAATTCCAAAAATGTCCTGTTTCCCACCATCGCTCAACACAATCACACGAGTGATGTCCTCCTGCTGATCAGAAAACACTTCTACGTGTCGTATCAAAGGCCACGGACGTGTCTTCTCATTATATTTGCTTGACTTGTTGACCTTTGTTGAAGGTCATGTGCAGTCCTTCCATCATCAGTTGACGAAAACAAATCAAGAACCATTTAGTAGCTGTTGTGGACTGTGGCCGTGTCACATGGTTATAATTAGGAGGCTTCTCACTCCAAGGTCACTGGGAATAGGTTTGTCTGCTGCTGCTTCCAAAAGTCAGGAATATATCATCTGCCTCGGCTCTCTAGTCAGAGTGGAGGTGCTGTCCTGAGGTGAAGCCGGGTCATTCAGTGACGTGTCAGCTGATGCTCAGATGAGGTGAACTATATGAAAGTACAGCATGTACATCCGCCAAGGCCGAGCAAGGCCCTGATGAATTCACTAGATCCAGATGTTTATTTGGATCCGCACCAAATGGCACACACTCATAAATAATATTAATAAATAATAGTGCAGTCCCTTTTCATTACGAAGCATTAATTATTCTCTAGGAAAAACTGTGAAAACGCTTCACGCTATGTTAAAGGAGTCGATAAAAGAATCACTGGGTCTGGGAATTCCTGAGGCCAAATTGAAATGCGTTCTGATTTGGCACACGTCCCACCCCTATACAAAGTGTAGTGGAAATCCCTTCTGTAGTTTGAATGTAATTCAATACAAAAATTAATAAACCAACCAACAAACAAACAATCAAACAATGAGACCAGCATGAAAATGTCACTTCTACCTTAACTCTAACACACAAACACACACGGCAACTTTCGGACATTCCGACAATTTTACCCCTGGTGCTTGGGTCTGATTCACAAACCCTGTAACTAGAGGATGATCCTTTCTTCCAAAAAGTTTGTAGTGCCTTTTATCAAACACTTTTCAAGGAAACTTACACTGACAAAAAGAGAGTGGAGTATCCCATATGGGCTTCACACAGAAATACCATGCTGCACTTCATCAATGCTCTGTATCAATGATTAAATTGAGGTGGGATGTGTGTTTCCTGCTGAGAGCTCAAGATCATTTCCCACATATCTCACATTCTGTTACAACGATCTGACACACACACGTCGATCTGATGTCAAAAGCACGACTGGAATTCAACCATTGCTTCAAGAATTTGAGCCAAAATTCAGGATTGCTATATTTGCAGGAATTTTAAATTACATTCCAAAGTGTTTAGTGGGTATTTGTCTCTACAGAGCGAGTTCTGGACTAATGGAGTATCCTATAAAAGTTAATGGGGATGTCTAACCCGGTCCAAGAAGAGTTGTTTGAAATGAAACAACTGGGGACAGAGAAACTCTTTGCCTGGTCCTCGGCCTCGGCTTCACTTTGAGTTGTGTAACACTGAGGCTCAGTTGATCTGCACAACACTTGTTGTTGGAAAATATCGTCAGCACAGAGTCAGGGAAACAGGCCCTGACCAACAGTATCAAATGTGTGTCCTGAGGGAGGCCAGTACTTTATGATGTGGTATGTTCAGATGGCAGTGTGTAATGATCCCTCTCAGCTGGGCTTGTTCACCACTGTCCTCCACATTAGCACTCTTGACGTTTCCAATGCTGCCAGTTAAGGTCCTGTCTTCGCCTGTTACCACACGAGAAACAAGAACCTTGAGTTTTAGTATCACCGAAGTAATTGCAACTATGCCAACACAACAGAACCTGACACACCATCTTGAAATCAACAACAAGCTGTTGTTGCTTAATAGAATTCTGTTGTTACGATAATGTTTGGTTGTGTTCACTTACATCGGAGCAGTGAAATAGGAAGTATTAGATTAGATATCTTTATATAAATATCTTGTCAGTGACCTGTTAAGGATCTTACTACAAATTACAAATTGTAATATGTTTATTTATTGTTGTGCGCGGTTCCCTACAGATCAATTCATGTGAATACGTCTGATAATCTCCTGCTCATTGTTCACGTGTTAAAGGCAAAATCCCGAGAAGGTCCAAACATTTTCTGGAATTGATGGCCTCTGTAAAAAATACAGTTATAGGCTTATCTCACCTCATTCTCATCTCTCTGTGAACCATCCCTTCAATGTGTGATTCTGAGGATCACAATAACCGGTTGTATTTTTCCATTTTCGCTGTGGTGTCTGAAAATCAAACGAAGCCTGTTTCATTAAACTGTCTCAAATTCACATCAAGGTGAAGCTAATACCTGTTGTCTACTGTTTAGAGTCAAGCGTTTATCCAGTTCTCAGTGGTTTTCTCTGAGTTTTACGCCCGCGGCTCAGTTGGCTCCTCCAGTGCCACGGCCTGAACCTCAACATTATAATACGATCCTGCATTAGCCCGGGGACAAGGACCTCCAGTAGACGAACACCCTGCTTGCTGGTGTACTTATACCGTGAATACACATGAGCAGTAATATCATTCAGAGGGTAAACAGATTTAAAAAAAAACATGTTGGGAATCTTTGAGTCTTTCGCAGGAACCCGTTTTTGTTTACGACAGCAGTAACTCATTCAAAATGCCTCTTGTTTTGCCCCCATGGTTTTCAGTACACGTGCATGTGGCATGTTTCTGGCACACCTCTGACTGAGCGGTGTTCAGTCTTGCCTCAGATTCAACTTCACAAACGCAGGTGAAGCCTCATGATATTGTATCTGGGTAATCAGTGGGTTTGACTGTAACAGAGAGTGTTCATGACATTCGCTGCATGAGTCACGGAGAGAAACACAATGAACGTACAGTGTGGAAAATCCCGTCCAGGGCATCAGAATACTATCTATTTTTATTTATGTAAAATTGAATTGAACATGCTCTCATAAAACTGAAAAATACTATATAACTGTTAGCATGAACGTTGGACCACTTGACAGTTCACAAAAAAAAAGTCTCCCCCTGGTGGCTGGCTGCAGTACGGGTCATATTATATCATAGGTCAAATATTATATGATTCCAACGTAGCAAGATTTATTCTGTGGTGGAAAGCTCCATCCACCCTTCCATCCATCCATCCATCCATCCATCCATCCATCCATCCATCCATCCTTCCCATATCTCACTAACCCATCCATTTATTGGAGTGGATCCCAACCACGCGGAGATCAAGGCCTTTTTTTTCTTAACTTTCTTTACCGTTGTAAGATTATAACAAATTTTCCAGGGAATAATTATCTTCAGTGTCAGTCTCGTATAAATAAGTTTATGACCTTTATTCAACTCTATATTTGATTAAACTGGCAATTGTTTCTTCAATTAACTAATTGGTCGTTTAATGCTATGGAAAAATTTCCAAATCTTTGCTTTATCCCATCATTTTAAAACAAAGATCAGGAAATAAATCTAGAATACCAATTTGGAAGGGGTAAAGAAGTCAATCATCAATCATTTAATCAATTAATCACCTATTTATTACAGATCATTTATCTGCTTGTTTGACAGCCTTACTGAAGATCGAGTCAAGTCGGTGGCACGGATTTCTGTCGGTTACACAAAAGAAAAACATGAACTGTTGAAGCACAGGTCTCAGAGCAGCCACTGTTTCCAGGATGTTAAAACTCCTGGTGTGTCACAGGCTCACGGGTTGACCTCTGTGTAACATCCTCAGCTCAACACTGACACATCATCTCCTGTAGTAATTACTGCCTTCACACAGGGACGGGTACATATCAGGCCTGTAGTCTGCTGTGTCTGTTCAGTTTACATGAATAACAAAAGGACTGGTGCCGCTCAGTGGTTTAGTTGAATATACATTTTACACGTTCCAATTCACCTGTAAGAAATAATAACCACTTTTTTATTAATTCTATAAAAAATGTTAACCTGAGTTCTCCTCTTCATCCAATACCTTATTTTATGCCAGAGGGTTTGAAGGAAGAGGTGAAGGTTTTAAATTTCACTTGGCACTGAGCTATTATGTTATTTAAAAATATGCGAGCGAGGGGACATTTTGTTCCTTGCCGTTGCCTGAGAAGAGGCTCCTCTCTCTGCGCTGTGGTTTCTTTCCACTGACCACAGACACTTTTTTTTTCACTTCCTCAAAGCAGAATTCCCACCAGCGTCCAGGGCATCTGCACGTCTGCGTCTGAGGAGCAAAACATGCCCAATGTGCTTCACATCTGCCCCCCAACAAACCCCCCCGGGGAGGCGATGGGTCAACAGGCCTCTCATAGATTCCCAGGACCCCTGTAGCCTTCTCAGGTGCTGTCAAAAACCACCATGTTGAATATGTTTCTCTGACACAAGTAGAGCCAAACTGAAATTTCAGCTAATATTGCTGGAGAAGAAACGAGTGCCTTCACAACGTTCTGTCTGAAAATTAGAATTAGCGCTCTCTGGCTGGGTTGAGCTGCTCTCACTGCCAACCCAAAGATTACAGTTGAATTTGGTTTGACTAGAGCCTTTCTAACGTATTTGGAGACAGTCGGGGTAAATCATCGGCCTCTTCAAGTAGCAGACCTCCACGAAGTCTAACATCTGCTATGTAAATATTCTTGCCCCACACGGCTTCGCCTCACGTCACTCATCAAGTTGTGGTGTCGCCTCTTGCACACACAGAAGCTGCCTCATATCAATGTAACCATCAGGGCATCGCTGCAGCATCAACTCCGCATAATATCACATTTTTGTCGAGGTCAGGCATCGTGTCTTGTACACTTTATTGCTTTTCGACGTGAGAGCGGCTTAACACCTGGCATCTATTAGAGCGAACACACACACACACACACACACACACACACACACACACACACACAGACACACACAGAGAATCAAAGAGTTTCCAGAGTCATAGTTGTCTTTGTTTTTCCGACTGCACGTTGATCTTGTAAAGCAAGTCATCGGCCCTTTCATCTTTTATCTGGGGTTTTAATTTTTTTCACAAGACCTTTTTTGTCAGAGACACGTTGTTTGGAATCAGTAGCGCTGCTGAAAGCAACAAGTGCTGTGGCTTCGACTTTCAGAAGTGAAAACAGAAACCCCAGCGCACTCTCAGTCAATGTGAACGTTCAAGAAATGTTCCTGCATGTTTCAATAGTGCATCTATAGGACCTTTGAGAAGCTTTAAAGACTGGAAAGGTGATCATGTTTAATGTTTATGTGTCGTCCTGTCCCTGACGTCTGGATAAAATGCACTGTAAAACAAAACTTAAAATTACTCACCTAAGCTGAACTTTTAATGGCATTTTAAACTTTAGACAAAGTATTTCTATACAAGTTGATCTTGAATACCTAGCCTAAGGTGGACAAACACAATATAACTCAGCACCAGACTGCTCCCCATTTTAAGTTAGGCCAAGTTTAGAACGGGGTCCACCAGCAGATTTGCAGGGTTGCTTTTCTTTTGAAAATGGTCTCTACAGCACAATCAGCAGGGGTTTAATCTTCACGTGTCTCATGTTCCTCTAATGTGAAATATGACATCCTTAAGGTGAGTGTAGGTTAATTTCTTGAGGCTCGATGACCTCATCAGAAAAAATATGTGAACATCACATGTAATGAATCCATCTAGAATCTCTACAGCTTAAAGAGCGGACATGTTTTAGGTTAGAATATTTTTTGTTAAGGTGCCGTCCTCTCCCTGGCCTTGGGATGAGATGCACTGTGAAAATAAAAACGTGAAATTGCTCACCTTTATGATTTTTAAATAAACTGAAAAGTCGTGAAACATGTCGCAGATATTAATATCTGTGGCTCAGGAAGTAGGGCGGGTTGTCCACCAGAACAAGAGTCGTGGTTGTTCGTTCTCTGGCTCCTTCTGTTTGCACGCTGTATGAAAGCTCTGTGAATAATGTATGATAGAAAAACACATGGAAATTAGTGTAAGTGGGTGAATGTAACTTGTAGTGACTAGAAAGAGTCTAAAATGTAGTAAAATTTGTTTTTCAATTTTTACAGTGCATGTGTTGTAAGACTGTCTTCATTCTCATGTCGATATTAACAATCTGACTCCTTGTCACCTTAGTGTCTGCTCCGTCCCATCTGCTAAAATACCTAAACGTCCTTATTGACCTTCAAGCTTTTTGTTGTGGCCGCCTTCATGTGAGCTGCACCAAGAACATTGTTGTACAACACATCTTATTTTTAATAAACTAAATTTATTCAAAGCTTTTCGATATGATCCGTGTAGTCACCGCCGTGAAATGCGAAAAGAATTTCCACCGTTCTCATCAAACGATTTTTTATTTATTTTATATTTATTTATTCATCATTGAATTGCCGCCTACCTTCCAGTCACTGCTTTGGTTCCACTGATAAGGACAAAAAAAACAAAAACACAAAATATCTGTTCTCAGAAAAGAACGGTCAAAGGAAAAGTATAAGCACGAGCCGGGTGTCAGCACACAGCATGTTTTTGTGTGAGTTAGTTGTGATGGATTTTCATGTGTCTCAGCAACAGAAGTAACAGAAAACAAGATACTTTTTATTGCATGTTTTCTAATAAGGAAATTCAAGAAAGCTAAGTGCAAGTTCAGTCGTACATAGGACTCTTAGTTCTGTCCCCTTTTAGAATGACCTATTTAGTCCAAGTGTAATACTTCACATTTATTTCCCTATTTTCACACGTACATGGTCGTGAAAGAGATAAGGCTACGTTTGTGTGTTGCCCCTGATTCATTCATACTGTTTTTAGCTTTTACTTGTTTTTGTTTTCCTTTTCTTTTGCCATCACTTTTAAATGATGCCTGTTGTCTTTGATGCTTTTTTTTTATTTTGTATTTGTCCTCTTTCACTTAGTACTGAGTGTTTTAGAGGCGCTATATAAATAAGGTAATTTGTTGTTATTACAGATGTAAAGGCTGTGCAAAATACATTGTCAGTTATTTTCACCATCAACATCGATGACTTGCTGCTGCTTTCGTTACCTCAACCATGGATGGATCTTGAATGATTCCCCATAATGTTAATTGAATGTGTTATCCAGCAGAGAAGCAACAATTTCCTGCAGAGAAACAGACTTTGAAAATTAGTAGAAACAGATTATCTAATTTCTCTATCGGAGAATTTTAATTTTCAATGTAAAATATGAGTGAAATATCAGAATCATATCGAAGCATGTCCCATTATTCAGGAAAGCCTGTAATTCCTCTACTCACCAGCAGCTGGGCACATGTGTGAAAGCCTGTGAGTGAAAGACGGCCCATGTTCTGCTCGGTTATTGCTGCCTCACAC
The DNA here is from genome assembly GCA_038501795.1 of Pseudopleuronectes americanus. Classification (NCBI taxonomy): domain Eukaryota; kingdom Metazoa; phylum Chordata; class Actinopteri; order Pleuronectiformes; family Pleuronectidae; genus Pseudopleuronectes; species Pseudopleuronectes americanus. The sequence goes on from CM076721.1 coordinate 6,979,630, forward strand.
AGGTGAGTAGTTGTTGGAGGATGAGCAGAGGGAAAAGATGCTTATGATGTACTGCAGCATGATGTGAGCACAAAGGGGCCAGTGATGGTTAGAGGAGAGGGTGCACCTCGCCTTATGCTCATAGTGATGAGATCATGTGCTGCCGTGATGAGCCCTCAGCAAATCGAATGTGTGGCTTTCCTTTATCTGTTGTCTAGAAAATGTTTTGGAGCATTCACTCCACAGTGATTGGCCGGTAACACAAAGCCGTCTTTGAAAGGTTTTCAGATTTTACTTATCAGTGTTAGTGCAGACAAATTGCTTCGGTTTAAACTCTGCTGTAGAGAGATTGGAAACATACCACAGCAAAGTGCTCCATCTTTGCTCTACGTCTAAAGTTTTCTTTCCCGCAAGACAGAGATAAAACACATTTTTACCAGGTCAAACTTAACACCTAGAGACATCTGGGCCCATCACATCAAACCAGTAAAAACACCAAAGACCAGTATGGATGACAGACATAAAAAACACCCAGACATTTGTTTTCTGGGTTGTTCTGTGATGTATGGATGTTTGACATGCCGCTCCAGTTAGGAGGGCGTTCGGATATTGTCCAGGGGGTAAAACATTGTGCCTGAGGGATACAGCTGAAGTTAGGAGGGTGAAAGGTTGTGACAAAATTAGAGGCCCACGGCTGGAGGAGAAATTCCAGTGGGATTACTTTATTAAGAGGAGTGGGTGTTCAGAGAGATGATAGTCCTTCAGGGGCCCCGTAATTCATAGCTACGCCACTGCAGCTCCATGCAACATGCCTGGAATCCAAGGGACCACAGGTTCATCTCTTCTTGTCTCACCTGCACTGTTTGGTCACAACTAATAGTGAGTGTGAGGAGACCTCTTCACTTTGATTCTTTTGAAATACAACTCGGACATGTGGAGGGGAAAAAAGTCTCATTGCATCTCCATTTCGATCCACATCAATATCACATCTTCTGGCTGCTTTCAGTTATGGGGAAAACAAGGCTTTTGGAAATCCATACAATGTCAGCTATGTAAAGTGCGATGTCAAAAGCTGACATGCCTCAGTGATTTAGCGCTTGCAGCCATAACAAGCGTGTGTCATTGAGAAAGCAGGATGCTGTGGCCAGAGTGAATGTGTGCGAATGTGTGCGAAACTGTTTTCTTCGTTGAATGACTGGTTTGTTGGGGTTGACTGCGTGCTGGAACCTTTTCTCCATCTACGACCAAGAATCCTGGATTTCCAGAGATGAGTGATCTCTTTACGATGTGAGGGTCAGGGAGTTTGTGCTCTGACATAACAATATCTTCCCACTTTCCCAAACCAGCAACATTCCAGCGCTGTCCAATACATCTGGATGAAAAGGGACTGAACCAGAAAAAGGTTTGAAATGAAAAGGAGAAGTCACAGATATTTGTGGTGTTGTGGCGAGTTTAAAATTATTTAGAAGTGTGGATTAGTATTTCCTCTCATGAGACCCTAGAGGTCCTTGACCTTATCAACACTCATCACACGAGAGGACAGTCGCACAACCCTCACAGGAGCTGCTTCATAAAGCACCACACTGGAGTTTGTGTACGTTTTAGCGCATATAAAAATATCTCATTCCTCGTGTATTTTTGACTCCATGCACAGCTGCAGGCTCCAGATCTGACATTTTATTATTATTATCAGTATCACTACTGTTATAAATCGGTGCAGCTATCATTAATAACATAATAGAATCTAAAAGTAAAGTATCACTATTGTTTTTCCACTGTAACAACCAGGGTTAAAAATGTTTCTCTCCACTGTCGACACGTGTTTATTCATTCAATTCGAATTTGAATGTCGGGGAATGAGGGAACTCGGGTGACACCACAGGAGCAGTTAAAGGAAGTGGTCCCAAGTTACTTCACTTGTTTTGGATTTAGCTGCAACGCTCCAAAAGTGTTTTGTGGACCCAAACACTTCACCCACCACCTTCATCGGCATAGTTGTGAATAAATAATGAGTGAACTTTCATTTTTGGTTGAACTAGCCCTTTGATAGACTTGAAGTTTTATCAAAATGAAAAGAAACAACGTTTATATAACCAATACAGAACACTTGGAAGATTCCTGTCATCATGTTGCCAAGACGACTGAGCGATTAAAGAGTTGATTGTTGGAGGGAGGGGTGCGGCAGCCTGCTCTGACGATAGTGCTGTTGACAAACACTGGATTTTTGTCCTGTGAACTTCAGTCTTCTGTTCTTTTCCAAGAAATCTTTTTTCCGCGAGGCCCTAATCCACGTCTGCTCTCCTCGTCTTACTGACGATGACGAATATAAATGATTGTCAATGTTACAGACAGATAATAACACAAATACATGTGTTAGATGTCTCCTCGCCTGAGACTTTGGGGGCCACACATATTGAGATATTGACACATTTATTGCCACAGTATTACAAAAAAGCCACCTTTATTTTTTCGACGTTCTGAAGGTAAAGTAGCTGTTGCTGTATACATGCTTTTTGGTGGAGATGCTTCAATGAAGGGAGGGAGGCATTTGTTTGGCTGCAGATTTGAAATATCAATTTATTTTTTTAGAATTGCTTCCTCCTCTTATTTGCCATTAAAAACAAACCAGGGCTGTATTTTCATATGTAGCCCAGAGTGCTTTACACAGTGAGAGCTCCCAAATGTGCAGGGATTAAAAAAAAGATTAGAGGGAATGACATTGTCGGAGACCTACATTTGAAATGTACAGAGACACCTCCGTGACTTTTCTGTGCATCGACATCACAGATTTGGGAACAATGGAGCATTGTGTGGCAGTCACTCGATCCAGTGCTACACAGTCACACTGATAGCGAGTGATCACAGAAAAATGATGTCACCACAGCTGCGTGCAGGGACAACAAAGAGGTACCTTTAGTTAAAGCAGAGAGAGAGCAAGAGAGGGAGAGGGAGAGAGAGAGAGAGAGAGAGAGAGAGAGAGAGAGAGAGAGAGAGAGAGAGAGAGAGAGAGAGAGAGAGAGAGAGAGAGATGGGATGGTTGGAGTTTCTCAGAATACATGAACAGTAACTTGGGTCATTGCTCAAAAGCATCAAATCTGCTTATGAATCTGTCTCCATGAATTCTCTAAACACATCTAAATATTTTGGTTCAGCTGTCATCCCCTCTAACTCAAACAAATTATAAATCAGTTACTCAAAAAACCATGTCAGCTCATCTGCTCCAGTCCGTAAATTAGCTGTCACTGTTCTTACAGCATCGTTTTCAGCTGAACATCAAACCTGCTGTGTTTCTGCCTCACAAGCACCAAATGCCAGACAGACACAGATTGCAGCTAGCTGGGGAACAAGGTGGAGCTAATTAAATGAAGACATCATTTAATTAGATGTAAGTTCTGGACAGTTCAGACTTTCAGACCAAATGATATTACAGTGGCAATCAAATGAACAAAGTAAACCGAAACAGAAAGTTAAAAAAGTTGGTGGATGACTTGAACCTTGATTTGGATAGTCTGGAGTTAGAGGTGGGATTTTTCACCCAAAAATGAAAATTCACTCATTATCTACTCGGCTAAAAACATGATGTAAATGACACTGTTTCGGGTCAATATTGAATGTCAGGGCTTCCGGACACTTGGATGACACCACAGGAGCAGTATGGAGGCATTTTAGTTTTTTTTCTGTAGCTTTTTTACATTTGAAGAAGTGGTCACCATTCACCTTCATTGTATTTGATTTGGCTGCAACACTGTTTACCCCTGAAACTCCAAAAGTGATTTGTGGACTCAAACACTTCACCCACTCCTCCATCTGCTTTGCTGTGAGTAGATAATGGGTTAAATTTAATTTTTGGGTTAACTATCCCTTTAATGTATATGTGCTTACCAGTTACAGCAGAAATAAATAATATATAATTACTTTTTAATGATTTTTTGATATTTAAGTCATATTAAGAACTTGTAAATTCTACTTCTTAATATACATAAAATTGCAATTTCTTTACGAGCCTGGCTACAGTGTGTCCGTAAACAGCGTTTCCAGCATCACAGCACAATATGTAACTATTGGCCATAGTCCTACAAACCACTGTTGCTGGACGTCCACAGACAGGTCTGTGAGTTACAGACCAGAAACCGTATGAAACCGTAATGACTGCAGACATTTGAAAGCAGCGCTTCAGGGTAAACTGCAGAGTGGATGCGTGAGACAGACATAGCATGTACACCACCAGGCTCGCATGCATGTGGCCGGGCCTGGTTTCAATTAAAACACCATTACTGTCACAACTAATCAACACTCCTCATGGCGATCTCAGCAGCAATAATTACGCTTACATTTATCTGTGCTGTCCAGGCACTGCTGGGCTCTAAGTACGGTCATAAAAATCCCACAGATGGTATTATCTAGTTTTCTGGTTGACCATATTGATTCAGTGGAATATTTGGAAAATCACAGTTTATCATGAGAACATGGTATTTATAGCTTATATTGGTCAGGCACATCATAAATCTCATTTGGATCGTCGGCCACAAGCTTCCAGACTCTGGTCCCAGTGCGCACACACCACCATGCTGAATCCGTACCTGGTGCCTGTTATTCACCGTTCACGCTAGTCCGAACCAGAGGCTGACATTTTTTCTTTTCAAATATGCCAATCTCAGCATAGACAGCTATATTTATTCCTCCCTCCTCCCATGTCGGAGAGCAAGGCACAACACATTTTGGTTTGGGGTAAATGATCAACATTCATATCTCTGATACAAGTGAATATTTCAAACTTGTTTTTAGGACCCACCATTATTTTTTATTTATTCCAGTGAACTGACACAAATTAACATATAATTAGTATTTTTGCATGTTTTGTGATGAACTCCCTAGTCAAATAATCAAACATGACAAACATGAACAATAACCCAGGTGCATACTATTCAAGGGAACACACTGGATTTAGTTCATGTCACAATCAACTGATACATCTATCATACTGGAAAGAAATTGATAATTTTTCATTTTAATATTGCTCTACACCACTTGGTTGTAACACTCTTGCCCTGTTTTCTCACAAAGTTTCAAAATTGTTCTATGTCCTAGACAACAAGACAGTTATTAAGTTATTAAGATTAAAAAAACTGATGTAGTGACTAACACTCAAAGCTCAGTAATGATGAAGTTAGATAAAGAATTCTCATACTGGTTGGCAGTGTGGTAAAGTGACTGGTATTCCATTTAACCCCATTGGGACATTTAACCCCTTTTAGGACATTTAACCCCTTCTAGGACATTTAACCCCTTCTAGGACATTCCTCGTGCATCCCTCTGTGGTCTTGGTGTCAGGGAATGAAAAATCCATTCCATTGTTTTATGTGACACCTGTACTCCCAGGCCTTTTGGCGAAGGTCTCTGTCATACTATGAGACATGACCATGGAAATTCCAAAAATGCCTTTTCTCTCGTACCCATTGTCTCTGATGAAACTTCAGCGGGGCTTCCTTTAAAGCAGCAGCAGTGACAGTGCGCCTCTGTGCACTGTCACTGCTTCCCACCACTCAAGGCAAAGAGGGCACCGTTTGATTTGGAGGCAGGAATGGCCTTCTGCGCCCCTTGATTGCCAGAGCCCTGTATGCTTTCATGTGGTCAGCATTCTGCCGTAGAGGGGTCACTGCTATCGATCAAATAATCTGAGTCAGTTAAAGGCAGAAACAGGGTTCATTCATGCTCCAGACTGAAGACGTGACTTTTCGGAAGTGGCCTAATCCATCTTCCCGGGAAATGAGAGGAGAGGAACAATTATCTGCTGAGCAACGTGTCGTCTTCTGAACAGGGCCGTGCCCGCTGAGTGATCACCGCAGCCTGAAGTTCATCTCCCTGGAATGTGCAGTTAGAAGACGTCATGAAAGCAGCGTTGGACTTTTGATTAGAATGAGTGTTACTAGTGATCCACGTCAGAGCTGCAGGATGTGCAGTGTGTGCAGAGTGGGCCACGGCTGGAACAAGGAATGATTTGATCTCTGCTTTAGTTCTGTTGCAGCCACAGGAGCGATCATCTAGAAATCCTGAGCATGTTTCTGTTGAAAATCACATTCATCCAATGACAAACATGTGGTAGAGATTTGAGACCCAATCAGTATTTACAATGCGCTAATGACAAAATAATGACTTTTTTCCTAATGACCACTGATGTGATTAAGCACTATGGATGTTTATTGTGTCACCCAGATTACAGTCAATATAAAAGTGTTCAAACCTTATGCTTAATGTATCGTATGTGTGTATTATATCAGGTAATAGTTTCTGGCCGTGAACATTTTGAACCTGGTGACAGACCAGTGATCAGGTCACATGTCTCAGGTCAGCAGGCTCTGGGTGATTTCTCATGATGATGCTTTCAGGCTCTTTAACTAAAAACTGTATTTACATTTTCTTACATTCACTCATTGTCGTTTGGTTTAAATGTTGATGACATGTATGACGTGATTATGGTTGACCTGACTAACAGCACTGAATCCCATTTTGATGTTACACATTTTTCTGAAACAATCCCTACATTTACATTGAAACATGGTCGCGTGGCTGTAATTGTTTAAAGTTCATAGTTAATACAAAATCTCCATATTTGTGTCAAAACCGTTCTGCTGAAGCTCAGCAGGGAAAATACAATCTAGGAAAACACATAGAGGGTTATTCATTTAAAAAAGAACTGGTACTTTGGAAAATGATGTGTGTAACTGAGAGGGTTGAAAGCTCGTATTCATCCCGAGTGACCTTAAAGGACCATATCTCTTACCCTGAGATCATCCAAGAAAAGGATCTTTTCATGGTCATGATAATACACTGGATATATCTGATCATTCCCAATATTTCTGCCTGTCTGTGGCTCACATCAAGATCAAACCGGCTTCACACTTGACTCGTGTATTGTTAAGGGACCAAGGAAGTGCAGGTTGAATTTGGTGCGATTTGGACATGTGATATGTTCAATATGAATAAACTTGGACCGAGCAGGTGATCATTGCTCTTTGGCAGCAGCAGCTGGGACTCGTCTGTGTAAGTGACGTTGTCGAACAACTGACGGATGAATAAACAGGTGGGCAGCAAGAATACTGCAACCAGCTTCACCACAGACAGGTTTACAACTGGCACTGCATGGATGAAACGACAGCTCTTCAAAAGTGAAGCCAAAATCATCTCCACCGCCACCTGGTGGCTGGATGGATTTAAGTCATAAGCCTCACCTCCAACAGGTTAGTCCCATATTTCTGATCTTTTGTCAATATCACACTTGTCTATTTTCAAGTGCTAATTTGGGGTTTTGAATAGTTATTTGATGTGTTAAAACCCCCTGATTGATCGAGTGCGAGTATCAGCAGGACCTCGATATGACGTCTTCACTCCACGATCACTACTGTGCAGATACTGGCTTTAAAAGTTCACCAGTGCAAGTTGCAGCCCCTTTTTCCGAGACACGTTCCAATCGTCATCTACAGTCGATAAACATGTGATTGTTGAATGATAACTTGAAAAAATGTGAATCTATCCCCTTAAGATGAAGTTATAAAAGAATTACAGAAATCCCTGTGTTCACAGTAACAAAGTCCAGCGTTTGTGAATGGGGGACACACAAGACTCTTTGATCCAAGATTTTTTATTCCTGGCTAATTTGTGTATCGGTCACAAATTAACTCTTTATCATAAACATATGCATTGGATTTTTATTTCACTGTATTTGGAAAGAGTTGAAAGGTCCTTTGCAAATGTTGAAGGAAACTGTCCAGATATGTATTCATCTCTACAAATGATAGATCTTATCTTGGATTTTGTGGGGAAAACATACATTAAACCAGTATATATATATCGACTACACCAAAAACCTGCTGGTATTTAGCTCTTAATAAGAAGAGATTTCCAGATAATCCTTTATCATCGTCACACTCAAAGTTTCCGCTAATAAAAATAGGAACAGTCCCCTGCATTCAGAATCAAAAACAACTCCCAACAAAGTGTGTTTTTCCTCTGACGTCCGAACATTTCATTTTCTGGCACCGGACCTGCTTCCTCTTGGCAGGGCACTCTAACAGTTAGCCACCTGCTGGACGACCCGCGTCATGAGGCAGCCCGCTCACATCTGCAGGATACTGAGGCACTGATCTCCACGAGAAGAGCGAGACGGTCTCTCGGGTCATCTGTTTCATCTAGTGTGGGTGTAGTCCATGTGCATGTTCTGTGTGAGTCACGTCAGAGTCAGTGAGACAGCCTTTCATCGAGCCCCGCCTCACCGACCAGGCGCTGATTTACCGACATGTTGCTGGGTCTGGACTGTGGGGAACCCCATCTTCTGCACACAACGTAAACACCCGCGTTTCCGAGTGGTGACCCTGAATCACAGGCAGATGCAGGAGTGAATGTTGTAGTGACGCGTGGCTGCGGGGGGTCAGGCAGGAGGATCAAACCAGCCCTGGACTTACATGATCCATTAATGAGAACCAGTCACATTGTGCCACAGAGAAACTGGTTTACATTGTCTCTAGTTACATGAAAGAATCAAACCCACAATCATTATAATCCAAGACTATAGCGAATAGGGACTTTCACACTTCACGTAAGATGTTGTGTCTACTGCTCATGAATGCATATTTATAGTTTATCCAAATTATCTTAGCCAGTGAAAACAGGCTAATAAGGTAAATATTATTAAAGACTACTGAGACTCAACAAAACGATACGGTGTTTGACCACACCAGTCTCAGTTGTTAATCGTGACGTTTCACCTCGTTTTTGAGGCATCACATAACTAAGTAAAACCAAATTTACTGGAAAATGTATAGAAACAATCTTCTAGAAAAAATCATTTCAATGAGCATACTTGGGCGGGATTAATGGACTATACTGTAGCCAGACACCAGGTTGCCAAAATATACAGTCTACGGGCTGAACATGTTAGTCAACTATCTGACAGACCTTGAGCTATAATCATTTGAAGCTGTGTTTGTGATCACCGTCACTCACCTCTGATCTTTTCTCACCGCAAACTAACTGATATTGGTTGTTTTAGCACATTAAGTGATTCACCACGCTTCCACTGTAAGCAAGTCTGTTGTTCGGTGCAGGGCTGGTGGCAAACAGCTGGGTTCTTCTATGCTGAAAACAGATGCCCGGTGCATCTGGACACAGGGGCAGAGAACGATTAAGGTCGCCGGCTGTAGAATCAAAACAATGAGCTGAAAGATGGTAAAACGCATCGTAAAACTCACAAGAACTGCAGACTGACCATTTCCCTTGGGTTTGTCACCATGAGAAATCCCTTTCGTCATTTCATCAGCTCTGAGCGAGAGGGTGAATTGAGTCTAACTCAACAAGACCAGTGTTAGGCTTCGACCAGTATTAAACTGTATTTATGCTGCTAGCCTCAAACATTCAATCCTGTCAGCCAAGAGCTGAGACTGTGGCGCCTGGCGGATCACTGCTGGTGCCACTTAAGTGTCTCTGTCAGCATTAACATCACTATTATTCCACTGGAGGAGACCTTCCCCTGTATGATTCACCTGCATGTGATACCATCGTCGTCCAGCATCAGGAGAGTCTACCTGCCATGATATGACGCTAATATTCCCCCCCGAACAAACTGCATGTCCACAGAGCTCTGGTGTCTCCATCGTCAGGTGAATGGCGTCTACTCTACACATGGTTTGGATTTTTCAACATCGACCACTCAGCATCGGGTTGTGTCGTCACAGCATTAATGCTGCATAATAGTGGTCAAAATGTGATTACCGTGCGGAGGCTGGGATGATGATAGCATGTCTGAACACACGGAAATCCCACTCTTTCCAGCCCAGTGTGCCAAGAAAGCAATCACAGATCTTGGCCCAGGTGCTCGTGCTCTGCATTTCACTGAATCCAAGCTGTGAAGAAACTGAGCCTGTTTCCCCTCTCTTCTCCCTTTTCTTCAAGTTTTTTGATACTAATTTGTGACATCCTTAAAGCCCTCGGTCAATCCACGGTGTTGAAAATCGTGACAAAGCACAGGGGGCGGGCTCACGCTGTCATCCCTCAAGACGTCTGTGTTGACTTACAGCGTGCAGAACCTTAACGTGAGGTACCTTAAGCTTCACTGTCCAAAACGCTCACATCACCTCCCTGCCATCAGGATGTACTCTATCATCTGCTGCTCAGACCGGCCACATCTCATCTGCTGTGGTTCCTCTGGACATCCACACACTTATCAGCACCAGAGCATCAATGTGCTGGGTCTTTGGCCGCCCGAGTTTCAGCAGTATGTCATTTTAAGTGTCTCCTCTTCTCTGCTTTCATGTTTTCAAGTGATGAATGTGGTTGAAATGTTCCAATCTGGCCACATCCCTCTCTCGCCTGGACCTCCGGTTCACTGAGCCGCGCTCTGCCGGGACTTTTTCAGCTGCTCAATCAGCAGTTTGAAGGCGGACGTAATCCAGCTGGGCATTAAAGGTATAAAAGCGGAAACATTTTTGCTGCGAGCCATTGACGCTGCTTTGTTATTTGAAATATAATCTTTCATTTGTCCCACAGAACATTAATGGAATCCGCATACTGGCAGTGGTACTCATCCAGCTGAGGAGCCTCACTCTTTTCTTAAATATCAAAAGTTTATTTCCGGAAAGTAACGTTTCCTCCAAAACTTAAAGATGCATATCAGCTGAAAACAACTGTCTGCTGCCAGTCTTTCAAAGTAAATCACTGTGCACTCAGGTGACAGAGGTAGTATCACCTCTAAGCATCTACAGTTACATCAAACAAGTCCAATACTTCCTCCCACTCCCCAGTTCAGTTGGTTGTCCATTGTCCCAGACAAAAGAACTTGACACTTTGAATTGGAGCCTGTGATGGATCGCTTTTGAGGTCAGAAGCCTTTACCGGTATATTGGTTTCATCCCGGCTTCCAGCTTTGAATAGGTGCTTCCGAGTTGTGTGAAAACTAAAGCACTGAGGCGTAGAGTCATAAAGCCATTGTGGGAAAAGATGGTTTCGTTGACTGGCTGCTTCATTTTTTTTTCATTTTGACAAGATTTTCTGCTTTCTTTAACGTGCACCACGCTCTCTATCTCAGCGTCACTTTTTGATTTGTAGAGAGCATATGAATCATGGTTAAGAGATGATGTTTTAAAAATATTTACTGCAAAGACCAACAGAGAAAGACACATTTAAACAGATCTGGAGTTGTAAAACTGATAACATCCCCATCTCCTGGCAGCACTAGTGGCCCTGTACTAAACACATCATTCATCCAAAATTCATGGGCTTTACCTATCTAAAAAATGAAAGAGTTCATTGTGCCTCCACGTGTATTATCATCAAACCAACATGAATATAACTCATCCTGATACAATCAAACAAAGGCGCCTCTATAATACTTCTATCACAAACCTTAATCATCATTGTTATCCCTGGCATCATGAGGGATGCCTTTTTCCCCAAAGAAAGAAAAACAGTCGTTATCAAATACAGTTTCTCATTCTAAATTATTCTGGAATGCTGCTTAAATAGACCCTGAATCTGGGAGCGTCCTGCGTGTTGGCATCTCACATCAGTCCGAGCATCCCAAATCTAACCTCAGGTAGAATAAAGAAGCGCTTTTTGGTTGCATATGTGACATTTTTACGCATAAAGGACACACATTCTTTCTTGTAATGGTGGAAAAATCGTCCAGGTTACCTACAATCCCTGTTTAGAGCCCCTCTTATTTCCTATATGCGCCCAACCGCCTCGCAGTAAAAAGGGTCAATCGCCCAGTTAAAACACCTAGTGTATAATTTAATAAGGTTTTCCCAACGGGTCTCCTGGTGCCGGTGTCGAGAGACAATGCGCACGCAGCGGTGCCCCGCACAGATCAGTTTCAGTGGTGAATAGGGGCGGAGGAAGCAAACTCATTACAATCCTATAAAAAGAAAAGTATCCGAGATCACAAAGCAGCCGGCTGCAGGACGAAGGGCTCAGTCACAGACAGAGACAGAGTGGAAACCTCATGTCAAGTCTCCTTCTGACCCTCAGAGCACCAGCGTTTTAACAGCTTCTCTTATTCATTGTGTCCCTGGCACACACTGGGCTCTCTGTCTCCAGATAACGATGTCGATGGCAGTCATTCTTCTCAATATCTGATTCCCAGGAACGAAAAGTTGGCCTCATCACCACTACTCGAGTTTTGGAGTCTGGGGAAGAGTGACACATGGACACTGCCAGATCGCACACTTGTCATTGAGAAACTTTTTTTTTGGTGCCACAAAAATCCGGCTTTTCAAGCAATTATATATATTTTTTGGTATCGCAGTTTGTATATTTTTTTTTATCAAGGATGCTCGTCTCTGCATGGAATAGATGCTGTGTTGTGATGTTTCTCGTCGCTGCGCTGAGGACCGGGACGTCCCAGGTATCAGAGGCGCGCCCGAAGGCGAACTCCATCAAGCCGGGTTCGGTGGACGAGGCACCCACGACCGCTGCGAACCGGTCCTCCACTGTGCACACCGGGATCACGAAGAAACATCACATCCTCACGCAGGTAATGAGAATTCTCCTTCTAATCAGAGCACTTAAATTATAAATGGAGCGTCTAAAACACCTTTACGCACAGCTTTAAATTGGAGTATTTGAGAAAGTGGACTGCATTCAGTGGAATATTATGAGCCGTAATGATTCCACAAGCAGTGATTATTAATTTCAATAAACATGAAAAGAAGAAAGTGTCAGTTTTCTCAATTTAAATCTGATTATGAGTGCGCCATTGATGCACAGAAGCGTGCGTAATTGTGCGGTCTCGAAAAGTGTGCCCCTGGAGTTTCTGGAGGTGAACGCGTAAAATAGCCTTATGTTGTTAAAAAAAAAGTCTCATGTGTGAATCGTTATTGGAAATTGCAGGGATCGGACCCCCTCATAAACCCTAATTGCCTTTCAGACCTGACGCCACCGTCGGGTGCCTCGCGCTTCCACAGTAAATCATTAATGCCTCAAGAAATGTGAGAAAAAGTTAACACTTGGGGTAATTTTCTGTCTGGGTCTTAGTGTCATTAAAGTGGTCCAGACGCTTGCTGGGATTATGAGATTCTTACTGTGGGGCCTCTGAGGGATACTCTTACCAACCAGCCACTTAATACCCACTCAAAGAGTTATCAAGTCCTGCTGTTTCAACAAAGTGCCAAATTACGGTAGTTTGACTGCAAACGCAGGATCGAGAAATATTAAAGGTTTGGCAGCTTTTTCATTTCAGCGAAAGAAAAAGAAAAGTTGTGAACATTATGAGTCAGGTGATTATCAAGTGAGGAACTATAATGGGGCATTCACTGCTTTGCTGGTAGATCAAAGTTCTCCATATCATGTTAAAGAAGTTTTAGTTAAGTTTATGAGAGGGGTTTTAGAGCTGATATAAATGTGGGAAACATATCATATAACATATCAGTTAAACAAAAACCTGACCAAACCCCAAAAATGACTACTAAATGTACACTCCCATCATACATGTATTCATATTTTGACCCGAGAGACACTGTTGAGCAGATTCTGTCTGAGCAGCAGATGGCACTGCCCCTGCACCAGACACTCAGCTCACCGCAGCTGATTATGCTTGACCTTACCTTTCCAGCATTTGTCTTTGAACACAGTGTTTACATTTGGCCGTGTCCAACATATGTGATCGTGCTGAATATCTGTGAGGAGCGTTGTGCTGAGAGCGGCGCTCTGACGTCCAGCTCAGACAGAAGTCAATTATGGAAAAGCCACTCACTCTCTCTCTCCTCTCCTCTACGGAGTGCGGACACCCAACCTCAAGCGGCAGTGCCAGACCTCAGTTTGAACGGCTGCTTACATCTCTGCCATCGCAATAATCTGGAGTGGTTTGGACGGGTGGACTGAGGGAAAACAATCTATGAGTGAAGAGACCACCGCACTGTTATTAAAGTAAATGTCTTGGTGTATATGCTGCTGTGTGTCCAAATTAAGCCGGTTAATTGCATTTATGGCAGGAGGGGGTACACTGCATGTATGTGTGTGTGTATGTATGTGTGTGTGCGTGTGTGTGTGTGTGTGTGTGTGTGTGTGTGTGTGTGTGTGTGTGTGTGTGTGTGTGTGTGTGTGGGTGGGTGTGTGTTCTGAAAGCCAGAAGGTTTTCCAGTATTGTCAAGTCACAGCCGCAGCTCTGCCTTGGCCTGATTTGCGGCTCGACTCTGGCAGGATAACTTTACTGACCCTCGCTGTAAATGAACAGAACAAATCATAGATGAAACGCCTGCACTCTTCATGAGGTTGTTATGGCAACGTGGGGCACTGATTTAGTTTAGGAGCGATTACATTGACACTAATCAGCTAAATACAACCCTGGTTTACACAAAACAACACATTACTGAGTAATTCTCTATTTAAAGTGGTTTACACTATGCACCCCCAAAAAACATTTCAACCTCCCTCTACATTAGAGAAATGAATTACTGTTGATTAAGGCTTGGGTGTAAGTTTGGAAAGTGTGCAATGCACCGACTCAAGTTTCTTTGCATTTCTCTGCATCTGCATTATGGGAAACCTCAATGCCCAGATCCCACAAGTGGATTTATGGTCAACTTGTCATGCTGTTGATTTTTGTTCCAGCTGGTGTGAAATTGTTGCCAGATAATAAACCTCCACGGAGTTCGCACAGCGTTCAGGATGTAAACGATTGTGAGGTTGCTCTTAATGTGATCAGGTATCTCCATAGTTCACCACCATGCCTAATTTTTAAATACTCCCCTTTTAAAAGCTGCTCTCCTCTCTTCAATCCGCTGTCAAACACAAGAGGATACATCGATTGCATGATGTGAAGCAGCCGTTTGTGAGGCATGAAAATCGAATGAATAAAAAAAAACACAACAAAATCTTCCAATAAATTGCCCTCATTGGTTAACTTTGAAATTCAACAAGTTATCAAGGGAGAGATTCCAGCCGCCCCGGGGTTACGAGCGGCTGCAGCAGGAATCAAGGGTGTAATTTGGTATTTTATTCGTCGCATTAGGAACTCTTGTCGAAGCAGCATTTGACGGCCTAATGCGTTTTTATGTCCTCTGGCTGCTGACAGCGTCTGGAGATAAGACTCATATCAATCACTGTCAAGCCGGGGTCAGGTTCTGGCTGCCCCGGCGTCAGAGTGTTCTCTCGTTGTCCGACCCTTCACACGTCAGCTCGACTGCGAGTAAAACCGACAAAACCCCAAACCTCTAAGAACTTGACAGCCGCCGCTCGTGGGTGGCACTGGTGGCTTCTTGGAAGGGAACCAACAGAAATGGATAGCGCGAGGCGGGCAGCGCTCACCACTCTAACCCCCGAACCCACAAGGGAACCCAGCAGTGTGGCTGCATTCATGCAGGACATGTCTGTAAAACATCAGCAGTCGGTCAGCCAGACTTAACTGGTTGCTTTATTTAAATCCACACAGAGAGATCACTTTAACAAGCGATCTCTGAGGGCTCGGCCTGTAAAAAGTACAGCCACGTCTTTTACCTCTCTCTGTCTCGGCCCTGCCTGCCTCCTCTCCGGCTTAAAATAGCTGTTGGGTGATCCTAATGAGCTGAGAAAGAGAGCGAAAAGGCAGAGAGAGGTGTGACCGCTTGTTAGTGCCCGGCGGATAATCGTGCTCCAGTCTTCTGTCCTGTGGCCCTTTCCAGTCTGTGGCTCCCTTGGGCACCGTGAAGGCCGTGCACTGGAGCCATTAGGAGTCTCCCATTTTGACCTCTTTTTTTTGTTACTGTAATTGGCCTTTTTAATGAGAGAGGAGACCCATTCCACCTCTCATTCCACAGGATTACACCTTTTAGAGCGGCACACCATCAAGAGCGTTCCCCCCTTTCTTCACATAGTCTTTGAAGAGCGCAGTCATGTGTGCCTTTATTCATGTCCGATGAATAAGATCAACCCAGAATGTATACTTAACTTAAAGAAGGTCTACTTTTTGGAGACATGGGTTTATAGCGCTCAAAGGGACATGCCCATAAACACATGTGTTTTGAGTGATGAAAGACGCCAAGTTGTGTTTAAAGACATGGTTTGTAAGAGTGACTTGTGCGCAGCCATCCCTATGTTATCTGATACCGGCTGTCTGTGCTTTCAGGGCATATGAAGTTTGTTTACTCAGTGACATCGTTTATTTGACTCTGCAAGGCCCCTGCCACTCATTAACACCATTCACAGTTTCAGCTTATGTGCTTGATCTCAAGCTTTAGGGTCAAGTGCGATCACAGCACCGAGTTGGGATGTGTATCAAATGTTTAATAAAAGTCCTTTACTTAAGCTTTTCAATCAACATCAATGGAATACCAGCATATATTTACTGATCTATCATAATACTCGTGTCCCTCCATGTTGACTGAATGGAAGTTAGTCGGGTTGGAGAGGGGGTCAGAAAAAGGGGGTTAGGGCACACTGCCATTTAGAAGAGCAGAGAAGTATTTTTTTTTATCACCCTGAGTCTATATTTTCTTTGAGCCTTTCTTTGTAATGTAGTTGATGACTAGAACAGAACCTAAAGTTTCAAAACCTCCATCAAGGCTAGTGCCCTATTTGGCCATGTTGAAGAAAGCGGATCTGGTACAAACGTGTAATGTGTAATGTGTGTCAGGTTCCACTCATCCACAAAATTTCAATTAAATCTGTCCTTCACATAAAAAAGGTTCCATTGTACATGAAGATTCACTTTCTCATCTGTGGAGAACAGCAGCTCCATCCCCGGCTTGATTCAAACAACTATTTGAACACATATTACAGAAATGTACAGCGCTGCTTCTTCTTTGTTGAAGAGTCTGATGTGTGGTAGGTGAGTAGTGAACTAGTTTTAGCCTCACCATTGGTAGTATCAGGTATCCGGCTTGGAAAGTACTCGTACCAAACCCGGCATAGATTCCACACACAAAATAACTTGTGGGTCAGTGTTTATCATGTCTGTAGTTTCCTCACAGGTAAAAGCAAAATTGGAGATTTCTTTTGGTGTCCATTTTGTAAGAATAAGTGCTATGTCATTTATCTGCTCAGTGAAGGTTCTCTGACAAAATCTGACACTTTGTAACAATTTTGTCCATCGCTAGCAGCTCCACAGCGGCAATCAGCCAATTTATAAATTCACCCTCTCAACGAAGCTTTCACGTCTGAGCAATTACTTTGCTCATTGTATAACTTGCCTGCACAACATCATCTCTGTCAAGATGTGGTCTTGTGAAAGCTGCTTGTTGGGCACGCAAACACCGCTAACGAGCATTAACTTCATCCGAGCGTATCCGTCCCCGCAACCCATCCAGTTTTGTGTGTTTCCAGCTGTAATGATGCTCGTGATTGGCCGTTTGTATCGATGTGAGCGCATCTCCGAAAATTTGGCACGCAGACTTTTCTATTACTTCAACTAAAATTAAATGTTTTTCCATTTTCTAGCACAACTTTCTTTCCTCCCGACTGCTCTGAGCTGACTGTTCCCCACCCCTGGGTTAACATGACTACATTGTCAGGGATAAGGGGCTCGTGTAATCAAAGTTACAATAATAAACAGTACACTCAGTTAAAGTCAGGGAATGGTTATGGTTATGTTAAAAAAAAACTAAACAATTCTTAATTTCCGAAAAATATTTTCCTTCTCTCTCTAAATTTGAATCCCTCGCAATCGCACTAAGCAGAGGAGACATTCTTAGTGTTATTTTTATGCATTACAGGGCACTTCCATCGAATTCTATCAGCGCTTTGGAATGACTCCACAGAGGTAAATAAGGGATCCTGCAACCAGGATGGACGGTTTAAAGCCCTGTATATCCTGTAGTAAATCCCTTGTAGATTGTTGCTCCCGCACATTTAAGTTTCCTCATCAAAGTCACGGTGTTTTACCAGCACGGAGGCAGCACGAGACAGGGCCAGGGGCTTCCCTTATGACTCTCTGTCTGTCTCGGCCTTTATCGTCTCACCAGCATACCAAGAGGGGCTGCCGAGTACACAGTCCTCAGCCCACTTCCTGCGCAGGATTCAAAGCTGTGCTTTTATGTGCAAAAGCTGTCTGGGGGGAAATAAGGGAGCAACAGAAAAAAGATGGGAGATGAATGAGATGCATCCAAATGAAGCCCTGTCTCTCAGAAGTTGCGAATGAGCCATTTTAAAACACAAGATAAGGCGATAGTATCCGCCGCGATTTGGGGTCAGCCTTGTATCATTGGGTTTCAAAGGGCTGTCTGGTGGTTTGAGTCATGATGGAAGAGGTGAGACCCGACCCTCTTTTTCTACAAAGCCCCCCCTCCACCCACGCGCTGTAATTGATCCAAATCTGCCGTCCAGAAAGACAGATAGGAATCAAAGCAGGTAGTGTGAAGTACTACTGCGCGTGGCTGCTGCCATTTGTCATCATATTCAGATAACGGCAAAAAACTGCTGCTGCTGTCTTGAACTTCTCGACAGACAATTTCCAACAGTTTTCACTACGTAGCTGTGATTTCAATAACACTTGATGCAAAAAAGTTTCCCTGGAACTTGGAAGGGGTTGTTTGACATCTGTTATCTGGATTTTGAGCTAGAGCAGCACTAAGACATGCTTATTTGATTAAATAGAGGAAATCATTAATACCAATCTAATTTGTGTGCGTGCGTGTGTGTGTGTTTGTGTGTCTGTGTGTTTTAGCTTGGCTTAGATAAGAAACTGGGGCAAACACTCGCTGCAAATCTCAGAAAAGTTCCTACAAGTTAATTAATATTTCATCTTTTTTCATTTTCACTTCGGACCCTTTTTAAACACATAGAAATGTAAAAGATTAAAGTGTTTTGGTCTTTCAGGGAGTTTTCACACAGTCACAGACGGCCAAGACAAATCAATTGATCTTCAATAAATACCAACACCACCCAAATCCCTCAGATTTACCGTCATTAGTAGCTCTTATGTTTCTGTTTATTTCAGAATTGACAAAAAATTTGAAGCATTGCATTAATCAGTGAGCTTCAGAGGTGCTGGACAGCAGATTTTATTTTGACTTTAGAGAGGCTAACCTCTCCCCCCTGCTTCCAGTTGTGATGCTAAGCTATAATAATCCTTCCTGGCTCCAGTTTTCCTGGATTCACATACATCATTTAAGTCTCTGCGAGTAAGCAAATAAGAGATAAGATTACCCCAAACTGTTAATCCTTTTCTTCTCTCAAAGAAAAGCTTGGATTTTAGGATTGTGATTCCATGAAGCTGGATACTGCACTTCCCATAAACTTGATAGCATCTTTATTACATCCTACCTGCCTGGTCAACACACCCATGTCTGTCAAACGTCTTTTGTCTAGTCTCTTGTTTAAGCTGAGATAGCGCTGATGACATAACCAGGATTATTTTCAAAGACTTCAACAAAGTTGCTACACAACCACAAAAGACAGCATGCAAGTGTTTTTCCAGGCTCACCTGAACTCATCATAATGACTTTACCATATAAAACAAGGCCAGTAGATTTTCTGGGAACTCTATTTTTTAAAGATGGCGTAATTAAGCAATATTTAGACTGAATAAACAAATTTATATATCAGAACTTCATTACTTTCATCAACACATTAAGCATCTGGACAATGGGAACCGGACACAGTGATGGATGAACATTCAGGTTATATTCCTGCTCATTTCTCATTGCCTCCATGTGTTTCCAGCCTGAGAAAGTGGCATCTCTCCAACAAGTCTAATCTTGTTCGCTTTCTGAGGCACAGGGACATCGAGCAACAACTTCTAATGTGATACGTGATATCCGAGAGCCGATTTAAACACATGTGGTGTACATTCAGGTTTGGAGTGATGCCTGTATTTTTGGGCACAGCCTCCCCCTGACCAGCTGACCATAATACCCCAAATGTAGTTTGCTATTGATTGTGGCTTTAATGACTTTACTCTGATTTAAACCTCTTTCATGTCCATTCATATGTTTATTGTTCCGTGATTGTCAGTGGTTAACCACACTAAATCAGCTCTGTCAGTGCCGGGCCAGCTCAGTGTGGTTGTGGTGCCTGTGGTGGTGTGCCAGCTAAATATGTTGTTCTAATGTCAGTCCACACTGGACATGATTTACACAATTAGAATCCATATCCTGCGCAATTCTCCTACAGATCTGCATATTTGAATTGGTGTTGAGTTGTTCATATGTCTGACAGCTCAGGCCTACCCATTCCAGTCATGCCACTCTGGAATCAAATAGATTAAAATTAGATAAAGATGTTCCAGCAGCTGGAAGAACAAAGTTTCCCGACCTTCACTGTGACCCGAACCAGAAAACTGGTGCTCCGTTGATTAGTTCAGTGCGAATTCACGGCTTTAATTCACTTGACTGCGCAGCTCATTTGATTTGTGACACACTTTATGGTGAGCTTCTTTGCTCCCGCTCCAACACTAATGGCGACGGGACTTGTGCATGTGCAAGGAATTATATCAAGGCAGCAGTTCCAGTAAAACGTCCCATCGGTGCACAAATCTGTTATGGAAAAAGTGAGCTTGGCTTTAATTGTTCTGTGCGTTGTTGTGGACGAGGGATTATTATGTAAGGTGGTGTTTTTATTTCTGGTGTGATCATTTCACGGTACTTACAGAAAAGACCCTCAGACTTTGAGCATGTTTTTCTGGAATATAGAGAACACGTCTCAACCTTTTAGCATAAAAAACAAGAAAATCACGGTAAATTGAGAATAATTAGGGACAATAATTACCCTTCAATTATGCCTGCAGAGTCATTTAGCTTCCGAACACAGAGAATTAAGTATTTTTGGCTTCATTGTCTGGGACCAATCCAACTAATGACCACACAAGACATGTTAACACCTACAACATGACCACTAACATTGGACGAAGGCATTATGTGGTCATATCTTCTCTCTTATCTGGACACGTAGATGGTCTCGGATTCCTACCCCGAGGTTTTTATATCTGTGCTGCACAGTCTGCTGCCGCCAACAAAATGAAATGAGGGGAATGACATTTGTTTTTGATGTTCCATACTTCAATCGAGAAACTCATACACATTGTAACTTCTCTATCCAGAACCAGTGATGCAGGCAGTTCTCCTAAAACAGTCGGAAAACTTTTAATTAGAAACAAAGTAACCGGAAAATCTTCTATTGCCTGGTTTTCATCAGCGTCATGTAAACACAACTATTTTAAGCAGCTGCATTTATCTATATTTACTACATTTTTTGCAGTGATGTACAGTTTGTACACAAAATCTATTTACATTTGTTGTTCAGAGGGATTTCTTGGATTGTATACACAAAACAGATACAGTAACTTATACAATTTCGAACATGAAAAACTGCATTGAGTCTTTCTCTGGTTTTGTTTTTGGTCGAAACAACATTTTACGCAGCACTTTAGCTGAGCGATACTGAAGATCAATTTAAGAGCCGATGTGAGGGCACAACCATTAGTCAGGTTGAGTGTTGTTTTCTGGGCTAAGAGTCTCTCCAAGGACCTATAAACCGGAATGCATTTTATTTGGCTTGTTAACAGCTTGCTACAATTTGAGCTGTGGGGCAACAATTAGATGAAATGCTGTGATTGCGTTTGGTGTGAGTGGATGTTCGCTGGGTTTTCTCCTCTTCCACAGCAGTGCTTTCGACAATACAGCCAGCTGATCATTTGGTAAATATTCGGTTGGACATTGATGGGAAGGGAGAGATTCTCCACCATCATGTACTGTGGGATCCCAGGACCGAACTAAGTGCCCATTAAGACAGAGGAGATAAGCGGCAACAGTCTGACAGTGAACTGCAGGATCAATACGTCTATGGGTGTGATGTGTCCAGATAATGACACACTGATTAGATTAGCAACAGTTTAAAGACAATGTGGGAAGAGCCATTTTGATACAAATGTCTGATATCACTGTAAATATCCTCTCTAACCTCACCTATGTGTAGATGAATATAATAATAATAATAATAATAATAATAATACAAGCAAAACAAAGGTATATTTTCCACATACTGAGTAAATGTACGCTATCATTCAGCAGGTGTATCCGTGCAGCAGTGACCAGGAGTGCACAGTGGGCAGCTACTGTCACAGCCCTCAGCAGGCTCCCTCACGCTGCCTCACCTGCCGCAGAAGGAAGAAGCGCTGCCATCGGGACGCCATGTGCTGTCGAGGGAACCGCTGCAGCAACTGTGCGTACCTGACACACACAGTCAGACACACACCAGACACACAAACACACCTACGCATGCATACTTTTCTAACCCTTAGATCCTATGTAATGTTGTGTCTGCACGGTGCAACTCAGAAATGTGATTTTTTTTCAGTCTCTCGTGCAAGTGTTCTGGAAAAAGGTGACTTGTTCTAGGTCAATGAACAAACAGTATCTAGCCCAGAGACTCGAGGGAAGGAGCCAATACATTTAAATAATGCTGAACACATGCTTTTAGACAGAATCTTGAAACCATGGCTGAGCTGTTTTAAATAGATGCCCAGAGGTTAGGAGTCAGTGCTCACATGTTGGCATGTTGTCTCAGCAGTAAACAGTGTGAATGTCATGAATATGTATTTGTTTGCTAACAGAGGCCAGAGACGTTCAGTTGAAATTGTTTTTTAAACTGATGTAGCTGCATAGTGACAGGAGGTTACCTGCAATCACAGTTTTGGTTAGTTTTATGTCCATGTTAGTATATTTCTGTTTCGGTTGTTTAACCATTTTCTCTTGTCCTTTTGTGCAGATATTTGTGTCCCTATCTCAGAGAGTGTGCTCTCACCTCACATCTCAGCGTTAGACGAGAACTACAAACACACCACTAAAGACCACAACTGGAAGAAGAGCAGCAAAGCACAAGCCAAGCATTCTCTGAAAAGTAAGATTTGACTGTATGTTCCTGACGTCATGTTTAAAACACGCCCACAATAATCCTCGCCCCGCTCTTAACACTGTCGCTGTTGTCTTTTCTCTAATCGTTCATTCCCACTGAACCTGGTCTGGGTGGCTGAATCTTTCTGTTGTTCACAGTCCTACAGAGCTCATGGGGCGACGCCAGTCCACAAACTATGTTGATAATTACCTCTCTGCTCGTATGTCAGTGTCTGTGAGCCCAGAGCGCAGCATGGCGAGCCCAGAAGAAAACCACAATGACCCTGCTGTTTCTGCACCTTCATAAGCCCGTACGAACACTTTCGCTGACAGCACCTATTGTGTGGTACACAAGTGAAAACCACAGAATGCAGATTTATCACGATTATAGCTAATAATGCAGTGAGACCCCTGCTTAGCGTGATTTAAGGTAATATGAGGACCTGCCCGTAAAGTAATAGATTTAACGAGACTCTTAAATTACTCGACTCTAATGCACTTTCAAGACAGCGGGCTGTAATACTAAAATAAATGTGAAAATAGCAGTGGCATTTTAAGTTACTATAAATAAGGCCGTTTATTTCATTTGTGCTTGACTCACTCCCTTTCTTTAAACGTTATTACACTATAATGGCCTGACACAAAGTCGCTGCTTGAGAAAAGTCTCAAACCCGCAGAATCTGTGGTGTTGAAACCACTGGACGAGCAGCAGTCCCTCGTGCCGACGGCCGGAGCTTCATATTGAAATGACTAATCAGCAGCTTGCGGTTCTGTCGGGGATACAGGAAGACTGGTTTAAATGATAAAGCAGCCTTTGGCAAGAGATGACATACATTTAAAAGTCACAGGAAAGAAAAAAAAACTGTATGAATTATAAACTTATTGAAGTGATACTAACCTCCTGCCAAAAACATCAGACCTACACGAGATGGGATTAATAGCTAATATACAGGATAGGCAACATGTTTGCTTGACTCATGATGAAAGCTCAATGTTTGTGACATGGCCACACGAAAGGGTCCGTATGGGTACAGCTAAATGAACAATGATTATACATTTCTTTGTCTTTAAACTCTTTAAAACTCCAAGATGCTGGATGGTTTCAAATTACACACGGGTCTTTTATGTCCCTGATGAAGCATTTGTTTCTGCTTTCCTGTTTTTTCAAGTTCCGCCAACTTGGTATGCAGTTCAGAATTTGATTGTTGTTTGGTTCACCACTGATCAGCGTGGTTCCCTGTGTTCCCTCTTTCAGGGCACGAGGGTGACTCCTGCCTGCGCTCGTCCGACTGCTCGGAGGGCTACTGCTGCGCCCGCCATTTCTGGACCAAAATCTGCAAGCCGGTGCTGATGCAGGGAGAGGTGTGCACCAAGCAGAGGAAGAAAGGCGCTCACGGCTTGGAGATCTTCCAGCGCTGTGACTGCGCCAAGGGCCTCTCCTGCAAGGTGTGGAAAGACGCCACCCCCTCGTCCAAGTCCAGGCTCCACATGTGCCAGAAGATCTGAAGCGGAGGCAGCTGCTGTCGGCATAGAAGCCTCCGTCTCCATCTGCCAGGGAAAGTTTTTTTAAAAGATGGGTTGTGGCTGTATTGAAAAGGAGCAAAAGACAGAGACTAACAAGAGACAGAACAGACTGTGTGGGTTCAAGCCCGCTACTCAGCAAGCGCAGAGTGAATGCTTTAATGTGTCTGCTGTGAGTGTTCCATCCATGCAACCACATACGGTACAAACAGGCACCATCACACACACACACACACACACTCACATAGACACACACCTCACCACACACACACCTCACAGCTTGAGATCAATGAGCTCATGATGTGTTTGCTCACAGTTACAACAAACCTTTCTACACATTCTCGTTGACATTCAGGGAGCCACAGAGTTAGCCAGTAGATGCTGTGATAGGTGGTGTTTCAAGATGGAGGCAGTAGACGTAGCAGTTTCATTTAGCTTCAGCTTATAATAATAAGACAGGTAGACTATTTACATAGAAATCATATTTTTTACTGCACAGTACATTCTTTACCAAATTCAGAATCTCACAACCAGTAACAATGTCCAGACCCCATAAATACCAGTCATATCATATTAGGAACTAATTGCATACACTGTTCACTCCGGCTTGACTTGTGTGAAGAATGGGAGAACATTTACATCGCAGTGATGGGTTTCATCTGGGGCATTAGCTCCTCGCCCCGAATTCTAGCCACAAGAAGAGCGATAAGGTTCTGTGTCCGTTGTGGAAAGCGCTTTTGATCCGTCAGATACAGCTGCAATCTATTGTGATACAACTGTGGGGGTTAAAACAGTTTACGCCGAGGCAGTGCTCTGCTGCAGACTCGGTGGTACCGCTACCAGCAAGGAATGGTTCTGCTTTTCTAATCACATGATTCAAGGATGCGATGGAAGTGCAATTTTTTCCGTTTACAAAGCCAGTAGGAAAGGACACGTGCAGATTGATTCAATTTACAAACATGCTTCATAAACCTGACGTTTTCAAAGAGAATTACAGGATGAATCAACATTTTGTGTATTCTTCTGTTTTTTTCAAATATGACTGGCATACTTTCTTCTTTTACGAAATACTGTTCATTTGGAAAAACTAAGCTGGAGGTGAAGCAATGCTTCTGTCGGTACCACTCCTTCAAACAACCTACATAGTCAACATTATATCACATTCTCCTCCTTTTGCTTTAATGCTGTTTGAGCATCAATTCCACATATTTTGTAACCATTTGAAATATCGATAAGCTCTTATATTGTAAATAGATCGGAAACAATGAAAATGTATTTAAGAATCGATGTATATCATGTACATATAATAAAAATATGAATCCTGAACATTACAGCAAAAATGATCTAGGTGAGAAGAGTAAAGGGAAGAGACGGGACAAGTCGGACAGATTCAAAATAATGTAGTCATGATAAAAGCTGTGTATAGAGAGTAAAGGCGTGGGTAGCTTTGACTGATGCATTGAAAGGATAGTTCCTTTAGACAATGAAAAGCACATTCATTTCCAAAACAGTCTGTGTAAATGGTTTCAATAATTATGTCCCACTAAATATTGTTTGTGTGAATACTTCCCATGATTTTTTTTTGTTTGTGTATTTACAATGATGAATGAATAAAAGAATGTATTTTGTAACACTGGTTTCACATGGCTGGTTATTGTTCATTGTGTTGATTGTTGTGTAGAGTTTTTACGATATAGGACAGGAGTTGATGAAAACATAACTAAATATCAGAATATAATAATTACTGATTAATCGGACAGGGCATCACCGAACAAGTTGCAAATTCAAAAACATCCAATGCGTAACTTGAACATGGACATTAAAGAAATGACACTTGAAACCTGTATCATGTACATCCATGTTAAGACATTCAACAGGTTTTCTTCACAAGTTACCATCACTTATAGATTAGTGATAATAATGAAATCATTATATTTTGACTGCTGCAATAAATCCTGTAAAAGTTTAAGGGGTTACTAATACCACCAACTGTGTCTGTATTCGAGATTTGCTCACATTAGAGCTGTTATAACCATAAGAGTCATTATAACCTGATGTGCTGCAGATGGGATTCTAAACTCTCGCAGTGAATGTACAGTGTCCAGTGTTTAGTCCGGGTTGAGACGACAATATAATCTCAATATCATTGCAATAGAAATGTGAGAATTCTTGATGTGAGGGTTAAATGCCTCCCTGTCTTTATTTTTAAATCTTGTGTGTCAAGGTTTTCTGAACGCTCTCCAAGGGAACACTTAGAGAACAACACGTTTCTTTTGGAACGATATTGAACAACTTTACTGGGTCCTATATTAGTCTGTTCCCAAAAGAATCAGAGATTTTTTCCACTCATCAGAGATGAACATTTTGCAAGAACCTTGACGTCATTACAGTGCTGCTATTGTTCTTCCCATTGTCTTTTGTTGTGTTAAAACAAGTTACTTTTGTTAAATTGATGACTTGTTACTTTTTATGCCCCTTGCTCTAGATGACCCAAATGCTGCAAAGTATTAAAACTGGTGACAACTCTTTCAGCAGTGGTGCCATGCCGCTGCTTTGAACCAGATGTCAGGTTTATGGTCCATTAGAAACTGTTACAGTGCTACAATATATTTTCCGCAATATTATTTATGATTTACAAGAGTTGTCTAGTAAATTCCCCAGACCTACTGTCAGCACACGTTTTTATTGCAATACAGAAAGAATACGAGGCATTTTTCTCAACTCAATTCATTCTGTAAGATTTTTTTCGGGGTGTGAGTTCTATGAAATGTCTATAGGACAGATTCTTAGGATGTTTTCAGGCTTTATAAGATATTGTACATGTCGTTTTTATATAAAATCTTCTGAGTCAGAGGAGATCAAACCCTGCACTGTAAAAAAAACATCTTTTGAGTGAGTTTACATCTCATTGTCTTAAAAAAGCAGAGAAACAATCTGTTTAGGAAAATCCTCCTCGCACACCAGCTGCTTTGTTTTCTCCCTGTTAATCTAAAATAATACATATTCAGTTTTTCCTTCAGTCATTAGCCTGTTTAACAGACTATGTGGAAAAGTCTGGGAGTGACCTGTTATGTAAATGTGTTCACCAGATGTTCAATATTCAAAAAACAAAAAGTTTAAGTACCCCTAAAGTTAAAAGCACTTATACTAATATCGACCGTTTTCTTCTTCATCTTCTCCTAGTTATAAACAACTGAAGTAATCTCATCTAAAATAAATTACAAAGAACATTTCCACAATATACATCCAGGTTTGATGGATATTTCATTGCCCCTCTCAATTTGAGGCGATGAAAGACACAATCAATCATTTTCTCACATTCCTTAACAGTAAAAAGCTGAAACCTCCAATAATTATTCGGCACCACACTCTGAGCTCTGCACTGTACAAGGTTGTGTTTTCGGTCCAGTCGTTTTATACATGTGCTTTTGATCGAAAGTAATGACTCTACCCTACCTTTGTTTGGACACGGTTTCTATTGGCTGAAATATTGGATGCCTTTTTTTATCTTCACAGACACCGCGAGGGTACATTTAGGGGGACTGGAGACTTCAGGTCTCCAATGGAAAGTAGAGGTAGATACAGAAAAGAAAGCACTTTTCTCCAGCTCCAGGCCACCCACAGGCTCTGGGGTCTCCACCAAGAACCTGCTAATGAGCGAGCGACTGTCACTGGCTCTGCACTTTCCAGCGTGTGTCAGCAGAAAATACAACTGGGGGAGCTCGCACAGACAGGTTTGACTGCCCATGAAGTTGCCAGCTATGTAAATATGCAAAATGATTCAGTGGAAGGCTTTGATTTTGTGCCTGCGTTGGCACCATGCAAATCATAAATGTAATTTGGGTTTGTATGGCTCATATCATTTACTGTGGCAGAGAGGGAAAGTCTTCTCAAGCAAGCAGACTGAATGGCTTCATCACATGATCCCCTGCATCTGTGTGTGATGTTAAAGCTCATGATGGTCATCATTTTGATTCTAATTGTGGTACGAAGGTGCTTTTATCAGGCGTTTTTATCCTGAGCAAAGTCAGAGGAACAGATAGTCCCGAGGAGAAATTCTTAAGCATATAAAGAAAGTAAACAATTTCTTAAAGCTTGCTTAGGATCGAAAGTTGACTATGTACTGACTATGTGCAGCAAATGCAGCAGTAATATTGATCTGCAGGAAATTGGGAGACAATATACAGCGGTTTCATGCAGCATCTAAATGCAATTTGGATTTGGTGCAATTTACTGTGGATCTTGTATCAACAAGGTCAAGTTGAATAGGTCACTCTTTGTTAACTCACATTTGGTTAATCACATATTATATATTTTACAGCGTTTAATCTAAAAAATGGTATTCACACAACTAATTGTAGTGGACTAAAGCATCAGTGTTCATTCAACAGAAAAATGATTCCTGCTTGTTATCAATTAAATTGCAATTGTTAAAACTAACTCATCAATATTAAGATGGTAGCTGGCTGATGTAAACTCAGTTTCAACTCCTTTAGATACAATACAACAGTTTAGTCGAGTGGTTTCCAACTGAGAGTCGTCCCCCTTCCAGAGGGTCAAGATCGATCTGGGGGTTGCAGGATGATTAATGTGGAAAGAAAGAAGAAAAACAAAGTTCTGCTACATAAATTTTAGACTTTTAGCTATTTTGTTTTTTTGGTGAAAATAATGGACAGTTGTACCTCCTTTGTGAACCAAACAGTTATTTAAATGAAACCATCTGAAACGTTCACAGGGTGATGTCTCAACTCGTGGACATTAGAAATATGTTGAGGCGTTCCAAGTGGACATTGTTTTTTGTTAAAGGGTCAAAACGAGTCCCTGGTTAAATAAACCCTTTACAAGGACAGACCATGTGTTTTTATCTAAAATCTTTATATAAAAATAAGTTCCTACATCTGTCAAATTAATGGAGTGAAGTGAATGAATGTTACCACGTATAAAGCCTAATGAGTAGTTTAGAACTGCACCCGAGCACAGCACTTGAGTAAAATCACTTAGTTTACTTCCCATTGTCATTGGAAGCAGCAGGTTAAATCACGAAAATTAAATGAAAGGTCATGGTTCCTTTGAAATTGAAATGTTTTGGTACAAACCATTTTTTATGTTTAAATTACAAAAACTTTTTTGCTTTTAAGGTCACAATTTATTATCAACCACAGAGAACATGAAGTATGTTGAGGGCTGTTATAAATATATAGACACAGCCATAGCAATATGAGATATAGAATAACGCCTCAGCCCAAGGGCGCCATGCTGTGTTTATCTCCTGTATCTCAGAGTCCGCTGTGACTAAAACAATCATTAGAGTTGGCAAACTTTTGGTTTTATCATTGCAGCAAGGTTCATGGCCATTATTTTTCCATGACCTCCCTCTCCCAGACACACATGCTCCAAAAAAAGATCCATTAATACAACAGAGGTTATCCAAATGGATGAAATCCCTCTGCCAGCTCTCAGTCGCTGGACCCTTGCCCGGTCCACCACTGCTTTCTGTCAATTCTCAGTATCTCTGCTCCACTGTTACTAAACAGTAGAATTACTACTTAATGGAAATACCACATTAGGTGAACAGCAATCCAATAAGCAAAAACTAAATGTCAAATTGAGACATTCACTGTGGGCAGTCATGACAGATTATGTAAATTCTGACAGTAAGTACGTTAATCCTGTTATACCTTCTAGTGTTTCTCTCATCTGCAACACGCAATTCAATATTTGTACAGTATTAAAATCTTCCCAACCTTCCCAACTCCCACTGTGACTTTATCTTTCTAACCAACATCATACTTCAATAGAGTCAGTGGACATTTGTTAATGCTCATCCATCTCTAGGTTTGTCTGTTCAACTCAAATCAAAAACAGATTATGGAGCCGACATGCTTTTCACTTTGTGCTGGGTTACAAATTGTAAGTTTATTTTATGTTGCATTTTGCCGCTTCATTTCACGGTAAGGTTCATTTATCTTTGACTTGTGCTTAGACCAGTTTTTAAAGTTGTCTAAAACCTTAAAATGACCTTATATACACACACACACACACACACACACATATATATATATATAGAGAGAGAGAATAATCGTTGACAAGAAATGTAAACAAAGCATGATTAAAATTTAAAAAAGAAAACTGTTCTAAAGAAAACAATGACTGGTGCTTGATTACAAAAGACTGACAGTGACAGGAGCTTTTTCTCTGGGGCAAAGTTTCCACATAGACCAGCACTTTCATATTTTTGCTTCTTGTCTTATATTAAACTTTGATTTAGAAATGTCTTTGAAAAAAGGAATGAAAAGTTCCCGTCCTGACAATATATATTTTAAACAACAATTTGTCGGATATGAAAAAAGCCAACACCTACTCCCTACCAATCATTGAGAAATTGAGAAATCAGATTAAATATATTAAACAATAAAATTCGAAAATAGACCATAGATTTTTGCTTACATCTTACGTCTGTTCACATTAGGCTTTATTAGATTGAATGCTTTGAAATGTTTTTGCCCTCGAGACTTCACATCTGCACAGGGAAGGCCTAACATAAAACATACACACAACCACATTAGATAACAATAGACAAGTGGAAGAAGGAATTCTAATGTTAGGTTAGGTTATGTTAGGTTAGAAGCTCATGTTAGGTTAGAAGCCCATATATAGCCGTTTTCAGACATGAACTCCGTGTAAAATCTGGACAATTTGCCTAAAAGGAGTTTACAGATTTTTTCTTTAAAACATTCATAATGAAGAAGAAGGTTTTCTGCACAGACCTGTTCCCAAAAGCAACAAATCCTCTGCATTATTCAGGCGGGAGGTGGAGCAGCCGGGTGCAGCCGAAAGTGAAATATTAAAAGAAGAGTAGTCTGTAGGGTAGATCATGTGATTTTGTTGAAAGCATCCCGACACTGTCTTCAGCTCTTATCACAAAAAACTTTCTTGACATCTTCGTTGGTGCCTTCTACGTGTGTCACCACTTTTTCACCGGGAGATATTTGTTATTAATTTAATTTTTTAGTCTACTCGCTCTCAGTGAATCTAGCAGGGGATCCCCTGCTGTGCTCACACATCGACTTTCCTGGATTTCTGACATTCTTTATAGTAGGACAGCAGGTATATAAAGTCCATAGAAACTGCAGAGCGTGTCACTGATATTTGTGCTCACACATGCAGCTCCTCCGGAGAATAAACAGAGGAGCTGCAGAGTCCAGTGCATGTCAGAAAGCAGTTTGATGCTTGATGCTGTTTGTCTTTGTTTGTGTAGTTGACACATGTTCTCACAAGTCTCCAGGCTGTTCTCCATGGGTGACCAAATAATGTTCTGATTCGGTCAGTCTTCAAAGCTGTGGAATTTGTATTATGTTGTGTTTATGTTATATATGTTAATTGCCAGTCATTTATTATTGCTAAATCTGTTATACATTTGTTATACATTTGATCTGACCTTGTTATGCAATTGACCTGACCTTGTTTTTAGTGGCTGCGATTTAAAGTTGGTTAGTTTATTTATTTGCCACCTGGATCTAATTGGGGAGACATGTTGAGTACCGGGCAACTTTAGAGGAGAAAGAAAAAAAGTCAAGTTTTCCATCTTTGGCAGGTTGGGATGCAGAGAGAAGGGAATGCTGGTGGATGTGCCAAACCTCAAGCATTTCCCTTTCCTTTCCATATTTTCTGTATTTGTATTTATTGATTTCATTTTTGTACTTGTGAAGTCAAACTGTCTATAATGCAACAGGTGTGGGACACATTAGAAGAACAAACACATGTGGCATGCTGCCTATGAATTTTAGGCTTGTACCTCGGCTCAAAGGTTTCAGATGGACGGTTCATCTGGACATGAAGTAGTTCATCCAAATAATACATCCAATTACTTCATGCTCTAGCTATGAATCAGACATGTGCTCAAACAATTTCTTTCTCCTGAGGTCTCACATCTGCCTAGCAGCCTACTCTTGTGGGTGATGTCTGTCTATGTATACAGTCCATCTAAATATGTGTACAGCCTTACGTTTATTTATATATGTACAGTGTATGCATCAAGACTTTATTATAGCTCTAACTTCGATATCAGCTAAAAGTGAGATATTTCACTATCAGCAGAGCAGCACCTGTGCAGAGAAAAGTTTGTTTCAGAGTCGATATTGTTCCTCATGACAGCATTTCCATCTTTATAATAAAGTAATTTACACCTGCTTGAATATCATCTCCAACTCGCTCTGGGGGTCATGACTCTTCTCTCGCTTTTTCACCGTTGGAACATCTGTTTTGGCTTCCTTGAGCTTTGCGTCTGCCAGACGAAAGTGTGTTCGAATTTAAGAGAACCCCAGACGGAACTAGTTGTTTGTCGGTACACGCATTTCTTTTCTTTTCAGGAAACAGCAGGGCCAACTGAAACATAGAGCAATTACGAAATAAATGCCACCCTGGCGTGTGCTGATCTGAACAATGGAAGTTGAGCAAGACAACAGAAAAAAATCATGTCAAGTTGGTCTGATTTACGTACACGGAACTAATGCAAGAACGCCTGTACTTGATGCCTGTTGTTAGTTAGTAATCATGCTTCATTTTCATGCCAAACATATGTTTATGCGTGACCTTTCGGGTTTGTTACATTTCGCAGACTTTATGAGCTAGCTATTTAAAATCCTTAAAATTATTCCAAGACACAATAAGGTCAGCTGCACTACAGCCTGCACAAAACCATTAAGAAAATCAACATAAAATGTTACATTTTTATAAAACGCTATAATCATTAAGTGGTTACGCCTGAAAAATAGACTTAATTGTGCCAAACCGCAAATCTTGAATAACAGGAGGTTAAAGTGATGGCAGTGGGAGCCTGAGTCAACAACAGGGCAAAGTCGAAAAGAAACTGCCTTGGGTTCCAAAATCCCCAGGAGACTAAAAGCAACTGGTTCACTATGTGGCAACTGACCAAACGTATAAGTGGTTCTTTCTCAAGAAACCTGTGAGTATGCTTGTTTTCTAAAGATGTCTAAGAGGTGTACTCCTACCTTCTTAAGGTACCCAGCTATAGAAATCTTGGACTTAGTAGTTGTGTTAAGCGCCATGTCCCCCCATCCCTGAAGAATATGCCTGTGATGCCTGAATTAGCATTAGTATGTGTGCACACAAATACCTTCTTGTTGTTCATATGTTGCAACATAGACCTAATTCTTAGTACAAGGAAAAGTAAGATAGGACTACTTTGTTTTAGCATGTGCTTGTATCACTGCTTAGCCAACATATTTGTTTTTTAGTTTCAATCTGCAAGCACTTTTAGCATCTAAAGAGGAAAGGTTTTAAGGATATGGAGTAAATGAAACATTTGGCAAATTAACACTGTCTCAATAGATTTGGCTGGTGTTTCTAGAATGCAGACTTGAACAGAACAGATCTGCTAACATAAACCCTTATAAACCTAGTAAGCAAACAATATACAAAGGATGTGCTCACTTTGATTAGTTAATGTTGTTCTCTGCGGCCTTGAAAAGAAAAAAAGACACAACCCTCTGAACTCTTGATACTAGAACTATTCGTCATACGAGAGCCCCACAGCAACACTTCAGCATTCAAATCCAAAGCTTGACAATCCTGCAGTACTGGCTGTCATTTAGCACAAGAGTTAGTTGGCGTTTGGTCATTTGATTAAATAAACCCTATCTCATTATTTAATTATCTAATTTGATATTGCCAACATGTTCCTCAACTGTCTGTGTGTAATCTACATACAACTGAGCAAACCTGGGTCGATATAACATTTCAGCATGCAAATACTGGGCACAAAGCGCAGAGAGAGAGGGAGGGAGATGGGGTTTTTTTTTCCAGGAACTTTATTCAGACATGGGTGAGGAAGCCAATGGACGTGATGAAGCGTTAGTTCCCCGTGATCTCAGTCGTGCAAAGTTTGGCTCATCTGTTCTTATCGAGGACAAAATGACAGGACACAAGTAGTGTTGTCCCACATACTTCAAACTGTTGTTGCAGTAAGTGATGGCGAAAACAAAATCTTCTAAAAAAAAACACACACAGAGTGTTACCAGTCTTCCTGTTTGTACTGAGAACAAGCATCCTGCTGTTTAGAAAGTGTACTCAGGCATCGGTCAGATAAACGGCCAGTGCTTCAAATGGGGGAGTCAACAAACAAGTGCTACGGTTTTGAGCGCAGCATGTGAATGTGTTTAGTGAGGAATGCAGGATGTGCCATGTAAGATTCACTGCCGCGCTTTGATCAGCACTCGCCCTGATTTACAGGGCTTGGATCGAACATTTGTCTGTGGTTTTATTGGTGAGAATAAGTCAAGTACAGCGTTCTAGGTTCAAAGGCTACCTTCTGTAATATTGCATGAAGGAGACTTCCTGCGTTCTGGATCAGATAGTGGATTATAATTTGTGCGTGTGAGTGGTAGAGAGGAAGGAGCGGGACATGTGCACTGTCAATGCCGGTCATTTTGTTGATGTTGAGCCGTCCTTAAGGATGAGCTCTAGGTCTTTGTGACTGCTTGTTTCTTTTAACTCTCCATTTAATAATCTGACCAAACTCGAGGGGATGGTGTGGAGGTGACAATATGGTGTGGGCGGGATGGAGTCGTATTCCGTCTCAGCATGGTTATAGTGATAAAAATAAGGTGGCATTCTGCGGTGATTATATGGTATTATCATTATTTTTATGGAATTATCTTCTTGATTGTAGGTTTGGTATGGTAGGGGGGCATGATGGTAAGGTTATTGATTGTCCTTTGGTGTGGGTGTATCTCTATTGAAGTACACAATATACATTTTATATCTATGATCTATGTTTTTAGGTAAAAAATTAAGAAGTTTTTAAGTTGTGCATTAGAGTACGAGAGAACTACGGTTTTTATGTTATACAATATTTGATTTAATTGTTTAAAGCCGATCTAGCGTTTTTGGAGGTGGTGGAGAGTGGAAGTTGTGGGGGAGCGAGTCATTAGTCTTGTAGATGGTTATCTCCTCTCTAAAAATCTGGGGGTTGTTTTGCGCTCTAGTTTATAGTGTTATCTCTCATATAATGTGTAGGGGTGGGGGTATGGGAAAGGAAGGACATGTATATTGGGTGAATTATATTATTTAATAATTTGGTTGAAGAGGAAAGGTTATATTTGTTTGTAATGGGAATTGGAAATGGGGGGATATTTGAGAGTTATGAGTTATGGGAAGATTATATGAGAAGATATTAGGGGTTGAAGGTGTGTTTATGTATGTTTGGTTGGAGTTGTTGTTTGAGGTTTGGGTTTATGATTTTTGTTTGATATTTGTTAAAGGTTATACCAATGTATTGTAATTTCATATACCGTAAGAATACTTGTTTACAAGATTTAATATGATGATCCATATATATCCCCATCTGTTTCTGTGAACAGATAAAGGCTGCACCCGCCACGATCACAGCAGGAGATCCATTTGTCAAACAGGAAAACCTGATACCTGGCGCCATTGTGCTCCTTTCAACAACTCCAAACGGTGACACTGCCCCTCCTACTCCCAGGAGACAAGCTTTAACCCCCACCCCGTCCCCATCTCACTGTCATCCCTCATCCCTAAAAGGAGGCTTTGTCAAAACGTCTCACTTTGGCAGTTTAACTTGATAGTTACCATTGAGTGCTTGTGGGTGGCAAAGGGTACAATTTCCTCTGGCTAGATAATAAACTCCAACAATAACTGGAACCTTCCCATGGTGGATCCAAAGATCGTTTCTCTCTTTGCCTATCCTGCTGTCCTTTATCTCTTGGTTCTCTGGCCATCTATCTTACTATTATTCAAAACCTACAGCAATCAATCTTCGGTTCCCTCCCACTGCTTCCTGGTGAAGATAGTGGAATATTACCAGCTTTGATGGACCTCTGCAGCTAATCAGCAAACTTGAGCCAACTGACCCTGTTAGCGACCAAGACGAGACAAACACGTGTCCCAAAGTCATGCAAGCTCATAACTTGTTATTTATTTAAATCATGAGACTTCCTGGCCTTTATGAATTGTCTTCTGCAGGCCATTTAGGACTAATTGAGCAGAGTGCTGACATGACTTTTCAGTTCCTGCTGTAGAACAGTACCGGAAGCTTCCCCCTCAGGTCATTTATGTGGTTAAACAGGGCAGATGAGAATGTTGTTGAATGCTAGAATAGTTTCTGAGTTGGTTACTGCTGGAGAGCTTTTCAACAGACGCCAAGGCATTTACTTAAGGTTCCTTGATGGGTGGTTTGGATCCCAAGGGGTTTCTTAGTACTCACTCTTCCTGGCTCGCCCAAATTCATTAAAAAGAACGTCATGTATGTGCCTTCATGTATCACGGGACGGTTCAAATCCACACTTGTGCCTGATGAAGTATTACAGCTAAACAAGTGTATTAATAGATCTGACTAGGTGTTCCTGTTCTTGAGGGGCCACCCAGGTGTTTCTTCAGATGCAGAAAATGTGTTTGGATTCTATTTAAATTTGTGCAATGTAACTAATCAAGCTTAGTCTTTTTGTATAACAGCAAGCTGTGGGTGTTTATAAGAGGGGAAATTGCCGATCATGAACAGAGAACACCAGGAGAGAAAGAACACACAATAGTCTATAATGCAATCCCACCCAGTCCGGCACTTAATTATTCCGTTTTGAATTTTATAATGTTGCATATTTTTAAGACTGTTTGAAAGCTAATGGTTTTGTAAATATTGTGAGGTATGAGAGAGGATGTCCTTGTTTCCCTCATTGTTATACTTATTTTCACTTGAGTTTGATGGTCATAGTTTATGATTTACACATCAGTTCAGATAATGACTAAAACTAAATATTATGCATTAACTTAAAAACGTAAAGTATTTAAAGGTGAAGAAAAAATTTGAAGTAACCTTGCAAATTGGTCAAAAGGGATCGGACTGAACTTAATCAAAGTTTTTTTTATTCTATTTTGGACGTATGTTACACCTGGTGAAAAAACTGCAAATGTGTGATGCAACTGTCTCTGCTGGCTACAGACTGAGTTATCATTTCCAGCACCCACGTTATTTAGACAGCAAAAGCCTTTTGGCCCATTTGAACATCCATGGGTATATTGGTTTTAAAAGTAGGTGTGGTCAGATGCATTGCTGGCACCTAATATGTCAATGGTGCAGTGTTTCATGCTATTTTAAGGTACAATTATCAAGATAGTGATATGATATACAGATCCACCCTTTTATTAGCCAAATGTCAAAGTCATAAATCTTTTAAATTGAATGGGAGGTGGCTCCCAAAATGCACCGATGGCGAATAAAGAGAAAAGAGAAAACCCCTTTGAAGCATTTGACATTTTCCACTTACCCTAACCTTAACCTTAATCTAAATAACTAACCCTAACCCGTACCTAGACCTAACTCTAACCCTAACCTAAAAGCAAGTCTTAACCCTCAATCAAGCCTTTGAAAAAGCAAGGACCGGCCAAAGTGTCCTCACTTTCCAAAAATGTCTTCACTCTATAAGTTCTACACTCCAAATTGTGCTTACAAAAACTGTATATAAGTAGAAGCACACACACACAGACACACACACTCCCTTGAGGGCGATCCTTTAACAGGCTTCCCTCACTCTCTGAGCAGCGTGCTCAGTGGGGACTGGAGCATGAATGAACGACCTGGAAATCTCACTCTTTCAAATGGCAGGTGAGCGGAAGTGGAGCTGCTAGCTTTGCCCATTATGCTTCCCAAGGTGCATTCATTCATTCTAAAAAAAAGAGACACATGGGGAGAGGGAGGACAGAGGACTGGCCCCACCCAGCTCGCTCGTCCTCCCACCCCCACACCAGGGACTCAACTAACATGACATCATGTCTCTGTCACAGAGCAGACTGTATTGTTGTCAGTGACTGACTCTAACTTTCTGCCTTCCCTCACCCTCCCTCCCTCATCTCTTCCGCTCCCTTGTGCTCGTTTTTCTTTCTCTCTCTCTCCTCTTGTCCTCTTCTCTTTTTGTTTTGTTTTCATGAACAATAAAGAGACGCCAGAGTCAAGGCTGGAGACATCCTTCCTCTCTTTGGCCATTTAAAAAAAACAACTCCCCCTCCCAACCATTCCTCCACTTGAATAGACAACACACACATAGTGTAACCTGCACATACACACATATAGGACCTTCGGCTGTCCCTGCAGCTTTAACTTGGCCTCTAATTTCCTTTTTGCAGCAAGGCCCATGTGCAGACTATGAGCCAGTCAGCCATGAATGGAAGTGACGTCCCACTGGCTAAATACTACCATCCATTCATTTACCATAACTGATAGAGCGTGAGGTCCAGTGTGGGCGAATTTAATCCTATATAGTTAAGATGACTGCTTTAATGTAACTTTACATAACAGTTGGTTTCTATTTGTCATTGCCACAATGGTTTCAACCGGCATAAACCACAAACAAAAACACAGAAAGTAATTCATTCATCAAAGGTAATATGGAGCTAAAATTGGAACGATATGTTCTGTGGATACATCTGTACCATAAGCACTGTGGTGTATTTATGACATTTCATGACTCCTCATTGTGCGTTTAATGTGTTGTATATATATTCTTTTGTTCTCTGTCTTTTTGAAGTCAAAGCAAGAAACATCATGTATCATCAGAGGTCAGCAGACTTGAGCTCAGCACATATAGCAGTTTGTCGCCTGATATTATTGAACGCTCGCACTAGAGTTGGAAGGGTTTAGGCTTCTTTACCTCCGGCATGGAGTTTATGTTTTTTCATTTCCATCTGTTTCTCTGCTTGTTGGTTAGTTGCAGGATTACGAGAACACACTCAACCAATTCCCATTAAGTTTAGTGTTCTGTGTCATATTCCTTTAATCAGCTGCAGTGCATGATGGGAACCATTTTCCAAACCAAGTAGGTTTGCTTAAGAGTTTCTCTTCTATAGCACTCTTGCCTTTGTGCACTTTTGGAAGTAGTGAGAGATGTTAAGTGGGCTGAAAAATGAATGTTGAGATTGTATGGGTCATTAACTGTCGTTCTGAAATTCATCTTCTCAGTTTAGACTATAATATAGACTATAACAATAGACTAAAGAGATTTAATCGACACTCCGCGGTACAGAGCCAGAAATTATGAAAATTTGTTTTTCCAGTGCAGCCAAGTAAGAGGTCTGAGTCCCGCTGCAGGAATAATGTAGCATTTGGCAGGTAAACTCGGCCTTTATCAGAAACTATATCCTGCACTGTCATAACAAATTAACAACTCGGTTTCCCACAAGACATTTCACAGAATAGGGTTAAGTATCCATAGTGACAGAGATACTTTCGTAAAAACGAATGGACGCGTGAGCAGAGCTGTGGATCTGCTGGGTCATTAGGAATACTCCTTACACGTGACATACAAGAGATCCACAGACTCAACACTTCGCCACCCATTGGCAATGAGTAATGAGACCTGAAACCATTCATGTGATGGAATCCTTCAATGTTTTACTTGGAAAAAAGGTTCTATGAAGTGTTTTCATACTCACGGATCTTTGCATATTATTAATGAGCTTTGGTTTTTTCCTCTAGTAACTCTACCCATCCACAGCCATGCCAAATGATTGCTTTCCTTCCTTTTGGCACAGCGTACACGACAGAGTGGATTTTCCTTGAGTAGTACGTTGCAAGATTATACACAACATGTGTTTAAATTTCTGTTTCACAGCATCCTGATAAAGGCCCAATGGAGATTGAAAGTCAGCATTCAAATTTGATGAATTCATGTTGTGTAAAGTTGAAAACTCATCAGTATACAGCTAATGTCTAGGCTCTTGTCACAACCTTTGTATACCAAGGAGAAAATCAACCCTGACAAATCACTCTGCAACATTGAGGATGTCTGCATACTTGGGGTTTCATCATTGTGCTAATCAGTTACTAATTAAGTAGTTTAATTTAGTACCTCTGCTAAGGAACTAAGGAACTAGTCTGCATTTGTTTGTTTGTCTGATGGTCAGCGCCACAACACAAAAACTAATGAACAGAACTAATTGATAAAACTTGGTAAAAGGATTTTGTATGGGTCAGGTAAGAACCCATTGAATTTTTGGCTCTTTCTTTAACATTCTGAAATAAGGGGTTTTTCAACATGAATCTTGATGAAAAATAAAAAGCACGTTTAGATGATTGATATTTATTAGTGAAATCCGTGGCAGATCCAAATTATAACCTAGATGTAAATCTCAAATCAAATTTCATAGAGGGACTCTTAGGGTTTAGTAATATGGAAATACGCACTATTATAGTTTGGGTACTTAATTTTAAATCAAGATGACATAAATGGGAAATCAATATCTATGTAGATAAGTTCAGTTTTGTCGTTCAAATTTTGCTTTCCAAAATGAAACCTCACTATCCTATCACCTCTGATAAAGACTTTAAAAGGTAATAAATCTTAAAGGTTCAAATGGTTAAAATGAACTGCACATGTCAGCTCCACAAAAACGTTTGACGACAGTTACCGTTAGTCTGACTCTGGCTTCCAGATACTGGTGAGTGATTCAGATGGGGGATTTCACTGTGGGCCTGGGCGTTTTCAAAAGGCTTTTTAATTAATTAATATATGAGGTGGAGCTTAGTCAAATCCATTTAGATTTATGTTTCCCAGTTATTTTACGTCACAGAAAACACAACATAGAATTAAAGACTGTGAGGCAGTTACTTGGCATTCAGATAAAAAATTAAATAAAACACAACCCAGACTTAAAATGTTGCAATAGCTGCTCAGTGATTCAAACAGTGATTCAACCATCAGTCAGTGGCAGTCTCACCATTCACCAGGTCCTCAGGTGAAAAGTTAAGTGATGACAGTCGTTCATTCACGACCTCATTGACCATCAACTGATACACTTGGCCAAAGGCCCCTTGCCAAAGCTTCCCTGGTCCAGCTGTCTCCCCAGGCCATGAGTGACTCCCTGAGAGAAACCCACTCTACTCACCCAACTCCAATTATTATATCAGGTCTCCAAGCCTTTGTTTTCAGGCTTTGGAGGATGTTGTTTTGTGTTTGTTTGAAAAATTATGGGTGTCCGGTCTGCAAAGAGGGGGAAAAAATTACCTGGGATAGAAAATAGAGCGACCACAATGCGTTCACAATGCTTTTTCCTTCTCCTTTCTCTTACCAATACCTCATGCTGCAACCTGACTCCCCCTCTATTTTAGCTGTGTGTTTATCTAAGTGTCTCCATGGGACAGGCTGATGTGATTCTTTAGTAGGCATCCTTTCAATGTTCCACTATGTGAAAAAAAGACAGGACTCCCATGCAATCTATTCTTCTTAAACAACCAATAACTGGTCAATACACACAAAGCACACAGATTCACACACAGTATAGATGCTGCCTATGTCCTACCATGAACTTTTCTTTAAGCAACACTTTTTTATTTTTAAAGATTAGGTCAAGGAAACATACGATTAAGCAACCAAATAATTACCTGGATGGATTACCATGAATGAACCACAGGGGTGCGGTACTTGTCAATAAAGAACCCATTCAATTTTGGTGTGGATCCAGGTCAGAGTAAATCCACTATCTTTAACATTGCAAAACAGGGCGATATATATATATGTATACTACTGATTTTCCACAGAATAATTCATGGGTGCGGCTTGGTTGAATTCAAGGGGATTGTTGGGCCTTAACAGACTAGTTCAAATAAGTGAAGTTAAAATCTGTCAAAACTAAAACAGGAGAGTTATTAAAATAACATATCATCTTCTTTTTTTATCTGCATGAAGGTTGTACACTGTACATTTTACTTTCTGTATTAGTTTCCTCTGGGGATTCAGCACATTGGACAGCTCATATTTTTAGTGCCTGGCTATGCCTCAGTGATATAATCCTAAACATTTGTTCACACATGTGCAGGCTTTAAATCATATGCAAATCATTTCAGTCCGAGTGGTACAGGTGCTTTTCTTTAAGAATCCATTCAAAAGTAAAAACTGTGAAAGCTGTTTCCCATTCACTATCCAAGCTAGTAGTGTAAACTCATTCACGATAGATTTTAAACATAAATTTAATCTAAATTTAATCAGAGACACTAATAGTTTGTTTACCAGGGTGAATGATTTGCATGTCTTTGTTATTAGGAGGAGGAATGAGCCTGTATGGAGCTCCATTTATCTCTGTGCCTTTTTTTGTTTACTCCTGTAACACAATCTGAGGCCTCCTGTGAGATAGGATCAGTGGAGGGGAAGGCTTTATACTCCTACGTGACACCAAGCATATCTCTCAATCAACTGCTGGATGATAGGGCAGACATGACTGACAGGGTTTAAACTGAGGGTCACTACACACGACTCCGAGGCCTGAGATTTATCATGGTTAACCCGAAATTACACGGTTGCACTTCAGACTGCGAGGTTGACTGAGGCGATGTGGTCGTTTGGCACACCACTTTGTGGGATTCAGTGAAGAGAGACAGGGCTAAGAGTCAGTCATGCTGTAGTGGCTATAAAGACAGCTGGAGGCAAAGTGGTCTTTGGGCTAAATGCTAACACCAACGTGCTCTCAGTGGCAATGCTAATGCTACCCTCTCTTGGCAGCTTTTAAAAATAGCCTACGTATAAAATCTTTAAAATACATTTTCAGAGAATACGGATGTGCTTTTAATTTTTTTCATAATTTGTTTTTCCCATTGTTTCCTCTGTGTGGTTACGTTTTTTTTTACTATCTGTCACTTGTATATTTATATATAAAAACTTAAGTTACTAAAAAATCCTGACATACTGATGCCACCAGATATAAAGCCAAACAGGGCAACCATCATAGTTTATTTGAACTAAGCATTATTTGGTCATAAAGCAAAGTACTGGACAAATTCATATTTTAACCAGAGAAGTACAAAAAAGGCAAAAAACCTCATGGTGGCG
Source organism: Pseudopleuronectes americanus (assembly GCA_038501795.1). Lineage (NCBI taxonomy): Eukaryota > Metazoa > Chordata > Actinopteri > Pleuronectiformes > Pleuronectidae > Pseudopleuronectes > Pseudopleuronectes americanus. The sequence continues at coordinate 7,022,774 of CM076721.1, forward strand.
AGAGAGGTTTAGTCAGAGGGTCAACTAAATCTGGCTGGCTGGTTGCAGTATAGGTCATAAAGCCTGCCTCCTCCATGTTAATGGTTGGGACATTTATAAAACTTAAAAATCAAAGTACACGTTAACAGTTTAGGTAGCTTTTGGCTTCATTGCTCAATCGCTAGTGGGTCCAAATGTTGAAGATGCAACATTCGTATCTGGGATATTTTGTCTTTATTTCTGGATAGTGGCAGGAAGTGGATGAATTCTCCATCTTTATATATAGTCAAAACCAGGAATGTTCTGAAGGTGCCTCATGTTGGCAGAATAAGTCAGACCATCACCACAAATGTCTGTACTTGAGTTCATGACAACCCATTACCCAGTTGCTGAGATATTTCAGTCTGAACGTAATGCACTTGTTCCTTTCGAGCGCTTCACTACCGAGAAAGAGATACAGCAGACACAGTCATGGATTATGTGTTTTTCCACTCAGGGGTGTCATCAGAGCCCACCATGCCCTCTTGGCTACTGAGTGTGGTTTGTAACCAGGACACTCATTCATTGCACAGTGAGTCAGCAGCATAGTTCAGGTGTGTTTTGGGGGGTCTGCAGTTTCCTTTGGTGTGACTATTAGGAGACACTGATGTCATGACACTCAGTATTTCCACTGTGTGATGTTTTGTTGCTGCAGAGATACAGAGTTGTAATGGTCCCCATTAGTCATAGCTTCTAGGCTCTAAGTAGCTCAAAACCAAGGATATTTCAAATTGAATGACCTATTCCACATCTGAATAGATTAAAGGCATAATTGTCTTAATAATTAATTACTCTATGGAACATTAGTACCAATCTTTTTTGTTTGATTATATGAAACCATAGCCCTCTTGTCAACGTTAAAATTATTTTGACGAGCGATCCGTTTGTAGAATACACCAGCGTTTTTGCAGGATATAAAAACCTGGTCACAGTCTAGTTTACAGTTTGATTGTTTGCATATGTGGTTATTTAGTGATTCAGACCCAGGATGTCAAACTCCTGTATCAGCACTTCCCCCTCTGTCCATGAGCGAGGGGTTTTCCCCAAAAAATACTACACGCAAGTAAACTAAATTAATGAGCATTAAAACAGGAACCTTATATCCAGTGTGGCAAAGGACTGAGGGCATCAATAATGCCTGTTTATACCTAAAACAGCTGCTCTGCAGAGTGAACCGCATGTTATTCAAAACAAAGCTGGATTACACGTTGCCTTTCACCAATATCACTTGTCTGCATATGGTAATTGACTTCAGTGCGTCAGCTTTGATGCGAGTTGGACTTCGTCCTCAAAACAAAATCCCTGACACAGCAAAGACAGGTAAACCAATCTCATTCTCCGAATAATAATACATTATAAGAAAACAACCACAGCGAAACAAGAACTCCTTGTCCAAGTCTCACTCACTAAATCAAATAATTGTCTTCACCAATTCACTCGGTGTGAAATTACCTGTACCCTATACTTCTGACTGTCACCCACCATCATATCAAAGATCCTATCACCATAACTGGTGGCATATAAATCAGTTCAAATGTCATAAGTAAGCTCTTTAACAGGCAAGAAGCCATAAACCAAAAGGAGCAAGGGCCTCGACTTTAAGCCTTTATTTGCCCCCCAAAAATGGTTCCATTCACATCTCCCGTCCTTCTTATCTTGGGTTTCACCTGTAGATGCAGGGGACAGTGGTGTCCTTGTTTGATACTAATTATGGTCCTCACCTCAAAGTTTCCCCCGGGGAACTTCCCTCCTCCCCCTCCTCCAAGGGGCCTAAAGACACACTCAGACTGACTCATTAAGTGTAAAGGAACATTAAGACAACCAGGGCTGTCTGAGGAGGCCCTGTCAATTGTATTATCTTCTTTGGCATGTGGAAGTGTCTCCTCAGGCCAGGTGACTGCTGAAAGACGCATGAGTTCAATCAAGAGTCTAGACCCTGAACACACAGTCTCAGCCCCAGACAATAGTCCACGGTCAGTTTTGTGTGAAATGTTTTATTTTTAGCCTGAAAGCACTTACCAAGCTAGTACATGATCTGTGCTGACAAATATAGCCTCCACGAGTTCTACTGTTCCTCAGCTGACTCTAAAGACAAATGAGGGTATAGGAGCGAAGGTTGCAACTCAAAACACATGTCTCTGCAGCCTTTTCCCTTTTCATTCTACGGCAATAGGGCCAGTGATTAGGGAGGCTAACCACATCCTCATTCTCTCTGTTCTGATAGATTTTTTAAAACTCAAATTCCTGTTTCCGATATAGTCTTTCAGCACTTAGAGCACTGATAAGTAATGAATGGCTTGATGTACCAGCCTGGTATGGATCAGTATCACAAATGGATCAGATAAGCACAAACAAAGCATTTTGCTCAGAAGGATAATTATACAGTCATATAATACTTCCTCTTCGTCATCCTTTTACACATTGATTCAGCAATGAATGAATCCACATGAGGCGGACTTTCCTCCCGCCACTTCAGATTGGCTTAAATGTCATTAGAGGTTGAGGAGGGGGGCTCAATTCACCAAACTATAGGTCAGCTCAATCAAGCACTTCTAACTCTTCAGTGAAATGCACAAAGCCTATTCTTTGTGGGGAAGGTAATTTAGTGGTTGGGCTCTGCCCTCCTGTGGTCAGCACAGTAACTCTCAAGGTGTCTCAGTATACAATGAATAATCCATTTCAGTGGTTTCTGGGTTCCTGTTCTGAGACAAATATCTGTGGAGACAAAGACCCTTTAGTTGCATTTGGGTTGAAAAATGTCTCCCTTGTTTTGAGCTATGCAGTTTGTCAGCACAAACAGATCTTTTTCACAGTGCACATTTTGACATGTCACAGTAGGAAAGGCTCAGGTGTAGATAATGGTATGAGTGATGGCTGGATTCCATTTAGCTGCAACAGTTTCAGGGTGCTGGTATTTTAAATGCTGGCTCACTGGGAAGAGAGTTTTTATAAAAACATAACGTCTCAGCTTTTCCTTGAATTACAAGTCAAATGTTCTCAGTCTAATGAACATGCTACTAAAATTATATTTGCACTTTTAAGGGCTTATACTTAAATTCTTCATCTCCAGGGGAGCTCATGAAAAATATTCAAATGGGTAATAGTAACTGACATTTGACCAAATAACGTCAAGATTTTTCAATAAATATGGTGATAGATAAAAAGACAAACACATATCATTTTAAATATCTGACTCAGGAGATACATATGTTCTGTACTTATATAAATTTGCATTGTTTTAGTTGCATGTCAAATGTATATATTATTTATGTATTATTTCTAGTATTATCCAATGTATGTCCAATACATTTTATTAGTGCAGACATTTTGGGGATTGACTGGGAATATTGCTTCATCCATTACATTGTACAGTACAAATATCAAACAAACTATCCTTCACATCTTAAATACTACAAAATATTGATTATTTACTGATTCTAATATTTCTCTACTGTGATGACAACTCCAACAAGTTTGAATGACCTCCTCCTGTATAAGGACCAAGGTCAAGAATAAGATATGTCTCTTACACTTCCATAGTAGTCGACTCGTTTTCACTTGTTATACAAAATTTTGGACTACAGTATGTTTTTACAATGTAATTTTGACATGTTATGTTCTTTTACCACCATTCAATTTTCCCTCTTACTTTTTTTAAATATATGTTTTGGATAACTTGTATCAATATCCTGCTTTAAGTCCAACCTGTCAGACAAAACCACCCCCCGACTGAGGACAGGCAGCAGCTGTTTCCTTTGGAGTTATGTCTTGTGTTAGTCTTTTCTTTTACTCCCCCTTAATGTATGTATTCTCCAATTCCTGTGGTTGTATTTTTGTTGCATGATGAATTATAGTAATATGACTGAAGAGTCACAGCAATTAAGAAGCAAGTGAAGACAGTTTGCAGGTGATTATTCAATAATACTCCCATTAAAAACTGTACCGTCTTTAAATTTCTCAATATCAGAAAACTGAGGTGATGGAGACAAGATACGGAAATGTTGTAATCAGGGTTTTAAAAGCGCCTTGCAGGGCCCATAAAGTGGATAATAGATTCCCTCCACTTGAAAGAGAAACTCTGGTAATTTTGTTCATTGTGAGCGCTGGTGAAGCATGAAACCACTCATGCTCGAGCTGCTCTTTCAACTGCAGCCAAAATATGTTCAGGGAGGCTGGTCTTTCCCTCAGCACTTCACAGAATGTTCCACCCACAACATGTTTCTGCCCATCAACTGCTATTAATCATTCAAAGCTGTTGATTATCGGTTGTTTGTGTATGGGTAATCTGAACTAAATTCTGATTAGTCATGCATCATTGAATTTTCGAGTATGTAAGAAACCCCAGGCATGAAAGGATTTTGAGGATACTATAATAAAGTGTCCATTACAGACAAATATAAATAAACATAATGTTTCAGAATTTAAAGTTTAGACTTAGTAAGATTGTGTGGTGACATAATCAATTAGATTCTTCATAACTGATAAATTACTCCCATGGTTTATGGCAGTTGTTCAGTGAGTCTTGGATCTCAGTGAGGCTGTTGCACAAGAGTTTAAGAGCAAAAGTAAACTAGGGAGTGGCCAAGAGTAAACAGTTTATCAAGATGATGATATAGTATATGTAGACTAATGAAGAAGTTTCAACTGCACCATATGGCAGACAGGTTAAAAGTTAAAGAATAAGACAAAACACAAAAAGTCACGTAGCTACTAAGGTGTATGTGCAGATGTTTCTAGCTGTCAGAGTTTCTGTTCTCAGAGAGGAAATATTGGGCTTAAAATCTGACAGCAAATGATGTTGCTCTGGTTCTACTTGATGTATTACCAAGTAAATATTGAGCTCAACATGTCAGGACTGCGTGTCTGCCAGCAAATGGCACAACAATCTGTTAATGCAGCTGTAAATAGTGAAGTGTACAATGACAAATGAGAGGATTCTAATTTCAGAATAGAAATAGAAAAACAGTGATTATAGCCCAAGCTATTATAGCCATGATGAAGATTTGGAAATAACAAAACTTCACAATGTTGTAGACACAATAGAAAGTCCTGCCAATGTGCGCAGTAAAATCAATAAGATTTCTTTCATATACGGGTTAAAAGACAAAGCTTTGCTTAGATTTTGGTAAGAGCCACAGAACATGACAATGTCAAACAAATTGTCAGGTTGGGTATTGAGTTTTTGTGTCTAAGTGAAGAGCAAAACAAAGGACGTAAAAAACGAAAAAACATAATGAAGCTTTTGCTTTTTAATTGTGATAAACATTTTTAAATTCACTTAAGCCAAGTTACACACCGCTGTATTGTGGTTCCATCTATAAGATGCTTAATATGATAAAATCTTATGTTAAAATATAATCAACTAATATTTCACAAACCAAAACGTGTGATAAACGATCCAGTAAACAGCTTCTGTACAACATTGAAAAATATTTAAACTAAAACTGTGTCTTTGTTAGTGTTGCACATAGTGAAGTCACAAAGTCACCGATGATCCAACAGTTCAATGCATGAGTGGGCGGGTGTGTGCGTGTGTGTGTTGTGGTTTTTGCTACACAACAAAAACAAAGAACTGGATCAGCACCTAATAAATCATTTTAGAAAAAAAACGGGGATTTTCTGTACAGACAGAAACAAGAAACATTTGTCAAATTGACAGAACCCCAGGAGTAATCAAGAAACACAACGTCTTCATTCACACCAAATCCAATCTTGCAAAACTCAAATACAAATCGTAATATACAATATTAATCATGTCTTTTATCCCAGAGTGCTGCATGCTTTCATAAAGCCCTCCACAAACTACATGGCCTCATGAGAATATCTTCCTCATGGTCGCTGCTGTTTCATGATGTTTGAACCATTGGGTCACTATTTTGTGGAACTTCAAACACAGATTTTAGAAAAAAATGAATAACAAATTTGTCCATTAGTCATAGTTACCAATACGGCAAAAGTCCTCAGATCAGTGAGTAAAGCCTACGTGACATCAAAACAGCTGTTTGGGTTTTGCCCAAATTCTTTCTCCTTTGCTTCATATTCAGTCACGGAGGTGCTGCATTTGTATGTGTCCGGCCACATAAAAGGCCTGTTAGAGGAATATTTCTTCTCCACTTTTAATGATATATTAACACAAAGCATGATGCTATATATGAGTCAAGTAGTTTTAAAATCAATAATTGTGATCTTAAAATACTATTCCCAAATCCCTATTGCCAACGCCTATCGAGAATGAGCACACAGAGGAATCAGGACAACTCTGATCATCTACAGTCAAATAAGATCAATTATACATGTGCAGACACTCTGTGAGGATGTGGCCGAAAATTCAGTTAATCTGCAAACGTCTGACTCCAAATTGTCTCTCAGATTGCAACGCTCCCTGTGGTCACAGAAAACCCAGAAAGAAACTGTGGTTTAGGTGAGAATACACTTCAGCAGAGGTCACTTATTAGAGCTGTCAGAGACATATAAAACTAAACCAAAGATATATAAATAGCTAGGCTTACTTTAAATGTGTATAGCGGTCCTGGAAGGGACAAATACAACTATTTAAAAGACATATTACAGGAGACTGTCTGATATGAACAGAACCTAAATCTGGGCAAAACAATGACTTGTTTCTCTAATGTGAAGCAACCAAAAACCCACATTTTCAGAATTCAACAATTGTAATTCTACACAATTTCAGTCTGCTTTATTTGTGTAGAGCTACTGGTGCAGGTTTTTTGTTTATACGCACCGTCAACACGTGGCTTGTGGAACTGCTGCATGAGCAAGGTTGTGAGTGATATAGTTTTAAAGGTGACATGTTTAAGTTTTGGCTATTGCTACATAGCCAACATTAGCATTAAACACTGTTTAATTACCAATGTCACAGAACTGTTGCTTTGCTCTATGTCAATTATTTGTCTCCACTGAAGTTAGCATGCTAACCAACTAGGCCACATGACCCAGGCTAGCTGGTTAATGGTGGCAGAACAAACCTACATCTAGTCGGAGCAATGAAATGTGTGACATGCCACAGAGTGACAGAAAAATGTCTGTAAAATATACCGTCCAGTTACTTCAACACTTTCTTAATAAGAGGATTCAACAAACCTCTCACATCCGAGGCAGCCATCTTGGTTGTTAATGATGACACTTATGCTGCACTCCCATTGGCCGCTCTTTTGGGAGTCATCATTTCAAACCCGCCCCATTCAGGAACAATTTATGTAATTGGCCAAATCTCACATTACCTAGTTTTCACCCAAACGCAGTAATGGCTAAAGCTCTTTGCAAATGACAATCACTGCCACCAAGTCCGGGCAAAAACACGTTTGATAGCAGTGAAGATATACAAACCTTTAAAAGCTGCTAAAAGAGTTACACATTTCACATTAAATACAAAAAAAATGTAGTTTTATAGAACCGCAATTACCTAACAACGAAGATGGGTCGACTCATTACTGTATTTGGTTCTAAACACTGGAAAATACAGAGTAATTACCATCTACCTCTGTCTTCGGTGTAAAGCCCACACAGTTGCAACATCTTGACATGTGTCATCATGAGTTGGCCTAGATCTTATCAGGGTAATCCACTGCCCTGTCCCTCAGCACAGATTGGTAGTGACCTTGCTAGAAAAACAGCAACATTTGAAATGTGCTTCCCAAATGAGCACATCCCAGCAACTGCACCTTGACGCAACATAGCTGCTGTATGTTGCACTGTTGGGTTATTCGTTTACTGTTCTTTTCCCTGTCTGTACAGAGTGGTTAGGGTTGAGCACCAAACTGTGTGCCAGTGACTGAACTGGCCTGATAAATGAGATTTCGTGAGTTTTTGAGTTACGTATGGTGTAATGCTATGAGGTGATTGGCGGCAGACAAATATCTGGTATCATGCAATCACGGATTATAATAATAAATCTGTCTTATTTCATCACATTTATAAACTTCATAAGACAAAAGGGAAAAATGTGTAGTTAAATCGAGTATTGAAGTTTCAGACAGATGTTTTTGCAAAGTGGAAGCCCTTAATTACTACTGATGTAACGTTAGAGGCTGTGCTGCAGAGGTCTGTCTTTTTTCTTCTGTGTAGTCTGAAACTTCTGGAGGTGGATGGACTTTTCTTTCAAGGAGACAATAAAACAAAGCACATGGTACTGGCATCCCACAGCCAAGCTTGAGATAATGACAGTGGACCAGGAGACTCTAGTGCCCCGGCTGAGTACCATCTACTATAATTAGCTTCTGCAAAGAGCTTGAGAACCTCATCTGTTTTTGTTGGACTTTGTAGAGTCACTTCCCCGCTTCATCTCCTGCTCATTAAAATGCCAAAGACTAGATGAAGTAGAAACCTATGATGCACGATCAACTCCAGTTTGTCTTTCCGTTATAACTTCAAACTCAAAGCACAATCAAGCTAATGTGTTCTAGAAGAAGAGATACACTTTGAGGGTTAAAGCATAAACAGAGTTGTATTGATGAACTACATTTTATAGACCATGACTGGATATTTTAGAGGTAAATTGGACAGATTCTTACAGGGACACACTTGAAACCTCTGCTTAAATCCCTTTATTGAACATCTTCAAAGCATTTACTTCCATTCATCACCGTCATCGGCATCGCTGACCATGATTGCCAAGTAAATACGGAGTTATTTCAGGCAGCTCTGTTATTTTATTTGATTCCACTGTTGCTCATGGTTTGGGCTTTGCACACTCCCTTGCCAGCGACTTCAAAGGCAGCTCCTTTGTAGGTTGCAACACACTGGCCGTCTGTGCGTAGGTCTGGCTGAACCTGCTCCCACACCTTCTTTTTAGGGTTCAGCTCTTTGTCCGGTTCACCTGCAATCGAGACGTCAGATTGATATATTAGAAGCGACTCCGCTGATCATCCATCACACATGCATGGATCCAGAACTGATGTTATATGAACTATTTGTGGCATGTCATTGTCTTGTATCACGTTCTAACACACTGTTTGAATACATGGATGCTAAGATCATAGACTGTGTGTAAGGTCGACGAAATGCCTGCACTTCTAAATATATACCAGACAGAAACGCTGCTACCTTGCAATCATTACGAGCCAAAGTCTGGGCAGTAGCGATTGAAGGAAGGAGCTGTGTTAGCAAGGTCGAGCCATTACACCTGGTCAGTCGTGAGTCAGTCACAATTGCCAGAAAAGTGAGTTGTTGTGATTATAACTTCCTTAACTGACAGAAACCATCTTTGAATAAAAAAAACATACAATTCCACTTTTTAGTTTGGTCCATGTCCCATCCACTAACATGGAGGAGGTGAGCTTAATGACCTATACTGCAGGTAGGCACCAGGTGGTGATGGAGACGCCTTGGCTTCACTTTTGGGGAGCGGTCATGTTGCCTTATTTATATACAGTATATAGTTAAGACACATGGACCAATGAGTCTATTTGTATTTATCCTACATTAATTGTGATTAGTCTGTGTTTGAGCTTTCTAAAACCCCATTTGTTCTTCGCTGTAATTCAAAACATCTAAAACGAACATCTCACACCATGCGTCCACAGAAAACCATTAAGGGACTTTCTCATTTCACTGAGCCTTTGTTTTTGATTTTTTCTGGCTTCTGTCTAGTGTCAACTTCTTCCTCTCAACTCAACCATGAAGACAAAAATGTGTTTCATTTCCCAGGCCTGTGATTTCTGCCGGTTTACAACTTAAGAGTGGCAACAATCAGTTTTGATCAGAAGCGTGAAAGAGGTTTTGATGAGCAGCTTGCGCACAGTCTTAAGTTCAAGCAGAAGTAGTTTGCGTCATTGATCAGGGAAATGGAGGCAATTACAACCATATACTTCTCCCACCAGCAGTGGATTGGCTGTAACTGAATCTGTACTACAAAGCCTTGGTGGGAAGAAAGGAGAGAAACCAGGAAACAAAACAAAAAAGACAAACTTCTCTCTTCTTATTTTCCATTACATGGCGACATGAATTATAAAAAACAGCCCAGGTGTTATGCTGTAAACAAACGTGACTTCAACACGGTTTGCGAAACATCAATGATCCGGACTCTGTGTTCTCTATTGAAGCTTTTTTTCATGGAATGTTTGATACGACTCGTTTTAATGTTGCGTCCTTATAAATAGTTTCATGTCAAATAGATTCCTCATTTATAAAACAGCTGGGACATGTGTACAGCAGGAGGAAAAGCGTTGGCTGATACAGGTGGGCTGTTGGTACTTGGACCACAAATCAACCCTAATCGTACCCTATCTTCACTTTTCAAAGGGAACTTCCAAACTGGTTATTGTTCTCTGAAGAATGTTGGATTAAGAAGAACCATCTTCTCCTCCTATTCAGCTCGGAAAACTTTTAGAATCACTGGATTCTTGGTGGTGTAGAGGAAGCACCTTGACTCGCTTACAGTCTAGTTGATGTGTACATTGAAAGAGAATAGGGATCTCTTACTTTACATAAGTTGAACTTAACAGGGCAATTAGAATACTTATCTTTACGGCTGCGTATAAACAAAATGTAGGCTACGTTCCCAGCAATGAATGCTGATTAGACTGTCAAATCAGCAGTCACAGGCCATTAAGCCACCACCAAAAAGAACGGAGGAGTCTTCTAATGAGAGCTTTCATTGGGGTCTGAGAACCCATCATGATTGGTGCGGCGTGTTGTTTCTGGCAACGGGAAGGTTCAACGACACCCTTCATTTCCTAAAGACAGAAGTATTTTGTGGAAACAAGGTCGAGAACTCTCTCAGTGGTCTAATGAGGCATTACTCGTGTCTGATTTTGGAATTTAACGCCAACACTGATGATTAATCTGTTTTAGAGGGTACAGTAATCATGCTGTACCTGGGAAGCCCTGGAAAGTCACTCTGTCCCCTGGTGCTGCTCCACTTGGAGGATCAAGGATTTCGACCTTGTCTGGCGAGCTGGCGCACATGACCATTGCCTGGGACACCACTCCCCTCATCTTGGCTGGCTTCAGGTTACAGAGCAGGACTGCCATGCGGTTCTGCATCTGCATGGGGGACAGAAGATTAACTACGGCTTTACAGCCCGTATGCCTTACACAATAGAGAAGAAAAACAAATTACACCCAATTTACTTAGTACCCAATTTGGCTGAACAGAAGAAAAACTAAACAAAAACGACAACAAAATAGACTGTTGGACTGCAGCAATATTTCAGGTGTACTGTAGACATTTGTCCAAGCAGTTATTGTCTGATTAGCCTGTCTCAGACTAGAATTAATGAATGGTTCCTTTTGTTTATTGACAGTCAAAAGTACAGCCATAAAACGGACTCCTGTGTGGTTGACATATATAGATGATTGCTCATATAAATGATACAGTTAACAAGAGAGTGAAACGGTAATTTGATTTTAGATTTATTGCCTCTGTAAGTGTAGTGTAGTGGACTGAAAGAAACACACAAAGGGAAGCTATAACTCTACCCTTTTAACTGTAGAGCCTTATTAGGTTTGGCTACTGAATGCCACGTCTGCAACACAAAGTTTCTAACTTCTAGTACTTAAATCTAAGATTGTACCTGGTCCAGAGGTATGTGCTTGACCAGCCCGCTGACCACTGTTCTGGGTGAAGCCTCTCCCACATCGACCTGCTCCACGTAGAGACTGTCGGCATCTGGATGCTTCTGCGCCTCCACTATGCGCCCAATACGCAGGTCCAGTCGAGACACGTCCACCTTGGCATCCTCTTGGCTCGGAGCTGCCTGCTTTTTCTCAGCCTTCTCCCCGACTGGAATCAAAGAGGGGAAAATATTTTTACACAAACAGCATGTAATAACAAACACACTTTCAATGTAAATAAGCCCTAATCCTAAATAATAAATTACATACTTCATGCCTTTACATTTCCGGTTTTTTATTTGGTCTATAACAATGAGAGTTTAATATGACAATATGGTTGGTTGTTGTGCACGTCTGGCCCCGGAACCTGAAGACAGTAGCCATCCATCACGTATTATGGAAAGGTTTGCTGAAGAGAGGCATTTGTGAGAGTTTTCATGCTATTACAATAAATGTGCATGACATTATAGGAAACGTTTGCTGGAAAGCAGTGGGTATGTTTCGGCCAGCTGATGTCTTTCCAAGGAATATTATAAAAAACAAATTATACTTGAAACAATACCAGGCATCTGTCTGGAATCTGATTTAATTTCCTCCCATAAATGAAAAACAAAGCTCACCAATGACAGGCCTCGGGGTGGCATGTGTTTCATGTGATCCATGAGTAAATCAAAAAAATTGTAAGTAATAGAAACTTTACATTTCTTCCCAGAAATGCGAGCAACAAATACCTTGATTTGAATGACAATAGCAATATCCACTTTTGACTGAAAGGGATACAGTGACATAACAGAATAGCAGATGCTTCCTCCCAAAGAGATAAAGTGACTCGCCAGGTTTTCTGTCACACATTGATTCCAGTGGACTGCCCTGGTCAAAAGATCACACAGTCTTTAATCATTCCTCTGACTCTTCACCAACTCTGAAGAACATAAAATCCAACCCTTGCCTTTGATGTTAAAAATAAAAAATATCACGGCTCCACCAGGGTTCCATATGGGTTTGTGCACTTAACAAGTGACGACTGTTTGAAAGAGGTGAGAACACGGTTTGATAAAGGAAGACAAAACTCAACACGTTTAATAGTTTATCAAGAGGAATATATCTCCTTCAATAACAGACCTCTGACATCTGGATGCAAGAAATGCCAGTGAATTTGTCAAGCTCTCTGCTTCCTCTTACTAAATGATGAGACCCATAAACAAATCCAGGACTAATTATTCCCTGTCTATGCCAGACAGCTCTTCTAATAAGTACAAATTGCGTATTGCCAAAACAGAACTATATATCTGTGTGATTAAGTTGTGATTAATTGAAATCTTCAGGCAGGGGTTTTCTTGTTATGGACTCGAAAATTACAATACACGTAAAACTGTTCAACAGTGAAAAAAACATCCAACAATAAATCATTCTCAAATTGGACAATAAATATTCAAGTGATGCCCAGAGATCTTGGATCCATTAGGAGGAACACATTGCTGCCTTACATGTGTTGCCACCGGATATTGGAAATGCAAATAGAGAAACACTGGATTGCAGACAAAACCTTAAGTTTATGAAAATATGAATACTATTGTTGAAGAATAAGGTTAAGTAAATCCTTCAGAGGCAAGAGATGAGTCAATTTTATGCATTTAATATGGTCCTCTGAACAAACTGAAAATGAAACACATGACAAAGTAATTTACTAAATATCAAGTCAAAATATAAAACTCTCGACTTAACCAAATATAAAAGGGTTTAGATGTGAACACTTCGAAAGAAGCTTAGAAAATATGTTAATGCTTTTCACTGAGACGTTACCTTTTTTCTCTGGCTTCTTCTTTTTACCCTCTTCTTTGGGAGAGGGGCTCTGAGCAGCAGCAGGTGAGGCCGAGGGTACGGGAGCAGAGGGTTTGGGAGGGGTGGGCTTCGAACTGCACTCCACTGTGGGTCCATCTGATGTCATGGCCACGTCCAGCACTACAGGAAGGAAGTATCAGTGATGTTAGTTTGAAAAAAGTGGTAAACAGTGGATTGCAATCAGAGACTCAAGTATATCTGATGACTGTTATTCTCTGCACACACTTCCTTTCCCTAGTGTCACATGCACAAAAGCATGGACAAGCTGCAGTGCTGTGAAGTAGAAATAATTTACAATACTAGTATACAAAGCAAACTAGGGCCTGGTTGTGCCTTTTCACGCATGGAGTTGCTTGCGTCAACATAAAACAGTGAAATGATACAGAGGGAGCTTTATTTACACTCAAAATGGGAGGGCCGCTCTCCTGGTGCAAACAGTTTTGATGGGAAAATGACAGTGTCCCGGCTGATGGCAACAGGGCAATGGAGCCATAGAGCAGGGAACAATGTCCTACAATAACGCCCATGAAAAAAACTAACCCTTCATTTCAGGCGCCTGATGTTTTGAGTTCCCACAAAACCTTGTGCCCGTGTCTGACAAACATCGGTCTGCAGGCGCACCACCACCACCATATTACTTTTAATTCTAGGTTAGGACCTGAGATAAGGACCTTTCCGGTTTACCTTGGAATTATGGGCAATAACCTCTGAAACTCTTGACGTTCCACTTTTAAGTTTCCTGTCAAGGATTTTTACATTTAAGGAATAAAAGAATAAACACAATTATATCACATAATGACACTTAAAGTGAGTGAAATATTCTTATAAGTTTTTAAACCATTTTATCTAATCTCCCAAATCTGCACAATATTTATGATTCAAATGAGTCATATACTGAACTTATACTTTTTTTTGGGGAGTTGAACAGTTGTTGTTAATTTGAAAGTCTTCAATTGACACCATTATAGTCACATTGTACCGTTTGTTCTTTTCATCTCAAAAACAAATAACAAGTTAATTTAAATGTCTTTCAGAAAGTTTCACATTCATCCCTGTTTTAATGGAGCTATTTGATGTCAACATTAAAAGAAACCGCCCAAAATAAACATCACAATCAGATACAATACATGGAGCAAGTTAGCACTGAGTGTATTGGAACACATTCCTGCAGGGTTCCAACACCAACATGATGAGGGTTTTTTTTTCTGAGTAACGTTATATTTGCTTATTCCTTCCATTCCCCTTTTATTCCTGCAGTGTCTTTCTGGAAAACATTAAATGTGTGTAAATGTGTGATCCGAGCCGTTTGCCCTCGAATGTCAATGTATGTCACACACACACAAGGAATCTCGAGGCATTAGAGTTGCTTTACTTGCTTATAATGAAAACAGAAGAGTCTGGTTATGATGAGCTGAAGCGAGAATGCTCAAGAAGTTATCATTGATAGTACAAACCCAACAGGGCTCTAATGAGCAACAACTGACTTCAAATGCTCCTAGGTCGGGGACACTCATCGTGATATAACTTGATATAAAACGGATAACGACATCAATGTCTTTTTTTAAACAAACAAACATTTGATTTGCTCTGGAAGTCCCTGCTGGGAACCGAACTCAAACCTACCCCCTCTCCTCTTCTCCTTTTCCAGCAGCTGTTTTTTCAGCTCCTCGATGTCATTCTTCAGTTTCGCATTCTCCACCATCAGTTTCTTCTCCTCCCTGACACTGGCCTGGATGACTGCATCGGAGGGAAATTCTTGTTTAAACAGCACAGAGATTCCATTTCAACTTCCCACGGGACATTTTAGAAAAAACGGCTTCACTAGTGCAAATACATTACTGACTGACATAAATTGGCTGCTAAAATCAATATTGTGAGTGGGCCTAATAACAGCCATGAATTTCTGAACTAATGTAGTTTTCTTATTTACAATTTATTTAAATAATGCATGTGCTCAATTTGTGCAGGGGATACTATTTAAAGTGGGGAAGGATATGGGATAATGGAGAAGGAAATTCAAAGATATAGCTTGGGTTTTTTTGCAACTAAAATATGGCCTACATTCTAAGTTTATTACAATTACGCAGGATTACCTTTGAACAGGATACTATACATTTTGGAAAATTAATACATAAAAACTAAATGCACATTTATAATAAATCAATAAGTCAATAGGAAACAGGGATTTGGCTGATTTGAACCTTTAATTTATCGTCAGACTAATTGGTGAACCACAGAGGAGTTTTATATAACTTGTATACTCAGGTTTCATATACTTGTTAGTGGTCACGCTGGTATTTCACTTGTATAGCCTGTCTAGACAAAATGAACTGGGAACTTTATGTAAATGGGCTGCATTTATATAGCGCTTTTACCGCACGCCTGTTACTTGCTGACAGAGTTGCTGCGTATGGGTGTTAATTTGCGGTGTGCTCTCTCACTTGTTTTCTCCTTCAGCAGCTGGACTTGCTGTTTGAGGTACTCGATGATCTGGTCGGCCTCAGCTGCTCGCTGCTCCAGCTTCAACAGAGGATTGTGACTGGACATGTTGACCAAGGAGCGAGCCAGGAACCTTAAACACAATAGATAGTTCCAACCATCACAAGTCCATACAAAATAAGTAGAAATTAAGACTGAAATGACTGTAGGGAGATTTCTAAATAGAGTAACTTGCATATTTTTTGTGATCCATACAACTATGGGGTCATGAATACTGAATGAGTCCCTGTATTCCCTGTTATTTTGTATAATTAACTTGTGTGACCCTTTGTAGCTAAATAAAACGAGATAGTGTTTTCAAGTACCATGCTGAACATCTACAAAAGAGACATGTTTGGAGTTACAAGGTTTGCATTCCAGTACAACCTCACCACAAACTACAGCCTCTGAAATGACCAGAGAGCAGAGACAACCTCTGTCTGACAGTCTCAACAAAAACCCAACACTGAAATTGGCACTAAGGTGGTATGTGTTGCAGGGGTGTTCTATAGGATTGCATTGCTTTGTTCATGGGTTTTCTACTGAAGTGTGACAGTCCATGATTTAATGTAGTGTCTCTGAATACAGTTTATTTCTAAATAAAAAATAAGGACTTGTGGAGGTCTAATTGCAAGTTGTCTGACAAAGGAACTGTATTTACCTCTGATGAAGAGGTTATGTTGTCACTTTATGTGTTTGTTTGCAGTAATAAATAAAGACATTTTATTGAGACGTGGGGCATGACCGAAGGACGACCTAATACATTTGTCAGATTAACAGGCAGTTCCAGAACTTCTCTTTTACACTTTCATTAACCTGGCCAGGTAGGGTGTTAGCCTTGGTGGAGGTATGAGCCCTCCGAGCGCCCTTCTCTTTTGATATGTTTTCCATGACATGTAACCCCAGTTTGTTTTCAACCATGTGTTAATGTTATTTTTTATTTTGGCTAATGAAGTGACAAAATCTGACCTCTGTCCACAAGGCATGTAGAAAGATAATCAACATTCATAAAAAATGACACTAAATCAGCAAATCTCAATTCCAAACTTTTCAAATCAAAAGGTTTGCTGTTAAATGTTAGTGTTGGAAAACCTCATAAAATCTGTAACAAGTTCCAGGTCAACTTGGTCATTCCAAAATCTCCCCAAATGCCAATAGGCATTCTGATAGTTTTGTCCTTTAAATCATACTAGAATCACATTATGTAATACATTTTGGAAATAGAGTTCAAAAGGGATCAGCCACTCTTAAGCCAGTCGCCCAAAATACAGCTGGACACCAGTTTGGGTTTCGGATTATGTTCCTTTATCTACCGAACTTGGCAAATCGCTCTCTCTAAGTAAAAGGAAAAGAAATATTTTTACAGGCCGAGGCATGGGGAAGAAAACTTCTAACACATATAGCAGGGAGGCGCTGGAAAACAACAGCTGGCCTGAGATGAAAACAAAATGTTGGGGGATGAGGAAATTAGAAACACAAAGGAGCTGGAGTTGATAAAATCGGGGATCAAAGCATTGTTTTTTGAGAAACTGAATTTATTTAAACAGGACCAGTGGTGGAGTAACAACATCAGCCACAAAAGGGCTGATCTCATTTGGATAACCTCTAAAAATGGGTCCTCGGGCCGTGGTATGGTCTGTAGCATAATGACACTGAGAGGCCATTGCAGCTTTGGATTTCAGATGGAAATGTGTTAACAATATTAAAAAAGACTTGTCTGCTGTCAGGCTGTTAATATATCTGTCTTCACTTCATAGGAATTCCAATATTTGATTTGATTCACCCTCTGGTTTGCAAATAGAACACCACATCTGACTATTTGCATTCTAATCAATCTAAAAATAAAAAAAGCCAGGATGGTTTTTGTCCATTTAGCTTTTCCATCAATTTTAGATAATGCTGCACTGCGACCACAAGTAGTTTGAATTAAATCTGTCACGTTGAACCACTGGCTTTCTCTGAAATGGTTTGGACGTGTCAGCAGACAGACCAGGAGACAAGTGTTTCCTGCTCCAATGCTCCATCCCCACATTACAAATATACTGGAGGAGGACCGGTTCATACCTGAGCAGACCATAATAGAAGAGAGCACAGGTTGCCAGCACCACCTGAAGGCATCCCAAGGACCTACACGTTTATTATTTTAAAAAGAGCTGTGATTTGACCTTTTACAGGATAAATCTGTGGCATGTACAGGGAGATCAAAATATATATATATATATATATATGACTATTTAATGTTATTGAAATCGATAACAGACCAGTAATGATTTGAATTGGATAGAGTCAACATGCAGTTATTGATTTATAAACTACACAGGTAGAATACTTGATCAAATCAGTTAAATTATGACACATTGTCAAGTGCACAGTAGAAAACATGGACCCTGGACCATGACTCTCCCTCAATAATTAACAATAACTGTATAAACCCTCCTATTTCCTCCTCGTTACGGGTTAAATAATAATTTTTTTAATGATCTGTCAAGTCAAAATCATATTTTTGCCAACAGACACAAATGTTAAATTGTTAAGTTAAGGGGACAGAAAAAGATACAGCAATAATTGTGCATGTTAATATGATTATTTATTAATCATTTATTTGATTTGTCATTTTCTTGTACCAAATTATGAAACATTTGAACACCTTTGGGTCTAGGGCTTCTGGAAAATAAAAAAAGATATGGACCTTGTTATCCATGTAACTGATTGACTTATTTAAGAAATTAAATCATAATGAAAGTGAAATCATTGACTTCTTCCGTTCTTTAATAACGATCTGGGGTGCTATTCTCTGCTCTTTCACTCATTTGTGAATCACAGCAGCTCAAATAATCGACTTATTAAACATATTAATGATCGAGTGGATCAATGGATTATAAATAAACGAGTGATATGGAGACCTAATGGCTCAATGCTGTGAAATGATCGTTACCTCTCGTTGCATCAGTTCAATAATAAGTGAGCTAGCCACTCTCATGTGGCTATCGCAGAGGTTAGCCGCTAGCTACAGGGGGCTAGCTACACGTTGCTAACGATCAAGAGACAAGTTTGTTGAAGCAGTGAATTAAAACACACAAGTTATTTTTTAAAGAACTTACATGGACTCTACAGACCCAGCACGTTTCAGGGGCGCCGAGGTTGACAGCTGCTAGCCTGGTCGCAGAGAATATACTTCAGGACCCCAGCGAGTAGATCTCTAAACGCTCCGGATGAGAAGCAGCCTCCTGAATTATCAGATTACCTCTCTATCCATGTGTTTTATATATCAACGCCCCGTTCGAGGATGCAACTATAAACGCCTGTGTGTAATAACAAGAATGAAAGAATACGTTGTTTAAAAAACATGTACGAAACAGCAATTGAAAAAACAATTTTGCTGAAGCATATTTTCGACCAATTCAAGCATTTTATCTATTTAAAAAAAATCTTCCTTCGCGCACCACATTGTCGCGTTGATGTGACGTCACGTGAGTCACGTTCACTCAGCTGTTTCCTCTCACAGAGGCAGGAAAGGATTTCATTAAAGAATACATCTTGAGAATTGTGTTTTTATTCCAGGCTCATGCTGCGGACGCGTTGGCAGACTTCCTGTTGACCGTGAGTACATGTTTCATGGGTGATGCACATGAGGTCCTTTGAAATAAGGCATTTGTGTTCATCACTCGACCACAGACTCAGGGTGGGTTCCACCACTGGGGTTTAATCATAAAGTATTATCGCTTGTTCATGAGATTGCTGCACATCTCAACCTTATGATGCAAATACTGTTTAATTACAGCGACAGTGTTAATCTGACACTTGCTCGACTGGTTGTGTGTTATCTCAGAGAACGTAAACAAATCTCCAAGCTTTAACTAACCTCGCGGATTATATGATAATATTTAATATAATACAAACCTTACCGATCCAATGTCAGGAAAATATGCTTATTACAACCGTTATAATAGAGACAAAGTGTAGACAAGAGAACACGAGGCAATGCGAAAATACAGAGAATATGTACATTATATATTATTCTCTACAGGCAGAATATTGTTGGTATAACTAAATGTGTTGGAGTAAAGGGCACTGCCACAGGATCAATGCAGAGAGGTGGGTGGCAAGGAGGGGAATAAAGGTATATTTAACAATAAGAGGCTTACTTATGATCACTGTGTATTTGCAAATGGGAACTAATATACAAGTAGTTTTGTTTAGCTAAAAGTGAGATCTGATAATGCTGTTTCCAATACTCCTCTCACTCAAATTCATCTATATTATCACATATCATTCATACATTGTTTCTCCCATTCTCAGTGCATCAAGCCAGTGGCAGGATGAGGCCCCTCAGAGATGCTCAGCTGGGGGCCTTCACCTTCTTTGCCTCTGCTCTCCCTCATGATGTCTGTGGGAGCAATGGCCTCCCCCTCACCCCAAACTCCATCAAAATCCTGGGACGCTTTCAGATCCTCAAGACCGTCACTCACCCCAGACTGTGCCAGTATGTGGACATCTCCAGAGGAAAACATGGTACGAGTTTCTGTCTTTTCTAATCATGATGCATACAACATTGTTCCATGGCATTACTTTATGTAGTAGTTCATTTTTTTAGTTTTGTAATACTATGTCCTTGAACTTATCAAAAATAACAAAAAAATTGGATATTAAGTATTAGACCTTATCCTTAAAAACACATATCCAAAATATCAATAAGTGTTTGCAATTGCATTTGCTTACCTCTGTTTCTTCTTCTTGTTCTATAGAACGACTGATTGTTGTAGCTGAGCACTATGAAAGCAGTTTAAGCGATTTCCAAAAACAGCGGAAGACTGTCAGGTGAGATTGTCATTACAAATCCTCTCAACTATTTAGTAATGAGTATTGAGTAAATGTGAAAAAGCTGAAGTTCGTTTACTTTTTCTGTAGAATAATTAGCATTAAAACTCCTATTGTTGATTAAATAATGTTGTTTATAACGGCCGAACTTAGGTTTGCTTAAATGTATATCAACAGTTTGCTGAGTTTCTAATTCCTAAATAGTTACCGTAAAATGTATATATCTACGTATCTCTATTCTGACCTATTAACCACCTGACCCTCAAAAAGCTTTTCCAAATAGTAATCTCTATGTGTTTGCTTGTGTTTTTGTTTGTGTGTGTTTGTGTGTGTGTTAGCCCAGAGAAGGTGCTGCAGATCGCCTTCGAGGTCCTTGAAGGTCTGGAGTTTATGAACAAACACGGTATGGTGCACAGGGCCCTCAGTGCACACAACGTGCTGCTGGACTGCAAGGTATCGTCTCCATCCAATTGAGCTGTTTGTCTGAATGTCTCTGCAGCTGAAAAGAAATAGAGCGATCACCCAAATGCTGCAGCGTCATTCTAAGATGGATCTTTTCTTTGTAGGGGAATGTCAAGCTGGCAAAGTTTGGCCTTTACCACATGACTGACCATGGAGCCGATGTAGATTTCCCCATTGGGTACGTCCTCTTCTCCTCATTTATCACTGAGAATGGTTCATTACTGCTCCTCTGGAACACTTCAACTGGTTTGACTGAGCTATGCCAGCTGCCGACTCAGGGTCAAAGGTTCACTGGTATCTGTTTGATGTTCGCCAGATCATAAGAAAAAGGCAAATGGCCTTAGAATTGAACCATAATTGCCCATCATTTTTCATAGAAACCAGGTTTTAAGGCATCAAAATAGTTTCCTGGTTGGGGAACTGAAACCGATCGTTGGGCTTTTATCCTAATCCAAAGGCCTTTGTGTTCTACCGAGTATCTGTGTGTAATATCCTTCTGCAGATTGAAAAGAGAGAACATCGCACATGCCCACTGTTTCCAACACAGGACATCTGGATGGAAAATGTGCTGTGTTGTGTGGATTGTTTTGAGGATTAACTGAACATACTTCAACTAATGCTAGAGATATGAAGAGCGCAGTTAAGATTACTAGAGGAAACTAGATATCTACAATAAGTCTTATTCAGAGGCTTACAAAGTGATGTTCTCGACCTCAGGTACCCATCATACCTTGCACCGGAGGTGATCGCTCAGGGCTCTTTCCACCCCAGTGACCATTCTCGTGATGAAGCTCCTCTGCCGTCAGGACCCAAGACTGATGTCTGGTCTCTCGGGGTGTTGCTTTTTGAATTGTGTGCAGTAAGACTCATTCATAAACTACTTTATTCATACACGACTGTTATAATGTTATGTTTTTTTAACTTACATCTCATGCTGCGTGGATTAATTTCACCTTAAAGTCTAATGCTGTGAACCTTACAGGGCAGACGCCTGCTGCAGAATATTGATATAAGCGAGAGACTCAAATTCATTCTAACCTTGGGTAAGTGTGTGTGGGGGGGGGGCATAGTTATTTCAAGTACAGAGCAATATGCTCTTAAG
This sequence comes from Pseudopleuronectes americanus, assembly GCA_038501795.1. Classification (NCBI taxonomy): domain Eukaryota; kingdom Metazoa; phylum Chordata; class Actinopteri; order Pleuronectiformes; family Pleuronectidae; genus Pseudopleuronectes; species Pseudopleuronectes americanus. The sequence continues at coordinate 7,045,068 of CM076721.1, forward strand.
CTCAATTAAGCTTATGCTGGTGTGTTGTCATTCTCAGGTTGCATGGACGACATTGTCACTGTCCTTGCCGAGGAACATGGTTGCCTTGATACAATTAAGGTAAAAAATTATATATTTATATATATATATATATATATATTGTCTGTTAAAGTTAAAGGATCCTTTAAAGCTAAAGGTTTATTTAGTATTAGTATTTCTGTCTCTGTTCGATTTAAGGAAACACTTTCAATCTTTCTTTTATATTTGAAATTATTGGAAGATACAATATCATCTATTTATATATTTTGTGTGTAACTGTGGCCAATTACCGCATTTCTGCAGGAGCTGCCCGAGGACGTTCTGGAGTTATTAAGGAAATGCTTGACCTTTCTTCCATCCAAAAGGTAAATACACTCTGTGGAGGACATCATATCCTGTCGGAGGAGATTGGCCTTTTAGTTTCCAAAACACTTTGGTCACGCAGGTTACGGAGGAGTCTTGTCTCTGCAGCTTGTGCGTCAGAGAGGATTCAGTCGACGAGTGAAACGATACCAAAACAAACAAAGTCAAGTTATTGCCTGAAACTGTGACAAAAGGCTTTCAGGACCAAAGGTTTAGGATAAAAACGTAAAGTTCTTACACAGCTACGCCTGAAAGGCCCAGTTGGTGATTTCTGATAGTTCGATTTTATGACCAAGAAGACTTTGTTTATCCTTCAGGCCAACCCCTGCAGAGCTTCTGGTAGACCCTTTGTTCGCTGGGGTCTCGTGCCTCTACACTCCCTTCCAGAAGCCTGTCAGCCTCTTCTCCTCCTCCCTCCGCTGTGCTCATCTGGAGCTCCCAGACGACATCAGTGACCTTTGCAAAGGTCTGTGCCAAATACATCCAACTGTACAGCGCATCATCATGCCCACTGATCACCTCTAACATACAGGTCCTTAAAACTGGATTATCTTGAAGCAGCTATAACTAATACTGCCAGTATTAGTTATAGTGGCAGACAGAAGTCAAAAAATCTGCTGTAAAAAACCCACTTCTGTGATAATCGTCTTTGATATTGAAGATGTTTTGGATACCTCAAATAACATTTTTTTGTTTTTGATTGTATTGTTTTGCTAATATTCCTACAACTTGCATATCATTTAATTTGTTCCATTCTTTAACCTGTGAAACACGCTGTATGTCAATCCTGCCCAACATTTAACAACATTAGAAAAGGAAAATCATTCTGCGGCTGTTCCATGTTACAGCGCCTCCTGTGTTTGTGGGGAGGTGTTTACTGTTTTGTGTGCCTGCTGTTAGATGATGATGACGACTACCTGTCGGAGCGGGCCATAGACGAGGTTTACCATCTGTGGTGTCTGGCAGGAGGAGACCTGGAGAAGGAGCTGACCAACAAGGGGATCATACAGTCCAAACCTCCAATCTGCACACTGCCCAAGTACTACACACATACACACACTGAGACGTATGTTCTAGTTAATTTCAAACCCAGATGTGGTAGAATTTACTCTCAATTCTCTGTTCTAGTTTTGTCCTGGAAGACGGCGAGTCATTTGGTCAGGGCAGGGATCGAAGTTTCTTACTGGACGACACGACAGTGACACTCTCTCTGTGCCAACTCAGAAATGTAAGACGAAAAAATAGGTCCAATATTGTGTAAATTAAGGTATTATGTATATATGAATTCATAATCTCCATCCACTACTTTGTTTTAAAGCTAATTATAGAAGAACGCACAGGATTGATTTATTGATTGGTGGAAGGACGCCCTGAATTAAATTACAACACAAGAAATGCATCAGTAGAGAAATCAATTCACTTTAAATCGATAAATTGAACAACAAACAACATTTAGCAACAGAGATTACAACAATCAGCAAGAGACAGACTAAGGACATCAACTGATCAGACAAAGCAAGGTTTTTGAAGAAGTCGCCATGGAGACAAATGACCAATTGTTAGACCGAAATAATTACTTGATCAATATTTGTCCTCACTGTCCCTAAACCTTATAATCAAATCAGAATTCTCCTAATTTCTTAGCAAAACATTGTACTAAGGGAAAATACTACTTCACTAACTACGTGCTCACTTGCATTTTCACGAGTGCATTCGTATTTTTAAAATGAGCTCGTCTCTGTCTTATCCAGAGACTGAAGGATGTGGCAGGAGAAGCCTATTACCCTCTGCTGGAAGACGAGTAAGCAATCTCAATCCTGAACCGCCTGTCGACATTCCTCTCTTCCCCCTGTCACCAGTTTTCACGCCGGCCGATCATTTGTTTTGCCTCGGGTAATGTCATATTCCCTTCACTTCTCCCTCCCTCAGACAGTCGAGCCTGTCCCAGTCCAACAGCAGCAATGAGCTGTCGACCACCGTCACGCTGCCACTCATCATCCGCGAGAGAGACACCGAGTACCAACTCATCCGCATCATCCTCTTTGACAGGCTGCTCAAGGTCAGGACTCCACACAAATGCATGCATGCACACACAAATGCACACACTTGAAAACACAAGTGTGTAAGACACACATGACGAATTGCACTTGCTCTAATTGGAAAATAAACTTAAAAGTGCTAGAACCCAGTGCTTGTTTTAAGTCAAATCACATTTCCCTGTATTCATAATTATTATTATTCTAACTGTAGGCTGTATATGAAGATGGACAATGCGTCTCCACTTCCTCCCGATGTACAAAAATTAAGTCGAAATATCCCAAATGCAGGTGGCGCTAACTCACGTGTCGAGGTCCTGCTGATACATGAACTCGACCAATTAGGAGTCAGTCTCAGCTGTCAATCACGACACTTCCCCTTATTTAAATAGCAGCAAATTAATATTTAAAACCAATCTTAATCCTCCTTTATACCAGAATTAGGGGGTATAGTCTAGTAAACCCATTAAAAAAGGTGATTGATTCCACTAGTTGAGTTTTCCTCTCTGCATATTCAATGTCACAAATGTACTAAAAATTTAGCAGCTTTCTAAACAGCCTCTAGTCTAAACAGATGATTATTGAATGAAAAGCTGGGTGATACTTTCTTTGTTTTGTCATCAGGCGTATCCTTACAAGAAGAACCTGGTGTGGAAAGAGGCCAGAGTGGATATTCCCCCTCTGGTTCGAGGATTGGCGTGGGCTGGACTCCTGGGCATTGAGGTAAAAGACGAGAATATGGTTGTAAGTGGAGATAGTTAATGGTTTTAACTTTGTTTGATCTGGACACTCATCCTTCTTGTATTCACACAGGGAGATATTCAAGCCAGATATGAAACCATAGACAAGGATACTCCCATTCCTACTGACAGACAGGTAACTATTTTCTCTTTAGTCACCTATTTTCAGGGAGAACAATTCTTTTAAGGTTACATCTCAAGCATTTTGTCTGTTTATGTGTTCTTGTTGCAGATTGAGGTGGACATCCCACGCTGCCACCAGTATGACGAGCTACTGTCATCTCCTCAGGGTCACATCAAGTTCAGACGAGTGTTGAAAGCCTGGGTGGTTTCCCACCCTGACCTGGTCTACTGGCAGGGTCAGTGTCTCTACTGTCCTTTCAAATCTGTTACTGTCCCCCTGTCAGTTCCTCTTGTACTGTGCTTCGTGGGACTGAACACTAGATGGTGTTCATGTCCCATCCTGTGAACTCCTCATCCTTGTTCACCAGGTACATCTATGTGGCTTGACAGCAACTGTTCTGATTTTCTTTTCGTTACAGGTCTGGATTCTCTCTGTGCTCCATTCCTATACTTGAATTTCAACAATGAAGGTAAACCCCTGATAAATGCTGCAGCTTAGTTCTGATACTGCTTATTGCTGTTTAACTCTGACCTCATGATCATGTCACCCTCTTCACAGCCCTGGCGTATGCCTGCATGTCGGCGTTCATCCCCAAATACTTGTACAACTTTTTCCTGAAGGACAACTCTCATGTTATTCAAGGTGAGATATATGCGACTTGTGTGTGGGTTAGGGTTAAGTCACAGTAGCCGTTTTCAGACGTGGACCCCAGGGAATGTCAAGAAAATAGTTTCCGGACATTTTTCTGGAGTTTGCCTTCCGGGTCAGACAGATTCACTACAGGAAAATGTCTGAATTATTCAGGTTGGGGTTGCACATGCGTAGAGTGGCATGAGGCTGAACAGTGACATATTCTTTCTTTTTCCCCGTATGTGAACATGTTTGCAGAAATGATCACAGTGCATTTTTTCCATATCAACTTAAGAAAAACCATTAAAAAGACACAACCAACGCGTACATTGCACCTTAAACAGCTCAGGATTGACAAAGATAGGTATTTGTTTCAGACCAGCGAGACGTCCTAATTTTTGTGCATGTTTAAAAATTGTACAGTTAATGGAAAAAAGGACATTTTAAATCAGTTTTTCTGGTAAATAGAGGGGAATTCCAAGCTTGAAATCATATTTTTGTTCAGAGCAAATCAACACCGTCACTGGCTCTGATCACCAAAAGCGCTTGAATATCGTCAATCTTGACATTTGTGTTCTCCCAGTCTCGGGTCTGTCATGTTTTATAAGTGTCATCAACTTGCCCACTCGCTCACTGTTAATTTTCATTTTCACACGGAATTCTCAGTAATTTTATCAGGGGGCTGTCAAGTAAATTTCAAGGAAATGTGAAGAGCAACGCACTCAGACATTTGCGTTCCCCTCCTTCAAACTTCAGTTAAGTGTCAGGAGTTAAATGTCACACAGTTCTGTGATGTCAACGGCATTTTTTTTATGTTTCTCCTGATTGCTATATAATTGACACACTCTGCTTCCCTCTTCTATATCACTTCTTTCCACTTCAGTCTTCCAGTGTTGTTGAGCTAATGCATTCAACTGCCACCGCGAGTTAAGTAATAAGTATTAAACATGGTCAGAGCATTCAGCTAAGTTCAAAAACAAATTAACATCTACTGGCACAGAGCATCAGGCCGTAAGCTCACTGTTGATTAAATTTTTGCCTCCATGTTGTTTCGAAGCTGTGAAAACTAATTTCAGTCTGATTTAATGGAGTTTGCAGCTGAGCCACGTCATTTAGAGATGGGGAAACAAATGAAACTGCAAAAGCCCGCAGAGAAATGTCAAAAGCAATTCCTATGTAACCGCCAGGCAATACACCTCTTCAACTCTGTGGGGAAGGTGGCTATTATCATTTCTTTCCACTGCTTAGATGCCCTGGAGAGCTAGCTAATGTTTATCTGTCTGGTCGGAGCTCTGTTGTTGACTAACAGTGTGAGGAATGGCATTAGCACGGCGTTAAGCTGCATGAGTCTCCTCTTGACATGTACAGTAGTTGGTTTCCAAGGTTGCACAGTGCAGCAGCAGTGCTCTGTCTGCAGCGTTCCAGTCTAATGACGCACATCTAACCACCTGCTGGTTTATTAAAGTAAGGGTTGTTTCTGAAACACTTGTCATAGTATATATCTTAAATCTTATGTCTAGTGTTATGACCAGCTCGTTTAATCCCAGTACAATTACGGGAGGTCTGCACGGATAGCTTCAAAAGAATAACAAAATGTATTGGGTTGTAGTGTACTTGTATGTTCACAACAGGGATCAGAGAGAACATAGCTTTTGATGAGGAGGTGGGATTCATCTTTTTTTTTCAAAGCCTTTCCAGGTTTTCAAGCCCCAGCTTTAAAGCAACACTATGTGACTTTTATAGAGCAGCAGCGCCCTCTGCAGCCACACGTGATTCTGTGAGTGATTTAGTTGTTTCCATGTAGAGAAAATACAAACTCTATATGTTGACGGTAGTGGCTATTACCAACGATTCCCAGCTTCCTGAACCAGAGGAGCTCCCACTGTAACGATCTACAGTTCAAACTTACACTTGACCTGATTATAGTCACACACTTCTCACAGGAGATTGTACCTGAGTAGGAAACCGACACTCAGGCAGAGGAGAGGGAATGAAAGCGACACCATTCTCCTTATTTCCATATGCACAAGTGAACCATCCAACTAATTTTGAAGCTGCAATTTTAAGGTTAAACAACTGTGTTTATTTAAATCATTTATTAGCCAAGTTCACTAATGTTTATTTTTTTCAAATACCTTGTGCATTCTTTTTCTTCAGTGTTAAGTGTTTGGTTGAAACCACTTTCTTTCAGGTGTTTGTGCACAAGCTGCCCAGTCGATTCCATTTTGCCCTTTTTGCCCTTTTGCCTGATTCAGAGTACCTGACGGTCTTCTCCCAAATGATTGCCTTCCATGACCCGGAGCTCAGCAACCATCTAAATGAAATTGGCTTCATTCCAGATGTAAGTAATCAAGAGTGCACGTGCCCTGTCCCACTGACAACAATACACATTAGTGGAGGACACAGTCGGGCATCACGTCTTTAATTGCCAGTATACCTTTAATGGGCTGGGAATTCTTCCAGTTTCTCGCTCCGCACCAGTGGCATAGTAAATGCCCAACCATAGATCACTGTACACCTTTCATTGTCATTGACATTTTTTTATCCCGCACCCTCCTGTCCAGAATCTGTGGCCAGGGTCAAGTTCTCCCTGTAGTCCAGCAGTGATGATTTATACAACGACTAATGTCTGCCGGGCACACTTAATGATTGTCCTCTGCCACACTTACCTTATTTTTCTTACTCTGTGCCACCTCTCGCTGCCCTTCGCCCTCCCTCTCACAGCTCTGCTCCGACAGTGACAAGGTTAAAGTCTCCACTGTCTCTCTCGGGTTTCAGTTAGTGTGCTGATGAATGTGTGTCGGCCGTCCACCGGCTACTGGGACGTCACACAATGAAAAAGTGGGGTCTTTATCGCTGAGGAGTCAGGATTTTGAACATTCCTGCTCCTCGCAGTTTCTGACGCCTCAGCTCCTTTTTGTGAAGTGGCTGCCTGTCTGTTATAATTTAAACTACTTAAAAAAAAACATTTAGCGGGAGATACATGCTTGTTGCTCAAATGTGTAGGGTTGGCTCTTCAGGGTAAATCATGGTCCTATGATGCTGACTTGACACTTGCTGGGTTTACAATACAACCAGGAAAGGAAACTTCTTATGCCTGTTTTTATTGCTCGGCCAGGATAATATTGGAACAAGCTTTGTTGACACAGCTTTCAAGCTTGATGTCAATCCCAGTAATTAGACTTCACAGACCTTTAATCCCCTTTTTCCTGTGTGAACTTCAGAGAGCACCCTGAACTGTTGTTTCACTCAGGTAATACAATCTGTCTGCCCTAAAAGATGAAATATCTCTGCAGTGTGAAATAGATTTTCAATTCACATGTATGCATATCAAAACGTGGCAAGCTTCATATTTCCGAAAGTTCTTATACAAACATGCAAAACCACAAAGTAATCAGGCGGACATGTTGTGGCGTTCAGGGGCTGCGCTCCAGTGATGCCACAGGCACAGTGGGATTGGATGTAGCCAGTGGTCTAATTCTGGCCATTTTCAATTTGGCCACCTCTCCCGGGTCTGCCATTTACACCTACACTAATCCAATCTGGCCGGACTTGCAGTGCTGCTGCACAGCTGTTAAGATTGAGGCTGGAACTCGGGAGTGCGGCGGCTTGCTCTCCTGCTCATCACTCCCGGCCGCCGAGGAGGTTGTCTGAACAGTCCCCAGCTCCCCTGCAATTAGCTGTCAGTTAAGTGGCTGAGAGGAGCTGAAGTTATATCTTCTCCAGACCCTTTCGCTGCTGAGTGTTACAGAGCCACAGCGACAGTGACCATCAGTAGCCAGGTGTTGGAGCAGGTGGTTATTGATGGAGTGCGTGTGTAGGGTTGTATGTAAGTGTGTGTGTATGTGCGTGTGGACTCTGCATGTCTTATTGGACAAATGTGGAACGGAGAGGACGAGAGGAAGGAGGGATGACAAGATTGACACAATCAAATGAATTGTTTGTTTTCTCGCCGCTGACTAATAACTGAACCAAAGCTGTTAACTCTTTAATGCCGTTTCTGTGTATGACAAACCGACTATTACACACACATTTTCATATAACATATTCTTTTTTCCCTCTTTTCCGTGCAGCTTTATGCGATTCCATGGTTCCTGACGATGTTTACACGTAAGTAGCTTCTCCTTGTACTCACAGTGTGGATGCTATGCAGCACGGAGCACAATCCAAAATTTTTCAGAGGGAATTTTGAGTTGGTGCAGCGATAAAAGAGGCTGAAAAGGTCATCTGCTCCAGCATGGACACGTTCTGTCTTTTTGTGTGTTTTTTTTCTCATGGTGACCTTTATTCCAGCCGCTAATTATTTCTATTCCTGAAGGCAAAAGACTCAAACGTTCAGTCTTCAGATTTTTTACCAGCTCATCTTTATTTATCTGAAATATTTATTCATGTGAATAATACAACAACAAAAAAAATAGATGCAGCTGCAAACATATTAGATATTTTCAGAAACTAGATAATAACTCAGTAAAGACTCTCAAGTTTGTCCAGAACTTCCAAATGCATCATAAGGTCTATATCATAGACTGTTTATAAAGATGGACGACATGACTACTGCCCAAAAGTGAAGCCAGAGGGTCGCGATCACCATCTGGTTGCTGGCTGGGGTAGAAAATGTTTACCTCCTCCGTGTTAGCAGATGGGACATCGACCATAGTAAAACGTCAAAGTGCGTGTCAAATAAATATTTCCCCCTAGGTGGTTTATGGATTTTTAGGTGGTTCTTATCTCACTGATGTTTGATCGAAGAGTGAATTTTCTCAGTAAATTTGAATTCAATGAAACCGTCATGATTTACAGTTTACACTGACTCACGATTAGCTGAGCATGTGTATCGGTAGGACCTTGCTACCCCAAGTCAATCCCCTGATCGCTGCTGTGTAGACTCTGGCTACAAATGGGCAAGATGGCAGCGTTTCTATCCCAGATATTTGAGCGTCATTGACAGTGGGAGGATGTTGAGACACGTCCTTCATCTTTATCTACACTCTACGGTCTATATCAGTGGATGATTGCTCAGTTATCACTTCACAGTAAATCATATACCAGGATACATGAGAAACGAGACAATGACCCATTCATGTGCAGAGTTATTAGTTTAATAGTTAATAGTCAGAAAAAGAGCTCTCAAAAATGGATGATGGATATTATATTGAAATTTTACCGACTCAGAATCTGGTTTTATTGCAAGCAGGTTTACACATACAAGGAATTTGTGCGTATAAAAAAAAATGATAAAAAAAAAGAAAAATACTATAAGCACCAGGGCAGAGGTTATGCAATACTAGAGACAGACTAATAAACACAAGAGACTGGATTGTGCAAAGTACAGACCTATATTTGTCAACAAAAGTCTAGAGGGAAAAAACTGTTTTTGTGGCATGAGGCATGATTGTCTGCAGACTCCTGCCAAAGGGAAGTTGCTCTAAGAGTCCATGTCCAGGGTGAGAAGGGACATTACTTTTCATATAATTTAGCTGATGCTTTTATCCAAAGCGACTTACAATAAGTGACCATTTTATCTATAGGATCTGGTTGTTGCAGCAATCTTGGCGGTAAGGGAAGTTGAATGGTGTGTCACAACCATCTCCTTACTGTCTGCGTGGGGCTACAACAGGTTTGTCAATGGTCATAGTAAATCATTATAGGATTAAGAGCACTTCTCTGGAATTGAAGAGGTGGCTGTTACTGATAACATTCTCTGGATTTTATAGTACATAAGAATATTTTTGAAGTGATGTGAAAAGGGGGGGGGGTTGTACAGATGTAGGATCTGTCTTGCATGTTTAGGGAGTTGTTTAAGGAATATTTATGACTTTCCGCAATTTGGTGCGCATCGAAAAAAATTATGTTTTTCATAAGGAGACTGTTGGGCCTTGCTGGAGATATGCACATTTGTATTGGGGGTTGTTGAAAAGGGGCAATTCAGTTAGTTTAATCCAGATAGTATTAATTCAGATTTTGCACATTATTTTAATATATTTTGGTTAAACATTCTTGCAGGACACATTCAGATGTCCAGAATGTAAATTTGTTTTTGTTTTTAGGTCGAACTATTTGATTGTCATGTGGTTTCTGATTACTGTGTAGTTTTTTGAAAACGCTTGAATAAGAAAGATTACCAGGCCTTTGTTCTTGGATCTATATACAATATAGATGTGTATATTACAGATTCCAGCAGGTAATGCAGGTATCAAGACACATGGATGAGTCCACAGCTCACTTTCTGTGCTGCATGAGAGATTTTAGTTTTGGCTTGTGCACTTTGGCAGCTGATGGCAGCATTACGCTTTTATCTCTCCGCTGAGCACAGTGGGAGCTCTGAAATATGAGCACATTAAAAGGGGTCACAGATCATTGTAGCAAATTAAATCATATGCAATTAACCTCTATGGTGCAGCCCCCATCACAACTGTTTGAATAACTTTTTGCCTCCTTGATATCATTTTGGAAAGTCTCATTAGGACTTTGCCTTAGTCTGCAGTCTCTTACAGAGAAAACATGTGTGATCTACATTAATTAGAGCCAACTTACTCTTCAAGTACTCCATCCATCGATTTATCTGAACCCTGCACTTTGCAGATCATTTTCATTCTTTAGTTTAACATATAATCTCTCTCTTTCACACACACAAACACACACACACACACACACAGACACAGAGACAGAGACCACTCCCGGGGTAGAGGGTGTGAGGTGTGACCCTTTTACCCCTTATCCTCCCCCTGAGGCAGTGTGTGAGTCCAGTATTCAGGAGGTGTGTCTCTCTGACTGCTAATGTCTCCAATCCAATATGAGACAAGGTTGGAGGGTCATCTTCCATTCACATATAGACAGATAGACAGATAGACAGACACACACACGCACACACACACACACACACACACACACACACACACACACACACACAGATTGCCTGTCACTCACATGCACCAGTGAGACTGCTGACTGCTAATGTGGTGCGGACCCTCTGAGGCATTTTCTCACCACTCCTGCTCCCTCAGTCTGCCTAAATTCAGCCACACTCCGCCCACACACCCGTCTGCTGCCGTGCATCCACGCTAAGAATCCCTGACATGATATAAACAGGTAGGCAGCGCTAGTTGTCATACATAAATCTCAATTACAATTTCAAATGCTGAAAGTGATCTGAATGAAATAATATCTGCAGTGGGACGTATTATCAGGATGTGGTTTTGTTTGGCTCCAAAGCTCCTCGGCCCCTAGATGTTCTTCCTGTCGTTTTTTCCACAACAACACCCATGTAAAATATTTCCCAGCTGCCTCCCCCGCACCGAATATCCCTCCAGGCAAACTCGCCAGAGCACAATTTTGCTTACGAGCTTTCCATTTCGCAACCACAGAGCCACGTTAGGTAAATGCGCTATGCACATGAAAATCCTAATCATAATGTATAAACTGATGCCCCATTTCTCACTGGGTCCATGTTGAAAGCTTTTGTGCTGCCTGCAGGATCCTGTTGTTTGTCCCTTGAGCGATTTGTCTTTTTAGGCACTGTTGTTTTCAGTGATTTTGTAAAGTTCCTTTCTTGTATTGATTTGGTTCACATTTTGCAGATGTGTTTCCACTGCACAAGATCTTTCACCTGTGGGACACGCTGCTCCTGGGCAACTCCTCTTTCCCCTTCTGCATCGGTGTGGCTATTCTGCAGCAACTCAGGGATCGACTCTTGGCTAATGGCTTCAACGAGTGCATTCTACTCTTTTCTGACCTGCCAGGTGAGAATATGAGCATGGATTTATATCTTTATCTATTACAGCCCGACTGATATTGTCTGACAATATTGGCAAATAAGAGACATATCGGTATCAGTGTTTACATTTGCTGATGTCAGGCAATAGTAAACAGTACAGAAAAGATATGCATTTATGGTTCTTATGTACAAAATATGTTGTATATATATGTTATCAAGCCTCAATTACATTTCTCCAATATTACGGTTAGATGACGACATATAAGACATCAGGTCCAATATGTCGGCTGATATATCGGTATCGCGATTTAATATTTTTACTCAGTAATATTGGTATTTGCATAGGCCCTAAAAAATCATATAATTGGGGCTATTTTCCTTAATGTCTCCTTCTTTTCAGGTGTGTTTTGTAATGTTCTTTGATAATCAACAAAAGGCCTACGTACTGTGCATTTAGCTATAGTACCTCTGTAGTTTTAAGCAAGTGAAAACCACTGCGTAAGACCTGGTTTGAAGGTTGTCCATCCTTACAAAACACAGACAATGCCTCCGAGTACTGAGCTGATGTGTATGAGTTAATGATATCCTCAAGCAGGCAACACTGCACTCCTACACAGACACACTCCCTCCTTGATGTGCTCTAGGGGGGCCACACTCGGCCGTGCATCTGTAAAGCAGTCAACCGCTGAGCCCTGGGAATTGTCTCCCAGTGAAATCACAACCTCTATGGACCTCCAGTGTTTTCATTACTCATCCTATTTTCAGAGCTCCATCTCCTTCTTTAGCCTGCGAGGGCTGTTTGGCTATGAATCATTAAAGAAGACGTATTATGCTTTTTCTTTTCTTTTTTCTGTAGTGTGTTACTTATTTTATTTTATGTTCTTTAAAGTTAAAAAGCCCAAAGTCCCCCGTACAAAATTCTGTACCTGAATCTCCTGATCACATTGTCAGTAGTCCAGCAGATACTCCCGCTTCAATGGGATATGGTGTGACCTCACAATGCACAGCAAGTGGCTAATCTGGTACACCCTTTAAAGGTTAAGTCTGTAAAATTTAGTGACATCCAACAAACATGAGAGAGAATATGTGGTAGCATTAAGTTGCCATACAAACTCAAAAGGTGTTTAGTTTGTCCAGTTTGGGCTACTGTACAACACATGGCGGTTTTCGTAAAGAGGAACCGCTTCCGATTTAAATACAAAGTACTTCAATATAAAGAGCCCATTCTAGGATAAAGAAAACAAACATTGGAATTTAGATGAAACACACTAGTGAAAACATCATTAAGATTAATGTATTTTCAATTTCTGCAAATAAATCCCTTTCACCTTAATCTTACACACTGAACCTTTGACAAAACCGGGTAAAGCAAGAGCGGAGGTCGACTTTTCCTATATGCACTGGAAGTGGTTGACCGTCCCAGCAGAGTGGGCCATCTTGGTAATCAGAGCGGACTGGGCTTTATCAGGAGGTGGGCCTTAAAGAGACAGGAGCATGTATTTCAGACAGAGGCTGAAAAGAGGAGCTGCAGCAATGGACACTGTGAGGAAATAAAGGCTTTTAACTCAGCAGTTTGGTTGTTAATCCCTGCAGGTTTCAGTGCATTACTGGCAAGAGGAGCTATTCTGCCTCCTCTCCTAAATAGGAGACAGGAGGAGGGCCGACACAGACGAGGAACTCAGAGAGTTGATTCTAATCATACGCGGTTGATGGAAAAGCAGGTTTATTAGCTTTGCTCTGTTGGTTACCTATATTTCTTAAGTACTCTTAATAGACTGTCTCCCGGTCCAAATGATTTTCAACATGGTCTCGGCAGACGCTGACACATTGCCTGATGGAATTTGCTATTTTTGTCGACTGCATATGCCGTAGAGAGTGAAGCCTCTTAATCTGTGGCCACTTTACTGCTCCTGTTCACAAAGCTACTCCTTCAGCAAAGTATTGGTGACATAAAATCCGAGAGCAGCATTCATAATGTGTGTCTTCAGAATGTCTTTGCCGCGGGTATAGCTCTCACAATTTCCTTTAAAACTCTATTTCCAAATACAGCTCATCCCTCTTTTTTTCTAGCTGGGAAGCAGAATGACTTTGGGGTTTTTAAAAACCAACAGCAGGGACGATTTGTCCAAAAGGGATTGCTGGAGCCCTCTGTAAACTAAGGCCAGCAGCCTCCCCTTCTGCAGAAATTCAATGTTGCCATACTTCACTGTGTTTTACTGCCCGAAACCAACAGATTCATGTGATTGAGGCGGAAGGGGAAAGGACAGCCAGTTCTCCTTATACAGGTAAAATATGTTGGCCTAGAGCTGCTGTCAGCTTCTTTGGCAAGGTTTCCTGAGAGTGGCGGCCTCTGCCAGCTTTTTTCTGTGTATCAATGCCAGCCTCATTATCGCAGCTTGTGTATACCTGGGTAGTTACAGTGTAGTATCTGGCAGTCGCCAGAACTATATTAGGAATGAATTCTGGGCTGTAGAGTGACCTCAAACAGGGCTTGTTTACTTAAGATTCCAGCCATGTTCTGGCCCACACTCGAATAGTTTCATTTAACTTGTTGCAGGCGCAGATTTAGCTGCTAAATCCAATCCAATACCGAGCCGATCATCACAGCATTTATCATCTTTGCTAAACGGCAGTAGAGGTCTTACTTCTTTCAGCTTGTTAGTGTGTAATGTGTGGAGTTTATTTTGTATATTCTTTAAGCTGTGCTGGCAGCATGACTCTGAGGATGGTAATTTCAGGATTGTCAGTTTGTCCTCCACGTTGGTCCAGATTATTATTTCTCCAGAATCAGTGAATGTTATTTCTTACAGATACTAATGATTCTGAGAAGATGAAACCTACTGATTAAGAGGATTGATTAACAACTGTGATTATGCTAACATGCTAAACTAAGACAGTGACCATTTAGAATATTTATTTTGACGTGTTTTTTAACTTTATAGGTTGGTCCATGTCATATCAACTAACTTAAAGAGGTAAGATTCATGATCTGGACTGTAGCCAGCCACCAGGGGCAGTCATCTTTCGCTGAGGCTCACAGAGGTGCTAGCCTGGCGTGATGCATAGAACTTCAATGTAAACATGTTTGGCCTTGATACATATGCAAGTCTCTGTTTTTGGAAGCAAGATTTTGGAGGTCAGTGTGTACATCCATCTCACCACATTCATGATGTTATTAAACTAAACACACACACACACACTCACACATAAAGCACATAGACTGCGAGTTATGGCAGATTTTTTGATTTGTGGTCCACACCTGCTCCTTTCTGCCATAAGCCGAGCAGAATTGATGTCCTCATACAACTGAGTCTTGAATTCATTTGTTTCAGAGCAGACTCCACATGCTTGTAACTAAAGGAACTGCATGTGTGAGGCCAGAAAAAAACAAACCCTGATGCTGGCTGGATGAAAGAAACTGAGATTGAAAATAGACTCAGTCTGGCAAAGGTAGCGCAAAGAGAAAGAGAAAATCAAAGAGAATCTTTTAACTCTCTACACGATATTCATGTACATTTTTTCTTAAAGGTCCAGTATGTAAGATTCAGGGGAAAGGGATGAATTGGCAGACATTTAATATAAAATAATCATAGTATGCTTTCACTAGTGTGTTTCATCTAAAATGAACCCTTTAAGGGTAAGGTGAGGGGTATTCAGCTGCAACATGCAACTTTACCTATAGATGTCACTAAATTCTGCACACTGAACCTTTAAAGAGCTACAGGGAAAGGGCAATTAGCAAACTTGTAAGCACTTTATTTACACATTAAATTATTATTTTCTTACTTTGCACAGTTCGTATGAGAAACCATCTACCTCCGCTATTTTTGTCCATTCAGACCTGCGCATGATGCAAGCTTTACATAATGCTCATAACTGTGTCTGTGCTAAAATCCTTGTATTATATGTTTTAGACTTAATTTAAGGTTCAGAGAGATGGATGAAACTTTAAAAGATGCATAAGTAGGCTTGACATTTAGTTGTTAAATAAAAATAAAAAAGTCGACTTCTTTTCCTGTCGGAATAAAATGTTATCGGTCAAGATAACGTTACAGGACAGTGGCTCTTAAAGGATTCAGACACACTCCTCTCTCTCTGCAACAAATGGGGCCAGTGACAATAATTCTCAGTGACAAGCCTATTACACATAACACTGTGAAGTCTATAGTTGCCAATATTCGGACGAAAGAGGAGAGGTTCAGAGTGGACAGGGAAGGGATACCGACTATGAGTCATGGTAACCCAGAATGTCAATATGTCAGCAGATTCGGGGGCTATAGACTGTGACTCATCATCCTGCTTACAACTTTCTCCTCACAACTATGTTCCTGAAGTCTTCCTGACCCTCCACACCACCACAGAATACTACATTACATCTAAATTGTTTTCCATTAAGCTTTTTTGAATTATATCGTAGTCTTAAATTAAATTAAATGTGAAATAGGTGAGACCTGTGCTGCAACATTTTTCCTAGGAGCCAACAATACATCTCAGCCTCTCTTTTTATTGGCAATTAATCTCATTTTGTGATTCTCATTTGCCTAGTCTTGTAGCCTCGAGCAATCTATAACTTTCTCCCGTTTGGAGACTTCATTGATTCACAATGGACCAGAGAGGTTCTCCGGCTGACAGGAGCCGCGTGTTTACTGATGATACAGCAGCATTTGCCTTCACGGGACATTAACGTCCGTCTCAATGAGCAGAGCTGGGCGCAGAACTGATGAGCTCCAGTTATAGATGTTTAGTTCTGAGAAAAACAGCCGCGGGCTGCTGAGAGTGCTCATGGCAATGCTGCACCCCACGACACATTGAGAACATTGGCAGAAGGAGTAGCAGAACATCGATGTTGAAGGTTCAAGACTCTGTTCTAACGATCTAAGCTCATGGTCTAAAGCACATGGTGCAAGTGCATTGGGGGTGTGTTCACATCCATTTTTGCTGCTTTAACAGCTGAATAAAAGGTTGCTATGCCAGGCGCATCGTTCAAAATGGATTGACTTAGCCTCTAAATTAATTATGGGTGTGTTTAGTGCGTAACATGGAATAAACCAATCAGAGTGCCATCTCCCATTACCTTTAAAAGTCAGCTGTGCACCTTGGCAGATTGCTATTGTAATGGTGGATATAGTTTCACTCTGCACACAAACAATGAGTTTTTTGTACATATGTAGGTGCATATTACTCTCTTAATACCTGATAATTGGAGAAGGGGATTGTCACAAGTGCTGATTGATCGCTTTATACTCTGTGGGTTGACAGTCAATCGTATTTTCCCTGATTTCATGGTGTATTTGTTTTAAAACAATAGGACGGAACATTGTAGTTCAAAAGAGTTTCCAAATTTACTCAAATTCACTGACCTCTTTCATCTCTCTCATTATCGGCCCTTTCTTGCACCATGGTCCAATTCCGCAAAGCCCCCGAGTCCCTCTTAACTAATCATGCTATTCTACTATTTATGGCAACAAGTGGCAGCCCACAATCAACGCCTCTGCATAATTACCAAAATGTAATTTTGTCTGGGCTAAAAAGAAAAATTACTCCTCAACGGAATTGGCTGCAGTGCAGTGCCCAGCTGGGCCCAGGCCTTGTTAAAGCAGCCATCAATCTCCTCTTCCTCAGTCCTGCCTCTTTTAGCAGAGGGAGTGATGGCATGCAGCATTTGCCCTAGGGATGGAAAATGTGTTTCCCTGCGACTCTGTCGGGGAGGAATCTCAGACCACCAGTGTGTTTTTCACTGGAATGAACCTTGTAACTGAGTCTGTGAGGTCCCAGCCCATGAGAGCTAACAACCCCCATAACCTTGCCTCTGCTGTGGCACAGAGGGGGGAGGAGAGGGGGAAGATGCATTCATGTAATTTCACTTGAGCAAGACCCAGTTGCAGGTCACACCATAGAGCGATAATTAGCCAGTTTTGCTTTTTCTCCACCAAAAAGGGGGGAGGGAAAGAGGGAGGCTGTCAGTGTGAAAGAGCGCGAAGGTAGGAATTCCTAATTTACCCAAATCCTTGGCTAATCCACTGAGTCCTGCACTCTAATCCGCTCTATTCTCAATGTGAGGAGCAGGAGAAGGATGGATACGCTGGATGAGCATAAGCAACAAAGAAGAGACATTTTGCTTTTCCAGTGAACAATTATTTCGGCACAATAAGACGAGGGACGGCAGCAAAATGACGGCCAGTTACTTGTTATTAGTTATAGTGTTGTTGTCACAGCTGGATGATTTATACTTATTAATGGCAGCAAAATGCCAAGGTCAAGCCACTCAATTCTACAACTAATCCTTCCATAAAACATTTTTATAATCTCTTTAGCTCTATGTCTGATTCAATGGATAGAATCAGCTTTTTTTATATTCCCATGCTTCTTTAGTTTTTTCATCTCATTCATTCTTTTCTCACTCATCAGTTAAACGATTCCAAAAGTAAAATGTTGTCCGGGGTAATTGAGAATTAAGAGATAAGAAGAATACTCCCTGTTCTGAGCCAATCCCAGCTGACATAGGGCTAGAGGAAGGGTACACCCTGGACAGGTCGCACCTTAATAATAGTAGATCTTGACTTATATGGGTTTATCAATGGTCCATATTTAGATAGCAGGGTGGTCGACTACAGACACATAGTGCTGTTTTTATATTGTTGATTGAATTTTTTGTAGTAAATAATAACTATAAACACAAAGTCATTTGACATCTTATTTGTCTACTCTTTAAATCCATGAAAACTGTGATATCAGGACCCCAGTGTTTTTTATGATGTTTTTCTGGAATAGCTCTTTCATATGGCAAGTCACATTTTTGCTGTTTTGCTTCTGTCGCTTTTCTCGCACAGAAATTGACATCGAGCGCTGCGTCCGTGAATCCATTAACCTCTTCTGCTGGTCGCCAAAGAGCGCCACCTACCGACAACATGCTCAGCCGCCAAAGATCGCTGGCGACAATGGCTTTGGAAAAATGGCAACATACTACTCATCTGACTATCAGGACATGCCCAGGACAGACCTGGTGAGTTTTAACACCCATAAACACACACAGACCCACAAACTTTAACTTAAATTCCACAAGTGAAGTGATGTGAAACTGACAGTTAACCTTCCTTGCTTTCAAAGCTTTGCGTGGAATGTGCTAATGCATGTTTCAATAAGGAATTGTTCTTTTATTCTTTTAAATATTTATTTCCTGGTCTTTGTTCCTGGTGTCACAATCTCAGATCAGCTGTGTCATTCAGGGTTCAACCCAGCAAGCAACAAATGCTTAGTTGAAAATATACTTTGGAAACAGCATAATACTTCTAATACGAAAGTGTCTAAAAAACCCTATATATTCTATATCTTATAGAAACAAAACTATATCTATTTCCTATCCAGTGTCACTCATCCAGACAGGTGTCACTCATCCAGACGGGCATCAAACTGACATGATCAGTGATTTTTTCCTGCAGCTTTATTAAATATTTATTAATTGTGCATCATCCGCAGCTGGTTTAAGTTTTCTTTCTCAGATAGTTTCTTTTTTAATAATTCCCAAATTTAACACATTATATTAGTGTCATCCACTTTCCTCTCTTTCATTTTGAGTAGCTTCTTCCATCCTCTGGCTTTAGTAATTTTCAGACATGACCTCTGGGTTAAATCTGGAGAATTTTCCTGTCACACATGCACAACACAACGGTAGGAACTCTCTCGCGTATAAAACAGCGATAGGTTGAGCAGCCGCGTGCAGCAGACAGAGGCAGGAAGTGACGTATTAACTCCACTGCAGAGATCACATGATTTTGTTTACATCACCTTCGTCCCCACAGATCTTCTTCAGATCTTCGTCTGTGTCTTCTATGTGTATGTCGGCACCTTTTCACCAAGACATATTTCTTTTCTTTTTTGCATTTGTGCACCCACCACAAACACACACACACACACACTCACAGTGATCCTCATGTGTTCACATATCGAATAGGAGCATTGCAGCTTCAGTCTCTAAAGTGGCCAAATATTGATTTGTCTATAACTGCATTCTCTTTACAAATACCATTGGTCAAAAGGTGTCATAAATAAAGTAAACTTTATTAATATAGCACTTCTTACAAATTGTATTTGTTTTAAACAAGAAATGTTAGGTTTAATTCAGATTAATTTGTCTGATGCTTTGTGCACAACCCCTTACTAACGGCTTCTTTATAAATAAAGTTATTATTACAGCTTCCACAGGAGTAAGTGCTAAGATGCAGGAATGCAGATATATGAGCAATTAACACAGCAAATATGTATACTAACAAACCAGCGTAAAGGGTGGTAATACATAAATGCGAGGGGTGTTTATTGATGTGATGCTGTCTTTCATACAGGCCTTTTGTCTTTGTTTAGTTTTTGTGGCACAGCCCTGTTTGCCTTTCACACCTGAATGCATCGTGTCCAGAAAGCTCACAAACACTCTTGTCAGCCCTATCTGCTGTGTGCCCAAGTGATTGCTGTAATCTCTCTCATTCAGCCGAGGCTCATTTGTATGGGCGGTGGCATTGATCCCTGGCCGCATCTCTCTGCACCCCACCCCTTCCTCGGAAAACGTTCAGGCAAGAGTGTGTGTTGTGCTGAAATGTCACTCTCATTACAAAATAATATATTTAAGTGTAGATTTAAATCCAGAAAGTAGGTGGAATCAATATAGAAACCTCTCTGCTGATTTTGTTATTATGACAGATTAGTGTTAAATGCCAGGATTTAGGATTCTGCAACCTATTTGTAAGAATGAGTAAATTGCACAATTGTTCTGTGAAGCGCTGACGCAGACCCCCTGTAAATACATCCTCTTTGCATTGAGCTCTTAAGCAATGCATACCTTGCATACACTGCAGCAGGAAGCTCCGTCAGCAGGATCTCAGCCCTGGTGGTGACATCCATCTCATTGGACAGCTGCTGTCCAGTCGGTTTGGTCTGAGTGAATGAAAAGGAGAAAACAACTGTTTCTCTTTTCTCTCGGTCACTAATAGGCGAAAAAGGTACAAATTTAAACAAATGTGTTGTCTCTTAATTAAATGGCCTCTCCTTCATCATTCCATGGCATGAATTGAGTTCATTTAAACTTTGTGGATCTAGCTACATGCTCCTCTTCTTTGCTGATGTCCTTTGTAATAATGGCATTGACTTCATTGTGTATCTGTAGCCTGTTATATTGAGGGGAAGTCTTAGTAAGCACCTATTGGTTGGTAAAAGCCGGTTAAATATTTTCCCACATGTATAAGTTTCCCACAACTAAACTTCCAAATTCTCTAGCCAGTACGTTTATGGATTGGTGTTAGTTTTGTGCAGGAAGTTGTCATGAACAGTGAATGCTTTGAGTATATTAAAATAAATCATGCGGCCGAGTGCACAGGAGGCTGGTGCCGTTCCCTTTGGAAGAGCAGCGTTATCCAACAGCTGGCAGAGCTCATATTTCATTGATTGTAGAAATGGAGGTCCATGAGTAAACAGGAATGTTCCCCGGTTCAAATTTGCCACTGTATTTGGGCGCCACATGTTCGGGTGAAGTTGTGAAACTGTGAGTTAGTGGAGCAATCCCAATTAGATAAGGGCCATTATCACAGCGGACATTTTGACTTGTCATAGTTGGACAGTGAGACATGATAGTGAGACAGTGGGCCAACCAAACAGCACCGGGAAACCGAAGCAGCTAAATGGAAAAACAACCATTATTCTTTTTGTTATTACCACCTGTGCTTTTCCTTCTGTGACGTGTTAAATTGTGTGCTATGAAAAAGCCTTTGTTTGGAGATACAGCTTTCTGGCTCAGAATTGTTAAAAACCAAGCTTATGTATTCCTTACATTTACATTTCTCATTTAGCTGACACTTTTATCCAAAGCAACTTACAATAAGTGCATTCAACCATGAGGGTACAAACCCAGAACATCAATAATCAAGAAGGTACAATTTCTTCAAAAAAGCCAAACTACAAAGTGCTATAAGTAAGTGCCATTTAAGTGCTGATAGATTGTTAGTTTAGAATGTTATTCAAAGTTTAGTCTGAAGAGGTGTCTTTTTAGTTTGCGCCAGAAGATGTGTAGACTTTCTGCTGTCCTGATGTCAATGGAGAGCTCATTCCACCATTTAGGAGCCAGGACAGCAAACAGTCGTGATTTTGATGAGTGTTTAGCTCACAGTGAGGGAGCAACAAGCCGATTGGCAGATGCAGAGCGGAGTGAACGGGCTCGGATGTTTTGAAACGGAGGCGGGCCAGTGAAGGGAGCGGAGGAGCGGAGTAGTTACAATAGTCTAGGCTTGAGATGACAAGAACCTGGACCAGAACATGCGCCACCTTCTGAGGGAGAAGGGGAAGTATTTTCATGATGTTGGCAGCATGAATCTACAGGAATGTGTTGTTGCAGAAATGTTGTCGGTAATTGACTGTCGAGTGCCACACCCAGGTTCCTAGCAGTCAGGGTAACAAGTATAACCGTCACAAAGTTAAGCAAGGTACGAAATAGTTGCTTAAGAAACATCAAAACTAAAGTTATATTTCAGTTACTGTTGCTCAGATGTCAAAGTGCATGTTTAGACTCTGTTTCTTAACTGTCAGGGAAATAGAGAAAGTTTTTCATAAGATGCTTGTTCTTGTACAGCTATCTTTGTGAGGACCGGTTTGAGTCTACCGAGTGAGGACATTTTGAGAAAGTGAGGATCTTCAATTTGTGAACCCCTTTAATGATCCGTTTGGAGGTTAAGACTTGGTTTTAGGGTTAGATTTAGGTTTAGGTTAGGTTAGGTTAGGTTATTGGTTAGGGTTAGGGTTAGGCATTTAGTTTGGATGGTTAGGGTTAAGGTAAGGGGCTCGGGAATGCATTATGCCAATGGCTGTCCTCCCTAAGACAGATGTACAAACATGTATATGTGTCTGTGTGTGCCTTCGGTTGCTCTGATGGGTATTAGTTGTCAGCATTTTTCTCAAATCCTGACCTCAATTATACTATTTTGCTGCTTTCTCTGTCTGCAAACTTAGCATATAATGTGTTTTGAGTTTTTTTCGGGCTCAGTGCGACAGACAGACAGATGGAAGCATTATGTTTTCGGTTTGTTCGTCTGTCCGTTGCATTTTCGTCAAAGCAATTACTCTGGGCGACCTTGATGGAGATGGACACAAACACTCACTTGGACTCAAAGATGAACTGATTATAATTTAGTGGTCAAAGGTTGAAGGCCAATGATACTGTTTTCTTCCTAAGTGCACATTGAATGGCACTTAGTGAACATATTTCACATTTTGTCAGATACTGACTGTGACATTTACCTTGGATGCCCACCTTGAAACTCTGGTGATTATAAAGATCTTCTGTGCTGCAGACTGTGTGAGGGCCATCTATGTTGTAGCTTCTTTGAAGCAACAGCATTGTCTACTGACAAGGCTGAAATGTTGTGTCCTACTGGCTGATTCATTTGAGTCTGTCATTGGTTTCTTTCGCTTAGACACTGTGGAACCAGCCAATCCCAGCTGACATTGGGTCAGAGGCTGGGTACAACCTGAGCAGGTGACCAGCCTATCGCAGGGTCAACATACAGAGACCAAAAAAACATTCACCCTGACATTCACACCTACCGTTGATTCAGTCTCCAACTAACCCCAATCTGCATGTCTTTGGAGGAAACCCACAAAGACACAGGGAGAACAACCAAAATCCACACAGAAGACCCCGGCCAAACTGGGATTCAAACCATAAACCTAGCTGTGAGGCAAACGTGCTAACCACTGCCAGCCAGTGGTTAGCACGTGACCGGTTGTGAAGTGCTTTCACTGCATGTTTCAGAGATCATGCTCAAATACCACAGACTGTGTTGTTTGATATGTGAATATTTCAGCAATCACACAGTTTGAAGGCTCTTTAAAGGAGTCATTCAACTTCTCTCTAAGCTTTTTTCTAAGCTGCACAACACTGTAGTCCCCAGTTCAATATGTTATGTGACAGGATTTATTTTTGGCAACTGTGACAACCATGAGCATTTGTACACACACACACACACACACACACACACACACACACACACACACACACACACACACACACAGCAGTTGTGTCTGTTTATCAGCAGCTCAAGTTTGGGCTCATCACTGTCAGGCCAGTGAAATGTGAAAGGGTCATTAAGCCAATTTTTCGGCTGGCACACACTGCTCATCATGACATTTTAGTCGCCACACAGTGCTCCATGAGCCCCAGGCAATCACAGGCTGCATATTTTACCCATTTCTGTCAGAATATTGTATATATATATGTGTGTGTGTGTGTGTGTGTAAAGAGAGAGACATTACTTGTTTTTTGCTGAAGTAGATCTAAAGGCTCACATGAGCCCAACCTCAAGTAGATGAGAAAATCCAGCTCTCCGTTATTGCCCGTTGTCCTCCTCCAGGTTTAGTTCACTCACAGACAGTGCAGCCAGTTAAATACCACTTAGCACTTAGCACATTATGACCTCATGTTCTTATGAACGTGGTATATCAGGAACCCCTTACAGTGAATGTCATTACATGTGGCACAAACTCAAGGATGAACTGATGACTTCACAAACCCCTCCTTGCCTCATGTACGTGTTATCATCGTGACAAAATCCTTTCAAATTTAGACTCACAAACTAACTGATTAGAGTTTCACATCCAGAATTCAAAGGTCAAGATCAAGGTGGCCTCACAAATCCTGCTTTTATCTAGCTGACGCTTTTAACCAAAGCGACTTACAATAAGTGCATTCAACCATGAGGGTACAAACCCAGAACATCAATAATCAAGAAGGTACAATTTCTTCAAAAAGCCAAACTACAAAGTGCTATAAGTAAGTGCCATTTAAGTGCTGATAGATTGTTTGTTAGGAATGTTATTCAAGGTTTAGTCGGAAGAGGTATTTTTTTAGTTTGCGGCAGAAGATGTGTAGACTTTCTGCTGTCCTGATGTCAATGGGGAGCTCATTCCACCATTTAGGAGCCAGGACAGCAAACAGTCGTGATTTTGATGAGTGTTTAGCTCGCAGTGAGGGAGCAACAAGCCGATTGGCAGATGCAGAGCGGAGTGAACAGGCTCGGATGTTTTGAAACGGAGGCGGGCCAGTGAAGGGAGCGGAGGAGCGGAATAGTTACAATAGTCTAGGCTTGAGATGACAAGAACCTGGACCAGAACATGCGCCACCTTCTGAGGGAGAAGGGGAAGTATTTTCATGATGTTGGCAGCATGAATCTACAGGAATGTGTTGTTGCAGTAATGTTGTCGGTAATTGACTGTCGAGTGCCACACCCAGGTTCCTAGCAGTCTGGGTGGGGTCAAACATGTATAACCGTCACAAAGTTATGGAGGTACGAAATAGTTGCTTAAGAAACATCAAAACTAAAGTTATATTTCAGTTGCTGTTGCTCAGATGTCCAAGTGCATGTTTAGACTCTATTTCTTAACTTTGTAAGGGAAATAGAGAAAGTTTTTCATAAGATGCTTGTTCTTGTACAGCTATCTTTGTGAGGACCGGTTTGAGTCTACCGAGTGAGGACATTTTGAGAAAGTGAGGACCTTCAATTTGTGAACCCCTTTAATGATCCGTTTGGAGGTTAAGACTTAGGTTTAGGTTAGGTTATTGGTTAGGGTTAGGCATTTAACCTGGCATTTATTTGATGGACAGTTGTGGGGGCGGGCATGGAGAGAGAGGTGTGGAGATGGTCCATGAGATCAGTAGCTGGTGTGTTGATTGGCATGGATGGTTGCATTCTATTGTACTTTTTGTAAAATCCTGGTGGATCAAACTGTCTTAAAAGTTGTGGAGTAGATGAACTGTTTTAAGTAGCATGAACTTGAAATACTCAAGTGTGCCACAAGTGCAGTGCTGGAGTAAAGGAACCAGCTGCCTAGAAACTTGAAATAAACTCCAGATAATCTCCATAAGTTTGATTTCTGTGTTGGTGTGAAAGCATCTGAACGGAGAATCTCCTGCTAGGTTCCTCATGCTCGAAAGATAAATTACGGAGAAAGTTTGAAATCAAATGTGCCGACATTCTTTGAGTTCATGTCTGAAAAGGGCTTTAGTTTCTTTGAAGCATTATATACACTTGTGCAGCTTATTAGAAGTTTACTTTGAGAGTTAACTAACAACTCCATTATCACAATCAATTTGTTGGAAAGGACCCTGTGTAAACCCATTTGCATCTTCAATTTTTTTCTTAAACTGAATCAAGGGCATCTGGGAAACACAGAGGTCCACAACTAGCTCACTAGTGTAGACCAGGGTTCAGTCCCCTGCAGCCATGCCTCTGGCTGGGTGCTTTAATGAACCCATTTGGCAGTGCAGGTGGAACTCACGTTCTGGCTGCTGCTGGTGGTCATTTGTTGTGCTCGCACAGCTGCAATCCTTTTTTTATGGTACTACATATTAAAAGTCTGCTATGAGTCAATGTGAGGAACTGTCAAAAATATATATTAATGTAGAGGTATGTGACAATCAGGCCTCATTACTGACCGCCTGATTTGAAAGAAACAGTCATATCCAATTCTTTCTGTTTCTCTTGTGGCATTACTTCTTCAAATTCATTTTTCTCCGAAAGCGTTAGCTCTCATGTTCTAACTTGTGATCTGATGTCTTGTGACTTCTACTCTTGTAGTCTCGGGATCCTCTGGCGCTGTGTGACCTGAAGAAAGAAGTCTCCCCCAGGGTCTCGGCTGAGGACCTGATTGACCTCTGTGAGTTGTCATTGGCTGGCCCTGCCAAGAGGACTAAAGCCGGCAAGCCCAAAATCATCGCTGTCGACATTCGCAATGTGGAGGAGTATCCTTACCATCCCTGTGTAGCTATGAAATAGGAAATAGGGAGACTGACTATAAAAGATCTGACAGCAATAGTAAATCATCTGCATTAAAAATATTATTAGGAACTAAGTGGTTAACATGTTTGGTGGGATTGTGTTAGAAGCTGTAAAAAATCTTTAAAAGAGATACTAATAAAACATGTAACAGTACTCTGTTAGCCCCTTAGTTTACCATGTAAATGAATTGCAGTGGGTTGAGGAAACCTTTGCTCTTCAGGTGATGACTTTTCATCACATGAATACTAAGACTTTTTAGAGAGTCCATAAATTGTGTCACTCGATGCTGCACACGTGATGTTCATACAGCTCAGACCTTTCATAGTTTCCTGCAGTTTCTTTGAGACTATATATTTCTGGATTTTTAGGTTCATATTTTAGCAGCGAACAGTATCAGAACTTACATGTAGCAGCATCAGCTTAAAGTGAAATTCTTTCTGTCTTGCCTTCTCAGCTCCCCGATTTCTCTTTTTTATTTGTTCGGTCAACAACACATGATGCAATGAACTTTTCACAACCCCCACAGCAAGCAACGTTACATCACCACAATTCAGTTTCACTTTTACGCCCAGAATGAGAAGTGCTGTTGGGTATCATGGGGATGTGGGCTGATGCATCATCAAAATGGCCAGACAACATATCTGTTGGCTGCTTAGGAAAGTGGCTGACTATGTCCTCAGATTTGAATTATTCCACCTTTCACAGTTGCCCTTTTCTTTTGACATATGCACCTCCTCTGGTGAAAACATGAAGGATCTGTGGATGTCTGAAAGCAGCTATACAAATTGAGCCTTTGTTCAGGCAGGCAACGAAGTAAAGCTCAACTCACCTGACAGCTACAGCAGCTGATCTCAAGCCATCTCACATCAGCTGATGGCTCAGCTGATTCCCTTCCATGCAGCAAATCTCACACAAGACGGCTTGTCGCTTCCTCTGAAACCCAGTTTGCTTCTCTCTTTTTCAGACTTTGTTTAATTTATTCTGTTTCATTTGTTACTGGTGTCCGCTCTGTTCTTGCTGCAACTCTCCCTGCCTTCAGCTTTCCATGTAGGCATATGGAAGGATGGTGAGGTGTCTATCTCTGTCTCAGGTTTTGCACGTATGGAAGGGGAAGGGAAGAGAGTTCCCAGAACAGAGCCATAATATTGAATAAAGCAAATTTGACTGTTTGCCGTTGAAATAGCGTCTTTAGCCACCTTTTTTTAGCTTTGAAATAATTGAAATACTTCATAAATAACTTAATTTAACTTTTGCATATGAAAAGCTTCTGTTATAGTGGCCCAGAAAACCCTGTTAATACAAAATTCTGAGCACTAGAAAGAGTGAAGTCCTTCAACTCATCAGTGGAAAGGTAATTGTCTGAGAGGTTAAAGAGACTGAGTATTTTGAAATGGTGGTTCCTCCAGCCAAAGTTCTTCACTCGAGGCCCCACCGGCTAACTCACCTGGACAAAGGGGACCCGAGTACTTTCACAGGACTTTCACGTTTGTTGTGAGATAGGCAAAGTTCTGTTGTGGGTGTGTGCGGTCACAAGAAGAGGATTAGATTAAGAACAATGTGGGGGAAATCAGTGTGATCTAGATTGACCTCTTTAGTTGGCTGCTGGAATGTAGTGGCATGTGCCACTCCTAGTTCTAGGGAATTTTACTGTTCTCTGCTTTAAGCACCACTTGTCGTAAATTATATAGCACATGTCTCAATATACAACTCAGGACGAGTACAATGTCATTTTCTCATGCGTTATTATTTAATTATAAACCACTCTGGGGTTGTTCGCTGACCCTGTGCTGATGATCTGTTCTTGAAAAGCTCTTATTTTTCTGAAAATCTTTCTCTAAG
This sequence comes from Pseudopleuronectes americanus, assembly GCA_038501795.1. Classification (NCBI taxonomy): domain Eukaryota; kingdom Metazoa; phylum Chordata; class Actinopteri; order Pleuronectiformes; family Pleuronectidae; genus Pseudopleuronectes; species Pseudopleuronectes americanus. Next base: position 7,073,342 of record CM076721.1, read on the forward strand.
ATCCAGTCCTTATTTTAAATATCCTATTTTCTGCTGAAACCTTCCCTATTATATCCCCCTTGTCTACCTTAATTTAACAAATCTATTTTTGCGACACTACTCCCTTGAAGCTTGTCTCGCATGCTTTTTGTATTGGAAGTGGAGTCTGATCAGCAGTTTAACAGGCACTCTCAGTAGGATATCACTGATATGACTTGATATACAGTAGTTTCCTGCTGTCTATTGCAACCATGTCTTTCAAGGGTATTATGTTTCTCATCAAACAAGGCATGCTCATTTATTGATAGAGGGCAGGCGTTCATAGGCATCTATACCTGTTCAAACTGCGCTCCTTAACTCAACTGCCTCCAGTTTCAGCAAAGGCCACATTTCGGGCAGCATAAATATTCCCTCCAGCACGGCCTTCAACCCTGACGGGGAGCTGGTGCAGTGTCCTGCAACAGGAGTCCTCCAGAACTACAGAGGACGGGTCATTGTGGTTATCAGCCATGTCATGAAGAATGCTGCTCAGGTGAGAAAGCAGCCACACAAGCACAGATATTCCAGTGTACAGCACAACAGCAATACACACTATTTAGACTCAAAGACTTGTCTGTTACATACAATAGTGAATAAAGTGTTACCTTCTATAAATAGTATTTTTCTTTATAAATATACTGGTAGGTATGAAGGGAAGACTAATTAGATCTTGGTTTTAATGGAAACTTCAAAGTGATGCAATTAACTTGTGGGGAGACAAACACTGTTAAAATAATATTTTCACCACAAAGATTAATTCATTTATTTTATTCTGAGCCTGAACGCAGCCAAATACCTAAATATTTTATTCCAACTGGAATCCACTCTTACTCGTTCCAGATGTAAACTCCCCTGTGGCTCATCTTAATCCCAAAGCTCCCAGTTTACTCCAGTTTGCTGTTGAATTTTCAGCTTTGCTAGTGGCAGTGCCTTAGGGATGGCAATGTCCGTCCATTAGTTTGTCCAATACTTTGGCTCAGACTTAAATATCCCTTCTACTTTTTGGATGAATAGGTGCCCCAATAGTACGGACACAGGTGATCCCTTCATTTTTCAACGACTGTTGGATTTTAACCACTTAGGGGAATTATTAACGTTTCATATCGGCCATCAACAGATCAACAATCATTTTTTATTCTAAACTTTATTCAGGAACTTCTTGTGTTTCTTAAAGAAGTTTCACCTCTCCTCCAAAAGGCTTCTTCAGCTCTGGAAATCAAAAAGGGAATCAGTATGTGCTGTGTTCCTTCTCTCCAGCATTTGTCATGGAATGTGACATCTCGTTAGTGTTGTGGACAGGGTCATGTCAGGGCAGGGAAGGCAACTAAGGGTCAACTTGTCTCTTCTGAAATCCCTCTGATCATCCAGCTGGATCACACTGGCATCACTGGTGAACTGCACAAGAGCAGGTGTTCAATGAGACTGTGCTACCCTTATTCAGTTTATTGTTCTGATATGAAGTAGAATAAAAACTTTAACCTTCTTCCTTTTCTTGAAGACACTGCATTCGCCAAGGATGAAACAGTATTTTACATAAATCATTTGGCCTTAGTGCACAAAAATATCTTTGCTCGCTTCAGCATAACAGAACAGAGAACTATATCAATCATAATGAATTCTCCTTTTGTGCTCTCTCTGGAATAAATTAGCAAAACTTAAATTTAAAAACTCAGCAGGGATATCGCCTCAGGCAACATCCCAATTTAGAAAAGATGTCCTCCTTCCATATGTTGGAAAGTAAAAGAAAAAAACAAGGAGATCTCCTTAATTGAGGAGAGTTTGGTATTTTTAGGAAGCAGCAGCAAGATCTCACTGTCTGACAAAGAACTCCAAAAGTCCACAGTGGGTACAGAGGTGAACAATTGATCTGAATAGAGTATGAGAAATGATCATCAAGCTATTTGTAAGGTGTTTATGGCTCGTGTGCAATTAGCAGATGGTCAGAGCTCTAACATTGTGGATTATGTGCTTCTGATATTTTGCACAGAATTCAACATGCGTGTAAAATTTTGTTCTTAAGTAAGTCATTGTCACCAACCTTATCAAAAGAGACGATCATCAGCCTCATCGTCATTCAGGCATTAGGCATGATGCTTTAGAACAACACAAAACCCCCCACACCGACCTCACACCCCACCCTGACCAACACTGCACTTAAAAGTCTACATTTGAGTTTTATGATGAACCCCAGTTATTGAACAGACCTCTCAGTCGTACACGTCTCAAACTTAAAGGTCGATAAGGACTCGATTGTGCTTAAATGCCATTCACACTTCTCTGCAACGCATCAGTGGCCTCATCATTAGCTCTGGTGCCGTACGTACACTCTGGCTACACTTGCTCAATGGGATAGATTCCATGTTCTTAAGAAGGTATAAGCTTATCTAATATTGATGTAGTGGAACTGCACCCTCTGAGCACTGAGGCCCTTACATTACACTGCGCAAATAAGGAGTAACATCAAAATATTGTCTGTTTAGTGTAACTTTACAGTATATCCCTCCAGTAACTCAACCCTAATTGATAACTTTGTAGCTCCCAGACTGTTTAGTCTGATGTTTCGTTTTTATGTCTCCAGGCTGCCGAGACCAGTGGCCAGAGGCATGGTGTTTTCGAGTTGTCTGTCCGTCCATCTGTCCTATTCTTTTAACATACAGTATCTCAAGGGGAACTTCTGCCAATTGTTCATTTGGACTCACAGAGAACTAATTCAAATGTTGTGGTCTAAGGTCAAGGTCGCCTCATGTGTTTGTGAACATGATGTATCAGGCACACTCAATCAAAATTCAAGTTTTGGTCTTGTGATTACAACAGCGTAAAAAAAATCAAACCTCAAATTTGGCAAAAAATTCACTTGGACTCTGAGTGAATTTTGTGGTCAAAGGCCAAGGTCCTCATAAACCCCTTTTTCGCCTTGTGAACATGACATCTTAAGAATGCCTAAAGAGAATGCGTTAATATTTGGCATAAATGTATAAATAGACTGATCGAATAACTGATTTTAAATTTTGTGGGACAATGTAGTTTAGAAGGCAATGTTATATAATGACTATCCAGAAACGATTCCACTGACAGCTATTAAGTGACATATCTGTGGACTGTGACTGGAGATAAATTACCAGAGAGATCATAATTACCCCAATGAACAGATACTATTTTTTGATGTAGTATGTCTTAAAATGTAAGTAAAGCTTTGCATCTCCAATTAAATCCCTCCTCTTGTTCTTAACTTGAGTCACATACCTTAAGACTAATCATTGATCAGTTTCAGATTTTGCAATCAACATTTTTATGATGCGCTCCTTTGATTAGATGCAATGGTTTTCTGAAGAAACTCTATGTACACTTAATCAACTGAGCTGTACCCTTCACCTTATGTGCACATAGGCAGGTTTAATCACACCTGCTCAAGTGCAAACAGTCTGAAGGTCTTTCTGAAGAAGAGACACTGTGTAACATTAAGCAATGGAGCACTGACCTGCACATTGTCTACATATGAGCAAGTGCAAACTGTCTGCAGGTCTTTCTGAAGAAGGGGGTACGACAGCACATTGCTACACAGTAACTGGTGCTTTACGTTATACCTTTTGAGCTCGCAGTATTATGTTCAGTGTGATGTTTAATTCACATTATTACATCAACTCAAGAGGGAGAGGGATGGATGGCTGGATGGATGGAGGATGTTTTATTAAAAGATAATTTTGGTTAGAACAGAAGTCTCTGCATTACCTACTGGAGGCATTTCCAGTCCCAACAAGTGCCTTGATTTTTATTTCAAATTAATATAGTTCACTTTCTTCCTTAAGGTTATTTTTGGAATAACCTTTTTTTAACCTCTACAATGATATTAAAGCGGTAGTCCACCGAGAAAATTATAATTCACTCATTATCCACTCATCACTATGGCGATGGAGGTGGTGTTTGAGTTCACAAAACAGTTTGGGAGTTTCCGGGTTAAACGCTGTTGCATCTGAATGCTATCAAATTGAAGTAAAGGGTGACAGATTCTTCAAACATAAAATAACAACAAAAAAAAACATAGAATGCCTCAATACTGCTGCTGTGGCGTCATCCAAGTGTCCGCAAGCCCCGGATATTTTTGTACAGTGAGAGAAAATGGTGACACACTGGCCATCTTTATGTACAATCTATGATTGAACCCACATATTTACTTTAGAGTTATACGAGGTAACAAGTAGCCTACCTGCAAAAGTAAATCTCTCTCTCTTCTGTATTTCTCTCCAGTTTGCAGCACATCTGGTCAAGGTGAACTTCCCACGGGTTTGTATCTTGGATGGAGGCATCAACAAGCTGAGGCCCACTGGACTCCTGACTGTCCCCTCCCCTCAGATCTGACACTTTTCTCAGCTTTACATTAACTAAAGGGATGAGTTGAGGGAATGTACAATGCATTTTGAGCTGATATTAAAGTTGTGGAGGACTGTGATGCAAAACAACAACCTGGACTGAAATTAACTGAAATACTGTAATTTCTTTTTAATAAAACACAAATAATGAATTACTTCTTCTCAACTGTTGTGTGTTGTTGTATCTTTTCCCTGATAAATTAATTTCACACGCCCTAAGGGGCTGATCCTTTTTTATCAAGAAGGTGTTCCAGAGCCTCACAGTCACTAGTAACCAAAATTGAAGATCAATTAGAAAATACACACACTAACATATATACAGTATATATTTATATATATATATAGAAGGAATGTCTTTGCTTAGCAGACAGACCCCCCTCCAACACTCTGGCGGTAGTTCAAGGCAGGACAAAACATATTACCTGCAATGAGCCCCAGCCCCCACCAAAGGGCCTGGGTATGGCTCACAGCTAACCACACAACAGCTAAACCACACAAACAACCTCACTTATGATCCTCAGTTTTCTGAGATTCCCATCTGACCCCACACGTCATTGTTGAAAGTCTGATTATTAATTCTTGACAGAAGTACTGCTACATTTTTTGTATAGGCCCATGATGAGAGAATTTAAGGAATTTGTCAAATTCTCGATCATTATAACATAGTTTTACTATCAGCAATGAATAAAGAGAAGAAGATGAGGTGAGGAGTTGCATCTCCAGTTTGTCACTCAAAAAAAACAAATCATGTGTTTTCCAAAAAAACAGGAACGGGGACTGACACAATTCGGTTTCTACGAAAGCTAGTTTTACTGAATTTCTTAATGTCATTGTCTGGTCCCAGCTCAGAATAGAGTCCGATTAGAGAACTCCCAAAAAGCAAACATTTGAATTTCTTAGTCATGTTACAATTGTTTCATGATTTCCTCTATTCTGTCATAGTTTCACAATCCTGTCGTTTTTCCTGGGGCATGTGGCCTTGTGAGAATTAGTTATTGGAACTAACAAGTCCCACCCACTAAACTGGATGTATAAAAAGAGATGATAGTGGTGAGTCCCATCAACGAAACTCCTAAACCCCCTCAGCAAAGGTAAGAGAGATGATTTTTTGAAATGATTTAAGTCTGCAATGATATGACTACAAAAGAGCAATAAGAAAAGACGAATGTAATAACCTTTTTCATTCTAATTGATTCTATGCACTCGGGCTGATTTATTGACTTTAAACATTATCATGATGACTGAGATTGATTCATGGTTTTCTGTCCCTACCAGGATTCTTCAACTTTCCAGGGTGAAAATGGTGAATTACGAAGTAACAGTTTACACCAGCAGCTGCGCCTTTGCCGCCACCTTCAACAATGTCTACATTAAGCTGGTTGGCACAGAAGGCGAGGGCAATCGCATCAGGCTTAATAGCCTCAAAGGGTCTCTGGCCCTCTTCAGAGGAGAAGTAAGTTTGGAGTATCCCTGTTAAGTTCAAACTCATAGCACACTATTACATTTATTACATTTCAGTTGTAAGGCAATCATATTGTGCTTTATTCTGTCCAATCCACTTTATCTCCACCTCATTGATAAATGTTTTCAAACTGTGTCTGTCATTACCCCAGGCTGCACATTTCACTGTCAGCTGCCCTGAATCCCTTGGAACATTGTTCCTGATAGAGCTGGATAAGCAGAATTTCCTAGTCTTCCAAGACTCTTGGTACCCCTTCTAGAGTGGAGGTGAGATCTCCTGAAGCAGACACATACTGCTTTCCTGTCCACCGCTGGATCACTGACCGTGAGGTGCACCTCTTCAGAGAGGGAAAAGGTTTGTGAAAATTAGCTTGTCCTACATCTTGTGTGCTATTTACTGAAAACAGAAGAAGAACAAAGGGTCCCGCAAAACAGTGGTGAATCTAGGATTTTTTCTAAATTGGGGGCCATCGAGGGGCCACAATTCACACAGTTAAAAGGCCTGCTTCATTAAGGTGCACATTTAGGTTATTTATTTAATTGTTACCTGTATAACCATTTTTTTAATGTTAATAAGGGACAACAACAGCTCCATAAACGTTAGACATCATCATATACATTTCAAGGTTGTACATGAACTTGACTACACAAAATTAAGATCCTCCCCATTATGTGATGAGTGCGGACAGGAAACAGGTACACTTGTCCATTAACTAATTCCCAAACCCCACTCCTTCTGGTCTTTAATGATTAACTTCATATCAAAGGTTTACAACAGACAAACACCCGACCTCTTTCTTGCTACATTTTGAATATCTGTGAACTCTCCTGTAGATAAACATATTGCACAGGCCATCTCACTTTGCAGACTGCCTTTTACATTGAAAGCTTCTGCTTTAAACATACAAATAATGAAACATCTGCCTAAAAATATTGAACACACTTCTTGACAAGTGGTTGAAAATTCAACATAAGTGAACCGACTCGTATGTATTCTTTTCCCTCTTTCCAATTCTACATTTACCAAATGTAAACTATTAATTTACATTCTTGTATACTGTTTGTTCTACTGTAATTATATCTTCCTCAATCATGTTATGTTTAGAACCTTGTTGTGCTTCCTCTTTTAAGCTGTGAAAGCCTTTGAAGAAACCCACGATCTTGCCAAGTACGCCAGGGAGCAGGAGCTCATTGGTCGAAAGAAAGACTACTGGTAAAATGATTAGCATTGTATGCCTCAAAGCGAACATGCACCCAAAAACATTACAGTACAACTTGCAGTGCCCAAATATAATATTAAATACTGGTCGAGTATTATATTGCACTCTCTAAATTAAAAATGTTAATATTGGTTTACTCCCCTCTGTTTTCTCTAGCTGGGAAGAGTTGAAAGAAGGACTACCTCACTGCATTAAGGAAACAAATCCTCTTTGTCTGCCTCCTGAGGTTAGGTTCTCCTACACCAAGGATACTGAGTTTTTGTGGACTGCAGCAGTTGGGTAAAGTCCTAAAATTCCCACAGACATGCATTATTTAACCATTAGGCTGCCTGTTTATCAAATTACCGAATCATTTTATCAAATTAATAGAGTAAATTGTTTTTCATTTTCTAGGGAGGTTGAGCTGCAACTGAAAGGACTGGAAAAACGCAATGAGCCATGGACTGACATTAACACGTTTGATCAGGTGTTCCGCTGCAAGACGACTGACATATCAGGTACTTTGCTATCATGATAGATTAATTTGATACTTGATATTTTATGCATTATAATATATAGTCAACTGTATTCATTCAGATAATTAACAGTGCACGAATATAATATTTTCATCTCTCCTTCCCCTCTGGCTTAATCTGTTTTATCAGCACTCCCTTCATCTGTCTTTTTTTCACTCATGCATCCTAACTCTGCCAAAGACACACTCCTCTCTACTCTGTCCTCCTCTCTTGATTCTCTCTGTCCTCTTACTTCACTACAGGTGCGCAAGTCCTCCTCAGCTCTGTGGTTGTCTGACTCGGTGCTGATTGAACTACAGACCTGTTTCTCATCTCTCCTTTCTTTCCAAAGCATGAGCTATTCTTATACAACTCTTCTCCTATCTTCACCAGAACAACCTTCTAGATCCTCACTAGTCTGGTTTCAAGGCAGCCACTCAACTGAGACTGCCTCTGAGCAACTGCTTGAGCAGCCTCTCTCCTCTGTCCTCAACCTTCTAGACCTTTCTGCTGCATTTGACACGGTGAACCACCAGATCCTTATTTCCTCGCTTCAGGATCTGGGTGTCTCAGGCTCTTCTCTCTCCCTGCTATCATCCTACCTCAAAGACCGCACTTACAGGGTAACTTGGAGAGGATCTGTGTCAGAACTTTGTCCTCTCACAACTGGGGTCCCTCAAGGTTCTGTTCTTGGTCCTCTCCTCTTCTCTTCTCTCTGTACACCAACTCTCTCGGGTCTGCTATTCACTCACATGGCGTTTCCTACCACAGCTACCCAGATGACACCCAACTAATTCTCTCTTTTCCCAAATCTGAAACGCAGGTAGCAACATGAATCTCTGCCTGTCTGACTGACTTCTCTCAGTGGATGTCCGCACATCACCTGTAAATTTACATTGACAGACTGAGCTTTTTTTCGTTGCAGTGAAAGGCTCTCCCACACATGACCTTACTATTACATTGACAACTCAATGGTAGCCCCCACCCAGACTGCTAGGAACCTAGGTGTGACACTTGACAGTCAACTGTTCCTTACTGCAAGCATTGCTGCAACAACCCGCTTGTGTAGATACATGCTGCACAACATCAGGAGAAAACATGTACTTCTCACTCAGAAGGCAGCACCGGTTCTGGTCCAGGCTCTTGTCATCTCAGGCCTAGACTATTGCAACTCCCGCTGGTTGGTCTGCCTGCTACTGCCATCCGACCTCTGCAGCTCATCCAGAATGCAGAAGCTTGACTGGTCTTAAACCTTCCTGAGTTCACTCTCTCTCCTCGCTCCTCTGCTACCTTCACTGGTTACCAGTGGCTGCCGGTATCCATTTCAAGACACTAGTACTTGCATACCGTGCTTTGAATAGATCAGCTCCAGTCTACATCCAGGACATGGTCAAACCTTACACTCGAGCCCATCCGATCTGCATCTGCCAATAGGCTTGATGTTCCCTCACTGCGAGCTAGCCACTCAACAAAATCACAACTGTTTTCTGCCCTGGCTTTCAAAAGTGGAAACGATCTCCCAATTGGCATCAGAACAGCAGAAGATCTATGCATCTGCAGATTGAAGACACATATCTTCAAACTCCACTTTGGTTAAAAAATATATTAATAAATAAAAAATAAAAATTCTGTTTGTTGCACTTATATGGCACCTACATGTAGCACTTTTAGTTTGGCATTTTTTTGTCAGTATTACTCACTTGATTCTTGTTGTTCTGGGTTGTCAGGTTGACAAAGATGGCTCTTATCGCTCCTCTTTAAACCATTTGTCTTCTCTGGCCAAAATACGCTCATCACCATCCTAAACGATGTCCCTTGTCCTTGAGTGCTGAGGAACTCGCTATTTCTCTCGTAGCATCTTTAGTTTGTTAATTATTGGAAAAAGGTTGACAGAGAAGGAAATGTATATGCGTTAAAGAAACATCAAAACATGCCAGCGACAAGCTGCACAGTCTGTAAAGGCTTACTGGTGGAGCCTGATAATAAGGAATTACAATAGTCTGTGTAACAGATTGTTCTGTTTTTTTTCCCTAGAATATGTTGAGGAACATTGGCAGGAGGATGAGTTCTTTGCCTACCAGTATCTAAATGGTGTCAACCCCATAATGATCAGACGCTGCAAAGTATTGCCAGAAAACTTTCCTGTCACTGATGACATGGTCTTCCTCCATGGTCATGGTAGCTTAACGGAAGAAATAAAGGTGACCGTCTCATACTGACTGCAAATTTCATTATATCTAATTTATCTTTGTGATAAAACAATGTGTGGATCCTGATTGTCCCATGATTTTTTCAACCTCAAAATAATTTCCAACAGAGAGGCAACATATTCCTTTGTGACTACAAGCGTTTGGATGGAGTGACAGCAAACACCATCAATGGGAAGAAGCAGTACTTGATGGCCCCTCTCGTCCTGCTCCACAAAAGAGAGGACAAGCTGATGCCAATTGCTATTCAGGTGAGATATCGCTCAAACATGGCTCATACACAAGCTGTAGGTTTGAGTATTGATCCAGGCAGCCATCACTCAAAAGATAGAGAAGCATCTAATTTGCTATTTCATTATTTCTGTCTGTGTTGGATTAAATTGATTCAATTAACCATGCCCCTTTTGTCCTGTAGCTGAAGCAAACCCCCGCAGACGACAATCCAATCTTTTTTCCCACTGACTCTGCGTATGACTGGTTGATGGCAAAGATATTTGTGAGAAGTGCCGATTTCCAAGAACATGAACTCAACGTTCACCTGCTGCGCACTCACCTGCTAGCTGAAGTTTTCGCAGTGTCACTTCTACGCAATGTGCCCATGGCGCATCCACTGTACAAGGTAACAGAATCTATCCACAGAAGTTAAAGAACCATTGAGTATTTGTGTTTTATATAAAGTGCCAATATTTCACAATGCTAAATGACAAGGAGGCATTATGATTTCTGCTTTGGACAAACGATGTTAATAACAGAGTGTCCTCTTTCTCCCAGCTCCTTGTACCTCACACTCGCTACACTTTCCAAATCAACATCTTGGCTCGACTTGCTCTAATTTCTGAGAAAGGAGTATTCACAGAGGTACAAAAAGACCACTCGATTTGAAGATCTACAATTACACAGCAGTTGGTTTTCTGTCATGTCTTTTTACTTAATTCCCTTCATATTTGACTGCTTCCTAGTTTGCAGCCTCTGGGGGAGAGGCCATGTTCACAATCATGAAGAGATCATTGTCCTCAATGACCTACAAGTCCCTCTGTATACCAGACGACATTGAGGAGCGTGGGGTTAGGGACATACCAAACTACTACTACAAGGATGATGGACTCCAGCTTTGGGATATCATCTTCAAGTATGACAGACATTTTGTATTTTGCATAATCTCCCCAGCAGCGAAGAACTCTTTGTAATACCTGGTATAATTATTTGCTGGATAAAGTGATGGTAATGAGGACAGATTAGTTGGCCAGCACAAAGGCAACACATCTTTGTCAATGAGATTGACCCTTTAACCGAGAGCACCAATCCTCAAATAAATGTAACCTGAAAATACAAATATAGGATTTGAGAGTTGATTTTTTTAGATGTCATTCAAAGTGCTGTGAAGTATCAATCTGATCTGACATTATCTGCCTTTCACTGCAGCTGTATTAGCCAGTCTACCTTAAATATTAGTTAAAAAATGTACTTTATAGAAAACAGCAATACTGAGGATACTAGTCATATTGTATGTGAGTGATCATGCTCAACATCATGTGATCATGTCTCCACCCTTTTTTTACCAACATTTTATTATCTGAAATTATTCGCATTAGCTATATTCACTGTAGATTATCCAAAATGTGGTACGGACCTAAAACCCCCACAAAAAGATTCACTGTCTGTGTTTTTTATGGAGAAACACTCTCACTCTGGTGATAATAGAAACTAGTCGGACTGTAAACAGTGTTTATCGAATGTTAAATGGAGTCTTGGTCCAAATATCCGCTGTGTACAACGAAAGCCCTGAATATTGTTTGTTTCTGACAGAGGATTATTCGTCATGAGACTATTGCTGATGGGCTGCGACCTGGTGTAATTCCCTCAAAATCACATCTACTTGTTCTTGAACAAAACAGAGGCAACATGTTCATTATTATAAGTTGTGCACTGTGTTTCCCCCTGCATCCAGTTTTCTTGCTAAGCTAAGTCACTTTGCTTTAGTGCCACAAAAAGTCATTTTCTCATCTAAATATTGGCAAGAAAATTATTAAGTATATTTTGTCTAGTTACTTTTTCAAGCATCATGCTAATTTCCTATGAGTAAAAACAGTCTCTAAATATATCTGTTAAAGGGATGGAAATCAAATTATCTCACATTAAAGCCTCTTAGTACTAAAGTGTGTATACAAATGTGTAGTTCAAGGAGGAATGTGTTTTACAGTACTTTTCCACATTTGTCCAAGGTTTGTGAAAGGAGTAATCAGCTACTACTACGAGACTGACGATGTGGTTGTGAAGGACTCTGAGCTGCAGGAATGGATTCAAGACATTTTTGAACATGGATTCCTTTCTCAAGAACAAACAGGTGCCAAATACCAAAATATACCATGAATCATATATCAAACTTCATCTGGTCATTTTAATATTTGGACAAGTTCATCTTTCAGTAATTCTATTGATTCTCTGTTCTCAGGAATTCCACAGAAATTTTCCACCGTGGCTGAGCTAATCAAGTTTGTCACCATGGTGATCTTCACCTGCTCATGCCAGCACTCAGCTGTGAACAGTGGACAGGTGAATCTGTTTAATAAACAGGGACGATCAATTGTAATGGTGCTGAGTGGTTAAGGTGGATGAACATGGATGAATGAATTCTGGTCAAATAGGTGATATCTGACCTTTACAAAAAGATAGATAGATAGATAGATAGATTACTTTATTCATCCCCGAAGGGAAATTAAGTTGTCATAGCAGCAGGTACAAAAACCTTGAACATAAACAAAAAATTGCAGTGTTTATATCAAAGCATTTGGTATTGAGCACAAATAATGAAAAGTATTTAGCAAAAAAGTTAAAATAAGAATAGTTTAGATAGTTATTGTAAATCATCCTGAAATAATAATGTCTCGTCCAAATTCATTGGCAGCAGAGCATTGTTTGGAGACATTTCTCTCAAACCCACCAGACTTCATGGTGCTGCTAGAGGAAAATGTCAAGGGATCACAAAAGTGATAAGTGGTTATCCTCTTGGGTCGTTCAATGTTACTACAAAGTATAATAGCAATCTATCCAATATTAGTTGAAATATTTATATCTGGAGCTAAGTAGTGGAACGACTGATCTAGAGACTGAACTGCTTTAAATTGTTCATATGGTCTCAGTGCTACTTCAAAAAGTATTAACCTGTTATCATTTCTTCATTGTAGTATGACTATGGTGCCTGGATGCCCAACACTCCCATCTCCCTGCAGCGTCCTCCGCCAACATCAAAGGGAACAAAACACCACATTATGATGCAGACATTACCTGACATCAGCACCACAGTTAAGGGCATGTCCACCATGTGGCTGCTCAGCAAGGAGTCTTCTGACATTGTAAGTATGCAAGACTTCATGAAATATTATATACATCATACCATTTTTACATAAATCATATAATCGTATCATTTTTTATTCACTGAAAATCAGGTCCGGCTTGGCCAATACCCGGAGCAATATTTCACTGAGGGTTTTCCCCAGAATCAGATAAAGGGCTTCCAGCAAGAACTTCAACTGTTGAGTGTTGCCATCAAAGACAGAAACAAAACTCTGAGTCTGCCGTACACGTACTTGGATCCAGGCAACTTTGAAAATAGTGTTGCCATTTGAACACTTAATTGAGCGACCTCGTCAGCTTTTGGCCTATTTCAGCGTCACATTAATGAAAAAGGGAAAGAACTTCGAAAATCTGTATTTTTCAATCTTACTATATGTTGCGCTGTGTCTTCTATACAACTCTTCAATCAAACTACAAAATCTTTTTTTCCTCATCCTAAATAGAATTGATATAGATAGACTTATACAGAAATTAATCAGAGAAATAAACATTAACATTTAATAATAATAATAACATACAATATAAAATCCAAGATGTGAAGCTGTTTTATTGTTTTCTGACTCGACATAAAAATTTATAAATCTGATAATACTGTAGAACGAGTATTACAGTATCTATGTTGAGGTTTGCACATGAGGAAGTCATCTAAAGAGCTTCATTACTGAATTCATCAAGTTACTTTTGTGAGAAACAATGTAAATGGGAAATAATGAAAATTGTTTTGCTGTTGTTTTCTTTTTGAAGTGTTACTGAAAAGAGGAAATAACTTTCTTTCAAGCTGTTTTTCAATGTGTTTGAGGGATAAAAACAATCATGATTGTTTATGTGAATATCAAATTCATGTGGCTTATTTACTAATCACAGCAAAGGCCTCAATAAAGACAATACAAAACAACATCTTGATAGAGTGTCTCTTTTCATTGTTCTTATCTTCATAGATGGATCCTTTGGTTTTAATGTGTAGTTTTACATTGTGAATTTCTAAACTAATATTTCTGAGTGACCGTAAGTACACTGTACTAAGATGGGGACCCAAAAGCATTCGTCACAAGGCAAGACATTAGACATTAGTGGGTTTGCACTTGATGCCCCCACAAGGAGTTTTTAACTCATTATGAAATGGTCTTCTTTAATTAGTGCTGCCTCTTTATGATCTACAACGGCAGATGAGACAATCAGGGAGAAAAGTTGCTTCGTCTATAAACTACTGTTAACGTCTGCTCATAAGGCTACGTTAAATCAGCTCTAATATTGTTAGATTGTCTCTACAGACCAATGGCTTCATATTTTTCTGAATCTTTATTTTTGTATGAGAATAAAGATTCAGAATCTGAGAATGCTGACAAATTTGATATTTCAACCCCCGCTTGTTGCACTTTGGTAAGTGCACACAGGAATCACTCACTCATTCTGCATCAGGAGCAGAGAGAGACAGTGGTCTAAGAAGGGGATGGAAACAGATGCAGTCTAGTCTCTGTTTGCTTACAGTAAATACAATCTAAAGAGATCTGCAGTGTTGCAGTGTTTTCTTGCTGTTTGTCCTGAACTCTCTACATGTCTGTAGATTTTCCACTCCTTCCAAAACAAACGCACATGCTGTTTGCGACGTTTTTTTTACGACATGTGACAGTGGAAACACTACCACTTTTTCCACAGAGGCGCCAAAATCAACAGAAATGAAAATGGCGCATATTCCAACCTTCACTCCAGAGGTTACATTCATTAATTAACTACTGGATACTGGATTTAGGCTATAAAAAACAATACAAATATCTAATAAAGTAATATATGTCTAACAGTTTGACTTACTGTGAGGCTCTGCGGCTGATCTTCATGGACAAGATGTTGGACATAAACTTCACGCTGCTCTATTAATATGGAATCCAACATCTGTCCGTGATCAAGATGGCATTGAAGGTTCCTGGAGGACTGATGGCCTGACAGAAGATGTCCTCACATACCACCACTGTGCTGCTTCACGAAGCTACTTCATAGCAAACCTTTATTCCAATAAACCTTTTAGCGATGTTCCCAAGTTGCTTGGAAATATGTTTGAAAAGTTGCTATTGCACAAAATAAAACCTGGTTCTATCTGATGTCTCATCTTTGATCCGTGTGTGGGTATTAGGAGGTTAAAATGTAGCCTCAAGACTCTTCTACTACATCTAAAAGGAACAGGTAGTTAGACTGAAGGCTCTAGCCTGGATCCCTGCAAAGCCTCTATCGACCTCCATCAACAAAACAAGGAATAATAATTATTCTATTGCACCAAATCAGCTCCTATGGGATTTTATTTCTTTTTGGATGAATAACTTAACAATAAAAAATAGTCTAAACATGAGAGAAAGCAAACATATGTATGAGTTAACTGTATGTGTGCATACATGTGAGCCACAGATAAGACATCACTGTGAACAAGTGTCACGGTTATTTTTTTAATTCTTTCTCATTGCCCATCAAAATATCGAATCTAATAATGATCAACTTTGTAACATAGTCTATTCATTTATTGATTCTTGAATTAATTTGTAAATAAATGCTTTAATGCATGCTTTTTTCAAAATTTTATATTAACTAATGAAATTATTTATTACCATTTCCTTGTCACCTGTGCTCTTCCATGGAAATGATTCATTACTATTTCCATGTAACTTGTGCTCTTCCATGGAACTCAGTGTGTCACTTTACAGGTTCATTTCATTCTACCACCCTTAGCTGAGTTCGGGTTCTGCATGGAACGAATCCAAGGTGTGTCTCAATACAAACACAATAGCTTTCAGTTCCTGGACTATTTTTCGAGCTGTTTTTATTGAGAACTAATATTCAGTTTCTTTGGAAGAAACTTGTGAGACTAGTTTCTCGTAGTAGGATCCCAGCCAATGTCTCACGCACAAGTGGGTGAGGCAGGACTCTAAATTCCATGTGGCCTGCTCTTCCTACCTTGGAAAGCTGCTGCTGATTGAGGTTGATAAATAGCTTCACCCACTGTTCCCAGAAGATGCCTGGTTTCGATGCAAGGTTAACGTCAAATCTTTTGAGGGAGACACCGACAACTTTCCCATTTACCGCTGGATCGCAGACAGCGAGGTTCACCTGTTCAAAGCAGGGACAGTTCTTTGGACTCTTATACTACAGTGTGCATTTTGCATGTATACAAAGACAGAAAGACGATTATTAATCAATCTTAGTCATCATCTTGGCAGGTCCAATAGAGAAGCATGTGAAGCTGAGTGAGCAGCTGTAGCAGTGAGAGCAGTGTTATGAATTCATGTATAATATTATACATTTCAGATCCTCAACCCATGAATCCTTAAAGTACGTAACATAAACTGTTGATTTGTCATTTCTGACACATTTATATCCTCATTTTATTGCTATATCTTCAAAGTTTATAGATATATAGTATAGGGTAATATTTCCTTATACTATTCAAAAGTGCATTTTCTGCTCTGTTTTCTCAGCTGGGACATGAATAAAGAGAAACTACCTCACTGCAACAAGGCATATAACAGCATCTACTGGGTGAGGTCATCAAATGTCATCAGACAGTTTCTGAAGTCCCTCGCAGAATGATTCTTCACTGAACCAGTGTTGTAGTGTTTCGTGAGAAAATGTTCCATTTGAATGTATTAGGATACTTTGGGAGTGACCCTCTTTGTGCAGGAAAGACGAGAGGTATCTGGATCAAAGATGAACGGGTTATGAAACATTTAAATGACTCACAGTTTACATACTGTATGGCAGCTGTTGCGCAATCGATTGATAAATTCAGTTATTTTTCGTCAAGCTTTGGAATCATGAATGTGCAGCAAGATAACAAACTGTGGGTTTAACAGCAGGTATGGACTTGACTGGGCCCATGGAATATCTTCCGTTGTAGAAAGACACCTAACAATGCACCAGATGCCCCTGAGCGGCCTGCATTGTGGCGGTCCAAAACCTGTATTATTTCACATTGACACACATTGACACATAACAGCCACTCTAGATCCTTTAAATTTTGAATTATAATTTCCATCCATAAATCTATTATCTAAGCACACAAGTGCAATGTACAAATAATGCAGCAGATTCAGTTAAATTAAATCTCTGATTATATCATAACGCTTTTTTAAAATTGTATCTCTTCTTGTATATGCATATTGTTAAAAAGAAAAAGAAAAACAACAGATAGTAATAATGCCGGCCATGCACTGTTCTTCATCTTGTTAATACAGTTGTGAGATTTGATCAGGTCCCTCATAGCCGGTACCCAGAGGAATATTTCTGTGAGGAGATTCCCTGCATGCCGATCAAGGGCATTCAAGGAGATCTTGAAAGTTAAAGCACTGTGTTCCAGCTCAGAAACAAGGGTCTGTAAGTTCAATACACATTCATGGACTCTGTGCTGCTGGAAAATATCGTGGCTGTGTAAACATGAGTCTGACTCTCTGACTATAGACATGGTGTTAATTAAGAATCTTTTAACCACAGGGATTTGGTTCTCTTGAGTCTTTCAACTCCCCAGTGATGACTTTCCATATTTTCCTATTACTACGATTGTCTAAAGCTCATTTTAAAAAGCTCTCATACAAACTTTGACACTCGGCAAATTAAATACACTCAAATCTGACTTTTGCACAATAATATGTTTATTACTGACAGTGAGGATTTGGATGTTTTATGATTTCTAAAATGTCAGTGTTTATCAGTTGGATAAAATATTTCAGACTCTTATCTCCTCCATCTCCTTCCTCCTACCTCATAACATGTTTACGTTCTGCCTTATGCTTTCATAGTTTCACATTCCTGTGGTTTTTCCTGGGGCATGTGGCCTTGTGAGAGTCAGTTATTTGGAACTAACAAGTCACACCCACTAAACTGGATGTATAAAAAGAGATGATAGTGGTGAGTCTCATCATGAAACTCCTCAATCTCTTCAGCAAAGGTAAGAGAGATGATTTTTTTTGAAATTATATATGTCTGCAATGATTTGACTGCAAAAGATCAATAAGAAAAGAAAAATGTAATAGGATTCATTATAATAACCTTATTTATTCAAAAATGATTCTATGCACTCAGGCTGATTTATTGAAAGTCAACATTATCATGGCTGACTAAGAGTAATTCATGTTTTTCCGTCCCTACCAGGATTCTTCAACTTCCCAGGGAGAAAATGGTGAATTACGAAGTAATAGTTTACACCACCAACCTAGCCTTAGCTGCCGGCTACCTTCAACAATATCGACATTAATCTGGTGGGCACAGAAGGGGAGAGCGAGCGCAGATGGCTTGTTAGCATCATGGGATCTATGGCCCATCATCAAAGGAGACGTAAGTTTGGAGTAACCCTGTTGATTTAAAACTCATAGCACACTTATCTCAGTTTTGCATGATGGAGATCTCAGACAAATTGTAAGGCCATCATAATGTGCTTTATTCTGTCCAATCCACTTTATCTCCACCTCATAGATAAATGTTTTCAAACTTTGTCTGTCATTACCCCAGGCTGCACATTTCACTGTCAGCTGCCCTGAATCCCTTGGAAAATTGTTCCTGATAGAGCTGGACAAACAGGAATACATTATGTTCCAAGACTCTTGGTACCCCTCTAGAGTGGAGGTGAGATCACCTGAAGGAGACACATACTGCTTTCCTGTCCACCGCTGGATCATTGACAGTGAGGTGCACCGCTTCAGAGAGGGAAAAGGTTTGTGAAAATTAGCTTGTCCTACATCGTGTGTGCTTTTTACTGAGAACAGAAGAAAAACAAATGTCCAGCCAGCCAGTGGTGGATATACAATTTTTTTCTAAATTGGGGGCAATGAAGACGCCACAATTTAAAAAGTTAAAGTCCGGATTGAGTAAGGTGAACATTTAAGGTAATTATTTTTTCTGTAACCTCTATAGCCTTTAGCAAAGCCATACACCCTTGATTATATTTCGAAGAAGCTTAGAAAAAAAAATAAGACTCTCCTTCTTATGTGATAAGTGCAGACAGGAGAGGGGTACACTTGTCCATTAACTATGTCCCAAACTCCAGTCCTTCTGGTCTCCATACTTACCTTCATATCAAAGCCTTACAACAAACAACAACACCGGACCTCTTTCTTTCTACATTTGGAATATCTGTGAACTCTCCTATTGATAAACATATTGCACAGGCCATCTCACTTTGCACAAACTTATGCTACTGACATGCAAATAAGGAAATGTCTTCCGAAAAACATGAGACACACGTCTTGACAAGTGGTTGACAATTCAACCAAAGTGAACTGACTATTCTTTTCCCTCTCTCCAATTTAACAATTAACATATGTCAACTATTAATTTACATTCTTGTATACTGTTTGTTCTACTGCAATCACATGTTCCTCAATCCTATTATGTTAAAACCTAGTTGTGCTTCCTCTTTTAAGCTGTGAAAGCCTTTGAAGAAACCCACGAGCTTGCCAAGAAAACCAGGGAGAAGGAGCTCATTGCACGAAAGAGAGACTACTGGTAAGAGATCATAGCTTGTCAAATTATTAGCAATGTTTACCTCAAAGCCAACATGCACCCAAACTTCCTTCAACTTTTTGGGTATTTAAAAAAAAATGCTGTGTCCGAAGGAAAATTCAAATACTGATCAAGTAATATATGCTTTCACACTCTAAATTAATACTGTTAACACTTCTTTACTCCCCTCTGTTTTCTCTAGCTGGAAAAGCTGGAAAAAAGGGACTACCTCACTGCATTAAGGAAACAGATGCTCTTTATCTGCCTCCTGAGGTTAGGTTCTCCTACACCAAGCTATATAGAGTTTGAGTGGACTGCAGCCGTTGGGTAAAGTCAAATTTACAACAGATATCTATTAATTAACCATGAAGCTGCCTTTTTATCAAATGAACAAATACTTAACAATATGTTACTTGTTTTTAATTTTCTAGGGAGGTTAACGCCCACCTGAAAGAACCTCACAAACCATACGAGCCATGGACTAGCATTGATGATATCGAACGGGTACTCCGCTTCAGGCTGTCTGACACATTAGGTACTGTAATGATAGATGAATCTGATACTTGATACTACATAATAGTATCTATTCAACTCTATTAATTCAGATAATTTACAGTGCACCATTATACTACCAACTGGTGGTTGACACCCCCACCAGTTAGTGTGTCGTTGGGTATTTGGGTCATGTAACCTGTAAATTGTAGACCAACCTGCTGTTGTGTGAGTCATTAGGGTCAGAGGGGTTGGGGTGTGGATAGTTGTTGAGCTATCTGGGGTGAGAGCATTGTAGGTCGCTAAAAGTCGGTGTCTTAAACCACCTCCACTGTTGAGTCAGGTTTTTTTCCGGGTTGACAAAGATGGCTCCTATCGCTCCTCTTTTAAACCATCTGTCTTCTCTTGTCCTTGAGGGCTGAGGAACTGGCTATTTCTCTTTTAGCATCTTTACTTTGTATATTATTTGTAGAAAAAGTTGACAGAAACGAAATGTATATGCGTCAAAGAAACATCAAAACATGCCAGCGACAAGCTACACAGTCTGTAAAGAGTCTGGTGGAGCCTGATTATAAGAAATTACAATAGTCTGTGTAACAGATCTTTCTGTTTTTTTCCTAGAATATGTCAAGGAACAATGGCAGGAGGATGAATTCTTTGCCTACCAGTATCTAAATGGTGTCAACCCCATAATGATCAGACGCTGCAAAGAACTGCCAGACAACTTTCCTGTCACTGATGACATGGTCTTCCTCCATGGTCAGGGTAGCTTAACGGAAGAAATGGAGGTGACGTCCCATACTGACTGCACATTTTTTCATATCTAATTTTTCTTTGTGGTGACCTGATAGTTCCATGATTTTTTCAATCTGACTATAATTTCAAACAGAGAGGCAACATATTCCTTTGTGACTACAAACGTTTGGATGAAGTGAAGCCAAACACCATCAATGGGAAGAAGCAGTACTTGATGGCCCCCCTCGTCCTGCTCCACAAAAGAGAGGACAAGTTGATGCCAATTGCTATTCAGGTGAGATAAGCGATCAAACATGGCTCATACACAAGCTGTAAGTTTGAGTATTGATCCTGGCAGCTATAACTCAAAAGGATAGAGAAGCATCCAGTGGCGATTTTAGCCTGAAATTTCTGGTGGGGCAATTTTGTATGACGTCATGTCACCGTCACAAAAATAGAGGTAGCTGATTATTATAAGCAGTAGGCCTATATAGACCACCAGTAAGATATATTATGGGCTGCATTTTGAGTGCCAGCAGGCAGTAGAAATCCTATTTCAAATACATTTCACATTCTTTAGCACTCAGCGCAACACAAAGATGTTGCCTATAATACAGAATTAAAGTAAAATGATTGCAACAAAGTAAAAAGATTAGACAAATAACTTAGCTCAAATAACTTTTATTATTTATTAAACAAAACTTTGTTTTCAGCTCCAAAAAAAAAGCTTTGACTCACCAATACGGATCACAAACACACTCATCCTCATAAACTAACGCTTCTCTCTGCTGGGTGGCCCGGATCATGTGGCTTCATGTCGGGTCAATAACTCCGTAGGCTATGGTCCCGTTAGCATCGCTATTACTGCTGCTGGCATGCCTGCGGGCTAGCCGAGCTAAGCTAACACCCAGTTACAGCAGGTACTGAATCACTACTTTTACAGATAAATACAAACACTAAACTTGACAAACCTCACCTCAGAAACGGGAGCTCACACGTCTTCAGCCTCTCTACCAGAACAACAAGCTGAACTTCAAAGCGTATTATTCATCCGATGTGAGTGAAACTCTCCACAGACCCGGGTGGCGTCCACTGACGGAGGTAGCCTGTTAGCTCAGGTGACGCCGAACCGGAGCGTCAGCCTGTTTCCGGGTGACGCTGACGCTGGAGTCGAGCAGCTCTCTGGGAAACGTCGTGGGGCTCATTTGCATAATCACTACTTTCCAATGTTAACAGTGGCCTGTGTGCTTCACGCTGATTGGTGCTCCCATGGCACTGGTCTGCAGCTTGCCCGTTGTGCCCATAGATATATATATAAAGGCTAGATGTCTCACCCAATGGAGTCGAACGTCCGCACTCGGCGGCCATCTTGCCACAGGCAGCTCGCTCACCCATAACATTGTGATGTAGTGATACGTACTTTTTAAATAACCATAACTTGCTAAATTCTCAACCGATTTTTAAACGGTTCGGTTTGTTACAAACGTCAGAGATGTAGTTATGACACTGCATACTTATGAATAATTATGTTATTTTCTAAAAAATAGAATAATGTTCTATGTAGGTACAAGATTTCCCTTTACAAATATACATCAATAACCCTTTTTAACCCTAACCCTTTTTTTTAATTTAAAAAGTACATGTACCACTACCATCACAATGTTATGGGTGGGCAAGCTGCCTGTGGCAAGATGGCCGCCATGTGCGGACGTTCGTCTCCGTTGGTCGGAAACGCGGACGAGACATCTAGCCTTTATATATATCTATGGTTGTGCCCACAGCAGAGAAGTACGGCAAGAGGGAAGCGTTTCAAAAAGCAAACACACGGACAGAAACACACACAAATCAAATGACTCCAAAACAAGACTATAATGCTTGTGAGTCTCGTTTATTCACACACACATTCACGCTTTTTGCATATAAAATAAAATAAAATATATTTTTGCCACAAAGTTCAGATATGCAGTATTTAGCTTTCTGCACACCAGAGCGCCATCTGGTGGGGCAGTGCCCCACCTGCCCCTTATGTAGAAACGCCACTGGAAGCATCTAATTTGCTCAACAGCAAAACAATGAAAGCTTTATCTGCAGCAGCTGGAATGAAATATTTCTGTCTGTGTTGGATTAAATTGATTCAATTAACCATGCCCCTCTATCTTGTCCTGTAGCTGAAGCAAACCCCCACAGACGACAATCCAATCTTTTTCCCCACTGACTCTGCGTATGACTGGTTGATGGCCAAGATCTTTGTGAGAAGTGCAGATTTCCAGGAACATGAACTCAACGTTCACATGCTGCGCACTCACCTGCTGCCTGAAGTTTTCGCAGTGTCACTTCTACGCAATGTGCCCATGGTGCATCCACTGTACAAGGTAACAGAATCTATCCACACAAGTTAAAGAACCATTGTGTATTTGTGACTATATAAAGTGCCAGTATTTCACAAAGCTAAATGGCAAGGAGGTATTAAGATTTCTGTTTTTGACAAATCATGATGTTAATAACAGTGTGTCCTCTTTCTCCCAGCTCCTTGTACCTCACACTCGCTACACTCTGCAAATCAACATCTTGGCTCGAAATCATCTAATTTCTGAGAAAGGAGTATTCACAGAGGTACAAAAAGACCACCAAGATCTAAAGACCTACAATTACACAGCAATTTGTTTTTTGTCATGTCTTTTCCCTTAATATTTGAATGTGTTTCCTAGATTGCAGCCTCTGGGGGAAAGGCCACGATCACAATCATAAAGAGATCACTGTCCTCAATGACCTACAAGTCCCTCTGTATACCAGACGACATTGAGGAGCGTGGGGTTGGGGACATACCAAACTACTACTACAGGGATGATGGACTCAGGCTTTGGGATATCATCTTCAAGTATGACAGACATTTTTCATTTTGCATTATCTCACAAGCAGGGAAAAAACTTTGTAATACCTGGCATAATTATTTGATGTATGAAGTGATGGTAATGAGGACAGATTAGCTGGCCAGCACAAAGGCAACACCTTTTTTTACCAACAGTTTCTTTGCTTCAACTGTGCCATTTTTTACCGAGAAATAGTTGCGACATGCTCATCCAGAATCTATAAGTGAGGGATAAGATTTGAGGGCTGGAACCCTTCTACTTTCCTTTTCTAGTTTGACCAGGCAGATTTTGAGCAGGGTTGCCTAAAGGTAAACTGTCCATGTGGAGAGCAAAGGGGGCGGAACATATTGGTGGAAATGCATCGGCTAACAGCTTTTTTATTATCTGAAATTATTCGCATCAGCTATATTCACTGTAGATTAGCCAAAATGTTGTATGGACTGAAAACCCCAACAAAAAGTTTTAATGTCTGTGTTTTTTATGGAGAAACGTTTCACTCGTGTGATAATAGAAACTAGTCGGACTGTAAACAGTGTTTGTTGAATGTTAGATGGAGTCTTGGTCCAAATATCAGCTGTCTACAACAAAAGCCCAAAAATATTGTTTGTTTCTGCCAGAGGATTATTCGACGTGAGACTATCGCTGATGGGTTCTGACCTGGTGTAATTCCCTCAAAACCACATCTGCTTGTGCCTAAACAAAACAAATTAATTTTTATTATTTTTATAAGTTGTCCATTGTGTTTCGCCCTGCATCCTGTTTTCATGCTAAGCTAAGTCACTTTGCCACTTTGTCATCTAAATATTGGCAAGAATGTTAATAAGTATATTTTGTTTGGTTACTTTGTCAAGCATCATGCTAACTCCCCAAAAATAAAAACAGTTGCTAACATTATCTTTTAAAGGGATGGCAATCAAATTATCTCACCAAAGAGCCTCTTACTACACATTTTTAAACACAATATAGTAACTATAGTAAGTTAAGGGTTACTATAGAAACTATAGTGTGTATAAAAACGAGTATTTCAAGGGGGAATGTGTTTTACAGTACTTTTCCACATTTGTCCAAGGTTTGTGGAGGAACTTCTCAGCTACTACTATGAGACTGACGATGTGGTTGTGAAGGACTCTGAGCTGCAGGACTGGATTCAAGACATTTTTGAACATGGATTCCTGTCTCAAGAACACTCAGGTGCCAAATACCCGAAAATAACAAATAATACATTTCATCTGGTCATTTTAACTTTAGACAAGTTCATCTTTTAGTAATGCTATTTATTCTCCGTTCTAAGGAATTCCAAAGAAATTTTCCACCGTGGCTGAGCTGATCAAGTTTGTCACCATGGTGATCTTCACCTGCTCATGCCAGCACTCAGCTGTGAACAATGGACAGGTGAATCCTTTTAATAAACTGGGATGATCAATTGTAATGGTGCTGAGTGGTTAAGGTGGATGGACATGGATGAATGAATTCTGGTCAAATATGTGATATCTGACCTTTACAAAGACTTGAACATGAACATAAAATTATAGTATTTATATCATAGCATTTGCTAATAAGCAAAAATATTGAAAAGAAGTGAGCAAAAAAGTAAAAATAAGAATAGTTTAGATAGTTATTGTATATTATCCTGAAACAATAATGTCTCGTCCAAATTCATTGGCATCCAGCAGAGCATTGTTTGGAGACATATTTCTCAAAACCAGACTTCATGGCGCTGCTGGAGGAAAGGTCAAGGGATCACGAAAGTGATAAGTGGTTATCCTCTTGGGTCCATCAAAATTACTACAGAGTAAAATAGTAATCCATCCAATAGTAGTTGAAATATTTATGTCTGGAACTAAGTAGTGGAACGACTGATCTAGAGACCGAACTCCTGACTGACATACCCACAGCCAAGCCACAAACGTTCCTGAAAACTGCTTTAAATTTTTCAGTGCTACTGCTTCAAAAAGTATTAACCAGTTATCCTTTCTTCATTGTAGTATGACTTTGGTGCCTGGATGCCCAACACTCCCACCTCCCTGCAGCGTCCTCCGCCAACAACAAAGGGACTAAAGGAACACATTATGATGGAGACTTTGCCTGACATCAGCACCACAGTTAAGGCCATGTCCACCATGTGGCTGCTCACCAAGCAGTCTTCTGACTTTGTAAGTATGCATGATATATTATAGACATCATACAATAATTACATAAATCATATAATCATACAATTTTTTTATTCACTGAACATCAGGTCCGGATTGGCCAGTACCCGCAGCAATATTTCACTGAGAGTGTCCCCCTCGATCAGATAAAGCGCTTCAAGGGAGAACTTCACAAGTTGAGTGTTGCCATCAAAAACAGAAAGTACAGACTGAGTCTGCCGTACAAGTACTTGGATCCAGAAAAATTTGAAAATAGTGTTGCCATTTGAACACTAAAATGAGCGACCTCGTCAGCTTTTGGCCTATTTCAGCGTCACATCAATAAAAAGGGAAAGAACTTCTGTATTCTGTATTTTTCTTACTATATGCCGCTTTTTTAGCTTCATTGCTGAATTAATTAAGTCTGTTTGGTGAGAAATGGAAATGGGAAATAATGAAAATTGCTTTGCTGTTGTTGTGTTTTCATTTTGAAGTGTTACTTTATTTCCAGCTTTTTTCAAATGTGTTTTAGGGATAAAAACAATCATGATGGTTGAAAGGAAAATCAAATTCATGTGGCTTATTTACTAATCACAGCAATGGCCTCAATAAAGACAATACAAAAGAATATCTTGATACATTGTCTCTTTTCATTGTTCTTATCTTCACAGATGGATCCTTTAGTTGTAATGTGTAGTTTTACATTGTGAATTTCTTAACTCATTGTTCTGAGCGACCGTCTTAGTACACTGTACTAAGATGGGGACCCAAAAGCAGACGCCACAAGGCAAAACATTAATCATCAACATCAATCTATTCTCAGAGGTCTGGTGCTGGTCAATTAATCAACCAATTAAACGATAGGACTGGGTGGGTTTGCACTTGATGCCCCCACAAGGAGTTTTTAAGTTATTATGAAACAGTCTTCTTTAAATATTGCTGCCTCTTTATGACCTACAACAGCAGATGAGACAATCAGGGAGAAAAATGGATTTTCCTATAAACTATTTTCAACGTCTGTGATCGAGACATATGTTTAGGCAGAAATAAGAGGAAACAGAACCAGGGAAAACTAACCTGACGACGTGCTAGGCTATAGGCTATGTTAGTTTTTCATATTCGACTTGAAACGGTGTAATTTATTGGATTGTATTCATCCGATAAATAAAGAAAATCAAAGCCAGTAAAATAAACCTAAGCTAGAGTGTATGAGAACACATAAACACCTCCTGACATTGTATGTCTATTTGTATAAGTACACTGAGTGAAAGTCCATCCAACAGTCTGGGGTTAGTTTAAGGAAGGACAAAATATATTACCTGACCTATGCTCCCAGTTTGCTCTGATAGTCCGTTCTGGCATCACACGTCATTGTGGAAAATTCAATTTTAATTATTGACAGAATTACACCTGCATTATTTTGTAAAGGCTATGAGTCAATGAGAGAATTAAAGGTCTTTGCTCAAAACACACATATCATGTTTCTTCCATAAAAACAGGGACTGACCCAATCCTGTTTCCTTGAAAGCTGATCTTAGAGAATTACCTAATGCCATTGTCTTACTCATGCTACTCATGTTGAATGATTTATCAAATATCTTAGTGTAAATCAGTCAGTTAAAGTATTTAAGCCTCTTATCTCCTCCATCTCCTTCCTCCTTCCTCATATACAGTATAACATATTTAAGTGCTGCCTTAATCTGCCATAGTTTCACGTTCCTACTTTTTCCGGCGCATTTGCCTTGTGGAAGTTAGTTATTGGAACTAACAAGTCACACCCACTACACTGGATGTATAAAAGAGATGATAGTGGTGAGTCCCATCAACGAAACTCCTCAATCTCTTCAGCAAAGGTAAGAGAGATGAATTTTTGAAATGATTTAAGTCTGCAATGATTTGACTGCAAAAAATCAATAGGAAAAGACAAATGTAATAGGAGTCATGATAATAACCTTTTGTTTTTATTTTAATCTATTCTATGCACTCAAGCTCATTAAGTGACAGTTACCATTGTCATTGCTGACTGAGAGTGATTAATGTTATTCCGTCCCTACCAGGATTCTTCAATTTTCTAGGTTGAAAATGGTCAAGTACGAAGTAACAGTTTACACCACCAAGTGTGCTTTTGCTGGCACCACTAACAATGTCTACATTAAGCTTGTTGGCTCAGAAAAGGAGGGCAAACGCAACAGGCTCAATAGCGTCAAAGGGTCTCCGGCCCTCATCAAAGGAGATGTAAGTTTGGAGTTTCATTCTCAAGTTAAAACTCATAGCAGACTATTACATTTACTACATTTCAGGCAAGTTGTAAGGCCATCATATTGTGCTTTATTCTGTCAAATCCACTTTATCTCCAACTCATGGATAAATGTTTTCAAACTGTTTCTGTAATTTCCCCAGGTTGCACATTTCACTGTCAGCTGCCGCAAATCCCTTGGAACATTGTTCCTGATAGAGCTGGACAAGCAGCATTTCCCATTCTTCCAAAACTCTTGGTACCCGTCTAGCATGGAAGTGAGATCCCCTGAGGGAGACACATACTGCTTTCCTGTCCACCACTGGATCACTGACAGTAAGGTGCACCTCTTCAGAGAGGGAAAAGGTTTGTGAAAAATT
Source organism: Pseudopleuronectes americanus (assembly GCA_038501795.1). Classification (NCBI taxonomy): domain Eukaryota; kingdom Metazoa; phylum Chordata; class Actinopteri; order Pleuronectiformes; family Pleuronectidae; genus Pseudopleuronectes; species Pseudopleuronectes americanus. Next base: position 7,101,782 of record CM076721.1, read on the forward strand.
TGCTTGTCCTACATCTTGTGTGTTATTTACTGAAAACAGAAAAAGAAGAACAAAGGTCTCGCAAGCCAGTGATGGATCTAAGATTTTTCTTAATTTGAGACCATAGGGATCTCAAGGTGCTAATAGAGAACAGACAAATGCAAACATCTCATATATGAGAACTAAGGCTGTTGTCTGAGCCAATTCAGACTGGTTCTGTCTCGGCGCAGGTTTGAGTCCAAGAATAACATAATAAGTCACCATGACGAATCCGATTAATATGTCATCTAAAGCGGAAAAGAGGTCAGTTAATAAGTAGTCTAACAAAACATGTACTTTTTCCACCACACCCACATTTCATTTCACATATATAAAGCTATAAACATGCAAATAAGGAAAATGTGTTCAAAACTTTTTGACAAGTGGTTGACAATTCAACGGAAGTTAGCTGACTCGTATGTATTCATTTCACTATTTCCAATTTAACATTTTCCAAAGTACCAGACTATTACTTAACGTTCTTGTATACTGTTCTCTTGTAATTATCTTCCTCAATTCTCAATTTAAAATAATAATTCTTAGTTTTGCCTCTGTTGCCTTTGTTTGATGTATACATATTCCATTGTAAAACAAAACAATAAATATGACTTTAAAAAATGTCAGAATATTATAATACAAGTCTCCGCTCCCTTAACACCGCCCCTGAAGCTGCACCTGCCATAAGTTAGATCCTCCTGTTATGTTTAAAAAAATTTTACTTCCTCATTAAAGCTGTGAAAGCCTTTGAAGAAACCTACACTCTTGCCAAGTGCGCCAGGGAGCAGGAGCTCATTGGTCGAAAGAGGGACTACTGGTAAGAGATCCGAGCTTGTACAATTATTAGCATTGTATACCTGAAAGCTAAACAATTTTTTTAAATGCATTACAGTACAACATGCAGTGCCCAAATGTAATATTAAATACTGGTCAGTCATCATATGTTTCCACACTCTTTCTCCCATACTCTGCCACATACACTCTCCTCTCTACTCTGTCCTCCTCTCTTGATTCTCTCTGTCGTCTTACTTTACGACAGGTGCACAATTCCACCCAAGCTCCGTGGTTGTCTGACTCGGTGCTCGTCAACAGAGCCACTGTGCGAGCACCATAAAGGAAATGGTGGAATCTAACCACCCTGATGACCTGTTCACTTATCAATATCTCCTCTCCTCCTTCTCTGCCTCTATTTCTGCAGCCAAAAGCTCTTTTTAAACTAAAATACAATCCTCATTTTTTAACCCCAAAAAACTCTTCTGCGTCTTTTCCAACCTCCTTGACCCCCCCAGTTCCCCACCTCCTTCCACCCTTTGACCAAGTTTATTTTTAATCCTTTTACAAAAAAGATAGATGACAAGCATTCCCCTTTCTCCAACCCACCTACTATAATTACCTTTCCATCAACTTCATCTCCATCTAAATTCCCTTCCCTTTCCTCTTTCACCCTCCTGTCTCCTAATCAAGTTCTAACCCTGGTAACTTCTGCCCACCAAACCACCTGACACCTTGACCCCACCCCCTCTCACATTCTTCGGTCTATTTCTTTCTTTTCTCACACATCTCATCAACACTGCTGTTTCCCTAACTCTCTTAAGGAGGCAAGAGTAAACCCTCCTCTGAAGAAACCCTCCCTCAACCCGTCTGAAGCAAACAACTAAACACCTGTCTCTCCTTTCTTTCCAAAGCATTATAATGTGCTATCCTTATTAAACTCTCCTCCTATCTACACCAGAACAACTTTCTTGATCCTCACAAGTCTGGTTCTGCCTCTGAGAAACTGCTGGAGCAACCTCTCTCTCTCCTCTGTCCTCATCCTTCTAGACCTTTCTGCTGCATTTGACACGGTGAACCACTAGATCCTTATTTCCTTGCTTCAGGATCTGGGTCTCTCAGGCTCTGCTCTCTCCCTGCTCTCATCCTACCTCAAAGTCCGCACTTACCAGGTAACTTGGAGAGGATCTGTGACAGAATCTTGTCCTCTCACAACTGGGGTCCCTCAAGGTTCTGTTCTTGGTCCTCTCCTCTTCTCTCTGTACATAAGTCAATCACTCAAATGGCTTCTCCGACCACAGCAACCCAGATAACCCACTCTTTTCGCTCCTCTGCTACCTTCACTGGTTACCAGTGACAGCCCGCATCTGTTTCAAGAAAGTAGTACTTGCATACCGTGCTTTGAATGGATCGGGTCCAGTCTACATCCAGGACATTGTCCAACCTTACACTGTAGCCCGTCCACTCCGCTCTGTGTCTGCCATTCAGCTTGATGCTGCAACTCAACAAAATCAGGACTGTTAGCTGTTGTTCTGGGTTGTCAAGATGACAAAGATGGCTCACTCATCTTTTAAACCATCCTAAAGAGTGTCCCTTGTCATTGAGGGCTGAGGAACTGGCAAAATCTCTATTAGCATCTTTATCTATGTTTATTATTGTAGAAAAAAGTTGACAGAGAAGGAAATGTAATATGCGTTAAAGAAACATCAAAACATGCCAGCGACAAGCTGCAGAGTCTATAAAGACTTACTGGTGGAGCCTGATAATAAGGAATTACAATAGTATGTGTAACAGATTGTTCTGTTTTTTTCCTAGAATATGTCGAGGAACAATGGCAGGAGGATGAATTCTTTGCCTACCAGTATCTAAATGGTGTCAACCCCATAATGATCAGACGCTGCAAAGTACTGCCAGAAAACTTTCCTGTCACTGATCACATGGTCTTCCTCAATGGTCATGGGTAGCTTGACTGAAGAAATAAAGGTGACTCCCATACTGACTGCAAATTTCTAAATATCTCATTTCTCATTGTGATAAAACCCATGTTTTGACCCCGATTGTCTGATGATTTTCTCAACCTCAATATAATTTCAAAAAGAGAGGCAACATATTCCTTTGTGACTACAAACGTTTGGATGGAGTGAAGCCAAACACCATCAATGGGAAGAAGCAGTACTTGATGGCCCCCCTCGTCCTGCTCCACAAAAGAGAGGACAAGTTGATGCCAATTGCTATTCAGGTGAGATAAGCGATCAAAAATGGCTTATATACAAGCTGTAAGTTTTAAGTATTGATCCAGGCAGCTATAACTCAAAATGATAGAAAGGATCTAATTTTGCTAAAACAAGCAAAACAATGAAAACTTCATCTGCAGCAGCTGGAATGAATTATTTCTGTCTGTGTTGGATTAAATTGATTCAATTAACCATGCCCCTCTATCTTGTCCTGTAGCTGAAGCAAACCCCTGCAGACGACAATCCAATCTTTTTTCCCACTGACTCTGCGTATGACTGGTTGATGGCCAAGATCTTTGTGAGAAGTGCAGATTTCCAAGAACATCAACTCAACGTTCACTTGCTGCGCACTCACCTAATGGCCGAAGTTTTCGCAGTGTCACTTCTGCGCAATGTGCCCATGGTGCATCCACTGTACAAGGTACAGAATCTATCCACAGAAGTTGAAAGAACCATTGTGTATTTGTGTTTTATATAAAGTGCCAATATTTCACAATGACAAATGACAAGGAGGCATTAAGATTTCTGTTTTTGACAAATCATGATGTTAATAAACGAGTGTTCTCTTTCTCCCAGCTCCTTGTACCTCACACTCGCTACACTTTCCACATCAACATCTTGGCTCGACTTTTACTAATTTCTGAGAAAGGAGCATTCACAGAGGTACAAAAAGACCACTACGCTCTGAAGATCTACAATTACACAGCAATTTGGTTTCTCTCATGTCTTTTCCCTTCATATTTGACTGCTAGTTTGCAGCCTCTGGGGGAGAGGCCATGTTCACAATCATGAAGAGATCACTGTCCTCAATGACCTACAAGTCCCTCTGTATACCAGATGACATTGAAGAGCGTGGGGTTAGGGACATACCAAACTACTACTACAAGGATGATGGACTCAAGCTTTGGGATATCATCTTCAAGTATGACAGACATTTTTTCATTTTGCATTATATACTTGTATACAAGCAGCGAATATATTTGTAATACCTGGTGTAATTATTTGCTGGATCACATGCTTTCCTCAACTGAAGTGATGGTAATGAGGACAGATTAACTGGCCAGCACAAAGGCAACACATCTGTGTCAATGCTATTGAGCCGCTAACAGAGAGCACCAATCCCTCACAGGAATGTAACCTGAAAATACAAATACAGGATTTGAGGGTTCATTTTTTATACATTCGATGTTATTCAAAGTGCTGTGAAGTATCACTCTGATCTGACATTATCTACACTTCGATGTAGCTGTATTAGCCAGTATACTGTAAATATGAGTCAACAAATTTACTGGATAGACAACAGCAATACTGAGGATACTAAATACATTGTTTACCTAAAGACCATTTGCATTTAAAGTAATTTATCATGCTCAACATCATGTGATCATCCAGTTTTGATGCTAAGCTAAGTCACTTTTCTGTAGTGAATTAATACATTTTCTAATCTAAATATTGGCAAGAAAGTTAATTATATGTGTAGTAGTAACCATTTGAAACATCATGCTAACTTCCAAAAAATCAAAACAGTCGCTATCATTATCTATTAATGGGACAGCAAATCAAATTATCTCACCAAAGAGCCTATTACTACAGATTTGTATACACACTATACCAACTATAGTTTATAAAAATGAGTATTTCAAAGAGGAATGTGTTTTACAGTACTTTTCCACATTTGTCCAAGGTTTGTGGAGGGAGTACTCAGCTACTACTACGAGACTGACGACGTGGTTGTTAAGGACTCTGAGCTGCAGGAATGGATTCGAGACATTTTTGAACATGGATTCCTTTCTCAAGAACAAACAGGTACCAAATACCAAAAAATACCATGAATCATAGATCAAACTTCATCTGGTCATTTTAACATTAGACAAGTTCATCTTTTAGAAATGCTATTGATGCTCTGTTCTCAGGAATTCCACACAAATTTTCCACCGTGGCTGAGCTGATCAAGTTTGTCACCATGGTGATCTTCACCTGCTCATGCCAGCACTCAGCTGTGAACAATGGACAGGTGAATCTGTTTAATAAACTGGGATAATCAATTGTAATGGTGTTGACTGGTTATGCTGGATGGACATGGATGATTGAATGTTACTACAAAGTATAATAGCAATCCATCCAATAGTAGTTGAAATATTTATTTCTGGAACTAAGTAGTGGAACGACTGATCAAGAGACTGACAGCCAAGCCACAAGTGTTCCAGAAAACTGTTTTAAATTTTTCATATGGTCTCACTGCTTCTGCTTCAAAAAGTATTAACCAGTTATCATTTCTTCATTGTAGTATGACTATGGTGCCTGGATGCCCAACACTCCCACCTCACTGCAGCGTCCTCCGCCCACAACAAAGGGAACAAAAGACCACATTATGATGCAGACTTTGCCTGACATCAGCACCACAGTTAAGGCCATGTCCATTATGTCGTTGCTCAGCAAGGAGTCTTCTGACTTTGTAAGTATGCAAGATTTCATGAAATATTATATACATTGTTATATAAATCATATTATAATACCATTTTTTTTTATTCACTGAACGTCAGATCCCGCTTGGCCAGTACCCGGAGCAATATTTCACTGAGGGTTTTCCCCGCAAGCTGATAAAGCGCTTCCAGCGAGAACTTCGCCATTTGAGTAATAAAATCAAAGAAAGGACTAACGACCATCTGAGTCTGCCCTACACATACTTGGATCCAGACCTCTTTGAAAATAGTGTTGCCATTTGAACACTAAAATGAGCGACCTAGTCAGATTTTAGCCTATTTAAGCGTCACATTAATACAAAGGGAAAGAACTTTTATATTCTGTACTTTTCAATCTTACTATATGCTGCTCTGTGACTTATACACAACTCTTCAATCAAACTGCAAACTCTGGTGAAAAATTTGCTTTAAATCTTTTTACCCATCCTAAATAGAATTTATAGAGATAGGGTTATAAAGAAATGTATCAAAGAAATAAACATTAACATATAAAATTAATCATAATAATAGTAATAGCATAAAATATATAATCCAAGATGTGAAGTTGTTCATATTGTTTTCTGACTCTAAATAAATTTTATGAATCTGATATTAATCTAGATCGTGTATTACAGCATCTGTATTGAGATTTGCATGTGAGCCAGTCATCTAAAGAGCTTCATTGCTGAATTCATCAAGTCACTTTTGTGAGAAACAATGGAAATGGGCAATAATGAAAATTCCTTTGGTGTTTTCCTTTTGAAGTATTACTGAAAAAAGGAAACAACTTTCTTTCAAGCTGTTTTTCAATGTGTTTTTGGGATAAAAACAATCATGATGGTTTATATGAATATGAAATTCATGTGGCTTATTTTCTGATCACAGCAAAGGCCTCAATAAAAACAATCCAAAATAACCACTTGATACATCGTCTCTTTTCATTGTTCTTATCTTCACAGATGGATCCTTTGGTTGTAATGTGTAGTTTTACATTGTGAATTTCTACACTCATTGTTCTGAGCGACCGTCAGTACACTGTATCAATCTATTCCCAGAGTTCTGGTGCTGGTCAATTAATCAACCAACAAAACAATGGGGTTGGGTGGATTTTTACTTGAAGCACATTAAATATTGCTGCCTCTTTATGACCTACAACAGCAGATGTGATAATCACGGAGAAAAATGTATTTTTCTGTAAACTATTGTCAACGTCTGGTCGGGACGTTTTACTCCATCTTGATACCAAATCTTATAAGTTAAGCTAGCTGCAACTGTCTGTTGAGCAATTAAAAAAAATATTTTTTTTCAAACAAACTACTTAGGCCAAATCAATGCAAAAATAAAGTAGGTTACTGTTTTCAGTATCAAAATTCATGAAATTAGATTCATGAAATTCTTATTTTCAGGGACAGAAATTTTTTAATGAAGAAAAACCTCTGATTACTGTTATTTTAATATTAGCCTGTTTTGAGTGCTGCACTAGGTTTTATACACTCATTGACATCACATCCCTAAATGTGGTGGACTTTTTTTTCATCTAGCTCAATTAATTAATCTTTGTTAAAGAAATAGGAAACATTTCTGGATCTGCCCCCTGATCAAGAGCTGCACCCACATGTTATAACTTATTTCCTGACCCATACTGCATCCTTCCACCAAGCTGAAAGGAAATTTATTTTGCTAAATCTATCATGCAAACCAACTTGAATGAGCAACATAACCTCCTTGGCCAAGGTGATAAAGGGAGCTGGTTTAATACTGATCTTGAAGATTTTCAAGAAAAAAACGGGTTAATCGTGCTTGATTGTCCCTCACATATCTAGACGATGTAAGAAGGAACATTTGTACCACTGAGAGAAATTTAGTTATACAATCAGACACTTTTTTCTTGTTTCGTGTTTCATGCTCTATTCTGTACGACCTTATTTTTGCATTTATAATTTCTTCTCTTGTGTGCTCTCTCAGTTCATGTATGTTTGTATGTATGTGTATGTGAAAACACACCAGCACTGAGATGAAGGGGAGTACACACATTTGTAGTGGCCATCGGCTCTGCCCCCTTGATTTCTCTCTGTTGAGGTCGTTTATCTTAATACGGGATTTTTTTCAGTAAGTATTTTATCACAGGTCAGTGACGGGAATCGGAGAATTATTTGTTTGGAGAGTGATCTATAATGAGAGCTGCAGACCTTGAACTTTAAAGAGAGTTTAGTCGCGATAACTATCGCCTACTATCTCCTGCATGGTCAACAAGCTCTTTTCCATCAGCCAATTTTCTGAAATTTTGATTGTCGCAAGAACATTGACTGATTTAAGTGTTTTCACTTTGGTGTTAGTATATGATATGGTATCCTGAAATGGGAAAATGGACAAGGTCACTTCCTGCACTTACTAGGTTATCTTTCTTATATCATGGGTCTGTGTTGCTGTGGAAAACACTGGGAGGTTGTGTTTATATCAACGTGTTCGGTTTGACCCCATTAAGGACGTGGATCTTTATCTCACTTACAGTGGTGATGGAATTAATGATTGTAACGACTTTCTCTTCAGTTTTGTTGTTGGATATCTGCCAGCCTTTATACATACATATGCTCCATGGCCATACATTTACGTTGTAAATACAGAAAATACATCTTAAAATGTCAGTTAGGATATCAAATGTCAACTCAAAGCATGTGTCCTTCTACCTTTTGTCGGTAAACTTGAAGTGATCGCAGTGTGTCAACGAAAGGGAACAGTTTCTCTATTTTCTTCCTGTCCATAAAGGAACTTTTGGTCGCAACAAAATACTGACATTTTCCACATCCAAGTTTTTTTCCACACTTTTACTACCCACAAAAATAATTCAACACATTCAAATAAATTCAGCCGTATTCTTTTAATTTTCCTCAATTCCTTCATATGCAGCCTTGAATACATATAAAGTTCTCATCTCTAATGCTGTATCAACAAATTATTCTTTCCATCAAATTTAATTCTGAAAATTTACCAATATTGGTCAATTGCACTGAATAAAGCAAATTGCCTTTTAAGAGTTAAGACACAGATTAGCTAAGAAAGTTTGTGAACTGGTATTATATAAATCAGCCACAGTACTTTAGCATGATGCTGACATAAACAAAGAGAAACACATTGATTTGACACTTTGATCATTGGGCTCAGTCTCATAAGGAAAGTGGATTGACGTTTTTGGGGTATCATTATATTAAAGGGTTCCTTTTGAGTCTCTACACAAATAAAGTTTTGTTTGTTCATCTGTGCATGATGATAATAAACACGACGATTACATTTTCCACCTTTTCTTCAAGCCTTTCTCTGAACATGAACCAGAAAGAAACACTATGCAAATACTGGGTATTTCCTCCCTTTGAAAGAGCCTGAGCTTTTTGTGGTGTAGAAGATTCTCGTGCTTGTTGACATGAATTCATCAAATGATTTCTATAGATTTGTTGCCTGCACATTTGGGATGTGGTAGAACAGGAGATTGGTATCAGATCTGGCGACTGTGGATGCCAGAAATCAGTAACTAACCATTTTCTCAAGTTTGTAGTCACCTAAACATATTTCCAACCGGACTATTAATAAAATGCTTGAATGAAAAGACTATTGGGATGTTAACGTAACCAAGAATTTGTAAATTAAACTTTTTTTAAATGTATTTTTTATTTGTTAAGATGCAGGTGCTCTACCGTCCAATAGGGGTTGCTGCAGTGCCCTCTGCTTTGCTTTGTGTCATGGTGGGTTATCATGCTGGATGTAGCCATTACAAAATTGTGGCAATAAAGAGATGCACAGGTTCTGCAACAATACTCATATGGTGAGTGTGGCACTGACACAGTCACGTTTTGGTATTAAAGAGCAATTCCTGTTAGGTTTGGAATTTGTTTGGACCCCAAAGCAGAGACTGACACAGGTAGGTAGAACATAACATTGTTTATTGCTCAACAAACAGTAAAAAAAAGGAGCCGGCAATGGAGGCAGAGAGCAGGCTGGCTGGCAGATTCCCAGGGATAGCACAAAGGCTGACGAATGCAAAAAACTCTGCTCTGAAGACACAAATGCAGGCGAGTAGCAAGACTAACAGGATTACCTGAGCGAAACGAAGAAAACACATTTTCAATCCTGGCCCAATGTTTATAAATGTTGGTTTGTAAATTAATGCTATATACAAAAAGATCTGGAATCAGTCCAGTAGATAGCCGCCACCGAAAACTGCAACACGGCAGCAGTGGCTGCAATGTATTCCAATGGGGAAACTGCGACAGTCAAAATCAATCAATCAATCCATCAATAAAATATTATTTGTATAGCCCATATTCACAAATCACAAATTGTCTCAAAGGGCTTAAACAAGGTGTGACATCCCCTGCACCTAACCCTCAACAAAAGTAAGTAAAAATTTCCACAAAAAAATAACTATTAATAGTGGAAAAAAACCCTCAGACAGAGACATGTGAGGGATCCCAGGACGGATAGATGTGAAAAAGATGTCACGTGTACCAGAGAAAATCTGAAGAATAAGAGTATTACATAACATTGATTTGAGGAAGCAGTTTGTAGCATGATGGAAAGTAAATTCATTGAGGATTTATTGTCAGTAATGGTAGAGTATCTGAATATAGACATATTTTATATCAAGCAGTGTTGTTGTAATCATAGTCCACGATCAGGATCCACCACCACAATCAGATGCCACCATAATCCACAATCATGATCCACATCCGCCATCAGGATCCATCATCAGCTGCCAACACGATACAGGATCCGCCAATACAATCACTATCTCTGATTCCAGTCCACCATCATAATCCAGCTGCGGCCCTGGATCTGCAAAAAGTGATGAAGCACAGGGACTCTGGGGAAGAAGTCAAGTCAGTAACAAGTATTGATGAGACATTAATTTCTTTAATGTGATAAAGAGGGAGAAGAGGAAAGAAAAGCTCCATGTATCATGTATCCCTAGACATTCTAGACCTATAGCAGCATAACTAAGAGTAGGTCTAAGACAAGCCTGAACCAGCTCTAACTATAAGCTTTATCGTATAGAGAGGAGCTTGATAGCTCAAAGCTCTGGCTCCTACTCTACTTTATGATACTTTAGGGACAACAAGTAAGCACTGTCCGTTAGAAGGCTTTAATTGTTATTCTGGGCCTTTTTCTAAGCGGCAACATCTCAACGAGAAGTCTTGTGACTGTTGATGCCAAATTCTGACCCTAACGTCCGTAGCCTCGGAAGGCTAGCCACTTGTTGAGTTTTGTTAAGTCCACTGCCTCCTCAGATTTCTGTTGTTGGCTGACTACGTCCTCTGATGTTGATCTTCAAGGTTGAGCATTCTGCTAAACTTCTCTGCTCACAACCGTTGTAAACTGTGTTTATCGGAATTAACGTTGTCCTTCTATCAACTTGAACCAGTCGGGACATTCACCTCTGACCCCACTCAGCAATGAACCGATTCTGTCTGCAGAGCTGCAACCCACTGGATGTTTTTTCTTTGTTCTCTGCACTATTCAGTGTAAAAACTGTGGAGACTGTTCTGTGTGAAAATCCCAGGAGATCAGCAGGTTCAGAACCACTCCAACCAGCACTTCTGGCACCAGCAATCATGCCACAGTCAAAGTCACTGAGATCACATTTTCCCCCGTATCCTGATGTTTGATGTGAACATTAACTGAAGTTCCTGCCTTGGTTTATGCATTGCACTGCTGCCGCATGATTTGCTGACTGGATAATGACATGAATAAGCATGCATGCCTAATTAAGTGCTTGGCGAGGGTCATAAAATCTGAATTGTTAACATCAGATCTCTGTCCTCTCCTTCTTCTTCCCATTTATTCATCCTTTGTGGCATCTACTGCTGCTGATAGCCCAAAACATTAGACAACAGTATTATTAGTAGTAATAAACATAACAAGATACCCTCAATGTATGTACCCTAGTGACAGTTGTGGCTATTATTAAAGAAGAAGAATCTTGTTTGCTTTTTTTTATACTAACAACGGAGAAACATGCTGCCTTGACCATATGGTTCTTTGTCTTTCCTCCTCCTCCTCCTCCTCCTCCTCCTCCTCCTCCTCCTCCTCCTCCTCCTTCTCCTCCTCCTCTTCCTCCTCCTCCTCAGGTGCTGCATTTTCATTGAGATGGGTGATAAGAGGCTGGAGGTGCATAGACCTCCGCCTCTCTCTCTCGCCACAGCAGCAGCCACAGCAGCAGTCTGCCCGGAGTTATTCCCCCCGACATACATGTTAGGTCTTTTCTTATTTTGGATTGTTGTTATAGCTTGGGTTGGAGATCTCCAGTGGTCCCATTTTGGTGGTTTGGTTTTGATCTAGATTCAGATTCCTTATTTATTATTCGATTTTGAGGAAGTGCTGGGTTCGACGGCAAACTGTGAGGTTCGCCCAGAGCCTTCCTCATCTTTTGCTCATTTTGGCCGGGACCTCCGCCTCATTTTGTTTCAACTTAGTCTCTTTATGGTTTTCGCTTGTTTGCAAATACACTCTTATTGCAGTGCATCCACCTGTTTGTTTGTGGTGTCACTATTATATGTTATGGCCTCATCTGAGACTTTGTTTGTTTATCGATTTTTGTGGGGGTGCAACAGTGATCATCATACAAATTTGGAGCAGGAGTCTGTGCAGTACTAGTCGGGGGATGGATCATGACATTTAACCCCATTTTATAGCATCAAATTACTAATTAAACCAGACAGAAACCATCCTAGCTTTACTTTAGTCGTCTTCTACTTCACTTACAAACATTTAAAAAACAAAACATGTTTTGTTTCTTAATATATCAGTCAAATGTATTTTATTTACATACTGGTCTAGATAAATCTGAATTTTGGTGAATGCACCCATGCATACAGAACACCTCTAAATTCCAGCCAATGCCCTTCATTGTCACAGCATACAATACGCAACTACGTGCTTTGCAAGTTACACACAGAGCACTCTACCATAACACATGACACACACATTTTGTGCACTTTAAACTGCCTCGCACTACACAAGGTTTCAATCTGTATACATGTTCTTGAATCAAAAAGTTTAAATACCAACCATTTTTAAATCCAATTAATATCCATGGATGAATTAACATAACATATAAACCACACAACAAATGGGATTGTAGAGTATGTACACGCAACTACATTTACAATAATACAAGTGATGAAAAGCCTAAAAAGTTGTTGGTGTCGTCTTTATAACAAAGGGCACTTAATAAAACAAAGCACATACTGTATCGTAGAAAGTAACAGTTTGGTTTGCAAATGTCAGACACGTTTCAAGTATATGAGAAACATGATGGTGGAGTGTTTGAACAACTTTAAGAGGCTTCAGAAAGAGATCCAGGTGGACAAGATGCTTTTGTGACTGTTTTCTACCAAACAAGATCTCTGAAATACAGTGACAACAAAAAGAAAAACTGCAAAACTGTGCTATAGAACAGTAATGAAGTCTCAGGCCTGACCGTACTGACTGAATCAGGTTTGGAGAAATCAAATCATAACACACACATTTAGTCTTTTACACCTTTTCTTTTTTTGAATATTTCTCACCTTCAAAGAAAATGTATAGTACCTCTGATATTCTGCTGATCAAAACATTTCCAAATTGCGCCCCTGGCTGCACGTTTTAACATCAGGCAAAGAGAAAGCAATGGCTCAAGGTTTAAAGGATCAAAGCAAAGAAAAAGCCTACTCCTGAGAGGGGGCAACCATACTCTCTCTCTTCAGGGAGAAATTAACTGAACGTGGCCCTCTCATTGGCGCGGCTGCAAGGCTAGCGCTGTGTTAGGTGGAGCAATATCTCCGTGGTGTTCAGGTACGTGCAGGTTTCAGACTAACGCGGTGATGGAGCATGAAGGAGGCTGAGAAGACGGGAGTGTGCCGCTGAGGATCGGCCCATGAGATTCTGTTCCGGCCCCTTTATTAGTAGACAGTTGAGAAAGAGAGACCCACTGTTCTGCAGACGCAACATTTTTCGGACATCGTTCACAGGGTGGCTGGGGGGGCGGGGGGTGTCAGCTTGGGCTCCTGGCAGAGTGAGGGGGTGTCACTACAGAGTCACTTCTCTTTGAGATGATATTCCCCCTGTTCTGTCAGTTAGAGTCTCCTCAGATTGTGCTCCTCCGTGCAGGAGCCTTTCCTCAGGGTGATGTCGTCCACGGCCATCTCTCCGCTCCTGCCTCGCCCACGCTCCCCCTTCAGGATCACCTGGGGAACAACAGCACAGTGCACAGTCAGCTACTATCATAGACAAACAATAATAATAACAATACAAGGTTTATTTCTATTGCATATTTCAAAAACAAAATATGCTTCACAAAATAAAAAGTGTAATGATAGCAAATCGTAACCATACTCGATGAAATAAAACTAAACAGATCAACATTAAAATTAAAATATATAGACTAATCAAAATAAAAACTGTAACCGTGCTAATCTATACAGCCTTTTTAAAAAAAAATTTTTAAACAGAAGCACTGATTATTCCAATCTAATGTTTATAGATTTCTGATGGAGGTAAAACCATAAAGGCATAATCAACTTTATTAATAAAACTATTATAAAAACCTATGGTAACACAAGACTGGGTACACGTGTTCCCGCCTCCTTTTAAAATGCAGACTTTGAAACACTCTTTTTAAAAATATTATTTTATTTTAAATAGGAATAAACACATTTCCATGGACAACTGTCAAAAATGACTGCAGAAATAATAATTACAATTTCAGTGGGAGCTGCATGAGTGATATGTTTGACATGTTTGTCGTTACTTACACTTTCCAGGCCTGTGCCCCATAATGTGATTTGGGTGTGCCTCCAGCCGTTTCCTCCTGTCCGGCCCCACACTGCTGGACTGTACTGCTTCCCCTTCTTCACAAACACCTGCAGCATCCCCACGTGGTGGCCCGCCAGCTTGTGCCGGAACGACAGGCACAGATTGCCATCGTTCCAGGGAGGGGTGAGCGGGAGGACCAGCCGAGCCCCTCGTCCAGTCCTCTTGTTTCCTACATCAGGTATGGTGAGGTACCGTCCACCTAGGGGGGAGGGACAGGGGTAATAGAGTGAATTAATGAAATTAAGACAGTGGGGCACAGTTATTTAGCATGTGTTTCATACATCCTCTGCTCATGTAAGTCCAATACATCTATCCTTCACAGCAGGTGGTGAGTATAATAAACATCTGGGGCTCATTCAGTCAGCACACAACCCAGATTTGTTTATCCAGTAATTCAGATTTAAAGGGTTTTTCTTAGGGTCAAGCCCCCCTGCTCAACAAAGTTTGATGGAAAAAAGTTTTTTAGAAATCCTGAAAACAACAAAATGGCGCAGATCCCAGCTTCAAATCAAGTTTCGATAAAATCAGTTCAGTTGTTTTTTTTTCAGAATAACTGTCAAACAAACAGCAATGGAAATATAACCTCCTAGGAAGAGTAGTTAAAAGAAGAAACTTTGAAGTGAGCATTCACTACATTTTCAGTCAAACACCAATGAGTAGAAAAATCCTGCTTGAAAACCACTTGAATTTAGTTTTAGTTTAAAGCTGCCACTCACTCCTGAGTGGAGTCTCATTTGTTAGTATATATGTGTATATTCCACATACTCACAATTTTCATTGGGGCAAAGAAAAACTGTCCATGCAAACTGCAAACAATGTCTGTGCATAATCCTGAACAGTGGAACTTTTTTCTGTAACTGCACTTGAGTTTTACAAAATGCAGTTATTGGATTTCTTTGAGCAGCACAAATGAAATCCGAAAGACTTGGGTAAGAGGTGGATGATTTTTTTAATATATATATTTCACCCTTTCCATTTTGGGAAAAAGACATGACCCACTTACGTTTGTATCTTCTCCTAAAAATATAGCCAGTTACCCATGGCAACTATTTTTTTTTAATTCATTCATGCATTAGTTAGTAATGGAGCTGTATGATTTTAAAAATGTAAAAGTAAAAGTGCTTTGTGGCATATAGGTGATTAATGTTGATGTATTTTGCGTATCTAGTGGATCAGTGTATGGCTGCTGTTAACCACAGGGGGTCCAGTAGCTACAGTATCTGCAGGCCACACAGACTTTCTGCATAAGTTATGAGCCGCCTCCAAATCTGTGCCAAGCTTTTAAAGCCACGAGTGTCTGCCAGTGGCTGTCGATCAAAAGAGCTTAAAGTGATGAACAGTAAATAGTTACACATTTCACAACACACTGAAGATGTAGGTGGACACACACACATCCATAAATAAGACATAATTCAGAAGTTGCGATTTAACATATTCACCACACGCTGCAGCAGATTGAAATATGTTCTTTTAAGATGGATTAATCTCACTCAGACCTTAGTTTATGATTTACTGTAAATTATTTTCCAAGTCTGGGCAAAAGTATCTACTTGCACTAATAAGTGAGCACAAACTTGGCGGAAATGAGGCCTGAATGTCTGGAAACACACTTGTAACTGCAGGCCAGCTGGCTGTGGAGACCACATGTAGCTAGTGTTGCCTAAACATTGCCAGGAAGCTGCACTGTTTAGTCTCCACGCTGCCTCTACTGAGACGTCTCAGTGTAAATCAACAGAAGTTCCCTCTCGCCTGGACCCCAACAAAAGCAGTGTTGTGTTTCCCAGACACAAGTGTGAGAGACGAGTCACGTAATCCACTTCTCATCTGCATCGCTTTGTAAGGCAGGGCACTAATCTGCAGAAAACACAGACTACTTCCCACAAGAAACTCTTCCTTCTGATTTGTGATTGAGCAGAACAACGGATGTCTTGGTGCCGATGAGCGACACAGGGACTGAAACTGTGACATGTGGGTTTATTGAAACAATAACCAGATCAGAATAAAAGCTGTTACCTCAGTCTATGAGGACAATTCAGATTGAAATACCTACTCAGGGTTAAATGTGTTTTCCATTGATAGAAGCATACTTAAGCTCACATCAGGAAACACACCGATCCTCACACACTATATTTTCCTCCCTATGGGGTTCACTAGATCCCCAATCAATCAATACCAGGGAGGTGAATAACCATCACGATCCCCTAAGCACTCCAAGTCAGCTATATGGGCTATCACGTTCTCTGATAGATCATTACAGATATACTGTCGATATGTATACAATGCTATTGATAAGGATGGCAGCCCTGACTCAGCATGAACTGATGTTACAGCTTCTCTATAAATATATCGCAATTATTCTGATCTGGCTAGTTTGTTGCAATAAACTCATTCAGGTTTAAGTCTCTTCTTGAGTCACTTGAGCCGCTTAAATGTTCTGACTCTGTGTGTGTGTGTGTGTGTGTGTGTGTGTGTGTGTGTGTGTGTGTGTGTGTGTGTGTGTGTGTGTGTGTGTGTGTGTGTGTGTGTGTGTGTGCGTGTGTGTTTGTCTGCATGTTTGTGTGAGCCAGGAAGTTTAACACAGCTCTTCTCATTTTCATTTACTGAATGTAAAATAAATCATTTTCCATATTTGAGTGTGTAGGTTATGCAGTTACCTGACGGATCAGGTGTCGTCTCCCAGTGTAGGTCTCCGTCTTTGTCCCTGATCCAGCCGCAAAGGCCGTCATCAAAAGAGCAGCTCAGATACCCTGACTCTGAAGAGGATGAAATGTTTTTAGAGGATCCGAGGACAGACACACACATACACACACACATACACACACACATACACACACACATACACACACACACAGAAAGGGTTTCAGTCTGCTATCTGTGATGCTTGACAGGAGTCTGCTATGTGCCTCTAACTTCACCTAAGGCAAGTGGACTGCTGATGCTCTGATGAATGAGATGAACACAATAGAAGTGTAAATATTTGTTATAATGTAATTTCTGAAGAGAGCTGATGCATTGAGGGAAACATCCAGTGGGAAGCTACGTGAACAACAAATGGAAAAGCATTATCATCATTATTTGTATAATTTGCTGGCATTGCGATAAAAGTGTGTATAAGTGCATTTACATACCATAATAAAATATCTCACGGTTACGACCTAGCCATAATAATGGACTGCTCTCATAATTTATTTATTTTATTATTTATCCACCACTCCAAAGTGCAACATTTATTCTATTTATCAGTGCACACATTATTTTATGACTTTCTATACTCTCTCTATTTTTGATTCCTTGTATATACATATGTTATGTCGATATATAAAATATTTTATTCTATTTAAATATTCTTAAAGCACCTATTTCACATTTGATCCTTTACTTCATAGTCTCAAGTTGTGTTTATGAGCTAATAAGTCATCTACAGGCTTACTCCATACAAACTTTCATTGTACCTGTACAGTGACAGTAAAGATCTCTCGAATCTAAAATCTTTTGAATGTCTTTATATAATGCAGAGGCAAAATAGTCACTCTCCATGAACTGTTGTACGAATTTTGTTCATGAAGCCTCGTTTCCAAAAAACACTTCTCAGTTCCTTCTCTGAGCCAATGAAAACGCCTCCTCTCTCGAAAATGCATGACAAATGATTCTCTGCGAACCAAAAATAAACATGCGACTAAATCATTAGGGCAATTTAATCTGCGTGCCATGGACAACAATAAATCACGCTGAGCAAATACGACAGACAAAATGCTGTCTCCTCACCAAATCAATTTTTTTAATTGTTGTTGTAGGAGTTCTACATCGGGAACAATGACGCTGATGAGCGGAGATGTGCCTCCAAATGATCAATTAATCTTTCAAGCAGTCAAGCAGGCTTCATGTGAAAATTTAGCAAATCTGGCATGGTGTCCTGGGCTGTGTGCCATTATTTAAACGGATATGAACAGACGTCATGTGGCACCTCGCGCTGAAAGGCCTATCAAAACACATCTGTTCACTGTAATGTCTTCGCCTCGGCAGCGATACTACAGGAGCTGATTGTCACTTTCATTTCGCCCGTGACAAATGTGGCTCGTCCGTCATTGTTTGAGCTCCGCAGTCAGCCGCCCCTGATTGTCTTTGTCAAAATGTGTTGTTTACCTGGGTCGTCTCTGGCTTCATCCGCCGTGTTGCCGAGCTCAATGTCAAAGTCGATGCCGAGCACAGTGTTGTCTCCGTTGTTCCGGGGGACTGAGGTGAGAGAGACGCAGGGTTAGATAAAGGATTAACAAAGGTATTATATTTTTTCACTGCTTGTGGCTCTCGTGTGGATTTGTTTCATTACTCCACAAGGATGAATCAATGTCATGGTTTATTGCCCGTGTATCTAAACACATTTAACCACACAGACGAGAGAAAACCTGCACAAACACCAGAAGTCAAATGTGAATCATAAGGTGAAAAAGGGCAACGGCTCGTCTGAGGCATATTTTGGGTAAATGTTGCTGCTGCACAACCAGGAGCTTACACTTACACTTACACACACACACACACACACACATACGGTTGTACAGCTATTTTAGTGAGAACATTCATTGGCGTAATTCATTCCCTAGCCCCTAGCACCTAATTCCAACCCTTAAACCAAGTCTTAACCCCCAAACAGTCCATTAAAGAGGGGTCACAAAGTGAGGACCGGCCAAAATGTCCTCACTTTCCCAAAATGACCTCACTCCGCAGGATGTAGACACAAAGATAGCTGTACAAGAGCACAGACACACAGACACACACACACACACACACACACACACACACACACACACAAAACCCACAGAAAACCCACACACTCACACACACACACTCAGTCCTTAAATAGCCTCTTTCCTTCTCCAATGGGGTCACACTGCCCAAAATACCATAAGCCAAGCTGTCTTATGAAAGGTCAACTGACAAGTGATGCCCAGGAAGTTGGTCCAAATCTTTTTGCAGCTTGAGATGCTTTGACCCTTTGGAGGGAAAATTGTCTTTTCTGGTTAGAAATCATTTTAACAAAGGAAAGTCATTTATTTTCTAACTTGCAAATTAGGGGCATTTGCTGATGAGGAGAAACATCAGTGAAACTACTCCCAACATCCCGCACTGATTCTTGCTCCTATGCTACAAATGTGCTGTAACCTGCACTTGAACCGTCGGCCCCCCAGAGTCCCGTCCCCGGGCCACACAGCCCCGCAGAATGCAATGTAGTCTGTCAGTCGTAGGAATCTCAGAGCAGGGAGGTCACACTCACACCAGGCTCTCCAGCAATCCCAGGCACCCAGGTCTGTGTGTGCGTGTTTGTGTGCGTGTGTGTCTGTGCTTTTAAGGAAATAGCCACCCAGGAGTTATGCATCCGGTCGTAGGTCAGAAATATTGAGTGTAAATAAAGTGACGTGCTTATTAAAGGAGCGATAATTTGAGCTGGGGGCTCTGAGGCGAGTAGTAAAATAGAGCTTTGATATTCTATCTCATCAAGTTGGGCTGTGGATACCGTGAAATGAACTTCAATTATTTTGCTTATGTATTTTTTTCTTTAGTGCCATTTTGAATATTTAAGGGTTTAACCAAAATAAAAAATAAATTGTATCACAAACTTCTTGTAATTTGTTATAAATAGGACAGTAGACGTGAAATGGAGCGAGAGCGGGGAAGACACACAGCAAAGGGCTGGGTCGGAATCGAACCTGCTGACCCTGCAGGAGGGCTCAAGCCACAAAAAACATTTTAACAGATAATTAATTGTGTTAATTAAGAAGAATTAGGTGATCATTATCGGCAGCTATGTCATATTAATGCAAATAAAGAAATAAAAACTAAATTAAAGTTATAATAAAAATAAAATTTATTTCACAGCGCCTAACTGGATAAGGACATGTATGTATCACAAACAATCATGAATAATTTTAGTAAAACTTATCGGATAAGGAAACACAAATACCTCTTAAAACCAAAGTTTAAAATCTAACCCTATGCTCCAATACAACTGAGGTGAAGGGAATTCTGTGCTGATTACACCATTGAAAATGTAGATTGGAGGTTTGTGTCCCGGTTACTTTGTAGGACCAACAGATCTCAGTTTCAACAGTCTGATGTGAGTTCTTCTTTAGGAGAAAGTAATTGAAATAAAAACTATTCCACAGTCAGTGGATTGTCCAGATCAAGTGTGACACTGTGTAAATACAAACTGAACCAAATAAGCAGAGCAGCTAAAACCATATAACACAAATATTTGAGGGAAGTAACCCTGTATAAAAGTTCATACTTAATGTTACTACATTAGTAACACTTGTGATTTTAGCTTTGAGGCTTTGTGGTTTATTCTAAGCAAATATTTAATTCATTATTTAATTCAATAAAAGCAGCTTAAGGGGGATTTTCTATGATTTGCTAAAACGTTGAGCAAATACAGTGATCAGAGACGACTTTTCTTTCCTTGTCTCTTTATGTCTCAAGAGAGATAGCATATTTCATGATTTGAATTTTTTGAAGACGCAGTGTGAGGAACATTACATGAAACATAATAAACCCACATTGTCACTAAGTGATAACTTGTATCTCCAAAGAACCAGCGTTTATGAATCTCTGATGTATCAGAGCCTGCGGGTAGCTCACGTTAGCATACAAAGCAAAGGGAAGAGGGAAGAAGCTAAAGCTGAAATCTAAAATCTCCCTAGTTAGCACACTGTCTTTTGACTTAAAAGTACACACACTGAAATCTAAAGGCAATGTATGACCCTACAGGTAGTTATAGTCATGAACCGTTATTTGGCTGGAAGGTAACCAGTAATAAGAGGTGATGGGTGGAAAGAACAACAAGTACCTTCCTCTAAAGATAAAACATTACAAAATACAAAATGTGATTTTTACACTTCTGTTTGTGTCCTCTTGAACAACACAACCCCAGAGGCTGCCTTTCCAAGCAGCTTATT
Source organism: Pseudopleuronectes americanus (assembly GCA_038501795.1). Lineage (NCBI taxonomy): Eukaryota > Metazoa > Chordata > Actinopteri > Pleuronectiformes > Pleuronectidae > Pseudopleuronectes > Pseudopleuronectes americanus. The sequence continues at coordinate 7,123,055 of CM076721.1, forward strand.
TTGACCCGACAGGAGCATATTGTTAATGGCCATGATGGCGAAGGTCTGTTAGGCCTGCTGCTATTCCGCTTCTATATGAGACAAACAACCTGTAATTTTTTTTAATTATTATCATTTTGTACATATTTTGTTTTGTTTTAGTAAGTACATTTTTGAACTTTGCAGAAAGCCAAAGTCCCGGCTACTTTTTGCTAAGATTTATGCTAAGCTATGCAACTTACCTCCTAGCTTCAGGTTCATATTTGTCACGGAAACGTGACTAATTAACAAACTTTTAGTTGAAGTTTCCTGAATTTCCACTGTGAAGCAATCATGCTGGTGATTGAGAAGGTCCTGACTGAACAGGAAACCACAAAACTCAGAAAATTGCTCTGGCCACAGCACACATCTGCACAGCTGAGGTGTTCCTCATGCCCTGAGGCTCTTATTCAAATGATTCCTATTTCAGACTGTGGTGTCTCTGCTCCTTCCCTTCCTCGTCTTGTACAAACCTTCTCCAGGAAGCTCTGATTTCTCGAACTGCTCTGGTGCAAACTATTCGATTGATGTCTCCCTCAAGCAGTGCAGACAGGTGTTAATGTAATTTCTCTCCTCCTTCCTTTTTCTAATTATGTGCTGCCATCTGGCAAGGTGAGGAGGAACCACATGATCTCCTCTCTTATCCTGTACTTTGCTGTTCTCTCCAAACACTTCAGAGGAGCTTAATGTTGGATTTTTGATACACTGACTGTTGCTGTGCCTACAAGTGAGCATGACACAAAAACACTTCTATTTATGTTTGATTACACTTTATGTGTTATTCATGCACTTGCTGCATCTGGATTTGACAGTCCTCACCTTCTGCTGCTTTTTCAGTTTGGCTGTACGCTGCATCATAATGTGCATATTTACCAAAGCTGCCTTTCCGCTTCAGGAACTTTACCCAGGAGCCTTTGCAGGAACTCTGCGTTTTCCACTCCAGGGACCAGGATCCAATTTAAGTTTGGTGGAAATATTTTTAACCTATAAAAAGTCCATGCTCAGGGGCGTAGTACTTTACAAAGGGGAGGGGCTAGATGCTGAATATATCTGCTTGGTTGAGTGCTACATTTTTAACTAGTTCCGGTTTGATGTGCTTATTGTGTTCACAGAGAATTTAAAAGATATGAAAGGGAAGTTTTGGGCACTGGACAATATGAAGGACAAAGATCGTATCATTCCTAATTTATAATAATATCAACAAATCCTATAAAAAGCATTAATACCTTAGTTCTTTTAAATACTTTGCAACTTCTCAATCCTGTCTTTTTATCCTCAAAAAGGTAAATTTTTCCTACTGAAGAAGTAAATCTTTTTCAAAGTGCATCAAGTGAAAATCCAAATAATTTTCAAGAACAGTTGTTAATTGAAGTTCATTTCAATTTCACCTCATTCAAAGGGAAGATAAATATAAAGCATTTCTTGGGGACTATTTAGACCGGCGGATGAATATGCAATAGGTGTGCTCATAAGAAATTTAAGTTGCCAGGATGTTTGAATAATAAACAATTCTCTGCTATATTTATTTTGTTACAATATAGGGTCAAATTCTCCCAGGCTCCAAAATAACTCATTGTATCTCTGTGTCAAGGTTCTTAAATATTTAACATAAAATTTCTGCTCCCACACAAATGCAGTGGCACTGGAATAAATTGTGTTGTCACCCAGTGCAACATTGTGGCTCAGCGGCGGAGGCTTACGGCACAGAGCAATGCACTGTATCAGAGTTATGCACACAATAGCTCTTAGTGAGATCAGTTCATTGTTGATTTTTATGGGGTATGTTGACAATCTGGAGTAATATGGATCGTGCAATAACTCTGGCAACTGTTCCCAAGTGATCAGTCCTTTGCTGTCAGGGCCCAAACCCAGAATTCAACCTAATGGCTTTTGTGGTGTTTTTATTAGCGATTACTTATGTGTTTCTTTTTCATTCATCTTCTTTGTTCAGTTTATTTGTATTTATTTATTTTCTAACCATTTCAAGTTTAAATTATATATTAAACTCCTTTGCTTGTCCCCTCTAATATTTAGTTTAATTTGCCCTCTTTTTTAAGCACTTTGTAAAGGCTGTTCTTAAACGGAATTGCATAAATAAAGTTATTATTATTATTATTATTATTATAAAAAAGTGTTTAACTGCATAAAAATAGATTCACAGGGCTCCATGCTTTTAATAGGTGAAATCTGTTCAACTCTGTGAGAATTGCAGTGTTTACCTCCTTTATTAAAGCGAAAAGAAAAAATGAGATCTCACCCGGCTCTCCTTGCTACAGTATTTTAAATTCTGCTCTGTTATTTGGTTTCTGTCACGAATGTCAAATCAAATCAAAGACGGGTAGAGCTCCATGCTTGGCAGAGAGCACGATGTGGCATTTGAATAAACAAAAGTCAGACTGAGCACCAGTCTGTTTTTTAACTTACCTTGAGATGAAAATAACTTTACTGTGCTGTAGATGCAGCTTGATTTACGTATTCATCATGTTAAATTCATATTTATAGAGGGTCACATATTGAAGTGAGAGCCTTAGCCTGGCTGATTACACAATTCAACCACTTTCAGCTGACATTATAAACAGTTTTAAAGTATCTAGATACACTGCAGCCTTATGCAAATTGCTAGAATAAATTGCATCCACATTTTCATTTTTCGAGTTTGAATACAAAGTAGATATGATAATTCACATAATCAGACAGGTGAACATCACTCCTGATTCCCCAGAATGTGTCATGTTTGAAAATAAGGCCCAGTGTTCTCGGATTCAGATGAAGAGATATGCAAATTCTCTCCAGCGATAGACCTGTCAGGGAGTTGATGAAGACGAATAGGAGCCTTATAGAGTTAAAGTCTGTGACCTGAAAGTAAACAGGAGCTTCACTGCACAATTAAACAGCAAAACCCAGAGATCAGAGCCTCCTAATGCAGCGCTGCTATGTTAGAGCTGCTCCAATCAATATCTTTATATGAGCATACTGCATTTGGTTGAAATGTAAACAGTGCTGCTTCATCTCTTCACTCTCAGCTATTTATTGTGTATTGGTGTATTTCAGGTCACTTCTTTTGGATTTTTTACGGCCCATCACTCTACTGTTTTGGTTCAGTTTAACCACTGTCATCGTCATCATCCTCTCCAGACACAGCAGCATCTGTTGTTATTGAAAAAAAGATTTAACAGCTAAAGAGGCAGGTATTTCCCCAAGGAGAAGATTAAAACCAAAAGTGAGTGAATGTGGGGCACGGCTTCAACTGAATGTGTTTCTGCGTCTCCTGGATGTGGGAAAATGCAACAGTTTGGAAGCAGGTTCACCAGATGTATCACGTTAAGAGGTGAGAACAGGTTAGAGCTGTGGTTTGCAGATATAGTTGAACTGCTCCCATGTGGCCAGGAAATGAATTTAATGCAGTTATGAAGGTCTGCGTATATTATTGGTATTTGTCAACAGCTTAATAATTGAATTTGTCTTGAGTTTAAAAACATTTTATATCTAGAAATCATCAATAACTCAACTACAGCTCTTGAGTTCTGCTTGTGCTTGGATTCGCTGTGATTGTGACCGAACTTCGATGTTTGGTTATTTTTGTAGAGATTTCCTTCACTCCAGTTTCAGCTCTTCTCCTCGTACCTCACGGTGCGAACCTGAAAAGTCTATTCCTCATCTGCTCTTTTTTCAAAGTTCTCAGCGGGGTTAGTATAAGAAATATTCTAAAATCTGAATGTGACATCAATAAGTCCTGCTCTCACACTGACAGAGCACGCTGTTGAATATAGATAGTAATAATATAGAAAGTAAAAAGGTGTCAAAGGCGTTAAAATGTTTCTTTAGGTCACCAACAGTTCAGACCTATAATTAAATAACGGAAAAATCGAGCTCTTACTGTGAACGTCCCCTCTCTGCTTCGTGACCTCCTTCTGGATGGTGTTGTCTACAGGGGTGGGTGGTGGCGGCGTCGGGGGGCGACTGGTCGGAGCTACCGTCCTGGGTGGGATGTAGGGCCTGCGTGTTGGTATCAGAGGCTTCCTGGTGGGGACGAAAGGCTTCCGGGTGGGAACTGATGGTTTTCGTGGGGCTGGGGTGACCCGACGCGGAGGAGGAGGTGCCTTGGTTGTGGCGATTGTGGTAGTTGTGGTTGTTGTGGTGGTAGCAGTTGTTGATTTGGGGATAACGGGGAAGAATCTCCTTGGGGTCTGTGGAGGGCGGATGGTGGTGGTGGTCCTCCTCTGATCCCGGTCAGGGATGTGGTTGTGATGATTTGGGGGTGGTTTCCTTGGTCTCGGTGGGTCAATAACCACTTTTGGAATGGCTGGAATGAGAAGAGAATGCAGATGGAGCACTGAAATATGAGCACTTTAGACTTAATGAGGCGTAGAATTGCAAACTAACTGCAATGATTAGTTTGACTTTTGCAGAGGAGGGCTTTCTCTCATCTCCTGATATCTGTTAACTAAATGTTAGCAGCCTAAAACAAATTGGATGTCTCAAATCACACTGACGGAGAAGCTCACATTTGCGAAAAACAGGCCATGAAACCAGCTGCAGCTTCACATTCATCCATTCAATCTGGAGCTTTTTAAAGACAAATCTGCCACTGTGAAGGCGACCTGCTTTCAAATGAATATCTGCAGTTTTTTAAAATTCACATTGCTTTTTGGCTTTTGCTTTTTATTCACAGCTCGTCCTGATTAGCAATTCTTTGTGCGCTTGTAGCCGGAGGCTTCACAGCATCGGGCTAAAGCTGTTCTGTGTGTGTTAGTGTGTGTGTGTGTGTGTGGAATGATCTCTGCTCTCCAACAGGCTGCGGTGCCCTGGACATCACCCTCACTCTGCAGACGTCATCCAAGTTACACCTCCCATTTCCCCTTTGTTCCTGCGCACATTCTTCACGTCAAAGACTGGGGTGGTGGTGGTGCTGGTTGGTCGGGGGGGTGTCATGAGTGAGGAATGAGCGTGGACAAAGGCAAGCGGTTTGAACTCAGTTATTGCCTTCTCGGGTTGCAGGCGACTTTGATATGTGATACACAAATAGGATATTGCAACTCGAGTCCCAGAACACTCGGGGCTCACACCCTGTGGGCAGGTGACAGGGTGAAATATTTGCGGGCGCCCTACGCCAGGAGGCATCCTCTCTGCTCCATGGACTGTAACACCGGTTGTGTCTGTTGGATGATTAAATAACTGTGGAGAATAAATGACTCCTTGTCCACTGAGCTGAAACTGCAGACGCACTGACTAATAGCCTGTGTGTGTCAGCGAGCAGAAAGAGACAAACTGCCGGAGAGAGAAATATTTCACATTTGATGCAGACTCTTCTAATTTGGCTGATTAAAATGGCCAGATGTCAACACGGGAGTCGAGGCTCACTCTGGGCGCATGTGATAAGGGAGCAAGGCGGATTTAAGTAAAGACTGACAGCCCTTACAAAGAAAGGAATTTCAGTCCAAGCTCTGCGCTCGCGAGGCTATTCCTCCCTCTTACTTGCTTTCCGAAACACGCTAGCGAAGAAAAGAAAAATGTGGGGCCCTGATTCTCCGCAGAAGGGAACACAGGGGCCAGGGTTTTGTTCTCGGTCCTTACGTTTGCAGTCGTGGCCCATCCCCCTGTAGCCGTCTCTGCATTTGCACTTGTATGAGCCCGGCGTGTTGTAGCAGGTGGCGAAGCTGCTGCAGTGGCTCTGACCTAAAGAGCACTCATCCACATCTGAAAAGAGAATGGAAACGTATCAACATTCAGCGAGTGGGTGCAAGTGTAAAACGCTTCAGACAAAACAGCAGAATATCAAAGGCTAATTGCTTCACATCCACTTCAAGGAGGGTTTAAAGTTGATGTCAGGTGCACTGTTAGCGAAAGCATTTAAGTGAATAACAGTGATCCCTCCATGAATGCCAGAGCAAAAATCATTACAAGGAGCTGCAGGGTCCTTGAAGCGAATCAGATGTGACAGCCACCAGCTCCTCCAACTACCACTGCTGCCCTTTCTATTCTTCACCCTCAAAAAAGTTTGTTCTGAAAAAAAGATTTCAATAAAGGAAGACTGGAGATGGTTCTCCACATGCTGCCAGGATTCAAAGGAAATGAGGGTTTCTAATTCAAGTTTTAATGTCAGCTACTCTTGAGTGTAGTTTCCAGTTCCTCTTTAGAACATACAAAATAAAGGGGAAGGGACAATTGAGGGATATATTTCAAATTCAATTAAACCTATGTTTTATAAAAAAAATGCTAAATGCTTGTATTGAAAATACTGTCACACCTGATCCCCTTTACGGATGCTACTCATTGTTGTTCTTCAGCGATTCTTCTGTATGAATCAAACTCAATTTAATTAATTTAATTTAGCTATTTCGATTTTTAAATACTTTTCTAATTCTTTCTTAATCCTCAGCAGTGGAAAAAGTATAGGCACTAAATACTCCATTAAATGCATTAGATAAATAAAATAAATCAAATTAGATTTTTGCACCATTACTTAAAAAAAAAGTAAAAACTACCATGGAAGAAGAATATTTACTAATATTTACTAAAGGGCTCATTTGAGCTGTTTTTTTTCAGTGCACACACACTTTAATGTTATCGAAAAGATAAGAAACTACACTAAACAATTAAATAAAAAGTAAATTATATTTAAACAAAAATTCTACTTCGGCTTCTATGGATATGAAATATTCAGTTTCATGTGTTCCTGCAACACTGATAATGTGCACGTTTTAAAATGTACATTAACGCTCCCTCAGTGTCAGTCAAACTCACTACTAAAAACGTATCTATTAGTCAAAACATCTCAGCAGAACGCTAACCCTAACCCTAACAGTGGGTTTATATCTGTGAACGCCTCTGTGCAGAGGCCTTTTGACTCTACCTGTGCACTGGTATTTCCCTCCGATGTACTGCAGGTCAAAGCCATCGTGGCACTTGCAGATGTAGCTGCCGAAGGTGTTGATGCATTTCCTGAACCGGGGACACACAGCGATTCCTGCTGCGCACTCATCCACATCTACAAATGGGATTATGAAAACTATTACATACAGAAATGTAATTCACATACAGTAGCCTATATATTATGCACACAAGATAAACACAATGTACTAATACCTTTGGATTCAAAGTGGCAGTTTAATTAAAGATTTAACCAACATTCATTTTCCAATGCAAAAACTTTTTTCCTGTGAACAAAGCTCATTATGTATTCTGTTCAGTGAGCAGAATCCAGTGTACACGGCTTTGTTCCATTATTTAATGAGCTACTCTAAGTGTCTTTGTTTATCACCTGTGCAGACAGGGCGGCATTAATATTTAGACACTGAGAGGCTCAAAGCATCCGCCTTAAAATCATTAATGGGTCCACTGCCAGCTGAAGCATAGTGGAGCCACAGGGACTGTACTTTAAAAGGACCTTAAAAATACACCTGGACCAGCTGGGAAAACAAGCCAGTGCAGGAAGTGGGCAGAGCTCCCTTATCTCCTGAACAACCACTGGTGGGGTTCTCATCAGCAAGGCACACTGCTCCAGTGGAGCTGCTAAATGGACGACGTTTGGAGGCTGCCGCTGCTGCTGCTGCATTATTCAGCTTCTGACAGGACAATGGTGAATTATATTTACACAAGCACACTTTGATGCAGGTACTGTACAGATTGTCTTTACACACAAAATATTGCGGCCTATAAAGCTCTGGATTTATGAATATATGAATATTTACATTGGGCTTTGAAGAAAACTCTGACTTGGCAAATAGTAGCAAATATTTTAGCACCTTCAACTCAACTCTCTATCACACACACGCACGCACACACACACACACACAAACACACACACACAGCAGCATCATTTCTTTCCCACTTCTGTTGGGTTTACTAATTGTTTTAAGATCCACAATTTTCATGTTATTTCATCCCTACTAATGCATTAGTAACAGTACCTATAATTAATAAATACCTATTTGTATATTATAAACTATATAATTAACAATATTAGCTTGTAAATCACCGCTCCTCTAAAGCAGGTAATACATATATATGTATTCGAGTAATGCTACTGTCTCCACTTCTCTACATAAAACTCAAGCATCCTTTTTCATGATTTATGTCTGCCCTCTTTTGGAGATCTGCCCCGAGTTAAGTGGACTATATGGCAGAACAACAGGAACGGCCCAGTTTGGAACAGCCTGTCTTTAAACTTGACCTAGGTTAACTGCCTCAACCGGCCCCCTTCATCTGCTAGTTACTCATGTGAGGACCTGAGCCGCGTAAAAGAAGGAGGGGATGATGGGAAGGGTTGGGGGGGGGGAGCTGCGGACTTCCCCTGAGGACATTTCTGCTGCGAAAGCTGGAGGAGGAAGGAAGGTTGAATAAAGTCCCTGTTTAGTGACACACTGTGTAATTGCTGGGGTCCTTGATCAAAGTAAACAAAGATGTATTAGTTAATATTTGGGACGAATTTCAACTTCACTAAGATATTTCCTTTAAGCTCACAAATCACATCACCACTGCCAAGTCTCTTTCTCTTGTTCTGCCAAAAGCAGTTGCCTGATTATCTCTCAGCCCATTTAAAAGCCGAGAACAACATGTAACAAAAAGAAAAATGTACATTCTCATTTGTGATGCATTGCCACGGTCGACTAAAGAAGAAAGTAGGTAAAATAAAGGCAAGGGTTTTTATTCCTCTTGTACGGTGGCCCCGAGAGCTCAATGCACTGCAACTTCAGAAAGCAAATGCAAATAGACGCAACAAGGGAGAATGAAGAACACGTCTGGATAAATGGCAACACATAGCACAGCAAATAGACAATGCAATGCATTTACATACTAGTGTGTGTGTGTTTGGTCTTGTTGCCAGTATTTGGTTGTATTGTGAGTATTTGGTTGTGTTGCGTAAATTTTGTTAGGCAGCAAATATTTGGATGTATTGTGAGTATTTGTTTGTGTTTGTTTGCAGTGCATTTTCTATTCGCTGCACATGTGTTCTCATGTGTTTCCTTATATTGCAGTGCATTGAGCCCTCTGGGCCACCGTACTCTGGGGATACACAGTGTAAACTGTGGGACGTACCCACACAAGTTCTTCCATCTGGAGCCAGCTGCAGCCCCGGTGAAGGACACTGACATCGGACCTCTCCTTTCATCACCTCGCAGCCGTACTGGCAGTTGGCCATGCCACAAGTGCGAGTGTCTGGTGGACACGAGGGGAAGACAACACATATTAACACATGCTGATGTCACAATGGAGTGCAAAGGGTGCACAGTTTATACTGCCTTCACTCCCACCCACACTTAATCGACTCTCAAGATTGGTCCTTATCCTCCAGCCAATGTGTACGAGCCACACGAGCCGGGTTGATCCTGGGCTGCAGACAACAGAGCAGCACACACGCTGCCATTATTAGATTCCTGTGCTGCACAATCGCTCTGTGTTCACATCTTGCCCACGCAATCCTCCCTCACCAACTTTTATCCTCTTCAACCCTTGAAAACTCATAATGCATCACCAACGTATCGAAGGGCCAGTGTGCAGCTCTGTGGTCGAGCCTCGCCAGGCAGATCGAGACCCTCGATTTCGCTCAGCCTCTCTCGATAACTTCGGACCTTTCACAGGAAATTAAAAGCGAGGCTCGTGCTGCTGCTGCCTCAGTTGCCGTGGCACCCTGGAGTACGGAGTAATGAGTGAGGTAATCCAGGCTGATTAAAAGCTACAGTGATCTATTGATCAAAGCAGCAGCCAGGGAGAGAAGATGGTGTTTAACACTATCATGCTAACATCACACAACAACATCCCAGCATATCTTGGTATTGCCTCCAGAGGAGAGCAATTCAGACACAGAAAATGTATTATCTTCTGATAAAAACACAAATGAGTAAAAATGAGGTACTGGGAGTTACCCGTACCAGAGAGGATACATGAGGAGACAATAGTCACAGGTGAGGAAGCAGAATTCACAAAGAGGCTTCTACTCTCTTTCTGTAAAATACCTCAGGGCAAACGATAAGACTACGGCTCTAAAGATGGAGTTTCTTTTTCATTTAAGAGCCCTTAAGGTTCTTCACAGGGGTTCTCCACTGTGTCGTGCAGCTATAATGAAGCAGATCAACATGGGGCATTAATCAAAACAGTCTATCAAAGGATTGTGAGGCTGCCGCTAGAGGTAGTCACACAAGAGGGAAGAAGTATTTTGTAACAGAGAGTATATGTCATCAGCTTTGCCTTGAGCAGGCGTTCAGATGAATACGTTTTTAGTGAAGAAAAGAAAAGGCTTCACACCCGGGCTCCAAAGCAGAGGAGACAGAGGAGGGAGAAGACAGAGCAGGAATGTTTGAGACAACAATGCAAGAGAGGTGTACAATCATTGTGTGTGTGTGTGTCTGTGTGTGTTCGGGGGGCACACTCACTTCCACAGGTCCCGTCAGGCAACAGCATGTAGCCGTTTAGGCAGTAGCACTTGTAACTCCCGTATGTGTTCATGCACCTGTGTTTACAAGGCCTCGGCTTCAGCCCGCACTCATTCAGGTCTGCAGAGAGAGGGAGAAGGAAAGAGAGAGAGAGGCATAAGTGGACTGAAGGAGAGAGGGAGAGAGAGAGAGAGAGAGAGAGAGAGAGAGAGAGAGAGAGAGAGAGAGAGAGAGAGAGAGAGAGAGAGAGAGAGAGAGAGAGAGGCCCTCCGACTCAGGTGAAATTAGTCAGAGGTCAAAGGTGGAAAGGTCAATTGTGTTAAACCTCACCCATCCATTAAGTTTGGGCTTGAGGTGTCTGTGTTTGTGTGTGTGTTTGTGTGTGTCTGTGTGTTAATGTGTGTGTTTAAGAGGGGGGAAGGAAGTGAAGCGTTGCCATGTTCCGACAGGCCCACAACTCCCCTGTTTGATGATATAACAGGAAGCCAGCGTTAACCGTCACCCTGCCGATAAAAGATTAAGTTATTACTCTCTGACTCACCACAGCTTAATGATAGACACAAATAATTCCCATTTTTCTTTTTTTTTAAAAACGAATGCATAAAATGTAGAGAGATCTCAAACACAAGAGCCGGTGAAAATTGTATTAGAAAATGATGTTTGTCTGAGTTCGCGGCAGGGAAGGCTCCAGGGAGAAAGGAATATGCCCAGAGCTTAACACCTGTCAAACGCTTATGCTAATTCAAAACATTATACCTTTGTCGAAGCAGACAGCCCAAAACTCTGGGGTAACTGAGAAGGTTTTTCAAGTCTCCATATACTTGGTGGATCCAGAATAATTTTTTTAAGTCACTTTGCTAGATGGAGCATTAGCCTTTGTACAGTTATGCGCTCTACCAGAACTCCTTTGGTTTGTTTGATGGGTTTGATTGTACAAAAAAAATACAGGACAAGGAAGAAACTCAATTTTGGTGCAGATGTTCCACTTCCTCTGACACTGGGAGATAGGGCGTTTCTCAACACGTCATTGATATCTCAGAGAACAATTCATGGATCTTGATATTTACGAGTAGGTGGAATTTGGTGCAGATCCACGTAAGAATTTTGTATCTAGTGAATTTAAAAGTACCTTTCTAGTTTTTCTGTATTCCTCTTACTGCGATTCAACAAAACCTCTAATTTAAGGTCACAAAAAAAAAGAACTGTAGCTAAGCAACTGCTCAAGAGCTCTTTAGCCTTTTCATAATGTCAGAAGGTTTGACGTGTCAAAGCAAGAAAACCACAGGTATAACTAATAGCATTAATAATGTCTGCATTCCATTCAGGTATTTTAGTCCCAGGGCCTTGGCGTTTCGCTCCAGCGACTTACAGACACTCCTCGACGGAACCGAGCAGTCGTTAATGTTATTAGTTACACTCGTCCTTCCTGCTATAACAGAAAGTCAAACTGTCCTTCATGAGTCTACTGCTGCCTCCTACCATCTTTGTGAAAGCATGTAACTAAAATAGCATTCATCAACATCCAATTTTTATGAAAAACATTTTTTACAGTTAATCGTGGGAAAAGGCCAAATGCAACTATTACACATGTTGGCACTGATATTAGGTGTTTCAGTTTCATGGATCTAATATGGAAGAGGCATCAATTTTCACCTATAGATATATTCAATTGGGAGAAAAGAGACAAAAAGAGTTTGATCACTTTGTCTCCAGTAGTTTCTTTTCATCTGATGTCACAGGTATCACTTATACCATCATTAAATTGATAAACTCTATCTATGCACATTGTTACCAGGGCCCTGTTTTATTGCTTAGTGGCTGACAGGCTCCAAAAATATATACATTTCATAAACACTGCTCTTAGGAGAATATTAATCATGCTGCTATTAGTTGAAGTGAAATCTAAGTTTCTCTCAGTCAATTATTTATTTCAGAAGATTCCTTTTGCACACAAAGATTTTTTTCATTTTAGTTTGCTTCATGCTTCTTTTTCCTCCTAAATCTAAATTTGAAGTTTTCTCATAAATTGTGTCACTGAACTTAAGAGAACTGGACGTTAAGGAACGTTCATACCGAACTGGTTATGATAAGCTTTTTCATGAAGCAGCTCTTTCTCACAGCCCTTTTCAAGAGTATATCTCAAGAAGTATTTTTACCAGTTATTTAGTATTAGTAGTACAATATTGGCCTCAACAAAGGCGGGGATGTTTTTGCCCCTGTGCGTTTATCTGTTTGGTTTCCCCCTGACCTTAGGATGGGACATGTGCCAAAAAGAAGGCATCTAATTAGGGGGAAGATTCAGCTATTTCTTTTATCGCTTTCTTAAACATAACAAGAGAGGCCTTGTGTCTATGGGTGACTGCACATTGGTCCAACTGGATTGAATTTAAGGGGACTGTTCTGTAGAGGTAAAGTGACAGTGCTTCTACTTTAGGTCAGTACACTCGCAAGCTACCTAACTGTGGGTTACTGTGACTGTCATGGATCCACAATAACTGGCTCTGAGGGAAAAAATTATATTTTTAACAATCTGTAAAAGTTAATACAACATTGAACCAAACTGTATTCATCTGATGACTTTGGGATATTAGGTAAACTAATAACTATCAGTATTAGTTTCCTTGATTTAAAAGTCACCACAGCATTTAATGGATTATTTAAATGATTATAATCCTTAGGATTTAATAAAGGCTCTCAATGTGAATGGCTGAAATATTGTAAAGTTGTTCTTGGCTTGGTTTAAGTGTAAGGTCCAATTCATTTTCATGTCTGATCAACCATAATTTAGAATGAGTGAGTAGGTAGGGATTAAATATGTATGGATGCTGATGGAGACAGTGGGTAATGTGTCTTACTTGGCCACAATCTATACTTCATATTTCTTACACAAATATTTCTCCTGCCCCTGCAACTAAACTAAATGTCTGGTCCGTTGGGAGTTCCAGGCCCAAAAGGCCAAAGTCAAATGGGAAACTACAGAAATAGACTTCAATGGAATGATGGAAATATAAATAACTTGAACCATCATCACCACTCTGTTTTTGGGTTACTGTGGAACCATCACAAATAGACTGCATCTCACAGTACAGCACATGCCGGGTCATTTCCATATTGGCTGGCTGCATTAGAGATGGTGCCACGTTTAGCCCTCCGGACATATGCAGGGTGCATTCTCGGAGTGCCACATGCCTCCCACATTGAACAGATACCACAGATTAATATGGATGAATGACGGAGCAGATGCCCGGTTTGTATGTCGACGGACCCCACCCTGTATTAATGATAGCCTCGGGTCTACTAAAGCCACGTCTGCTGAGAGAAAGGGCTCGGCTGGAATTTGGAATGACCCGTCTGCTTGTTGAATCCAACCAAGTTCCATCAGGCTTAAAGTCGTGTACCACAACTATACAATCCGGTGGAAATGCAGTGATGAGTTTGTAAGTGGAGTGCATTAACTTTACTGAAAACAAGAGGGAGCATAATAAGGGGCCTTTTTGTGACTTAGAACACGATAAATGACGATACAGTGTCAAATCTTCATAAAGTTTTAGGCAGGTACAAGTTCAAATGTAGTGTGTGTGTGTGTGTGTGTGTATGTGAGTGTGTGTGTTTGCATCTTCAAGGTTACAGAGGGAGGTTTTCCAAGTAGGTGGTAACACAGATGCAAAGTCATGCCAAAATTAATGGTGACATTGCACCATAAACACAACAGGTTTTGTTTCCCAGACGCTGGCTGTGGTGTGTGTGTGTGTGTGTGTGTGTGTGTGTGTGTGTGTTTGCACATAGAGGTAACTCTTTGAAAGCCAGGGTACTTTCTGTCTGGCCTGATGTTGATGCTTCTTATTTCTTTATCAATAATCAAACTGATTTGTCCCGTCCTTGTCTGACAGAAGGGTTATTATCTCTGTTCCTTTTCACAAGCCCAAGCGTTTGTTCTCTTTCCTCACAAGACGCTGACCGACATATACACAAACGCAAACACAAAAACACACATCCTAACTCTGTAGTTCTTTTTAACTAGAGGTATCACCCCATGTTTTCAGCCCTGGTGTTCACAGTAAACAACTGCATTCTTATAACTGCAATCACAGAAAAACATAACAACAGTGTCCATTGTCAGTGTGGCAGAGGAACAGGTCTCCTCCTGCCCGTTGCTCTGAAAAACAGCTTAAAAATGTAAATGAGGGATTACTGAAATTGTCACATTCTCAGAGAGAGGGGGGCAGCTCCGTGAGCATCAGCACATGCCAGGCACAGGAAACAGCCAGGGCCTCCTGTGTGGAGTAGGAAAAGAAAAAAAAACAACACAACATACAGGACAAAGAGAACGACACAACAAGACAGGACTGGGCAAGGACACAGAGGGATTGAAGAGTCGAGCGATAATAGACGGATAAGAGCACCGCACTGACAGTTCGACATGGCCCCAGGACTCCAGAGGCCGGTGAGAGAGCGGTGGAGGTGGACAGCCGCCTCTGGGGTGTTCACTGTACAGTCAATGAACTGCTAGGACACATGTGAAGGGATGCAAAGTGGACTGATTTATTGGGTCAGCTCCACCGAGGTATGCTTTGCTGCATTCCCGACACGCCTCTATCACTGACAGAGGGTTTAGCAGGGGTCTCTTTCTCAGGGGATGTGCGTGTCTCTGAAGAAGATAACACTGGTTAAAACTTGGGGGGTGGGGGGGCCTTGTTCTAGCAGTATGGAGGAGCAGTGAGTGCTGCGTCCATGGAGATGATGGTTTAAAAGAAGGAGCAGCTCCCTTTTCCAGGTGCTCCAAAAAAGAAACTGGAAAGGAAACTGATAAAAGAAGAAGGGCGCAGGAGCAGTGAAGGGAGGATTGTGATGGCAGTGGTGGAGTGGTAAAGACTATGACATGCTTGGCATTCATGCTGGCACTTCTTCTGAAAAGCTGTTCCTGTGGTGTCTCTGGGTGGCGGACGACAGAAAGCAGTGAGGAAATTAGTCGAGATTGACATTCACTTCTCGCTCTCGCACAGTGCTGCACCATGCATGTTGCTAAGACATGGGGGGGGGAGGAGGGAAACCGCTGGGTGGGGAGGAGGTCGATCGATGAATCTCACCCTCCATCAGCACTCTCGCTGGCTGATGATCCACAGGTAGAAAGATAGGGAGGTGACTGGCCCACACTGGTGGGGTTAAATAGTCCAGCTCTTCTTCTTTGTACAAAAAGGAAATGGGTCAGAGAAGAAAGGAGAGGGTGGGATTGGGGGTATCGAGGGTTTGATGGAGATAGAGTAGTAAAGAGAGGCGGATGAATAAAAAGGACAAAGAGACAGAGAGAGAAAGAGAGAGACAGATGTGAGGATGACAAGCACCAACCAATGGATTAGAACACCTCTGACCACACACCACATTCCTGGAAAGTAGAGAGGACCATTATGCATCAAAGAGGATTACACTTGTGGGAATTGGACATGAGCTGAGTATCAGGACCGGAAAAATCGAGGGCTCGTGGGAGAAAAAATTTTTTTGAGTCCCTTCTCCTCCTCATTCCCTTTCTTTTCCTCTGCGCTCCATTTTCTTTTAGTCAGGAGGATGAAATAGGATCTTGGAGAATTACATATATATCGTACCTCATGGATTCAAAGGATCCATTCGCAATTTGAACGAGGAGGTTCAAAGGTGGACAGGCATCGGCATTTCAGAAACGAGGCAAAGGCGGATTTCAGCCCCTCCCCTCTCTCTCCGTCTGTCCACCCCCCCTCTGGCGCTATTGTTAAGTGACAGCAATATGATACAGCTACCTGTGACTGCTTTGCACGCTTCAAATCATTCAAGCGTGTTCCTATCGCAGGGCTGTGGTAATTTAAACTGAGAGGTTATGCAAGCCCAGTGCATTCTTTCTAACTCTGCCCAGTACTGAAACAGTTGTTGTGGACAAAGAGTAACAGCGGGTATTGGTTTGAGAGGTTTCAGTGGCTGAGGAGAAATATTCACCGACAGAATCACTTCACTAGTGCAGAGCAGTCTATTCAAAGTTTGTTTGTATCTCAGTTGTTTGAATATGATAATGTAAGAGCATCAAAGTTAAAACCTCTGGCAAGAACGTTACGTTTTCATTGGTGTTTGTTTGTCATTTACCTGGATTAAACAAAAAACAACTAAACAAATTTCCAATGATATTTTGTGGAGGGGTGGAGTATGACCCAGGTGAGAAACTATTACATGTTGGAGCAGATTGGGATAAACGGGATTATCAAGGATTTGTTTTAAACTGTCTTTAACATGAAGAGGAAGGACGTTGGCAGAAGTATGTGTGCGCCTCTAGTCCTGATTTATATTTGAGTTCTGATGAACGATTGATCCACATTTATCAATAAATTGAAATGAGACGGTTGCCAGATGCACAACAGACTGGGTTGTGGAGATGTTAGCCGTAGATCAAGGATTTATTTTGCGATGTAGAGAAGATTTCTCAAAGAATAATTCATGGTTCTTCTTGCAAAAATCCACCATATTTAGGTGACTGATAAATATGAGTGTGCACCATTAAGAGAGGATCCAAATACAAATCTGGATCTAGTGAATTTAAATTCAGAAGGACACTGTGTCTTTACAGGGAAAATGTGACTTTGTGTTTTGCATCATGACTTTCACCTCTCAGGGGGGAATCAGGATGAGGTCTGTTCTTTCAACGAGATTCTGTTTCCTACTCCTTCCATGTACTCTGTAGATCAAATATTACTTCATACCACCTTAATGACCCTGTTTTAAAACAGAACATTGATCAAACAAACACAATTTGGAGCAATTAGATGACGGCGGAGAGAAAATACAAAGTACGATGACGTGCATGCGATACTTTAAATACTTGCAGCTGTTTGAGCACAGCCAGGAACACAAACAGTGATGGAGAGAGAGAGAGGGATCCGTTTCTAAACCAACATCTGTGTCGTATCTGTCCACACGTACGCTGAATTAAATTCATGAGGAGATCAGTGGAAGTAGCCATGAAATGACAGAGATGTAGCGTTACCAAGATCAAGCAGTTAAGGTTCCAGATATTACCCAATACTCTAAACACAGGTCTAGGATCAGACCAGGCTACCACAGTCCGAGACGATCACACTTAAGGTGGAATTAATTATACAGTTGGCTGACAAACAAGGAGCGAACAGAAGAAAAACAGCATCTGGAGACGATGTAGCTCGTTTCCTCTGATGTACCAGAGATTATTCCTCCAGCAAGAGTATTTTAATAGTGTCTTAACAGCAGGTCAACTACACCTAATTAAATCCACCTGCACGGAATAATCGGTGTAATAAAAGAATTGGATCAGCAGGGGAAGTGTGCGGCCAAATTGTTAAACACATTATCCCGATAATGAGTTTATTTGTGCAGCGAGAGCGTGTTCATCTGCTGTCGCCGAGCTGCATGACAGATGCTTTTCTCATCGCTAACGAAGGTGAAGCTCTTCTTCTTTTTCCCCCCCAAATAAAAGGGATTCTTTAACTAGAGGTTCTTATTCTAATTTCTGTTGATTCTAATGATGAAAAATAATGAGATGCATTCAAATCGAATCCTATTCTAAAAGTTCTGAAGTGATGAAAGTGAAATTAGCACAGAGGGGAACTTATTTGGCAGGTGGAAATTAGTGGCACTAAAAGTACTGCAGATACGTAGTTACTGAAGTATTAATATGTTCCTAATGATACCGCCTCATAAATATGGCCTTTTGTTCTGGAAGTGATTTAATCAATTCGGTATTTGCGGTGCTTGTTTTGTTGTAACCATCCTGTTTCCTCTGTGGTTTGTTTTTGCTCCATACACACCGGTGTTCCCAAGGTGTTTAACACTTGTGTTAATCCTGCTGCCTCCAGGGTAATGCAACTGTCCACACCTCCCACTCAGAGCTAAAGGAATGTGCATACATTGGTGTTTGTTTTCCCCAAAATAATTCTCTTCATATGGTAGTTTAACATTTCTATATTTTAATGATTTATCACCTCCGCAAAGGAAGTCATGCTTTTATCTGGGTTTGTTTTTCTATTATTTAGCAGGATTACAACAAAAGAAACTCTTTTCTTCATCTGTTCTTTCTTCAAAGTTACAGCAAAGAAGTGTTGGTGGAGCGATTTAACCCATGCATGTTGTTGCTAATATGCTAATGATGCATCTTTCAAAGCTAAATGTCGCTTTAATGAACACTGAAAAACGTCCAGAATAATGTTACAATAATGGGAAATGAAAATTTGTCATTTTAAGTATAATAACCTAAAGATGAATACATAGTTTTGCTGTGCATCCTGGTTACTGCTTGACTTTTAGCAGCATGGAGGTTAGGGAAGCAGCTCTGAGCATCTTACTTCTCCAGCTCCTGCAGTTGACTTGTCGAGATAAATGTGCGGCTCCGCAGGGACAGGATATTGGAATACTTGAAAAAAATTTGCCACCTGGCACATCAATAGTAAACCTCAAATCAATGTTTAACTGGGGGCTGCATTTAAATGAGCAAATCTAATCTATGGCTCCTGAATAATTAAATTGGTTTCCATAGCGTGCGGCAGTTCAAAAGCAGAATCCAAGGTTATCTCCATCCTGAACAGGCTGAGAGGGTCAAGTCCGCCGTTCAAAGCGTACGTCACAAACGGACGTCCTGAGCTTAATGGACAATCGTGCGTTGGATGGACACTTTAAAGTACAGTCTCATCTTGAAAAGGTCTGTGGTATCACATTTGTCAGATAAGTCCGTCTGAATGGTCGGCGGCAGAGTCTATTGTAGTTGGATATGGGACATGGATCCTTTTTCCTCTTCCCTTTGTTGTGGATTAAGACAAAGTTGAGCCGTCTGGCCGGGCAGACAGGAGCCACCTATAGCCTCGAAATGCATGATGAGTCATTTGGAACATTCCAGAAAGGATTTCAACACCACACCCCCCTCCCCCCCATACCCCTCCCCGTACCTCCCCCTTGTTTTTAATTACACACTATCCTATTCCTGTCTTAGGGCGTGAATTCCACAAGTATTCTCCAACTGCTCGGATGCACGTCTGTCAATAATGAAAAAGCAGAAAGCTCAGGCATCTATACACACACACACAAAAACAAACACACACACACACTCTTTCAATAACATTGGTTGCACTCAGCCGGTTGCACTCAGTTATCTCAGGTCAGTAATTGAGATGTTATCTTGACGAGAGAGGATGCACTCCGGGCATCATTCAACACGGCCTCACCACTCATTTCCATTTGAGCTGAATCAGCGTTCT
This sequence comes from Pseudopleuronectes americanus, assembly GCA_038501795.1. Taxonomy (NCBI): domain Eukaryota; kingdom Metazoa; phylum Chordata; class Actinopteri; order Pleuronectiformes; family Pleuronectidae; genus Pseudopleuronectes; species Pseudopleuronectes americanus. The sequence continues at coordinate 7,142,685 of CM076721.1, forward strand.
CTCTCTCTCTCCACCTCCTCCCCATTGTGATTAAAGAGTCTCACTTCTCTTGGCTGGTGGCGAACCAGCTTCTGCTCGATGAGTAAGTAGTGACTGTAATACGCTGGGTGTTTCCGCGGTGAAGATCGGACCACAAAAACCATTGACGATCATCCTGCCGGTGCTTGGTGCCTGCGGGGGGGGGGCTCTCCTACAGTTTCCATATGAAAAACGTACATGTCGGCAGGTGTGTGTGGGCTCAGGAGTTTGAGTCATGATATGCTCATTCTCGCTCTTTCTAGGAAGTGTAATAAAACAATTTTTACACCACAAGTAGCGTGTGTGCACAGGTTTTTTTAAATGCAGGTGAACCCACTAAAAAAAGGTGAACTCATTTCCCGTAGCCAGTCGAGGAGGGAGATATGCTCGACATCATGAACGTGCTGGAAACTGAGAAGCTCTCTCCCCTCACGAAGGAAGAAATTACTGCTGCACGTTGTTCCCAAGATGTTAAAAAAAAGACGATCAATACACCAGTAATCACGGATATTTATGTGTCAATGAGCGGAAGTTCAATGTGTGTCATTACGTTGTGTAGCAAAAGAAGAAGAACTTTCGGAGCCGATAAAAACCAGAGACTCGTGTGACCCAGGTGTGAATTCAGATTGTATCCAGTCCAAACAAAAGCCAGAAGTTAGTGGTTGTTTTTTTTGACAAGTGGAAAATGTTTCAGTTTTAGTGCACAATGATAAACAAAGTCAAACACAACGCTCACCTTGATTGCAGGTCTTGCCAGTGAAGCCCGGGTGGCACTTGCACTTATTGGGTCCCACGCAGTCTCCGTGCTTGCAGCCCGGCTGGCACACAGCTGTTCAGAGAGGATTCAGAGCAGAGGAGACAGATCAGTGCAGCGCCCCGGCAGACGTCTTGTACCAGATCAGGATGACAAAGCACTTAATCCCACCTTCCAGAAACCCCTCGGCTGCAAATGATCTGTTTGCTCCACATTACAGCAATAAGACGGCGTGATGTAGGATATCCATCGTTAAGGGAAATAACTCATATAGGAAATGTGTTTGTTTGTTTCTCCACGTGTGACAGTGTTATTATCACTAACGATTATAGAGAAGCCATTTTAAGCTAACTAGATTTTTTTTTCACATCGGGAAAGTTGTTGGGAAACTTGGGATTTTTCCAGTTTTTAAATGCGCCACTGATATTTACACTGGCACACGGCCAACAGGAAATACTTAGGTGAATAATGTTTCCTCCTCAGACTGGAGACAAAACAATTAGAGCACCGAAATAGTAAATTATAATTAGTGCCTCAGTAAAGCACCACCCTCGCTTGGTATACTGTGCGTGGAAGGTGATATTTTGAGTGTGTGCAGAGACGTGGTAGCTGCAGGAGCCGTGCACAGCCTCAGTGACTCCCTGGGTTCTGCCTCAGTGAGCTGGAGGCCTGCCCTGCTTATCTGACTGTGCTTACTGCAGCCTGCTGCCGAGCATGTCTGATACATGGGGCCGCAGCCAAGTGTTACTAATTTTCATTAAAAGCTTCATTAATTCTGTCATAATACAGTGCAATCAGAGGACTTAATTATCACTGTGGTGGAGGACGCAGTGTGTGTGTCTGTGTTTGTGTGTGTGTGTGTGTCAGATAGAGGGAACTAGAGAGAGTGATTGTGTTGGTGAGTGCTTATCACAGCAGCCAGTTTGTTGTGTAGCGAAAGGAGTGATGGTGAAGTTAGTTTTATTTGTGGCAACACAGCTGCGGGCTGTACTATATTGCTGTGTCAGCACTGTCTTACATATTACAGCCAAACAACCTTCTTGGTAAATTACCTGTAAGAGGGAGGTTTTGTTTTTGCAGCCTCCTGTTTGTCCGCCTGACCTTTGGCGGCATTGCTCAAAAACAACCCTAATGGATTTCAGTTATAAATCGGTTCACGGTGCAAAAGACAAACAGATTAGTAAAAGTTCAGACCCCAGATAGCACTACATTAAACATGTTGTGTTGGTAAGGATGCTGTGTTGGGTCTGGGGGAGAAGAAGACAAATGATCCTCAGATGAAAAATGAGGAAGTCCAGTATTAAACTGGAATTGCCGCCCTGCTGCTGTGTGTCTCTGCCAACTAGTTTCAGCCTGCTAAATGTAAGCTACACTTTTCTACAGACTCATTTGACCTTTGACCACTGAAATATAATCAGTTAATCTTTGAGTCGAAGTGAGAACCGGTCAAAACTTGAAGAAATTCCCTGAGGGCAGACTAGAGATATCATGTTCAAGAGGTCAAAAACATGTTTTATGAGGAGAGTGCGACCTTGACCTTTGACCACCGAACTCTAATCAGTCAATCTTTGGATCTCTGTGAACATTTCTGCTAAATTTGAAAGGATTCTTTCAACGCGCTCTTAAGATAAAGTGTTCAGGAGCTAAAAAATTGATTTGTGAGGTTACAGTGATTTTGACCTTTGACCATGAAAATGTCAACCCCTCAATCCGTGAGTCTGAAAAGTTATTCTGTGTCCAAGGATCACGAGTGAACTGGATTGTAACTGAGCATGATCTTACTTTGGCGCGTGAATAGCACCAACATAAAGCACATTTAACAATGAGGTGACATATTCACATGACACATTTGCAGCTCTATGTAAAATGAACTGTGCAGCCTTGGTGGGGATTCTCACTTTCTAATGCGCTAATGTTTTTATAACTACAAATAATTCAGAGGCTGTTTTAACACAAATTGACACATATCACATGTTCACCTATATTAGGATCCTATTGGACCTAAAGAATAATGGGTTCTTTATATAGGAAATACACACAATCAGAATCAAGTTACAATCTCTGAAGTTTCCATTGGTACACATTCAGCTTGTGAACAACTTCAGCTTCTTATGTTTCAGTCTCTAACACTGAGTTCACAGGCAAAGCTATGAGATGAATCCTAGCCTCTCCTGGAGCAGATAACATCTCCAGACTCATTCAACTTTGTTGAGTGATGAAATGAAATAGGAGGAAAGTATTGTTAGCCGACTCTGTGAAGCCTGTGATATGAGCCAGGGTGTCAATGCAGTGGACACAGTCCAAGTAAAAAAATGGCCCAATTTGGCAAAGGAACATGAAGAGAGTCGTACTTTTCTGGAGGCAGAAGATTGTTGGACCTCGGTGCGGTCAGATGATGAAAGGGAAGAAGTTACTGATGTTGTTCGTTAGAGGATAGTCAAGTGGAGGGCTTTCTGTTTGTCTCCTACATGGAGAGGATTTGATTAGCGGGGATCAGAGGGGCCCATCAACAGGCCGTGCCTCTGGGGGTCATTTTGAGCCTCTGGCCTGGCAGAGAGATCAGGAAAATGGCCAGTGTTCATTAAACACACCAAAGGACACGGAGGACTAAAAATGGCCGTGCCAGCTGGAAGGCCAAACATAGCACGTACGACCCTTGGTCCATGGACATCTTTAAAGCACGCCGAGTGATGACACACTTTCACTCTGATTTACGTCAGCCATTCCTCTGGACACGAGGCGTCTGGTACAGAGGCAGACTCTTTTGATTTATTGTCCATCTGTGAATATCTGACTGTAACTACAAAGGAAAGTATATTTTTTTAATTGATACTGATACCGTGTATGAATCTTAATACCAGCTTAATGAAGTAAAATGGGAAAATCATTACATAGTTAAATAGAAGTTGCATCAACTTACAATCCACTAATTAATCACACAAGGCTGCTTCTAATGATTATTTAATTACGGGATGATTTTATGAAATGCAAATTTTCTCTTTGAAAATACCAGATGAGTTCCCACAGAGGTGATAGTTTAAAATAGCGTATTTGTCAGCTCAATAGTCCTGAACCCAACAACCGTTCAGTTGACAATCACATAAAAAGTGAAAAAAGCAAACAATGCAGGGAATATTTGGCAGTTTTAGCAACATTTCAACCTTTTTATCCCTCTGAACGTGTAGATTCTTGCTGCCTGTGTTTTCATCACAGTCTAAAGACCAGAGGAGACCAGATAACGGGCCTGCTGACGAATTTACAACTGATGGCTACAACAAGTAGTTCAACTCCAGTCCACCAGGCTGCAGTAATGATGATTACAGCAAGGATTATGCTATACATAACAGTCAATATGGATTTAGAGCACTAGCAACTAACGTACTTAACAAGTTTTTATAAATTGGGGGCTGAAATAAGCTCCACAAATCAGGTATGTTTAGCCCTATGAGCCCAACTGAAAGGTTCTGGAGCAAAGTTTCTGTGGTTGAAACGCGGCTTAAATTTAACAAATGACGAATGATTGAAAACCAGAATTGTTGAGCTGATTAAATGTTCAATAAATCCCCCACCAGAGGCCTTCACCAGGTGACCCACCGGAGAGATGCATTATGGGTAGAAAATATACTGAATTAACGGGTACGGGCATGGGTTGGTTGAAAATAAACTGAACGTGGACGGGAAGTAGGTTAGAGCTTAAGAAAAAATAAAATTCTGAAGGAATCAAAAATTGTATTATTGACTTAAAATGATTGTGTCTTATTTTTAACATTCAAATCACATGTCAACCAAAAGGATTTGTTTAATTATGAAAGCCTACGACAGCAAATTTGACCCGTTCATTTCTGCGACCTGGCGAGCCCGTCAAAACGGATCACATGATGACAGAAATAGCCAGTGGTGATTAAATTCTCAGCGGCTTTGCTGCTTGTAAAAAGTGCCAAAAGGTTTCAGCTTTTGATAGCCGCAAGCTAGCCCCACACGTCACATTGACAGCTGCAGTTTACAGATACTTTACCATGAACACAACTCAACCATTAAACGTGAGGACAAGGAGCCCATGAGTATGACGGCTGCAGCTGACAGGTCGGGTTGCGGGACATAGGCTGACAGTTCCCGGGCAGGTCTGGATTTGACTTGGAGATGATTGCAGGTAACAGGACAAAGCTTTGCGGTTGTGGGCGGTTGCGGGTTTTGCGAAAAATCAACACGTGCAGGACGTTGCAATCAATCAATCACAAAGTAAAAAGTACACAGATAACAGAACAGTCAGACCTTTTGGTGCCTTAATTATATTGGTTTTGGTTTGTATGGAGTGAAATAAATGCCACTGATCAGCCTGGTGCTGTTGTTCATGCTGTTTAAGGGAAGTATGACGTTTTTATTCTCAACCCAACTAAACCGATCAAGATGTGAATGTGTTTAGAGCCTCTCTCGCACCGTGCAGATGGATCTATTATATATTGATGTATTAATTAAAAAACATTATGGATTTCAGCTTTGGGGGTTTCATTAGCATTCGAAGGGGGTCGAGGGGTTGAATCTTAATAAGCCACTAAAGAACCGCAGCATAATTCATGTTAGACATGTCTTCGGGTGAAAGCAGGTCTGCCGAGCGTAAGCTGTTTGCATAGATCTGTGGCCAGAGGGAAGGCGGTGCTTCGCTGCCAAGGGGTGTGCGGTGTTGGGTGTTGGGTGTGGAGCTGAGGGGGGGTGTGTGGGTGTTGGGTGGAGTGGGGCTTGGCTCTATAAATAAGTGAGTGAGCGCAGGATTCAGAGGATGTGCCCCCCAGCAATACATGTCTAGCAAGATTATTTCAAGAAACATGTGGAGCTAACCTTGGGGCTGGCACCTTATCCCGACTACTCTGTGAGTTAAGGCGAAGAGAGCTGCAAAACAAATAGCCACACAAACAAAAGGTTGCAGGTGCTGTTTAGTCTTTGAGATGGAAGAAACAAAATTAAACATGATGTTAGAGGGCAGAGCGGGTCTCTGTCACTGGGACAGGCAAACATTCCTGGAAAAAAAACACACTCTGGAGTTCTGGAGTCACACATGTCCCCAGGTGCCTCGGGGCAACATGTAAATTTGGAATATGTTTACAATTGAGTTTTAATAATTGAAATGAAGTTTGACTGGACCCCGTGTCTGCGGGGGTGTTTTTATCTCATTTTGGAAACTGTTAACTTCATATTCCATATCACTAACAACTAAATGGGGCAGAATAAAGTAGATTCCCCTCACACTCAGCACAACAGTAAATACCACCATTATCATCCAATGGGATCATGCTCCTGGTTTCTTCAATATAAAATAAATTCTCCTCTACACTGGGGATCGGCTTTTTAGATCACCACACTGTTCACTGGCTTTACAGCCAGAACTGTATCAAATAATTCCATGCATGAGTCTTCTATTTCTGCAAATGTTCCCTCGACTTTTTTTCTTTTTACGAGCGACCCCTTCCATTTAGTTTTCACCATATTACCTTAAAGAGATGAAAAGGCACACTTTTAGCTGGGACTTTACAGCCCAGTGATCCTGAAAGAAAGAGGGAGTTGACGAGGAAACCGCACAGACAATCACGATAAAGTGAATTACTTAAACTGAGGTATCGCTTCTATGCTTTCATCTCTCACTTGTTAGCTCACATTACTGATTCAGGAGTCCTGCCTTAATCCCGTTCACTGCGTCTGCAGAAACAAAGACTCCACACAATTACACTAAATCCTGCTCTCAGTGGATTTGGAAATTCACCAGGACCAAATTATACTGCGTGAACTATTTAATGAGGAGGTATGGAGAGGAATTCAATGTCTCTCTACCTGTTCTAGGTCTATTATACAATAGTCTCTCGTCCTTTGAGATGTCCAAGTCAAGTCACAGGTCTTCCAGGTCTCAAACAAGGACACAATATGCTTACAAGTTCATATTATAAATTGGTTAATTGAGATAAACAGCTGGTGACCAGAGGTTTTTTTTTGTCAGTTGCCCAAAAGCATTGCAGAGGAAGAGGGTGTGACAATATCACAAGTCTTAACTTGGACACTTAAGTCACAGACTGATCTTGTGAAAGATATTTTAAGTTCTGTTATAGGAATGGTAGGATCAAGGGCAAAATATCAGGACTTCTCCCTGTTTCTTAAAGATCAACAATAAAATGTCTTTCCTCAACATCCGCACATGGCAGCTATGATGTGAGTTACGGTGGTTATACCAAATAAACTTAAGGTTTGCGGTAAATGGTGGTATGTTTATAAAAGACACATTATTTGCAGGTCTGTGACCTGACACAGATTTATGTATCCTGTCTAAAAGCTGGAGACACTGAGAATATACAACACCAACTTTTACAACCTTGGGTGAGTGTTATACTCATACGTGAGGGTCCATGAGGGTCTGCTAGAGTCTATAAGGGTCAGCATAATGTAAACTTCTGTGCAGAAGTCCTTATACCCACCAAATGGGTTGTGTTCACGAGGCCATCTATGCTTCAAGGGCACCAACTGCTGATGCATTGTGTGAACTGTTTGGGTTTTTTAAATTTTAATGTCTTGATCTTTTTATGATTTGGCTCTTGAACTGATTTGAATACCTTTTATTTTAGTTCATTCATCTTTTTTACCATGGAGGCACGTTGTAACCTGGCTTAGATAAGCACTATACTTATTAAGTTATTATGTTATTCTTGCAAGTAAACTTGAGGGAAGTATAACAAGAATCCGACGTCCCCAGTGTCCTTAGCCCGGTATATTTCTGCTGGAAGTATAATAGAAGCTTTTTTTCTCATAAGGCACAAAACCACCTGCACTGACATGAAATGTTGTCATGAGCATGAAGGGCGGTGGGGAATTGTCCAATATGAACTTATTCAGAACTTCTTAATCATGATTCTTCAGTCAGGACCTGTCTTGATTTTTGAAGCAAAATTCCCCAAAACTGTTTGCTCTTTTTCAAACATTCATAAAATTAAAAGTAAAAGATTTATTTAATAAACCTTTTCAATTTAGCATTTGAATTAAATGTATACATTTTTGTGCTGTCAATTTAAGTATCTTTTAAAGTTGGTTCAACAATTAAAGTTTTTCAGTGTATAATATGATTCAAATCTTTCTACAACCACAAATTTTGTTTGATCTGACATCAAATATAACCGATGATCAGAGTGAACCACTGTTTATTAAGACACGTGGTGGCAACTTGTTGATTAGACAGTTAATCATCCTCATCAAGAGAAATGGAAATGATTCGACTGTTATTGCACTGGAAATGCAGTTAGGACGGCAAATGCTGAACAAATGTTCATATGCTCACAGTGACAGTAAAATGTTCCTGATGGCAGCCAGTTAGAATAAGTAGCTTCAAGTGTGGCTCAGCCTGCCTGATGGCCTGTCAGAACATTATAAGTGGAGCTTGAGTCTACTATAAATCTAAAGCTCTGCTCTCTCTCTCCATCTGCCTGATTTTCCCACTTGTCTCCCTCTTCCCCTCTCCCCAATCGTCCTTAACTCCTTACCTCTAAACCATTTCCCTTTCACCTCAGGATTTCTACTTTCTCCAGCTCTTAGTTCGTTCCTTCCCTCGCCCCCGCCTCGCGCTTTCAATTCCGGTAGCTTTTAAAAAAGTCAAGGTTGATTCATTTCTCATTCTTTGAGAGAAGCAGCACAAACTTATCGCTGAGCTCCGTGGCCGAGAGAGCCACAATCCTACGGCTCAGATCTAATCTCCTCTATCGCCTCAGAAACTTAAACCTGAAATCTGTGACGACTGCATCCTCTCACACGCAAACACACACGCGTTTGTTAAGCTATCTTAGTGAGGACCCTTATTGGAATAATGCATTCCCTGGCCCCTTACCCAAACAATCCAAACTAAATGCCGAACCATAAACCTTAACCCAACATAAACCAAATTCTAAACCTAACCCTAAACAAAGTCTTAACCCCCAAACAGTCAGGTTTGTGAGGACCGGCCAAAAGGTCCTCCCTTTCCGAAAATGTCCTCACACCGTAGGTTGTAGACTAAAACTGGTCCTCACAAAGATAGCTGTACAAGAACACATACACACACACAGCTACACACACACACACACTTCCCATGATTACAATCCACCTCCTACCTCTAAGGTTTAAATCAGCACCTAACTGACTTGATGGAATACTGATTGTTGTCTCAAGTGAGCAGATTTAAGCTGTGCACACAGTCAGGAGCATTTAGAAGCATTAAGGCCGGCACTGATGCAACTCTCACTTCAGATATGGTTTTGATGGAAAAAAGAAGTAGCACCTTGAAATTGTGGTTAAACTCAAAATTAGCTGATATTTTGGGTTCAACACAGAACATGTGGGACTCCAGAACAACAAAGAAAACATGTTCACACACTGCTTCTTGGGTGGTTGAGTAATTTGATATTACACTAATGCACCAACTGTGATGTGTTATCACTCCCAATATCTAAAAGCAAAGCAACGAGTGGGATCCTACTTGAACTGTTACCAGGCTACAACATGTGCTCTGTGCTGTGGCATCAACGTTTAGGTTTTAAGTGGTTGAAATATCAGCACATGAATCACATCTTGCCTCATAACCCTCTGTGTTAATCATCGCCATCTATTTCGTCCTCATCCAAAACCTACATCTATTCCACTTTGAAATCTTCTGAACATAGGGCGCTGTCAAGGCAGATAGCCCAGTACAGATGCACTGGGAGGACTTGGGCATTGAGACGGCTGACTCGTGCCAGGATTGCTGCTGAATCTGGCCCCATGTTCAGACAAACAGTATCAAATGATGCAATTGAGCTGTCAGAGGGAAACATGGATGCTTTTGCTTATACCAGTCCAGCACAGACTTTGTGGATCAAGTGTCAAGGACTGGTGAAAAGGTAGGTTTTCTCGAACAAGGCCGGCTAGTGCAAACAACACTCTAATTTCCAACCATGAAATCAACCCTTCCTCAAAGGTCTGTCCCATAAAACATTAGCATAACTTGTTTTTCTAACTCTGAGTGTATGTAAGAATAAAATTATCATATTTTGTTTCTAACCGACATGAAGCCAGAGGTGGATGAAAAGCAGATTTGCCTTGCAAAGACCTTGGGGTAATCTGGAGGAGCTAAAAGAAATACAAAGCACCGGGGGCCATGAACTGAAGTAATGCTGTTTGTTTCATCCAGGATAAAATGAGAAATAGTGTAGTACACTCGAACATGATCATAGAGATGGTATTCTGCCACTTCTGTGTGGAAATCAGAGTGACGAATATCTGCTTGTACCAGCAAATTCAGCAAACTTTAGGATGCAGCAGCTCTGGACCCAACAAGCAGTGTGTGACATATTTGTGCACAAAAAAATATAAAATACAATGAGTTAAACAAAAGGTCAGTTAAGGCATGGCATGATGAGTGTCAACACATAAACACATTAAATCATATGTGACAATTTAAGCAATGAAAAACACAAAATGAGGATTAAGGATTAATAAACATTATTTACAAACTATAACATGGAGCCCGAACCAACATGCACCCTCATGAACCTTTATAAGCCTTTTCCAGAACAGGAACTTAACAGTCCGTAACTTGGAGCTTCCAATAACCCGAACTTCTATGAACTTGTAAGACTTTGGTGCTAAATTCTGCTGTTTGTTTCCTCTGTGTTTAACAAAGAGGGATGACGTATCCTGGGATGTTTTGATTGCGTTTTACTTTAATATTGATGAGGTTCCCTGGATTGTTGCATTTGGTAATTGCAATTGCCTTGTGTTTGTTGTGTTCATTTTCAGTTTCCATTTGTAGAATAATCCTATTTCTAGGATAATTTTGCCCTCTGTACGATCAAAAACACATGATGTACGATAATTGGATCATTTTGAGAAACGTGGTATTATCAGTTGTAATCTGAATGGTGAAATATGTATCGCGTCTTCCTCTACGCATCTCTTCTCACGTGATGTCTTTCTAGCAAATAATGCATGCTGTGATAGTGAACATTAACATTAAGGTTGCAGTTTGTTTCATTTTCCTGCGATGGAAAAGGTATTTTCTGTGCTTCACCCACTCCCTCATGAAACCTCCACAGCAAAGCACCAGCTATACCATGAAAGGGCACCAAGCCATGCAGTGGGTGTGGCATTTGTGAGGCAACTGGCCAGAGAACCATGTAAACATATTCACACCTCCCCTGGTTAGGGTTACAGGAGAGCTTACACAATGTAAATATGTCAATAATGTGACGTGTTCATGTTTCCTCCAGTGTTACACACACACAGTGCTGTGATACTATAAGAAGTAAAGGACACAGCTCCTGCTACGTTCCGTCTTCTGTCAGTGTTAGCGAGCTTGTTTTTTTTTGCGATTTAATCATTTATAGTCCACCTGCAGCTACAGTCTATACCTCATTACTGCCACATGCAGCCGGTCCTCCATTCAACCGGCCATTACCATCAATCTTTAGTCAAAGACCTTCCCAGGTGTGATGCCCCATTAGCTTTATGTTTCTGTTGTGAGAACGTGCATGTGTGTGTGTGTTTGTTTCCCTGGGCCTTTAGCATTACAGTATCCCCTCTGTCTAATGGTGTCTGTGACCCCAGCTTGGAACCTCACAACCTTGTTAGCCCCATTTGCCCCCCCCCCTCCAGCAGCAGCGGCAGGCATGGTGGCACTCACGTTGGCAGTGACTCCAGGAGCGGCGCGTCCATCCCCAGCAGCAGTCCACCCTGGCCCCGTATCGACACAGGCCGTTGGATGAGGCCATCTGCCGTGGCCACCTGTGTGGGGAGGACATGATTAGTTCACGGCCAATTAAAATGTTTCAGTGAAAAGCAGGGGTCTTTTCAAAGTGGTTTGGGGAGCGGCTTAAAAGTTTCCCCATGATTCATTTCATTCTTCTGCTGTAGAGAGAAAAGAAGAACATCAAGTGTAAACAGTAAATGTTTTCTTTCTTTATAGATTATGTTTTTTGTTTGAGGATGGATGATGGAGGCCACATATTGTAAATCCATAGGAGTCAAGTTTTTCAGTAGAACCTTAATTCTGTCACATGTAATGTACATGAAAGAGAAAATAGAGCTACAATACAGTAAAGATATTTTTATATTATCAGTAAATAGTGAAAAGTTTTATTTATTGCAGTTTTATTATTTCATTACAGGCTTGTGGAACAGATTAGAAATCATTCACTACCTGCTGCCCTTGAAAATACATATGTTACCATTTATTAGAGAGTATTTGTTACAGTAACCATACAATTTTATGACATTGGTAGATAATATCTATCGTCCCTACGACAGAGTAAACTGCTTTGAATTAGTTTCATATAGACATAAGTTATTTGCCCCAACACTGAAATTCCTCTTAGAGAAATTACAGCTGGATGTTTTTGTTACACCATGTTCTATTCAGCTCAGAGCAGCGAATAGCTTCTTGGCAGACAGTGCATGTGGATTACCTTTTTATCTGTACCCAGGCTCACCACATATTTATAGAGAGAAAAGGGTGAAGGAATGACTCCATTTAAGGATACTGATGAAAATCCGAGCTGCATACTTTGGGCGCCAGGCTCTGTGATGTTACCTAAAATCTAGCAAATAATAAATGAATCTGAAGCGAGTGGAGAGACTGTGCGAGGTGACTTTTCCTACAGTACAATAAAGAAAACTATCTATCTCCTTAAGCGCCAAGACTACGCTTTCTCTTTATCTCTTTTTATCATTATAAAAGGTCTTGAGGACAGGAGAGTTTTGCAGGGATCACTGAGTAAGTCCAGTATATGAAAACTGAATGCCTTGAACTGACTATGCAGATTTGAAGCTTCACAGAGGTGCTGCAAACACTGTAATCCACTTCCAAAACAAAGAAGTTCTTCTTGAAATACCTCCATTACACAAAAGAAGCCTTCTTGTGTGCCTGAATGTGAGAGTGAGGTTCACGCTCAGTATTCAAGGCACGTCCTTTGCCGCTATCCCTGCCTAGTTAGTGTCTCAATGCCAAGATGAAAAAATGCTAATGCTTGCCCCCGCTGCCAATCACCACATTGGAAATAAACCCGATGGATGCTAAGTGAGAGTGGCAGATCCAGGGGAAATGTTTGTCTGCTGGGACGCAGTCAGGCAGGGACAGACTGCAAGCCCATAGGACAGGAAAGGAAAGGACACAATAGGAAAGGAAGGGAAAGGAAAGGAATTGGAAGGAAAGGATATGGTATGATACGATACAATGCAAGACTATTCGATTAGAAAGGAAAGGAAAGGACGGGTAAGGGAAATATAGGAAAGGAAACGATGGGAAAGGAAAGGATACGGTATGATCCGATACGTTAAAATAAGATTCAATACGAAACGAAAGGAAAGGAAAGGAAAGAAAAACAAAAGGATAGGAAGGGAAAGGAAGGGAAAGAGGAAAGGAAGCAATTTGATACAATACAATACAGAACAATACGATACGATAAGAGTGGAATGGATGAGAAAGGAAAGGAAAGGAAACATTGTAAAAGGGAAAGAAAGGACGGGATAGGAAACGGAAAGGATATAATACAATAAAATCAGAAAGGAAACAATGGGAAAGGTAAGGAAAGGCAATTTACGATATGAAAGGTCACGCCATGACAGAAGAGGAGAGATGTTTATTCTCTATATCTACACACACGGATAGTAACCCACTGTCCCTCCATACTGTGCACTAGTCACATAAAACAAATGAAGAACCTCTCTCCATGTGGCAGACGTCTCTTCACTGGGAGCTGACAAATTCAGGAACATCTGACACCCTCCCATTTTTAGTATCGTCCACGCTCTTGAATTTATTCATTGGTGTGCATAAGGTAATTATCATCTCAGCGCACGGAGACATCAAGTGGGAAGAGTTTGTGCTGCTGTGGGGTGCACCTGCTCCCATTCAACCCAACGGCCTCACCTTCCTCTGAATAAACATATGACATTACTAAATGATCACCTCAGCCCCAGAGGAAAGCTTCACATGCAACCGCAGAATACAACAGCACATCAGCTATAGGAGTGAGTGTTAAATGGTGTAAGGGAAATGCAACATTTTGATCATGCAGTGTAATCATGCTAATTTCCCCTTCGATTGATTATGATTGAATCCTATACAATGTAAGCTTGATCCTGCTGTATCCTGTACAACTGAATGAATGTTGGCCTGATTGCCTAAACTAAGGCATTTCTGCCTTGACGCCATCAGAGGATCCTGCCCCTTGGCTTAGAAACAACCTCAACCGGAGGGGGAGGAGGGAGCCAGACGTAGAAAGAACAGCTTCCCATCTGTGCGCATATTACAAACCAACTTCTCTTGTGCACCATGCTTTGAGCAATAAAGTGTGACAATACTATAAGAGATTTGGGTCTCGTTCGTCTTTGTCAGAGTGCTATTGCAGAGTTGCCACGACATTTGATATTTTCTCCAGACAATAACATTAGTGCTCTTTCTTCACGTACTGGATTTGAATAAAATACATTTTAACCCAGGCGTTCATAAGAGAAACTCTGCCATAGATGTATATAAACTTATACTAATAGTAGCTTCTCAGACCGGGGTTCAATGGTGTTTATCACACTAGTGGTTCCTTGATTTCTCCATCTAGAAATCCGCTTTCTTTCCTTTGTGCAGAAGTTTTTGATTAAATAGCAAATTGTCAGAATAACATGATTGTAGTTCGACCACCTCTCCTTCTCTCAGCCCCTTGAAGTTTATCTGATGCCACAAGTTGCTTTGAAAATCACATCTAACGGCGGTGTTTGCCAGATGTTGTTCAGAGGCAGTGTTTGGAGCTAATTAGCTTCAACTTCATATCACTTGCCAAAGTCGCTGTCTTGTTCCACTGGAGTGGTTATGTGATGGAAACCGTATTTCTATACCTATTGTTTAGTTCATCTAATTGCTGTTTAATCAAATGGCAATGAATCACAATAGCTGACTGACGGATAGTTTGTATTATAAAAGTGAGCCCTTCAACAAACATCAGCGTGATAAAAACAAACTAAATTGACAGTAACTATCTTTTGAAAAAAATGTATTAGATGTGTACTTTTAGTTTTTAGTCTGGTCCTTGTCCCTTGCAGTGACAAGGAAGAGGCAGGATTTATGACCTATACTGCAGCTAGCCACCAGGGGGTGATCAAAAAGCTTTGGCTTCACTTTTGGGTTGAAGAAGACAACAACAGGTGCACTTTGCTCAGGGAATGATTTCTGTAGTTAGTCTGCACATTCAAAAAAGATTAAAAGTCACTACTAGTTACAACCATGTCTTTTTTATACATACTATATATCAAGGACTTTGAAATGTAAAATCATTATTATTATCTTAACACACAGAACAGACTGCCTCATCATGGAACCAAGAAATGGCCTAACTTGGCATTGAAATATAAAGCAGGAGGAAATAATAATAATAATAATAGTGAATGTGGTAGAGTTAATATTTTCATTTTACCTAGAGTTACCATAACCCATATTTCTGTGAGGGTTAAAAGGGCATGAGAGATGACTGACTCAGAGCAGAGCAAGGGTTTGAACTCCTGAGGGCTCCCACAGGACGGTGGGCGGGGGAGTGTCTGTGTGGAAACAGGAACCTCATGAGATGCAACCGACTCTGGATTATTGAGTCAAACATTTTCTCACACAGTAATACATTAACACACACACCCAGGCACACAGAAAGTGAATATGGGATCAGGTTTCATGTTCTCAGTGCTTATTTCAGTCCTCTTCATGCGGAATTCAGCCTGCGGCAGTTGAGCACCGCAACACGCTCTCAACTGGAAACTGAGGATTTAATGTTATTTCTGCGATCGCAGTTTCATCATGTCAACGCTGCAGCTGTGTCAAGTGCCTATTTTTCAGGTGTGTGAAAATTACAACTTATCTCCATCAACAAGGGAAGTTACGATGACACTGCACCAACAAAGGGACTTTTTATCAGCTGTAACTTGTCCTCATTCCTATTCCACTGAAAGGGAAGCCGATAGATCAAATTGAAGTTTACAGTATATTTATTACCCTGAGGCTCAGAATAATCTTCCTAAATTGCACGACGCCTTGAGGGAACTCAGGCAGATAATTATCACCCTTCATGCACGCTGCATGACACCTCTCTTCCAGCACAGCCAAGGTTCTTCCTGCAGAACCTGAGAGGTGGATATCCACAGTGGGGGAAACCATCCTTCATCCATTGTTTTACTACGGATACAGAGCTGGCCCATCTCCTCTGCCTGACAGGGAGGAGCAGTCAGTCCATCGCTCACCGGGGAGCAGTGTGGGGTGTTGCATGCTAATCAGAACTATGAAGGAACAGTCCTCATTCAGAGCGATGATAATTCAATCTATCAATCTATCACCCATGCATGAAGCTGTACTGAAGCATGCAAAGCTTTCTCACAAACACCCACGGATTTTGATTGCTTGACTTGTAGCATCTTGGGTGAGCGACGTGCTCCGACCTGCAGATCTCAGCTGAAGATATGAGCCTGTGGAGTCAGAAGGTGTCTTCTGTCTTAATGAACCAGTTCGGCTGCACCCCGCTCTGCCAGATCTGCTAGAAGGCTTCCAAGACTGCAAATATGAATTAACACGCAGAGCACCATGTAGGATATTGACGGATACAAGAGGTAAAGACTTGAACTGTGCAATCAGCTGGCCTTTTAAATCTAAATACGTCTTACAAGAACACACAGTCGAATGGCCAGGAAGCTATTACACCAGTATGATGTAACACAGTGCAACAGCAGCCTGACAAAAAAATACAACTTGTGTGTTTCTAATGGAGGAATTTGTGTTTTGTGCATTTTCATTGCAATGATACCCAAGAGGAGTGGATCATATTGGACTGCGCTCACCTCAATCACATATATGGTGCAGTAAACTATTAGAAATACAGTTTAATGTAATTTATTTTACAATTCATTAATTTGATATAGGTGCTTTAGTATACAGTGACTTACAGTTAGTTCTAACATAGGAAATAAAGCCAATGTCCCCTAAAGCAAACAGCTGCCTGCTCAGTCAAACAACTCTTATAGGAGGATTTTTAAATAATGAGATGTTTGGGATTTGTCAATTAATCACTATGTTGATTTACAACAATTTGGATTAACTGCTTTAGTAATTTTTCAAGTAAAATCATCTGTTGGCTCACAGATTTGAAGATTTGCTGCTTTTCTCTGTAAATAAAGTCGTTTTCAGACATAAAATCAGAAATGTTCAGACAATTGGGACGAGACTTCTTCCGGAATTCACCCTTTCAAGAACCCAGAAGCAGATTGTCCTGATAAGACACGTTCCCCACAACAGGAAGTGCGCTCAGGTGAGGAGTGATGTCTGGGTAAAGAGCATCATGCAGGATGCAGGACGTGTAATATCACATGCTTTTGTTTCCTAAATTTCAACACTGGCATCTGCCCTTTTCGTCAAAAGCTCTCGAATCTTCTTCATCATCTTTGTCTTCCACGTGTATGACACCTCTTTTTCAACCTGAGATATAAATATTATTTGTACTCTTCTCGTGCGTGGTGAAGTCTCTGTATATTTTCCTGACACTCACCATTGTTTAGAAGTAAACAGAGACGCCAGAGAAGTTCTAAATAAGCAGACCAGAAACCGGACCACACCTATGCACAACTATGAATGCCTGGCCCTGTGCGTAGGATACATACATACCTACGGGGCAGCTGCAACACTGAAGCATGAATTAGCATTTAAATGGAGAAAACAAGCAAACGGTGGACAGCAACATGGGAGAAATCTGTCAGAAATGAAATAATCAATACTGAAAATAATTGTCGGTTGCCTCTCTGATTGCTTGGCGTGTCTCTGTGCAGCTGATGGGCAGCGACTCCACTCTTCAACCCCTCTGACTGCAGCTTGACAAATTACCGTAGAATTCACTGAGGCTCATTATTAACAAAGATTTGTATTGAATTGGCAAGTGTCTGGTCCCACAGTGTCTTGTGGGGCAGTCTCTCTCTGTCTGTCTTTGTATAGAGCATGTCAGTGCCTGTATACGTTAGTTACACATACATACTTAATTTAACAAGACTTCACTACATTGATCTGGGAGTCAGCTGCTGGTTTCTAGAGGCTTGCTTCCTTAATGCATGTTACTCAATAGGAAAGTCAGTGGAGACTTCACTTTGTGTTCACTTGCAGAAAACCTACGAATCTAGTCTATGAGTAGAAAACTATAAATGTGTTGTTGTTTTTTTATCTCATAATACTTCATCCCATTAAATGTGACTCAGGGTTTTAGCACTCTCATTCTCAAAGGCTAAAAAGAGGGTCTGATTTTACAAGGCCAACATTAACTGGCACCAGTCCACGACTTTGGCTTATTACTGAGGAGGTCTGGTATGTGCTGCTTGGCTGCGTTGGGCTTAACAGTTTAGTGACATCACTTGGGAAGCAGATCCTCTGGTCCACTGTATGTGTTTTGTCTTTTGTTTTGAAAAAAAAACAAAAAAAAGCGTCTTCTTTGCTACATGACAGTAAATCTGCGTCCTTCAGTCCTTGGTTGGGAATAAAAACTGGCAACAACAACATCTTCAACGACTGCACAATGCTCTTAGGCACAGATTTGCAGGAAAGCAAATTATGTGAAGCCATGGGAGAACAAAATCATCTTGCCAATGATGCCCGTGAAGGACCCTTCAGGGCGAGATGAATAAGCCTGTTAGGAACGCTCTCTAAAAGGCAATAAGTGAGGGAGACTCGAAAATAAATGGCTTTCTTGCTTGTGCTCGGGCTCAGGGGATATTCTCTCAATGAATTAATAGTGAAGCACAGTCTCGGGGCCCGGGCGAGTTTATACCCATAAAAATTGGCAAATTATGGCCACGGTGACAAGCCACTCCATCAGCAGTAATGTTAATAATGCACAATATGCTGCTGCTTGGTTTAAAGTAAATGATCATTACACAAAGGCAAAGCGTGAAATAAAACTTGAGGCCCTACACGTCTCGTCAGGCTGCGTCCTGTCACACAGACATTAGCCACGGTGAAAAATGTCCTAAATAACAATTACACATGTGGCGGCAAACGCTTAATTCTAATGTTCTGCCCTGTGTTAGCGTCTGCCCTCTCCTGCTTCACGCTCCCTCACGGAGACACGTTCTCTTCTTGTTGAAACCTTTTGATTTCCAAATCCCCTTCTTTAACCACAGCAGCAAACTGGATTTTAAGAGGCCGAGGAGGGAACATGTCAGAGTCTGTCAACAAGCAGGTGGACTGGCATGGAGTCTGGAGGGCCTTTTTTCTTTTCAATGCGTGCACACTATTTCAATAGCAATTACCATCATAGTCTTCAAAGTTTATTAATTCATTTGAAGATGGAAGAACAAGAGAGGGGAGCCGGCTGCGGGACTCAGCCTGTCTGACAGAGATCCATGGGGAAGAAGAGAGAACAAGCGGTTCTCTCTGATGCAGATGAAGGATAGTAGACAGAATAGGACTCTGAGTAACTCTCTCACAGGTTGGGTGGACTTCAGTTTTAATCTGAGGTCTAATCCATCTCAGAATAACACAATTCACAACAAGGGGTAGTTTTCATGTTACTTAACTCCAAAGGTCTCCGGTCTATTCAAATAAAAAAGAATGATACATAAACTATTTTAAATGTGTTTTAAAAAGACCTGTTTGGGACTACATTACAATATATGGTTGTAAATCATCCATCACTTCATAACCTTAAACTCAGATGCAGCCTATAGGCAGATGGGGGAATCTTGGACATTCTTCGGGGTCTGGCGCGTCTCCGCACCTCTGTCTTCACATACTTCATCGGATTCGTGTTCGAACATGAACCACCGGGCAGCGGGCTGTCACCACACTTCATAATCTGTCTGCCGTTTGAGCAGGACGGGGAGCGCGTGTGAGGTTTCCGCACGTAAACATTAAACACGCACACAACAGGCACACACGGCTCCTCCTGTGTGCTGTGCGCTCTGAGGCGCAAGGAAACCCAAATGCGCTGGATGCAGTTTGATTACAACTGTTTTGCATAAAGTTGGAGAAAGAGATAAAGACTCTGCACATGAGCGCATATTGTGTATAATAAATAGGATCTAATGCACAGTTTGGAGGTCTTAAAAGAATCGTTTAGGTCAGGTGTTGCATTTAAATCACAGGCACTGTTGTTGCAGGGAAAAAAAGGTTAATATCAGAAAAGGCTCTCGGTCAAATTCAGTGTTATTTCTTAAAGGCAGCGTCTTTCGCAGCCAGTGAACCATGAGCCATTACCTGCCGTCAAAGTCCGCACGCGCTCCGAAGCAGCAGCAGCACAACAACACCGACAACTTTATCCATAATTCCATGGTTCCGACAGTTACGCGTCCCCGCCGCTCGTTGTTCTCCGTAATCCACGAGCACCGGGTGGAGGCAGGACCGCGGAGGGAAACCGGCGATCGGCAGAGTTTCTTCTCGGGCGCACGCTAGAAGCGCACAGGTTAGAAAGGTCCGCTGGTCACACTGTGCATGTGCGGTGGAGACAAACCAGTCCGCTGCCTGGAAGAAGAGTGACCCCAGTGAGTGCGTGTGGGAGTGTGTGTGTGTGTGTGTGCGCATGTGGATGAGGAGCGGGTCGGACTCTCCGTGGAACAAGAGCGCGCGCACAGCTCCCTCTCTCTCTCTCCTCTGCTGGTAAGTTCAGTGCGCGGCCTCCCTCCCCAGCTGCCCCCCCACTGCGGTCGCACCTCGTCTCGCCTCCGTTCAGCGGCAGCAGCGCCTGGTATCCAGCCGCCGGCTCTCCAGGGACTTTTAACGCACCGCGTCACGACCCCGCACAAGGCAGCTGCGAGGAAAAGAAGCGCAAACACTCCGCGAGCGTCTCGGTTCCACGCGCAGCCTGCCGAGGCACGCGGGGGCAGCGGCCACCCAGGTAGATGTGCTCGTACACGCACGTAAGACAATGCAGGTGGAAATTACTGGGGCTTGAATCTGAAGAGGACAAACAGAGGAGCATCGCTCAATATATAGTTAATGAGAGGTTCCAGGAGCACGTGATTTTGTTGGAGAGCTTTGGGGAGATTGTAAATAAAACCACAAGTGATGTGACTTCTGATTGGAGTAATTATTGATGTAGAGATTACAACAGCAGACAGCGTGTCTCTGCTTGTGTGTCAAATAGTTTGTCTTTGTGTAACGATGTTAATCTAACTGCTCGTAATTAACATTTCAAATTAAACAACACACAGTTTGAACACTTGATGCTGTATCACTCTGATTCACCAGTCAGGGTGATCAGCACCAATGGAGAAGGAAGTACTCCATTAAAAAGTTCCAATACTGTGAATAGTATACTTTCATTTCTCTCCTTGAGTAAAAGTCAGTACTTGCTTTTACATATACGTAAAGTAATACAAGTTAAAGTACTTACAGAGTGTATCCTATTCCCTAATGCAACCTTCCCCCTACATCATTATGGTTGAGTCTCATTATGGCCTATATTCCACATCTGAGCCGTTTCTTCACCAGTGATGCTGCTGCTGCAGAAGACGATGTAACCTACATGATTCTGGATCAATGGAAAAGTTCCCCTCTCCTTATCGATTACTTTAAAAACCTATAATTAAAAAAACAATGTGAACATGTAACAAACTAAAATGAGGGGATAAGTTAAAAATACCTGAACAGAAATCCACTCAAGTAAAGAACGGATACATGAACAATGTAGTAAAATGCAGTAACGAAGTAAACCAGAAACCAGGAAGTCAGCAGTTTGAGCCCAGTCACGCATTCTGTCTGCCAAAGTTACAAAACTGAAACCCTAATGTACCGAGCCTATTTGCTCCTGAAAGCTGTGCCGGCAGTGTTATGAGTGATGTGTGGTAAAGAGCAGCTCATAGAGGAACTGAATGATGGGTATGAATCTGTGTGGAGATGAGTGAACAGCAAGAAGTGTGTTGTAAAGAGCGATGAGTGGTCATCAACACCGTTTACTGCACACCACTGATCAGCTCTTCACAGCTCTGGTGAATTCTACTTCCTGTGGCACCATCACAGACGCCTCCCCCATCCTTTTAGACTCCAGAATCCAAGGCGGGAAAACACTGTTCGTGCACGAGGACTCGGTGGAACGAAAGGAGAGAAGTGAGGGAAATATGTAACATGTAACCAAACATCATCATTTTCAGTAGTGGAGCAGGAGATGAATGAGTGTGAGGTTTGATGTACTGCTGGACTGTGAGCAGGCAGGAGTTCATAGTCACCGCTGCTGTTTGATACATGACAGCCCCTTGTTACGCCCCGTCAGCCGGTTTGATGAATCTGCACGGCGGCTCCGAGGTTTGACGTCTCCAGAAGCAAGTGATCGGAGAAACGCAGGTTGTGTATAATTACACCATTAATCACCTTGTTTTTCAGCGAGACGGAACTGGAACAACGTGATTCAGCGATGACGTATCGCTTTTCAGAATGAGTTATGGGTTCTGCAGATCAACAGAATCACGCCTCATTACCGACAATATTCATATGTTGTTGAAAGCTGGAGTCTGATAAAGGTTTAAAGAGTCCGTTCATCCAAGACAAAAAAAATACATTAGCCTCGCTGACGTTCAATCCATTTATCTCACTCGGCCAACTTGTTTTTTTTTAATCTTCTGAGGTTCAAAGGTGAAATAAAGTTATTTTATTTAGAATTCAAATTAATTGTTGTTTCTATTGGGAGTCCTTGAAAGATAAGCCCAATTTAAACCCAGGTTAAAAATGAATTCATTGGCCAATGACCTCCGGAGGGGAAAATGAGCCACAGAAAACAAAAGCGTAAAATAAATTGAAATATTTAAATAAAAGCGTGGTAATCTTAGATAAAGGGTTATATAAAGGTGACGTGTGATGTGGCAAGAAAGATGAGAAGCGTCAGGGAACAGATTACAGGATTATTAGGGGGCGCAAAACAACAGCAGCTGGGACCTGCTGTAGGCAACCGGAGAGGAAGTGTGTGCATAATGATTGTTGTTATTCTGGGAATCCATAATTATTTCTCAACATTGTTTATTTGGAAAATTAATGAATGCAAGTCAAATCAAACACGGCGGTGATAATGCATGTTAAATGGAAATAATGAAAGAGCCAGCGTGATATTTTAGATAATTGGAAGGGGCAGCTCGCAGCCATTTCATCTCAACTCGTCCTTTATACCAGCGCCTGTTAAAACAAGCCAGGAAAAATAAACTGATTATCACAGATTGTCAAAATGGGAGAATTTCAAATCAGCAGAGAGGAACCGCAGATGCACAGCGACGCCATAAACGCCAGCCGGGGTAATGAAGCTGAAAACTGTTGAGCAGAACATCAAGCGGAGCAGATTTGTAATCACAATTAAAAAGTGAAGTTAATTAAACAATGAAAGCGGCGTCATTTCCTGGTAGACGTTCTCTGCTGCAGCAGATTGTGGAGTTCAGAGCTGCTTTGGAAAAACTCCAAGAGTGCGAGGAAAGTTATAGCGTTAGTCTGAGTTCTGAGTCACGAATATTTTATCAACAATTACACAACCGCTAGTTAAATTACATTTTACTATACATGTTGAAAACCTTTGTTTCAGGTTCTGCTCACATAACTTAAACCTTAAAGGAAAATCAGTTGGTTACTTCATGAGCTAGAATGGATCTCAGTCAAGCACAAAGCTCCACCAAGGCCCAACAGTCCCATTATGAAACCTCATTTAAATTCACTAGATGTGGATTTTTATTCGGATCTGCACCAAATTGCACATGTTCATGAATATCAGTCCCCTAAACATGACGGATTTCTTCCAACAAGATCCATGAATTATTCTCCATTCCTGGATCCGCCCCCTCATCTGTATCCACGGTGATACGCTGATCCCTCTTCCTCCGCAGGGTTTTTCAGGCTCATTTTCATACATTTTCAATATCGTCTATCTATCGTATAATTGTCTTCTCGTTGATTTCTACCGCTGCCCACCCTCTCTCCATCGGACTGCATACATAAAATGTGGAGGTGCACGTGGAATTTCTAGCACACAGCTGGCAAAAGTCCTCCATTCAGGTAAAATCATAACCTGGCCAACTTTTGGGAAATTAAACATTGCTCATCTTCATAGAATCTCGATATTGAGAACAATACATAGTGAATTAAAAATGAATAGGTTCTTTGTTGGGTCAAGTCCCACGCCTCCACAAAATGTAGAGGGAAATAAGTTTTTGCTTAAAAAACAAACAAACACAGACGAGTATAACCTTCTTGGTGGAGGTGACAATACATTCTGCTCATAGAGGCTTCGTGAAACTGATCATAAGTTAATAAACGGCCCATTTACAATCAGATATCATTCGTGACGTCTCTGTCTGGCCCCGGGTGTTCAGGTTAAATGCACCTCAATGTTCTCCTCTCTAATGTCAGCTCTACAGGGAGCCGCCAACTACCTCTCCCCTCCTTTACACCTATTTGCTCAGCTGAAATATCCACTTGTGCAGAGCCACCAGCGAGACAACAGGCAGTCAGACGTCCTCTTCTTTGGAGACAATTCCAGTCGTTGGGAAGGAGCTGTGTCTGTGGCCATTCACCTCAGGATAGATTGACTCTGCTCACTGAATTCAGATGAGCCCAAAGCTGGAGACGAGTGCAACTCTCTCGTCTGGCCCTTCACAGTTCGAGCGGGGGAAAATGGGACTCCAGCTACCTGCTCAGTTTTCTCAAGAAGCTGCAATGCACTGTCAAAGCTGAACAGAGGCTGTTTTTTTTCTCACAGACACACAGATGACCGGTTTCAGCCACGTGAATGAAAGCTCTCAGGCCATCGTGCGTCCACGGTGCACAGGATTGGAAACGGGGAGCATATTGTGTGATTTTTAGCTACTGGGCTCTGAACACTGCACATCTAATCAAGCGCCCTGACCTTTTTCGCCGGCATCATTAAATATTCATTGTTGCTGAATGTATTACTGGATGCATAGCATACTCGCATCCATTCTTTATGAGGAATAATCAGTTTCTCTGTAGAACCTTGACAAATGCTGTATTTCACCCGATGTGATACGGGTTTAAATCCGGTTCCTCCCACTCAGTTTTCTCGCAAACACACACAGGAAAGGTAGATAATGATAATTCCCCTCTCATCTAGGTGCAGATGAGTTTTCTAGCACCGAGTTTCTCTTTCATTCTGTTAATAAGAGGCGACAGTGAGCCGACTGCTGGGATCCATCACTGAGGGCTGCAGACAGACTCTTCGCAGAAACAGCATGTGGAAGGATGGTGTACTTAATTCACCATGTGGGCGTGTAATTGTCATGGCTACTGTTTACCCTGACAGCTTGATCACAGTTTATAATTGAGCACATTTGAAGGATAATTCCAATATTTTCCAACTTGATATGTTCCCCGTTAATGTGGCTCTATGGGCTGTGGTGACTCGCCACCTGCGCTTGAGATTCGGGTGGGTGGGGGGGGGGTGTGGGGGGGGATGTGGACTGAGGTTATTTCTGGGAAATCAGCACAGAGTCTCCTTCAGCTTTCTGAATAAATCATTTTTCTCTGTGTCTGACCGAGTCACTGTGTACACGTAGGATCACATGCTGACTTACAAGGACCTACATCCAGGTCACAGAACTCTGCAGATTCATCCACCCACATCGGTTTGTTTCCACTTGTGAAGGAACCTCCCCTGCAGTCCTATTGTTCTCTGAGGTGATATCCAGTCAGAAATCATGGCAGCGCTGCTTTTACCCTCAAGGCTGACGGAAACTGTGGAGGTTGACTTTTCAGGACAGAAGAAATAAGCAGACATCTCTTTTTATTTTCTGAGGCCATTACTTACAAAAACGAGACGCTTGTTAAAAGTGAATAAAAACAAAATGTGGAGGTTGGATATAAAACAGTCGTATTTTCCTCCCAGACTCTGAGGACCTTATCGAACCCTGACCATGCAGACGATGCTCTGCTGTTCACTGCTGCTTTCAGTCCTTGTTATGCACCACTGCTTCCAGTTGGCTCGCACTGACTTCCAGTCCGCTCTTCTGCGGCTGCTCCCCCACCAGCATGTTGTTCTTCGGTGAGCAGCTTTCAGGCTCCATGGTCATCACCCGCACCAAGTAGCCGTGTGTCTCTGCTGCCCATGACCGGTCCAAGTCGACCAGGCCCATACACTCTTTACCTGTAGAGATCGATACAGAAACATACAGCTTTTAAATCACATAAAAATTAAACATTTCCATAATTTTGCCAGGGAACAATTCATGGATTTTGATGATAAAAAAAACATTCATACGTGACGTTGAAAACCAAACATGTTAAATATACAATTAAATACAGGATAAAAACCAAAAAAAGCAGTCCTCACAGTGTAGTAGAATAAGAAATGCTTGTTAGGGGTAGGGTTACTCCAACCCTAACCCTAATTGATTGGAAATAGCTACAGATAAATCTCTGTCAATGAATTAATCCATTAATCCATTTATAATTTCAGCACTTTACAATTTAGAAATTCTGTTCAGATGTCTTCAAAATATTGATGAGAATAAAAACTATACAATTTTGGGGTTTAATCTTTAACTTGTTCACCAGGACCTTTTAGAACTTAAAAATAAAATGTATTATTTACTTTGAAGTTGATAACAGCTGTAAATAGACATTTTTTATTATTTAAAAGGCATTATTATAATTGATCTGTAAACTTTATTGTTCAATTTGAATTTGATAAGAACTGTAAATACATTTTGTTAAGGAAAACGGGAATTGACCAGCCTTAGTTTAGCAGATACTGCCATAAATGTGCACTGTGCCATTAAATTACACATTGAATCGTGCCAGGCTTTACAACAGTTATAAAGAATCCAGGGAGGGGTCTAGCTTAACTCAATTTTGACTCTAAATGCCAAGAGGAGGAGATATAAGAGACGTTGTCCTTGAGACGCTGCTGTCCTGATGTGAGACGTCTCTTAGAGGAAGACAATGTCCTCATCCTCAGGGCACGGGGGGTTCACCGAAAGACTCGACGAGTATGAAAATGACGAGAATCGTATCCTGTCGCCTCTGCAGACATCAGACTTTAACGCAGCTGAACACCTGTGAGACAAGCTGTCTCCAGCAGAGTTAAAGTGTTGGAGGAAAGAAGCCATTTTGGGTGGCTTGGTAAATTAAATATTTTTTTTTATGAATATGTGCATGCTTCCTTTATCTCCCATTCATTCATATGTTCTTCTCACTGAGTATCCTGCTGTTCTCCAAGGATCTTCTTTAAAAGCAGACTTCAGTTAAGCAGTTCTGTAGCAGGTGGCAGACACAGTAATCTGCAGTGCTGCCAGACGGTCACAGTCACTGACGGGGCTCCGCATAGAGACGAGATCAAACACGGTTTAGAAAAGTATTTGGTAGAGAGGTTGAGCCCTGCTAACTGATAAAGAGCAGGAGCTGCTGTGACGGCTGATGTCAGGTACATTTAAAAAGGCTTCAGAGTGACAGGGCAATGGAGAGCTATCAGGCTGAGGAGGGTCCTCAACGTAATGAAACACTGAGCAGTGACGCTTCAGCTCAGGCCCGAAGGTTTCAAACAAAACACTTCCCATCTGACTCTGACAAAACTGATGTGGCAGCTGTTCACTGCAGCTGTTTGGTCCCGCTGCACAAATCCCTGCATTAACATTTGTCACACTTCTCCAAAGTCTAGATCAGTTGCAAACGTAGAGAAGTGAGGTCAGGTGACAGTGTGAGGCTTCATTCACAACACTACGTTTTAGTTGTTAATGCATCACTGTTGCTCCGTTTATAAGTTTATACCGTCTTCAAAAACACTGAGAACACTTTCTCATCAACAGTTTCACCTCGACAGTCCAGGAAAATAAATTGATTATACCTATTTTTCAACATTTATGTTTCAATCTTTACAACAGCATGCACATGCCCAGTGTATGTGAATGTCCATGTGATTTGTGTTTTTAGTTGTGGTAGTATGGACAGGTAATATTACTGACATAAAAATGCTGTTTTAAAAAAAACAACAATAATGTATTTGTATGGATGAAGCTTAAGAATCTCGAAAAATCACGTCCAATGCTGTGGAAGCAACATCACAGAATTCCTTCATTCTAGAGACAAGTAACTGATTTCATAACAACAGCTGAAGAACAATAGATATTTATTCTCAATGAGGCTTCTGTTTGTATCACCAGACATGTGAAAAGAAAGGGGCTTAAATTTAGTACCTATGTGTCGTCGGTCAGGAGGGAGCTGGCCAGCAGTTTGGTCTGCAAAGCGGCAAAGGATCATGTGTTCCTGAAACGAGGACAAGACAATACGCACAGGAACAGATTATACGGATGAAATTGATGTCAACAGTAACACATGCTGATCCGGTCAATGCGAAATCAGCAAAATCACCAATCAAGTCTATCAGGGAGAAATAATTCTTGCAATTTTATGCATGCACATAGAGGCATGCAAGCATTTTACCAATCTGCTCATCCATCATTTTCCTACGTTTTCTCATTCTGCTTACAGCTGCGGTGTGTTTGTGTGGGTTTGTGTGTGTGTGTGTGTGTGTGTGTGTGTGTGTGTTGTGTTTGTGTGTACGTGTAGTGACTGGACCTCGATACTGCTGCTCTGCTCCACTGCCACTGTCAAAAGAGCAAGATGGCAGCACCCATACCTGGGATATGTTTGGCCTCAATTTTGTGCAATGGGAGGATTAAGCAAGTCGTCTATCTTTATGTAAAGTCTATGGGTAGATATTACTCTATGTAAAAACAGCATGTTGGCATATTCAGTCTGATAATTATGGGATGCTAATATTAGGAAGGTCTTGAGTGGAATCCGTAATTTCATTGTATAACATCCTCAGTTGATCATTTTAAAGGAGATTACACCCGTTTCCCTGATGTGAGATGTTAAAACACAAAAATAAATAAAAGTCTAAGATTCCCTCTGTAAACTTTACGTCAATTCTAAGATTCTTTTCGTAAAGTCTTCCCTGTAAACTCTGCAGAAAGGTCACACCCTGGCTATTTACCCTGTTTATTTAGTTCTATCAATTTTTTTCACTCCTGTTTTCTACCTCGCCACGGTTCATGGAACAAGTGACTCATGAGAGCGGTTAGTCATTACTAACCTGCTTCCATTTTAATTGATTCTATCCCTCACTCTGCGGGGTTGACGCTGAATGCAAGGCCACAGAGCAGGTGCTTAAACTTAGAGCTGAGCACCGATGTTTCACACCATTAGCCCTTTATACCGGCGATACACCATTTGTCAAAGTGCTGTCATTCTGTTTAACTACTGTAGTTTGGGAAGGACAGCTATGGTCCTGCAATAAAACAATGCGATGGCGCCTTTATATCTACAAGTGCCAGCTGGGCTTTGGAAGCAGAGACACAAGGAAACGGTTGGATCGTTATATTGAGGCCAAACGAAGGGAATATATCAAACATGGTTGATGGAGGCAAAACCATACGGGCAGAAAGGGGGGATGTGGAGTTCAGGTTTAAAATGGCAGATAATAGGTTTACTGGTTTAATCAGAACATCTATTATTTTTTCCAGCTCCGCAGCAACAACATGTTTCGCTTCTTATTTCCGAAAAGAAAATATTGCAATTGTGTTTCCTTTTTCCTCTCTGGGCTTTTGGACAAACACGGCTCAGTCACAACAATATACCAGTGTCTAGTAAATAATATGAAATCTTACATGGTTCTAAATCCTCATCTGTAAAAATGTGTTTCTTCAAGAGCACCAAAGAAAATAAAAGTTGGAGGTGGTCTAATGTTGGGATATGTCAACTCCTGAGGTTGCTACAGCGGAGACCTGCAGCAACCTTTTTTGCAGAAACTCTCCCCAGGCACAGTGACAGGTCCCATAGATCATCACAGGACGCCCCCCCCCCAGCACAGAGCCTCGTCTGTGCTGCTGAGCGATACAGGATTGGAAACTGAAGGGTGTGAGCCGGCCTCTCGGAACTGCCGGGGGAATCTTTGTTCCCGAGACAGTGATGGGCCCGGAGAGCTCATTCATTTTTTTACTACTATACCATAAAATGAAATAAAATAAAATTAAGTAAATAAAAAACAAATAGAGCAATAGAAAATCTAATTCATGCCAAGCCAAAAACAATTATTTAATGTGAACTACGTTTTAATGGTTTTTAGATTTATGGTGAATCCAAGCCCCAGCTGGTGCAAAATAATTTGATTGCACCAGCTCTTAGTGAGTTAAGTATAATCTGATTCATATTATAATGTAGATTTAATTACAATTATGTTGATGTTGAGATTTTAGACCATATTAAACAAAAATAACAAGCACAGGCCAAATTGCAATTAGAAAAATGTGATGCCAACTTCTAATTAAATTAGCTAAACAAAGGTTGCAGTAGGTTTTGTTTCTCCTATTTCAGAAGCACAGTGTGCAAATATAAAAAAAAGTGAAACCTGCTTTTACAAAGGGCTGCAGTTTTATTATATTACAATCTCAGAGCCCATCGTCGAGTGTCGAATTAGCCTCAGGGGGAAGCAGCCAATATATTTTGGGCTTCTGTTGTAGATGGCAGATATCCGGGCCAAGACTCCGCCTTTATCGCCACACACTGTTTAAAGTCCACACAAGTTACATTTCCACACACAAAACACAAGCAGTGATACTTTGTGTTTGCGTTCTTGGTCCAGATGACATTTTGGCTAGTCACCATTACCAGCTATGTTCATCAGATTCTGCATATTCACATGCAAAATCTGTTTATAGAGAATAATTATATCTATACTGCACTTACTCTGCCATTGTTTGTTTTATGTTGCAATGTTGGTGCCAGATAAACTTCCTGTTTACATACTGTAATGCACAACAGATGTTTTTCAAGCAACCAATTCACATGTCACTTATTTACTTAAAAAAATTAAAATGCTACTAGTTAGACTTTACCTAGAGATGGATATACAATGATCTTGTGCAACCAGCTGTGTGTCTGTGTTGTCTGAACATTTGTCTGACTCTTGTGTGGCTGGTGTGTTTGCTGCGTGTTGACAATCGTGCTGGGACCAAACATTCCACCTCTCTCTGGGTCACTGCTCTCAGGTCTGGACGTGTGAAGCGATTCACTTTTAAACCATGTGCCTATGATTCAATTAGACCTCTGTTAATGCACAGGCAGCTCAATTAAAATGAAATTAGCGACAAGTAAAAAAACGTGTCTCACTGTGTTGTAGCAAAGTACGTGGGATAATGAATACCAGGTTTCAAACAGAGTCATGTCCCACAAAGGCCAACAGCGTCTTTCGGTGTGTGTGCTCAGTGAACGGAATCTTAAACACAATCCTTGTAAGAACTTGCTGTAATTGAATATTCTGCACTTGATATTTTGCCTCAGTGCAAATGAATAATACATGCAACAGAGGGATTTAATCCCTTTTAAAATCCTACCTTATAAGCCAGAGTTTCTTTGAACCTTTTGCTGTAGAAACAGAAAAAAAAGAAAAGATTTTTTTTAAGTTAAATTTACAGCAGGTACAAAATAGGAGGAAAATGTAAACTATACACTTTTATGCCATATGTTGACAATCACATTTTTAAGGAAAATTTCTTTAAAAACAAACTTGGACAATATACAGATAAACGACAACATTAAAACCAGTTATCTAGTCTTGTATATTTAAACCCCACCCTACTGTGTGTGTGTGTGGGTGTGTGTGGGTGTGTAGTTGTGTGTACATATGCATATATAGAGCATGCATGCATATAGCATACAGTAAAACCAAAGTCTCCACACAAAAACAGCCTGCACGTCTCCCTAATAAAACACAGTCTCTCTGGGAAACTTGAGCTTCTATAAAAACA
Source organism: Pseudopleuronectes americanus (assembly GCA_038501795.1). Lineage (NCBI taxonomy): Eukaryota > Metazoa > Chordata > Actinopteri > Pleuronectiformes > Pleuronectidae > Pseudopleuronectes > Pseudopleuronectes americanus. The sequence continues at coordinate 7,174,231 of CM076721.1, forward strand.
AGGTTCCTGCATTAACATGACAACAAGGTTTGTTTGTTTGTGGTGGTTAAACAAAGTCAGATCATTGTCAGAGCTGATTAAAAATCAACATGAAGGGTCAGAGGTCAGTCAGATCACATGGAGAGGCGTCTTAAGTTCAACTGGAACTGTTGGAGCCTTAATGAAGACGGCAGTTCACAGCTCGTAAAAAAAACCTGTGAACTCCCAGGAATGTCTACACCTGCAGAAAATCCACACCAGTACCTGGAACATGACCTGAGGGTAAAAACACTAAAAGTAGCGAGATGGAGATTGACACGGTCAGGTGTGTAGGCCCCTCGCGCACACTGCCCTGCAGGAACACACAGCTTCTGGTCCATTACAGCTGCGTTGGGCGTTAATAAATATTTTATGAGGTGTCAGGAGAGGTGAAGTGTCAAGTTGGCAAAAAGTGAGGAGGGAAGAAACTAAGTTGGTGACAACTCCTGAATATCATCACTACATCTTGAGGGTCCCCCCCCCCAGGGCACAGTTAATTTGTTGATTGGCTCTTTTACACGCTAGGGTTATTTTTTTTATCTAGGTTCCTCGCTCTAGTGGAAGTTGGACAGATGATAATGCAGCTTGTTAAGGCCAATCAGGCGAATGGTGATTTGTGAATACAGGCTATAAAAATACAATTCTATGATCGATAGAAAGTAGTCCCTGAAAATACCGCATCTGTAAAGAATATGCCACTGCTTTTCACCATCATGTACATTACTAATGCCATTCGCATCTACTACATTATACATGCTACAAGGGCTCCTTGCTATTCAAATCTCACTGGCAGATAATACAGGTGTTGTGCAACAGTTTTTCTCAATATCCTCAGGTCTATTTGAAGCTGTAACTTTTAATTCCATGATAGAGCGTATGCAGCCATGCAAAAGCTTTAAATTAGATTCTTATCCATTAAACAACACCAGCAGTGAGGAATGCGACTGTGATGTTAAGATAAAAATAACCATAAAGAGGTAGCGACTGATTTGCAAAGAACATTTGTAGAATCCTTAAACCACCACACACTGAGTGATGTTCTCACACAAAAACCCAAAATAAAAACAGACCTGTCAGTCCTAAAGCCCCAACCGTCGCTGTAATCAGCCCAACAATTACACCCCCCCCCCTTCGCTTGCTTGTGATCACAGCCTCTCAGTTGCTACAACAACAATCCTACACAACAGCTTTGTCTGGTCGTCCTCCGCTTCCCAATGTTGTTTTAGCGACATACTGACATTAGCCGGTTCTGAAGCCATTACAGTGCTGAGTGCTGCTATAGCGACAGGATCAACACCATTTAAATACACCCTCTCTTTCCACTTTACCTCGCCGCTGTTGTTTCTTCCATCCGTCTCTATTCAGACAGCAGCATATTTAAGCTTACAGAATTGGCAGCGATGAAAGATTGAATGGTTAATTCTCACTAGTACTGTGTTATGATCTAGTTCTGATAAGAGCAGCTTTTCTCGTCTGCACCTTAACCTGGATTTCCCTGTCACTCTCTAATATCCAGGTGAGAACCCTATTCTGTGTGGCCTCACCATTGGAGGCAATCAGATGCCGCCGCCTTACACGGTCAACGGCGATGAAAAGTAGTAGGGGAAAAAAAAATGCAACGACAAGAGGTACAGATTGTCTGAATGTGCGAGTGAAAGAGTGTGAAAATGTTAGAGCGCTAAAGAGAAAGTGGAAAAAATCCCTCAGAGACAGTAGAGGGGTGGTGGTGGTGGGGGGGGAGAGAGGGAATCACAGTGATCTAACAAGAAAACAACAAGGTCAGACACATCCTTCTTTTTTAAAGGCAGAAACCTGGAGAGGTGACACTGGAGCGAAGTGCGGCGTGTAGCTACAAACCTCTTGGGGAAGGTGAACTTGACTGCGTTCTGAATGAAGCCATAGCAACAGGGACTGATGACAAACGCGGCTGCTGCCTGGATACAATGCTCCATCACCATGTCCGTTGCAACGCCACATGCATGGAGGGCCACCTGAAGGGAACCCGAGAGAGAGAGAGTAAGAGAGAGAACAACAACTTTCACTAATAAAATCTGTGCTTCCTTGAAAAGCAACTTCATTCAACAGAGGCCAAACCTCAGAGCGGCACAGAACAAGCACTCAATCTAATTGATTGCTTCATAATGGCTGCTGCTATTAAATACATCTATACTCTCAAAGGTGTGGACCCGGGGAGTTAGAGCAAACTAAATTTATTAGTGCTTCAGGCGCAGAGGCACGAATTCCCATCGAGTGGGTAAACCGTGCTGATGAACACCTAGCTATGCATTAGTAATGACGTGCTTATATATTGGACGGCAGAATAAAAGACCGAATATTAGCGCCTTTCGGTTTTCCAGCCGTCCCTCTCCCCAAGGTAAATCAGCAGAAATACATTAAAACTTTTACAAAGTACAGTGGTAGAATAGATGATTACCTCTCAAGTGTATATTATCACACAAACAAAATGCATCATCAGCCGTCTGATGTAACAATAGATACTCAGATTCGGTGTAATCAACTCGAGTAGCAGCTCTGTTCTCCTCTTCCAAGAAGTTGTCATGGTGGCGTCTGGGAGTCTGAAGGCACTGCATGTTGCCTTGACAGCGGTGCCACGGAGCAGAAGTTCAGAGCCGGTTAGGACAGGACTAAGCCAAGATTGGCTGCAGCTCCAGAGATTAGTGGAGATACAGGCACTCTGAACATGGCCTAACCCACTCATAACGAGGGTGGGGGGTGGGGGGCACATTTCTCAGATTTAAATGAGCTTTTCCTCAAGCTCTCAAGTACATGAGAAACCAAAAGGCATAAACCAAAAAACCTGCTGTCTTTTATAAGTGCAATTTCACAACCCACACTCGGAAATTTTATATTTTTCACCGTTGTGAAGAGCTGGAAATATGATGCGTCTGCTCGGTGACTTTTCGTAAGCGATCAATGATTTATTCTTCTTCAGAGAGATGTGCATTTATTTAAAAATCAAGTTAATCACGTTGAGCCTGCACATGAAATAACAACCAGAGAGGGAAAATTGAGAAATTAGCATCAATTACCTGCACGGCTTTGCATGTATTTAACACCTAATTTCCTCTCAGGCATTTATTCATGGTATCAGGGAAAAGCTGTATTTTCTTTCCCCAGCGTGTATCAGTCTGCTGATTAGGAGGAGGAGCCCTATCAAAGATTGCATGATGTGACTTCCCACACATCTAAATCAAAAATAATTAACAAAGTAACACTATCACTCTTACCCAGCTACTTAATGTCGTACATTAGTCATGCCATGGGAACTCTTAATTACATTTTATAACCTTTAGCCTTGATTTAACATGGACACAAAGCCGCTCAAGCTAGACAAACGCTAACAACAAAAATAAAGCACATTCCTATATGCTGTAAGAACTAATGGTGTTTTCTACAATTCTCGATGTGGACAGAGTCCTCGTTAAGGAGGGTCACCCTGCTCGTCGGCGTATTCTGCTTTATTATTTTCACCCTCGTCTGTGTACGTGCACGGAAAAAATATCTCAATGCATGAGCAGATCTTCTGTAAGCTTGGTAGCGTGGGCGTATATATCTCCAGATGATTAACTTTCGGCACCATACTGTTGCAGGAGAGAGGGAGGCAAACGTTTCAAAGATTTGGTTCCATAGCTTTGCTGTGTTGTGTTTTGAAAATGGAGTTTTGTTTGTTGAACTGATTTTTTTTTAAGAAATTTGACATAACCAAACCATAAAACAAAAGACTGTGTATATATCCAAAAACTGCATTTAACTGGACATAAACAGATTCAGTGTTAAAGTCTCAAAAAGAAGAAAGAAAGAAAGAAAGGAAACTCCTTAAATCAGAATTCGAATTACACCTAATAAAGAAAGTCTTATTGGAATGGATCAATATCCATTTCTACATATGGCTCAAAGCAAAGTAAAATTTCCTTCCCACAGCATTAAGAAGCCAACTAAGAGAATCAATCACAAACAACCCTCAAGCAGAACCAATAACAGACCAGGATCCAATTAAATCAAACACTACCTGCCTCTTTGGCCTGTTTACTCAGTGTTTGGAGAAAAATAAAACTGGGCAACTACAAGCAACAAAGAATGAAACGCCCCACAACTTAATCAGCCTGATTAAATGAATGTGACTAAAAAATGGAAGCATGTATAATACATAAAATGATTAGAAGTGGTTATTCAGGTAGAAGTATCTGTATCACGTAGGAGGAATCTTGATGAGGCTGCATAAATGCTGATTGCTAAATATCACGCGGAGGAAACATCAAACATAAATATTAACATCCAGTGAAACAAAATCTTTGTGGGCGCATTAGCACCCATATAATGTGTAGAAGAATAATCTGTACTGTTTGTTTCTTGCCAAGTGGAACAGGTCTCAGCGGAGTGAAGACGCTGGAACAATAGCCATTTCTAATTACAGCAGGTTCAAAAATATTCCTGTTTGTTCCTGAGAGAGTTAAAATAAGGCTACTGGAACATCTGGCTTCCCTGGAACTGGGCTACGACACACATGAGGAGGACGGATCTCCCCGGCATGTTTGGGTAGAAGACACTGACCTGAGAGACATAAATAATGAAAGCGATCAAGAGTGATTATAGAGATGCGAGTGGGGAAAGCAAAATGCTGCGTGTGTGAGAACAGGAATTCAGGAGAGTGTCAGCTGAGGGATTAGAGTATTTCACTTTGAATCCTAACGACTTGTCTTTGTGCGCTGGAGCGAGATTCAAACAGCCCATAAACAACCACAGTTAAGGACCTATTTGCTCTAAATTGATAGTCATTATCTGTTTGAGAAGTCAAGAGCTGTTTTGATGAAGTTGTGCGTTTTAAATAAGACCAGCAAGGTTTTTTTTCGCCTTGCCGTTGGAGTGTGCTACTCAAAGCTGAATTTGAGTTTGTTTTAGCCTCATTAAGCAAAGAGTTTGAAGTGTGGCTTGAAAGCTACTGAAGTATTTATTCTGTTGTCGCAGGTAGCTGTGCAGGATTCAACACATTCGCAGAGCTGGAGTGTTGTGCTTCACATACACAAACAGGCACAACTGGCGTCTTGGCAGAGATGTAGGTGGGAAAAAAATCCCTGATGAATTAGGCAGTAAAATATTGACATGGAAGCATTCAACTTGAACTTGATATTGGCTGGCGACCATTTTTAGTTTTTATTACAAACCCATTTCCAAAGATTACACTTTCCTTAAGCCTTTAATATAATCTTGGGAAAGCAAAACCAAAAGCATCTTTGGACTGCAGATGTTTTTACAGTAAACTAAGATTTCTCATGAATACCTTTGGGTACTGTCTGGTTAACACTACCTTTTCATTTTCCATTTATTAAAGAGGAAACAGTGACTAACTGTACATTTCTTGACTGAAATACATCGTTCCTCGGCTTTTGTTTAAAAACTCCACGTCAGGAAATAAATAAAAGCCATCCTAGCTTCTCTGAAAAGACTAATTGCATGTTGACATTTTCAGTTCCTGGAAACAGTTTGAAAGAATGACACGTCTCTCCACGTGAACTGTTCTCTGTAATGTTAAGGCTGGAAAAACAATGTTCAGACACCAGTGTTGACTGTAGGACAAAGTAGGAAAACACACATTGTTTATGCGATGATAATCAAAAAGGTGTTTACTTCGCAGTTTCAATCTAACATCAGAAACAGTAAGCACTGGATTATTGGCTTTATTATTATCATTGATGTTGTGTTGTGCCTCGCTGCGAGAAAAAAAGGTAAATGTCTTGAAATTGTTCATAAAACAGTTCTTTGTAATCTACCCCAATAATAAGGTAGTGGGCCAACACTCGTCTGATTATGTGATGGGACTGATACCTTTCACTTTATTTATGCTTCCTTTAGGCAATGTTATCCAATAGCATCGTATAAATCACCCCTCACATTCCAATGCTACGCGGATGACACACAGCTGTATTATTTATCTCTGCAGCTGGATGAAACTAATCAGGTAGTCAGACTTCAGGAATGTGTTAAAGACATAAAAGTTAAAAGACAAACATCATCTGATCGTTTAGTTACTTTGGAGGAGGCTTTAACTTGGACTCTCCTAATGCCTGAATGACCGAGCAGATATTAATGAGCTCATAGACCCATATTCCCCTGATGCACTGAGCTTCTCTTTCTATCTCCATGTCACATAACTGCATTTCATTAACTTTTTGTTTTCACTCCCCCACAGCTGCTGCTTTTACCGTGTGCCCCCCCCCCTTTTCTCCTCGTCTTCATTCTGCAGGTGTCCCTGACTCCAGAGCTTCAGGGTCCAGATCTATCCCTGCCGATCCACTAACTTATACATGTTACTGGTACTGCTGACATAATTTGTCATGGAATTAATTGCCGCTGTTAATTAATAACATATCTATGGTTCTGTTAGAGGTTTTCTTCTGTTTAAACATATACGTCTCTACACTGTCAACAACTGCTTTCTCATTGTGGGGACTGCTAGATTTCTCTCGATAATAATATGAATAATGTATGATCTGATTAGATGCTGTGCAATGAATTTGAATGGACTTGGAATCAAATTCTTTGCATTTCCATGTACAGATGACTTTGCCCATCAAGCCTTACTTATTATATTTCCCCTTATTTAAACATTTTGTTTTAACAGGAAAGATTTCAAAGTGGGAAATGTAATTTGATTTAATTAAAGTGTGTGGAATTTGAAAATTGAAGAAAATGCAAATCCAATTAAACTACTGCAATAAATGTTGCTAAACTATGACATCTGTATTTGAGCAATTACACAAACAATATATTGTATACTCCATATAACATTATGACTTCAGGTAATTGCAACATCTGTTTGATTGTAGTACCTCTATGACTAATTGAGCATCAGTTATTCAAACAATCAAATTCTATAATAGTCAGGTCTATAATAGTTACCATATTATCTACACACCATGAATAATCAAACAAAAGCTGGGAACCGAGTCACAAGGCACCTTCCCTCACTTACTCACCCCAATTTGAAAAGGTCCAGTGAAGTAATCCAAATTAGCCTGAATGAAGCCGATGTTTTTCAGCCCGAGCTCTGCACCGCGACTCTGGGCCCTGACCAGGGACTCTTCTTTGTTCTCTATGAGGATGACCTAGAATAAAGACAGAGAAAAGTCACAGAGTTACATGTGATTCCTGTTTTTCTAAAGAACCGAGCAATAATAAAGTCAAAATGTATGGTAACGTATAACAATGTTCAAACCAACAACACAACAACCATTCTTCTATGGTGGAAATAACAGCTTCAAGTCTTTCATAATCGTGAGATTACAAACGGCTTATTAAATGATTGAAATAATCACTTTGTTATTGGTTGATCTGTTAATTTAACTCTTCATCTTTTAGTCTGAACAATTAAACACTGCATTTAACAATAAATGCACAAACGCAAAAATACACACACACAAACACACTAAACACAGACATTACCTGGCAATCTGGAAGGGTGTAAGCCAGAACGATCCCTACATGGCCCTGAGAGACAAAACAAAGAAAAGCAAAACAATTAACAGGAAGGAAGGAAGGACACATCAAACAGGAACATTAAACAGACACATTAAACAGTACCAAGCATTTCTATTCATATGTATTAAGCTCCCCTGATCCGGGTATGCATTTTCATGAGTGTAATTACCAGTCCTCCTGTGTGCACAAGCCAAAAAACTGGTTTTAAAAGTGTGAGGAACAGTAAGATAACTAGTTCCTCCTAAAGGGGCAGTGAGCTAATGTACCCATGGTCAGATGCTCTGATAAATATAGATGCAAAGCTGGACTGATGGATGAGCACATTTACCGTTCCACTGCAGAAATCCACGATGGTGTCTCCTGGCCTGGCCATCTCCGTAACCATGGCGACCAAGTTATTCAGCTGTTGCCTCTTCCTGACGGCGCGGATGTTTGACATTTTACCTGCAAAAGAAACACACCTTCGTCATTGAGTCTGAGCATGAGGAAGAAATGCAACAGGTTTTTACAGGCAATTGGCTTGAAAACTCAATTAAGGGAAAGAACAAATCTCTAAGCTGTCAAACGTGCATGTTATTTAATTTTTTTGTAGCTTGGTTTGTTTCAGTCAATATCTACTCTTTACATTACACCCAACTCAAGAAACGAAATGATTTCGCAAGACTTTTCATTACTCTAATGCATTCCTTCCCTCCGCCCCTGGCAACCGCTCAAATCTTGATTTACAACCAAACATTTCAGGTAATGGGAAAAGCACACAGATGAAAAGGCTCTAAACTCTCTCATCAGCAAGATTCCAGCCAATTGAAGACTATAGAGTTCAAACAATCTTTCGATATCAACAACAGAAAGACTCAAAGATAAAATCTTGTGCCCCGTTTGCAGCACAACCTTCTGCTGCGGTGCGAGCAGTAAGTAGCCCATTATGTCAAAGCAGATTTCTGTCTCCTGCACGTCCACCTCCCATCTTCCAGCACGCCACGTCGACAGTGAGCTGTTGACACGATGTGCGGAAACCATCTCTGGTCCATCAGTCTGGAGTGATGAGTGGTTCATTTACTCTGAGTCACACCCTCACATTCACACGACTGGAATAATATACTTTCTGGCTCACCTTGCATTGCCTATGACAACTGGGGAGGAGCGATGGCAGAGGAGACTTTTCAATCTGGCTACACAAACAGGAAATTTCCTTCAGGCTCGCATGCTGCCTGTTATTGAGCTGACGCCAATTGAAGTGAAATGGATTTAAATATGGAAAAATTGCAGGAGGGTAGTGACAGGACTCTGGTCTTCATTTGGATGAGTAAATCACACAGGGTGCAGCACAAGTGGATACTTGCACTTGCACTTGCAAGTACCCACAGCTCGGCAGAAGCCTCAGAGTAGAACTCCTTTTGATGCATCTGAGCACATTAAGATTGTTAGTTGCTAATTCCAAGGCAGTGGTGATACAATTCAACAAGGCAGAAATGCATTATTATGGAATTATAAAACCCCAAATATAAACAGAGTACTTTATCCACACAGGACGCATTGGATATAGAACATTTGAACAATAATTAAATATTTGCCCATTTGGAGGCTTTGGACACTGGATTTGATAGAGAGCTCATAATTTATACAACGGTGTACAATGTGTCTCCACTTCCTCACACAATTCAGAAATGCAGATTAAATGTGCCACCTATAAAACTCGCCTTCTTGTGCAGTTGGACCCAGAGTCTGCACTCAACCGATTGTGAGTCAGTCTGAGCCGTAAACTAAGACGTTTCACCCAGTTTTTACAGAATCAAATAACTAATTAAACTTACAGGAAAAAGCATTTGATATATAGCAGTGTATATGAACTAAAATTTAAAGAAACCATCATTGAGAAAGATTATTTTGTCTGACTCATGTCCTACCCATTAACATGGAGAAGACAGAATTTATAATCTATGCTGCATCCAGCCACCAGGGGCGATTGAGTCACTTGGCTTCATTTTTTCTGAGCAGTCATGTCATCAATCTTTATGCATGTTTTATGATACAGAACAACATTGTTTTGGGCAACCTGATTGATATACCTGCATTATTCACTACTTTAAGCTCTGCTTTCATATCCACCAACACATGAGGAAAATATCTGGCTAAAGGCTACACTCTGCAAACAGGGCTATGACAGGTGGTGAGGGGACCTGCACAGTTGTATTTGCACTTCTTAGGGTTCGGGGTCTTTTAAGCAGTCATGTGATCCATTGGTAAAAATACAAATTCTAGCCACTGCAAGAGTAGAAGGTTTTGCCTCGAATTTTTAACAAGGATATTATTTTTCAAGCTATACACCTTAAACTTTGAATTACTGTTGATGTAGCTGTGAGGATGCACACATCCTGTTTGCAGAGGGAGGTAAGTTTGGGAGGTCACACAAAGGTGTTTACACATAGTCCAACAAATGTATCAGACACAGCGTTGCCGAGAAACAAAGAACTGAGGTCAGTTACACAAGTTCTGCCAAAACAAAACTGAAGTGCAAAAGGTGTGTGTTGCTTGTACAAATTGCTTTTACAGTCCGTGTGTGTGTTTGATGAGAGTTCATACACTGCTTAAGGTCAAAGCCATAAACTACGTAGAACTGAGTGGATGGCGAAGGAAGAGCTCACCACTTGCCGCCTCTCCCTTTGTTTTCTGTCTCATTTCTTGAATGTGGGTTCAAGGAAAAGAGCAAGTCTGAGAGAGGTCTTTTAAGAAAAGAAAACAGTGAAAACACATTGTGAGATAACTACAAAGAACTTGTTTCATAATGTTTCTTTTTTTAATTTCAAGTCGTTAACTTATAAAGCAAACTCGACCTCCTTACAATATCATAAATATAAAGAGCGTCATTATATTTATTTTCTTTTGACTAAGCTTATATTTTGATATAGGTAGAAGATCAATATCTCTAAATCAGGTTTGTAGTTTTAACATCATCTCTGTCAAAATAAATAACATCAATCCTCAAAGACAATTTCCCTCTCGACTTCATTTAAGGGTTTATTTAGTCCTCTGGTTTTTCCCTAACACAGCTGGAAGTGTGGATAAACTCTGTGGTTCTTAAATATTTAATCCCTAATTAATGTGTTGATCTCCACTGGCTGACGCTTGCTAAAAATCAATGATCAATATCAGTGTAAATTCTAGTAAAAAATCTCAGTAATTACGCCCTAGTCAAATATTGGATTTTGGGAACTCTGGTTTATGTTGTTTTTTTTTAAGCACTTTCAAGCAAACAAAAGATAGTTACTGTTGCAGGGCTTGAAGAAACCATTCAACGACAATGTGATACCAGAGTTGCTGGTTTAGGAATAATGCATATGATAGAGAACACTGCCTCGATTGCAATGGGTACAGCAACTGCATCAGAGTGAAGCTTGGGAAATTGGAGCACATCACCACAATTCTGACATGGAGGACTTTATCCCAACAACAACTCACAAGAGAAAAACAATCACAAACCATGTAATTCAAGGAGCCAATCTGCACGGTGATTTCTTTTGTACTCTTTTTTTCATCAGGAGTTGTTGACAGGTGAACATTAAATAGGCTCTCACACTGTGAGCACACAACCTCCTTCCACAGTCTGATGTGAGCTGAAAACAGAATATATACTGATGTTGGTGGAGTTTATGAACAGGTGCACAGACACCATTAGACCTGGATAACTGCTGGCACAGAACCAGAGATGACAGAACCATTGAGAGTCTGGGGATGGCTAAACAACCTGTGTTTTTTTTCTCCAAGAGGTTGATGTCTCCCATTGCTCACCGACTACAATCTGTGGCTGCGACATTGGGGGTGAACGAGGATCTATTACCCTGTGTGTCCTCTAATGTTAAGAGGTGCCTTCCTCGGCTGCTGCTGGCAAGGAGCCCTGTTCTGTTCCTTTTCCCCTGATGCTGCAGAAGTGCCCACGGCCTTATCAACCAGGTCCATCACACAGATTAGAATGTAAAAACACTGCTGAGGCACAGGGGGCCTCTGTTTAGGCTCTGCAGGTTTCAACAGCAGCTCCTGCTCAGAGGACATGCTGGTTTGAAGACCAAACATGTGTAGAGCCGGTTGGAGATTTAGATTTAGATGAACATTTAAATATGGGACTGACCATATTTCAGTCGGCGGATTTTATATTTGTTTTGATCACAATGTATTTAAATCTCATTAAATTTAAGAGAGGGTCAGTTGAATTACACTTTTACCCATATGTTCACCTAAAGCATGGGCAGCCTCAAAAGTGTTGAGGAGCCCACAGAACTTGTCTGTTGGCTCACGTTACTCTTCAGGAGAAAAGAAATTCCTTATGGATGGAAGGCATCTCCAGACGTGTTTACAACAGAAATATACCAGACAGAGTCATCTGTCAACGACCCAAACATATGGTGTCACAGGAAGTCATGTTAGAAGAAGTCAGGCCTCAAAGGAGGTTCTCAGAAACACTTTTATCACAGGCAAACTCTGTACATGGTTCGAAAGCTGACAGCTTCCAGGAATGCTAGTGGTGCGAGACTAAAAAACAATTAAAGATTTTCATAATGTAACTTTTCTTTCATATATGAAAGTGATATTTTTATTTAAATGCAAAATAAGTTCAAAAGATATTAAATGTGCTGTGTCTGTCCACTCTGTTTAATTCCGAGGTTATCATCGTCAGATAGTCTTTACCCAAACCCGTCACTGCATCATAGCTTGTCATTTTATATTCATCATCTTAATTTGTGCCGAGATGAAATACTGCCCTGGGTTTTGCACAAAGTAAAAAGAAAAATGATTCAGGCAGCTATTCATGTAGGATAATAATACAATTTATCTCGACTGTCAGCAGCTATCTAAAGTAAAAACAAATAAACAGTTGAAAAGACATGCCGTTAATAAAATGAACGTGGGACCTGCTAATACTTCTCCAAGAGATGGCCTCTTTAATGAGCTCATCTTTTCACACCTCATCACCAGTTTAATGAAAACAAATATGCAAAACCACAAGTCAATAAATCAAGGAGAAGCTCAGAAGGATAAATAGTAGGAAGGTTCTATATTGCATCTGAAGAAAACAAGAGTGGTAAACCTTTGCATTCAGGTAGTGTACGTGTGTAAAAAGAACCATGTGCACACGGAGCATGTAGAATTCCACAGTATCACAGTCCGATTCTACACCAGATATAACTGTTCATGTAAGCACAGGGGCACAGAATATGAATAAGTGTTGTGTGAGGTGAAATCGAAACAGGAAGGTGTGGTTGATCATTATCTTCCCAGCCTGGCTTCCAGAGGCTCCTGTGATTCCTATCATGTCTGAATACCTGGATGCTGCTCAAGTATATTGCATCCATGTCTGATGAGGAGACATGGAGGCTGAATGTACAGTCATGATCAGATTAGTCTGTCTTATTCCTTCTGAGGAACAAAAACAATGCACTCTTCCTTTGGCAGCTGCTCAGAACAATGCAGTGCGTGTCGTAAAAAAACACAGAGAGGATACTGTGGGAGCTCTAAAAAAGTTGATTCCTGCATTCTGCAGCAACCTGATGTTAATAGAAAACTGCGGTGTAATGTCTAATCCATGGTAACCAAAACGGCTGGTTAATGCCACCATGGCTCCTGTCAGGTGTGAGAGAGCATGTTATATTTCTTTATGTGACCAAACGAGTACAAATTACTGTGAATGTGCTGCAGCAATAAACTGACCACTGTAAAGAGTGACCACCTGATCAACAGAGTGCCTGGAGCTCAGCAACACAGGTACAATTGATTTCCAATGTACAAGGAAGGAGACAGGCTAAACAACATGGTGCCTGTTATAGCATTGGCTGAGAAGAGCAGGGAAAACATTGCATCGTATAAAAAAGGAAAGCAAAGACCTTCCCTTTAATATGCCCAATACTTTCACAGACATTAAAACAGTATCACTAATAAACCCTGTACCTCCTTTACACACTTAAATAAAAATAACCACTTAATTATGTTCACTATGTAGTTATGGTTACAATAAGTGAAGTCAAAGAGTTAATGGTTTTTATAACTGCACAATTATAACGAACGGAAATATTCTACATGTTTTTTTTTCTTGTAAAACATTTGTTGCAAATTATAACTCTTATCACACATAGCTAATTACACATTTGCTGTAGCCCGTAAGCACACATGCGAGACCTCAGCCTTTCAAGTAGAACATTTTCTCAATGCATTCCTTGAATAACTTCAGAACAAAACAGAATAAGCCAAGCAATCCTTGCTGGGAACACAAGGTCTCTTACAACAAGTCCGTGTTGATGTGTGCGTGTGTAGCTGCTGCTGATAGAGAAGTGAAAGTACGGTCAGAGGGAGATCAGAAGGAAAAGGGAAATTGTTGCAAAATTGTAGGAGCAAATAAAGCTGTCAAGGTCTTCTCCCAACTTTACAATTTGATCCACTGGTGCAGAAAAGCTTGCATTTAGCCATATAACCTTTATCTTTGGAAATCTATGGATGGAGGGGAAGCGTTGATGGGAGCAGAGGAGGAGAGAAATCTAAATTCAGAATGCTTCTTCCGGTCGTGTAAATATTCTAGGAACAATCGCAAAAGCTACAACACCAGACACCACGACTGCAACGGTTGCTGTAAGGTATTGAGAAAAGTTTGGGGCTAGACAGCCAAACACTGAGCAACAACTAAATATAATCTTCCTGATTTGGCTTGAAGTGGCAAAGAAAAAATAAAGATATTTACAAAACTGAAAGATTCAATTGTTGGTGGGCTGCAAGAAATGCTCCTTCTCACAGCAGCAGTTACTGAATGTTTTCGATGTTTTTGCACATTGAAGACTGTGATGACAAGAAAAATCTAAAAGGTAATGAAGACAAACACGAGCAGGAAAAAACACTCCTCGCTGTGCATCTCTCAGCAGCTTTGGAATGTCTGTCACAACATGACCAGACGTAGCTGTAGGCGAGAGGTCTGCATAATTATGGAACTCCCATGGTCCCCCTCACAGGTCACAGCACATACCTAATTTGTCTGCGCCGATTTGTTTTTAAATGAGCAAAGAAGCAAAGAGAGGCATCAATACTATTCTGAACACGTCCAATTACTGACTTCCCTCTGACACAGAGCATCACATCCACACATGCTTAACGCTTTAACTGGACAGAAACTGTCACCCTGAAAATCTAGACTTGAACTCGTAATGCTGAAGGCTGTTTTCGAATAGCTTGATCTGTTGTTGGAGGAATATGTGCCATAATTACTGCACACAGCCTTTTAAAGTCAAATTTGCTCTGGTTTCATAATATTATACGCAAGCAGATTTGCCCATTTGTATATTTTTGAAGTAAGAGAATTATGCTAACCTAAGCCAATGACACCTTCATTTACAAGTCCCATAGGCTACATGATATCCTAGAAGGGAATCAAGTAAACTCAAAAGGTTTTGTAAGTAATGTCATTTTAAACTGGATAAAGGAGATGGATGTTTACTTATCATTCTATAAGAAACATAGAATTAAATTAATTAAATTTGTTCCATTAATTGCAAACCACTGTCTCCCCCAGTGGTAAGCAATGCCAATTTTAACTTTTGCTTCCATTTCTATCACTTCTTTCCTTTGACTGAAGTTGGCGTGCTAAACAGAGAGTCCCAGCTCGTCCTGTTTACTTGGGTCTGAACAGTTCATAAAAATTAATTATTTTGGAAATCAAAATCTTTAATCTTTATGGAAACCAAAATCTTTATGATCAAAAATGATCGTAAGTACAACAGCACATTTTTGATATATCCATTTAATTTCAACATTTATTATTTGTATTTATATATAAACATATCATTCAGGTTTAACGAATTTACTGTGAAACCTTGTATTTCTCTGTTCAATTTCAATATCTTATATTTGCAATCCTTACATCTCCTCTAATGGGCTATAATTGCACTAGCTTCACATTCGCACGTCCCTGGCAAACAGAGCTATCTCACTCCTTTTGGCTACAGTTCGCTGTGCAAGCTAAGTGTTGACTTGCAGTCGGTCTCCTGAGTGCTGTTCACTGCGCTGTGTGAAGTGGATGTAGCAGAAGAACATCCACACTCCTCTGCTTTAAAACTTAGAGAGTTTGGATTCGATCCATCTTGTCAAAGAATCTGTATTTGCCAGCGGCAGAAAAAATATTGTGGTTGTTCAGAGAGGATTCAAATGACTGAGCTGCACTGATCCTAACCAACACATTCACAGCTCAGGTAGGAAACAAATGACCTGAGGCTGCCCGCGAGCTGCCACATCGGTAAACCATGCCCGAGGAGAAAACACAAGATGTTATATCTATGGACTTAAGATGGGGTTAACACTTCAAAGTCAACCTGTGATATAACAAAAGTATAATTGTTCCTTATACCAACAAACAACTGAGACAAATTCCTTTCCATTACCTTAACTTTATCAAAAATACTCACTCTCACTTTTAAGATGTATTACTGAACACCACATTACAAGAAAGCTGGTAAACCTAAATGCTATAAGGACCATGAACAGAGGTGCCATGGAGCGCAGATCATTTCATGTGTGAAGTAATATATATTTCCATTCTCCTGAAAAAAGCTTCATTTTATTGCCTCCACAACTGGGTTAATGCACCATAAAGAGATGGATTTACTCCACTGCACTGAATGTCTGCAAAGATTTGGGCTGCTGATATTTTATACAGCATCGAATCACAAAAAACATTATCTCAAGGCAATTAAAGTAAGGTCAAGATCTTATAATATAGAGAAACACAAAAGTTTCCTCATTGTGGAAGCAGTTCTCTTCGATCAGTGTTTTGTTTCTCAAAATTATAGTAATAGAAGAAGTTGAGTTACTCCAGCACTATGGAAGCTTTTATCTATGAAAATAAAGTCAACAAAATATTGCAATGCCAGTGTTCTCGCCTGAAAACCCTCCCCCGCAATTTCCCTTTCAAAGTAAGTAGTTTGTTTTCATTCATCGCACACTGTCCCCCTTCATCCCTCACTTTCTGCACTCTGCCAGAGCCGTCAAAGTCAGGGAGTAAGTGGCACAACGCTGGCATCCGCGCAGGGCCGTGTCAATGTCTATTGGCCTCCCACCTCTGTAAAATCTTCCAGTATGGCTTTCAGCCCGAGCCTCACAGTGCCAAGTCAAGGATAAATAAGGGCTGGCTGGACTCGGGCCAGCTGGTGTTCCTGCTCCTCCTGGTTCTCTCGTGAAATGTCGGGTTGCCAAAACCACGGCCCTCCTCTATTGAGAGAAATAAAAAGGGATTCTCCCCTCAGCCCACATTGTCACTGCAGATGTAGACTCCTGATGTTTGAAAACACAGTTTTCTACAGATATTCTTTGGCAGATTGCAGATCATTATCCCTTTTAATGTGTTATGAAATAGGTATTTTATATTTTTGAGAGAAAGCATACTCTTAGGCTCAATATATAACTATTTCCCTATCATGTCCTCAAATGCCTTGGCACTCTACAAATATTCTTATTCGGGAAAGTGGGACAAGAATCAAGGGATTGCAATTGGACAGAACAGTACATGTGCCCTTTGGATAATTGGAGCAGGATATAGATGAGTCATTATGTCTTACTGAGCCACCTGCACACTAGATAGACTCCACACAAGCCAGTGTTCTTCTCCAGTTCTTGCAGGTGTCCCAAATTTCTGCTTTTCACCACTTAAAAATAACTAAATTAGATGATATGAAAGTAGAAACGCATAATAAAAAGCCACACATGCAGAAAAGTCAAAGATATTGCAGTTATCAGACTGAAACGATGGAATCACCTCTGCATATCCAGAGGCCGACAAATCACACGTTAACTCACACCCACACACACACAAATGACAACTCACCCCATAACAGTGAAAGCCAACACCATGTGGGTGGAAGAAACATGAGGGGAAACTTCAGGATGTAGAACAAAGACAGAAAGTCAGACACGCATGCCAAGGTCCACACACAACCTTATTTTGAGACAAATTACGTGTACGCACTGGGGGAGGTCTCTCAAACAATGGAGGCACATCTCACAGTGCCACGCTGAAACCAAACACGACACGTCATCTATTAGAGTCAACACCAGATACAGAACATTATAATTCTTCCTTTGAGCCCATGTATGCTGACAAAATTGGAGACTCCGGTAAGAGGCCTTTGTTCAGGGCTGGGACGAACAAATACAAAAACTGTGTACTTTCTTTTGACACTGGCAAAGTGCTTTGAATGTGTTATTGGGAGAGAGTGAAAATAATGTCCTTCATGTGAATGCTGCTGGTCTGATGTTTTGGAGGGAAGTGGAAATGTTAAGAGATTAGAATAACAATAATAATAATAAGATGGAAGACATTATTTTAAAAGAACAGAAAAATATAAGAATAGGTGCAAAACACACAAAACCACATTTCACTCAGACTGGCTCTGTGAAGTATCTCCTGTAATTAACAGCAGTGTGTGGACAGTTATTACATAATAAGCCAAAGCCATAAATTGTGCAAATGAAACTGACAGATTTAATGAGCGTATTTCGAAAATGAAGAGCCATGTCACTGCTTTCTACTTTGAGTTAGTAATTTCAAATGATCTGGTTCAAACCACGGCAGAACATATTATTCATCAAATCAGGATGAAGCTTTCATTTATTTGAAATTGCAGATTTGCGTCTGTCCACCTCCATTTGTGTCTTTCCACAGACTCTCTTTGAATTTATGCCAACTCTTATAATTATGATCTGTTTTTGAGTACATGGCTCGAGGGTTAATGTTCTATTTGCTGTACTTTTTAAAATGAGATTTTATTTAGCTTCATGAGCAACTGTGGAACAAAAATCTTTTATTGTTGTGAAAAAAGATTTTAAGTTGTTTTCAGAACAAACAAGAGATTGTCAACAGGAAGTTTTTCTTCGGTTTGGCCTTTTCAAAACTGTTAATTTTGTTCTTACAGTAATTACATAGTTAAAGTAAAAAAAAACAGAACCATAGAAGGGTGGATAACACAATGGCAATGATTCATATGTTATATCACTGCCATGGAGTTAGGGTGTGTGGGCGATATGCGGAGTGGCTTCACTTTATGTATTGAGCTTGCATTTGAAATGTAAAATGCATATGTATAATGGCGGGTCGATAAAAGACAAAGGAAAAATAAATATGCATATTTAATTAAAAGGTGCCGAAAATGATTTGTCACATTACCTTGAATACAAATGTGAATTTCTCTGGCTTTAAACATTGTGTGAAACATTTTGTTAGTTTACAAGTCAACAAAATATGTAGCATGATTCTCGTCTTATTATATATTTAATGAATAATTATTTTATATAATATTTGTAACATTAAATAAAATTGTCAAATATGTATAACTGTTGAAACATTCCAATTTTCTCTGTGACAGTCCAAAGTCATAGATAACATTTGAATGTTGCATGATACCCCTTTTCCCTCTGTTATCATCTAAAGAACAAATTAATCTTATAATTATCCACTCTTACAAAACCATAGACACCTCTGCTGCATCCCTGGTGGTCAAAGTGTTAACAACTACAAGATAACAGGAAGTTATTGTCCCTTTTTAAACTGTAGAATTCAGAAGTCCAAACATTCCGGATTTCAAAAGACAAAGTGCATTGAACTGTGCTCCAAAGGAAAAAAGCCTACAGAGAACAGATTTCACATTCAGATCAGGGCTGAATACTCTAATAAGTGATTAATTAGGTGGCTGGTGAAATGGCTTAAGAAACACTATGTAATCCAACACCCAGTGGAAGCTGGCCGAGGGTCAGGCAACTGTGTCCTCGCTTCCTACCCGCACTGCAATGCCTCACCAGAGATGACTGAACAAAACAAAACTGAGGGGGCAAATGAATATTCATGATATGACATTTGCAAAGAGCTCATCATGAAGGCAGCCACTGGCTCTGCATTTCAATGGGCACAACTCAAACATCACTGCAAATAGTGAAACTGTGTGGAAGGCCTCCAGGGAGTCTAGATGTGTTTGAACTTGAATAGTAGAAGAAGTGCCAATTATCCCTCTAATTGGGAGTAACAAAGCTGGCTGCCTGTTGTGCTTGGTCCCATGTTTACTGCCCATCTTTAAATCTTCAATTTAAAGGCTCTAATGAGTTCAATTAATTGAGAATGAGAGTAGTGATTTGGGAGTCGCAGCCTGCTGTGTGGAGCTGTAAGCCCGAGGGGAATGAGGTGTTAACATAATGCTAGCACATTGTACAAACACATATCCTCACAACACTCAACTAAAACAATTTCAAAATCGCATCAACGTGGTTTTAATATTAACACGTTCTCTCCAAAACACTTTCATCTCGTTTTATTAACAGGCAATTTTTCTTTAATTACACATGCACTGACAGCGCTAAGTACAAAACTCATGAACACACACCTTTCCTTGAAACAAACAGAAAAAACTAAATTAAACTTTTAGCCATGCTAGCAGTGTGGCTGTAGAAATGAAAAAGTCAGTCTGTTAGCCGGGAATTGCTACGGAATTTCTTAAGGATTGTGTTGATGGTTAAACTTTCACTGTAAAATATCAAGCCTCAATTAGATTTCTTAGTCGTATGATTTCATTACAACATCTATATACTACATATCAGCTGATATATTGGTTTGTGGTGAGTATTATTTCTACAAATACCTTATACACATTACAATCAGGAGAAACAGTATGTCTGGAAGGCAGTAATGAAATGTGAAGGTAACGATTCTCAATAAGTGGAAAAAACGAAATAGCCGTGTAGTTCCTTTTTAAACGATAAGACCAGCGTAACACACAGCTGAAAGAAACTGTATCATGTCCTGAGGGCCCCAGTTCAATACATCTCCTCTACTCTCTAATAACTTCGTTAGGAAAACCTGATGGGAAATTCATTTATCTGAACTTGAATCAAATCCTGATAATTATCTTCATCCAAGTTCAATAAGCGTTAGATGAGACGCCTGAGGGGAAATCATGGCCATTACCAACCCACTCAGAGCCAAACTGTGATCGAAACAGAACGCTGAATCAGAACACACGTGTGCAACGTCTTTTAACCCAACTCACAGAGAAGCTTTGATAAATGTGCACATCCACCTACATCATAAATATCTGTTGTCTGCACAAACCGCTGCTGCAATTGCCAAACTACTGTTGTGAACATCCAAGGGATATCTGAGAAATACACAAGACAGATGTTTAACTACTTGTTAAAACTATGCAAATGCAGTGTAGAAAAAGAATAAAGGGCAGTGGCTTCTGGTGTGGCAGTTCTATCAAGATTCAAATAAAGAAGAAGATGATGATGATTCAGGGGGAAGTGGATGATAGAGTCTGAAGCTCCAGCTCAGCTGCACACACTCTACTGCGACTGTGTACAATGCTGCCTCAGGA
The DNA here is from genome assembly GCA_038501795.1 of Pseudopleuronectes americanus. Classification (NCBI taxonomy): domain Eukaryota; kingdom Metazoa; phylum Chordata; class Actinopteri; order Pleuronectiformes; family Pleuronectidae; genus Pseudopleuronectes; species Pseudopleuronectes americanus. Next base: position 7,195,131 of record CM076721.1, read on the forward strand.
TGCTGTGGAACCACTTAACACTGCACAGCCATCATACTGGTGAATGGCCATTACTGCAAGGTACAACCCTATAAAGGCTACCATTAGCTGCCATGCTACAGGCTAAGCAATATCATGATATGTACAATATACAGCGGGATTCCTGTGTGCTCAATATATTACAGAGCGCCTAATGTTACATGAGAAAATAAGAGATGATATTGTGTGAATTAAGACTTGTTAGTTTATATCCCAGTACAAAACAGTATAAACTATAACGTTACTCAGTAAAGTGCATAGCTCTGCCGAGGGCCCCTTAAGTTACCACATGTTTGGATCCCTACCAAATTGCACAAACTTCTAGATATCAATCCCCTGATTTCTGTCATCAGTATCCAAACATTAGTCCGTGGGATAATTAAAAAGTCAAAGACAAGTGTGAGAAAGATTCCTTGATCTGCAACAAAATGTACTGGGTTCATTCTTGGCCCATGTCCCATCATTCCCTCCACGTTTTGTGGAAATCTGTTCAGGAGTTTTGATGTAATCCTGCTGTTAAACCAAACAACAAACAAACAGACATTGTTGAAAAACAGAATCTCCTGGGTGGAGGTAATTCAAAATGCAAGCACCAGTAAGGGCCCCTCATTCTAGCCTTGGCACCATCCATACACAAGCCTTAAATAATGTCATTGCACCATTCTGTGTTTGGGAGCAAACTAGACAAATAATGAATATTTGATCAAAGTCAGTATATTCTATTCTTGATTTGGTTACAGAGAGGTTTGGAGTCTACCCCTGCAATAATATCACAAGTGCAGTTGCCCTTTGCAGGAGGTGTATGACTGTGGATTTCATGTTGGGATAATGGAACACTACCTCGGATGATAACTGTGATAACATTTCTGCAAATAACTTCCAATCTCTTCAGCTTTTTTTCTAGGTTTCATAGTTTACAGCAGAGAGGAAAAATAAATAAATCACACCAGACTAGTGTGGGGCTTGTGAAATCTCAATCACGTCTCTGTCGGGGAGACAGAGACAAATGGAGCCGGCTTCCACCCCAGCGGTTCAACTACTGTCATACCCTTGTAACCTAAGACAAAGACATGGAAACTCATCCCGGGTCCTTGTACCAAAACAAGCCTGGAGGACCTAATAACAGCATGTCTCAAGCATGACAACTATGCAGTTTCCTCACCAGGCCCTCCTGTTTTTCATGCCTCATTGTCTCGTTCACCCCTCTTCCCCTGCCTTGTTCTCTCCTGATAACCCCTGTCTCTCCACATGCAGCCTCACCCCAATCTCAATCTTCCTCTGTCACACACTCCATCATTCCGAGCCCGCTTTATTCGCTACCCACCCTTCCTCCCTCTATTAAGTGAGGCGCTGGAGACAAGACACTGGCTGCTCTATACAATGGACCCTGTATTCGCATTGCTGTTTACCTGTCTGCAGTCAGCCCTCATCCACATTTAGCGAAGCAGCCCTCGACGCTGGAGAGACTAAAACCCTCACATTCACAGATGCCCCTTTGTTCTCCTGTACATTTTGCATACCTGAGCATCTGTGTGTAGGATTTGCAAGCATTGAATGGAAATGAGTTGGGTGAACAAATGGAAGGATAGATAAGACAAGGGAGGAGAAGAATAAATAAGAAGACATGGGCTATAAATCCAATTTTCAGACATGGACTCTGGAAAGTTGCCAGGAAATTGGGTTCAGACATTTTCCAGACTTTGCTTTTCACACATGAAAAATGCAGCAGAAGATTGTCCGTGTCAGACGAGTTCTAAACAACAGGAAAATGTCCTTAACATTCAGGTGAGGAGTTGTGTCTGGGTAGAGCATGTAGGAGGCAGGAGTTCACCCATGAATTCAGATGTGGAAAACAGAGCTCTTGTTTACCGCAAAATCCCACCAGCATTGGCCTGTATTATTAAAAGTTCTCAAATCCCAAAATCTCCAAGTTGATATCTTGGTCTGTGTTTTTCTACATTTATGACACCTATTTGTCATTCTGATTTTTTTCCTGCTGTATTATCACATGGGCTCACTGACATTTTGACGATGTTTTAGGGGGCTGGCCGGAAAGTTCAGGAAATTGTCCAGAGTCCGGAGCTCCTGAAGAGCAACATACATTTGTGTTCGTAAGTTTCAGGAAAAATGTCTGGACTTCAGGGCATGTCTGACAGCAGCATAAGTCTAAAAGAAATAAAAGTTCAGTTAGAGAATATCCAGAGAGGGATGTTTTCTATATCATTTCGGCTCTACACCATGATAATGCAATTCAAATGAGAACTAGGGGATTCAAGTGCAGACTTTCAGCTTTTTGAGGGCATGGAGGTGTTCACATCCATAGTAGATGTGCACATTTATTAGCCTTCAGGGATATGAATAAAAAGAGCAAAAATCGCTAGATGAATGTCGGCACTTTAACCTCAGAGACAGCGTTTCATTTTAAATCCAGTACTATGCAGTACAGAACTAAAACTATCCAAACTTGCCGACTGAACTGTATTATATCCTTTTACTTGAGAAAGAGAAGCCAATACACATAAATACAGCCTTCAAAGATGTGTTACAGGTATGGATATATCATTCATACACAAGAGTAAAATGCTGCATTTTTCCCTGTAGTATTATACGTGTAGGCGTGTGTGCACACTGTGAGAGCAGAAAGATGGAGGAACCCACACACTGGGGTTCAGGACAACTTGGCTGACTTTCGTCTCTGCTACTTTTTAATTACGCAGTGCTGAAATGCAGGGGCTACCTACTATACCAGCCAAACACTGCAGAAGGAGATATCTACAGCGCTGTTTATCATGCAGAGTGCCGACAAATTTTGGACAGCTACAATTTTGTCTCTCTCCTCGATTCCCACTCTCAGAATAGACACGCGCTGCCCACCTCGTCGAGCACACTTCTGTTAGGATGTCAGCAGGGGATTCTGGGATAGAAGAGTATGATTAGCTCCCACCGTGGACAGCGGTCTGTCAAAATTACGAGTACAGTGCAGAATGAGAGTGGGAGGGAAGGGATACGTTCCTCATTGGTTTGGCCTTGATCCAGCACTCTGAACTTGAAATGAAACAGTGAACATCAGGTTAAAGTCCAGGCTGTCAGTTAGACATGCACCACAAATGTTATATATGATAAATCTATTAAACGTTAACTTCCCCAATTATTTTCAGTTTCATATTTTCTAATAGTGAGCATTTTATGGTCAAAGACATTATTTTATCTTAGGTCTATGTTGCTCCAACACTATATACCAGGCACAATAAAGAATGCATCACTGTTCTGTTGTCACTTATTGTACTGTAAATGTTGCCCTAATGTTGGTTAGCATTTTATGGATTTATTCCCCCCACTTTTTCTAATGTGTATTATATTTTCTTAAAATTTCTCCAATTCAACCGGGGGAATGAATCATGGATCTTGATACAACTGCAATGAAGTGGAAGCTATAGGTCTGCAAAACCAAATGGGCCAAACGATGAAGGAAAAATAATCATTACACTGTATGTTGGAATGTCCATTTTTCTGTGTTTCTTTTTAAATAAGTAGAGGAAATAAGCAATGAGAATGAAGTTCTGCGGGACTAATTAAAAAAATGATAAAGTGGAAAGGAAATATCTACATATTCATATTATGCATTTATGAGTCTTTATAGAGCTCTTCCATTTCCTCATAATAACAACAATGATTTATCACAGCTGCTTCAAACACGTCTCACTAATACAAAAGAAAAACAATGCAGAGAAGGAAAGAGAAAGAAACAACATTATTCCTTTATCTGCTTCACCCGTTCCACCTGAGGCAGCAATCAACAACCCTTCCACTGCCAATTAAATACGACCACAATCAGCATCCACAAACTCATTTGCACAAGTTCGATGTTGCACATTAGTGGATTTGTGCCTTCAGTGTGCACGGGTTTGTGTGTTTCTGTGGTGCTAAGTGTGTTTCTGTCACAGACCTATTTCACACTCTCACCCCCAGAACAGGAGAAGGATAACACATCGAGATAAGCACTTTAAAATTCATTAGAGGAGACTCATGGGGGAAACGCATCCAGCTGAGGCTGGATAGAAAGCCTCTTCATGTGTCAGTCGCTAATGTTTTCTTGCGGAGGGTGGTAAGGTGCCACTGAAACTCACCAGGACACAGCAGTAAGGAAAGGTTTTATGCAAACATTTATGCAAATTCCTCACTTATTGCTCCGTGCACTCTATCCATAGTATTTGTTTTGACTTTGACCAGGTAATAAGGTGAAAGAAGGAGCAGGGAGAGATGTATGGGTGTACAGATAACTAGTTGGGGCTGGAGGTTTCAATGCAGATAGGAGGTGGTGTTATTAGGATGAAACAAAGAGCAATTAAAACAACTTTGAGTGCAAGGGCAGAGCGGCAAGGGGGGAAAAGAGGAAGGGAGAGGAGGGGGAGCCACAAGGCGGAGATTCCACTTTACCTTCAGTGGGGTTGATAGCTCCTGGTAAGCTGTCCCATGGGAGGGTCCAGGCAGGGCAAGGATGAGGAGCGAAGACTGCCTCGATGCCTTTCTCCTAAGAGAGGAACACACAGGCACAGACACACAGGTTACCATAGAAACCCCTCCACAGCCTTGAGGTTCTGTGGTCCAAATGGTTGAAATGAAGCAAATCAAAGAGCTCCTCTTGAACAAGCCCTTTATTACTTTCCTCACACTGATCTGAGGCTGTGATTCCTCTCCTGAGGAAAAGAAACACGCCAGGACACTTATTACTCTCACATGGGAACAGAAGTTATCCAGTACGGTGCACACACCTGTACATCCAAGACACCTCAAATACTGAAGAAACAGAGCAGACAAGGTAAAGTACTCTGGTTTTTCTCTTTAATAATTGGGCTGGCTGCAGGAGTACTTCAGTACTTTGAAACAAGCTATAAAGTCAGGCAAAGGAATTTAATATACATACAGAAACAAGTTAATGTTTCAACTGTAACAACCATGAAGGGATGTATGGTGAAGGGGAAATAATATTGACATTTGGAAAGTGTCTACTAACAAATGAATACTGCAACACTAAGGTGATGTTTTTATCTTATTTATTATTAATTAATGAAATTGAGCCTTTACTTGTTGTGAAAAATGATAGTGCTTATATATCCTATATTCCTATTTAATTATCACTACAACTCTTTTGTAGGCAGCAATGTATTAATTTATGATTACAAAATTTAAAAAAAACAGTGACTTTTGAATTATAAAAGTACAGTGGCAGTGAAAAATTGTTTGAATAGCACATCGCCTACGCTTTGATATATCTACAATGGACAGTATATAAATAACTTGAAGATTTACACCAAAAGAACCAGAAACACAGACTCGTATGAGGCACTTCAATTTGAACAAACAGGCCCAGCAATAAACACTATTTACTCAAAACATGTAATTGCAGGCATCGCTACTTGAGTAGCTATGACATACTGTTACTGTACTGTGTGTTATGTGACATTACGCCAGGAGAAAATACTCTGTGCTAATATTTTGTGCAACTTAATTTGCATAAATGGAGGAGCAGAAGTAAATGAAACACTTTACACAGCTTAAAAACGACAAAATGAAATCTGCACCTTTTATGACACTGTCAAAAACACACATTTTCCCATCGTTATATATTTTAGAAAACTGCTCTGTAGAAATGTATTGCAATAGACCAGACTTCAATTTTTTCTGTCAATGGATGAAAGCATGCGAGGTCCATTTCCTAAAGAGATTAAGTAAAACCTGGATTTTGCAGAAATCCAGAAATAATTTAATCTAAACAAGTGATTCAGATTTAAGATAATGCATCAAGTCACAAAGTGGCTGCAGCCGGGGGCCACAATGACTCTAACTAAAACTTATAATTCTACTGCTTTACTCTATGTAGATAAGACAAAATATAGTATCACATTTAAAGAATTGACTGTGAAAATGCTTTACATTAATAAACACCTAATCTCTGTGCAAAGTAAGATGGATGAAACTTATCATCAAAATCATTAATATGCTCTTTTCCAGTAAAATGGTTTGTGCACTGTCGAGGCATCATTTTGGATGAGCAGCACGCTTCAGTGCTAGATGATAACATCAGTTAAGCACATGGTTGAGAGTTACAGCCTGAAATATCTCTATGTCATATATAGTTATAGTTAGTTTCAGTGCAGCCGTTTCCAAAGGAACAGACACAGACACTCAGTAATCCCGGTTTCTGGAACACAGGCTTTCCTGTTCTTCCAGCAGAACATCCAGGACCTATTTTTACTGCTAACTTAGATCAGCTTGTTGTCTCATATCATCTAGAGACCTGTCAGTAAGCACAGAAAGGCTTCAATCTTGCATTTCGGTGTCAGGGCTACACTTCTGTTTACATCTAGTTTACAGTTTGTGTGTCTGCGTGTCATCGCACAAGCATTTGACTGGCATGCATCTGTGTGGGTTATCTAATGTGAGGAAAGGATTTTATGATCCATTTATATTGTGGATAATGGATTGAGATAAGCCCGGTGCCTCTGGTTAGTGGCAGTGATGGATCGTGTGTCACCATGTCAGACGACGCACTTCCCCTAGCACACACACACACACATATGCATGAGGCCGTACACAGGCACTTTAGCCAAGGCAGCTGCACTGCAGACATGGTAGTGGCGACACGCAGCCATCCTTATAATCCCTCCGAGGGGAAAAAAAGAATGGTGGCCATTGTGTGCGTGTCGGCGTCTGTGCACGCATTCCTCTCGGTTCTAATGTCTGATTTCACCGTGCCATGAAAACTGTCATTTGAGCACATCTGTGGCTGCCTCGCTAAATTTCATCCGGCAACATGGCACATTTGAGACACAGCCCATCCTGACCACCCAGCTCACACAGTCTCATTCAAACTCTCACTCTTTTTTTTTCTTTTTTAACAGCTTTCTCCCTCTGCCTGCTTCCCGTCACATAATATCACACTGTTGTAGACACTTAGCCAGCAGGAAATCACAGAAATATCTTTGCAGAGGGAGCAGAGCAACAAGACCAAGAGTACAGTTTGAAGGCTCAGCACTAAGAGGTTAGTCCGAGTCTCCATTTAAACAGCCCGGCTTGTTTATCTCCTGCTGAAGAAGCTAGTCCAGATAATGTTGGAGCGGCAATATTTGCTGTGCTGTGGAGCTGAGAAAGTTATAAATGTGTGAGTGTGTGTGTGTCTTGCCAATGCTTGCTCAGGGAATTACATTTTCAGAGTGTGGACACATAATGTTAGTATTGAGTGCTGTCTTATCTCTTTACACTAAGACTGTCAGCCATTACGAGAAACTACTTAGTCTGGCTATAAAACATTGTTTTGTTTTGGACCAGATTCATTGTTTTTATTGCACCTGAAATGAGGAAAAGCTGAATGTGCGCTCTCTGCACTATTGTAAGTGGCAACAGGATCCACAGAGAATACTGAAGTGACTTTTTAGAATTTAGTGAGGGCAGTAAAACACTGTTCTTAAAAGCAGATTCTGTTCTTTTTTATTTTTTGAGTGGTCACTTTTTTTGTTTGTTTGTCTTGACAGCCAAGCATCCTAAAACCTTTAAACAGCCCACTTACACTGTTAATCCTGTGACTGAAAGCACTTAGTGTAAACGTGCTGACAGAACGATGAGAATTTGAACAATTAAGAAAGTCAGCGAGCAGACAAAACATTAACTTAGAGCTACACTCCTGAAGGCACAATCAGCAGAAAACTGAGGCGTGAAATTATAGGGATAATGGTTAACAACCAGTTGGAGCCTACATTCCGTCTATCTGTGCTGTGAAGGGACGATGGGAGACAGCAGCCATGTTTTCGCCTGCTGTCCGTGCTACTCCCCAGTTTTGATTGCCTAAAACAAAGAAGTTTGTAAATGCTATTGGTTCCTTATTAGTTTGAAAGCTGGTCTGGACGGTCAGAGATTGAGATGTTTGGTAAAACATGATGAATACAGTCTGTTCTTGATTTGTTTTTTATCCGTCATGACTCGAAGAAGCTTTGTAAACACTGACAGTTACGGTTCCACCTCGTCGTCGCTCCAATAAGAAATCCCTAATGATACTTTTCACCATTGTTGTTTCTCATTCGTAGTTTTTTCTGTAACTAAGCAACCAGCTGCAGAGTAGGCTATCTGCTTCCTGTTTACACCGATACGCACATGCCCAGTATGAAGTGTCACATGACGCGCATTTTCAGGTGTGTTAGCAAGGACGGGGATTATTAGTGAGGCACAGTTTAAATGCTTGTTTTGACGGAGATAGTTGTATTTTTTTTGATAGGAAAAACATAATAGTATGGATGTATACGTGTGCATTTGCATTCAGAGAGGTAAAGCATGATGAGAAATAAGTAAGAAATTGTGATAAATTACTTTAAGTTTAGTCATCGTGGGCCTGGGGCCACCGACAAAAGGCAGCTGTGACGTCGTCTCCTGGTTTTCTTCTGGCTCCAGTTGACTAGTCGGGTTGTCCTTTGCTGACAGCCCTGGGAGAATGGACGTGGGAACTTGGAGGTTGGAAAGAGCCATCCCACAATCCTTGGCTGCACGAAGGACCCCAGGTACCTCCTGAACACGGCTGAACCATCGCAGCAGGTGGGGGAGCTGATGCAGAGTGCTCACAGCGTGGGCTTGGAGGGAACACTATCAGAGACAAAGAGAGGGAAGAAAAGAAGAATAAGAATAGTGAGTAAGTGACTCATCTGATGTGTCATCTCCAATGGAGCGAGATGCCAGGTTCCACCAAACCCCCCTCATCACACTGGTGGACACACATGAGGGGCAGGCGGGGAAACGCATCAAAACAACATTTGCAGGTGGGGATGGCGAGGACACAAACAGAGACGTGATCAGAGCAGCAGTGTCACTGTGTGCGACTGTGTGTGGAGGACGGAGGAATGAGATGGGGATGCAGCCAGAGAGAGGGAGATGGGGGAGCTCTGCAGTACAGCCAGTGGGGCGGAGTGGAAAGGATACGCCGTGGCTGCATGTGTTGCGGACAGTGATGGCCGTTAAGAGGAGACACGCTAGGCTGAGTGTGAAACTGGAAACCACTGGAGCACAGCTGACTACTAAAAGCCTCATTGTGAGAACTTCAGTTTATTCCCACAGTTGAGGAATAGCTGGGTGACAGCTGAAGGGTGAAATGGAGGTTGAGCTCCACTTCAGTGCCAGACAGTGCAGCATTCCTAATCAATAATAATATACCACTCAACTAAGCCCTGGTGCTCTCTGTTTCTAGTCTCCGCTGCTGTTGCTTAAATTGCTGTGACTAACTTTACCTAAAAACATGCCATCATTAAGAGTTATGAATATTCACTGAATGGTCGTGAGCTTCTGACGTCCTCTGGAGATAAGAGTTTTAAAGGTCAACCTAACAACCCACCGATTCTTGATCTGTTGCAGAGAGAAACACATTCCCAAAGTAGAGGCATTGAAATGCATTTCAACCTGCTGCATTTGAATAGAAACTCTCCCATACACTGTTATCGCTCCTTGCCAGGTGGCAGCCGACCACCTTTGAGAGAGAAACGTGTGCCAAGAGTGATGCAGCGACTCTTCTTAACTCAGGCTTCTGCCTGGACGGAACAGAAAGGAGCTGGATCTGCTGTCTGCTCAGAGTCAAAACTAAAAGGCATGCATAATTTGACAAGTCATCATAATAAAGGAATAACAAAATGCTGTAAATATGTTTTTAAAAAATTGCTTACGTCACATTTATGGGGATGTAAAGACCATATTGTGTCAAAATAATGACAACATACGGGGCACATATGAAATTCAGATGAGTATTCGACGTGTATTCATGGATCCAAATTTTCTTCTAATAAAAGGCAATGATAGGAGGGTCCTTTGCCACAAGGATTGATTATATCCCACACCCGTGAACATGAATCATAAACTCCAAGGCTCTTACCAGGTACTGATAGATGCATGGCAGCAGCACCACATCCGTCAGAGTGAAGTACAGGCCTTCAGCAAACAAATGCTCCAGCGAAGGGAGATCTGCCGTCTTCACTTTCCTGACCTCAGAGCTCTCCCTGGTGGTCACAGCGGGGACTGCATCCACCGACAGCTTGGCCAGAGCAGCCCTGAGCTCCAGTCCATCAGGGACCTGAGGCGACGGTCCAGGCTCCTGCTCATTGTTCACATCCACCTGGACTTCGGGCGACTCTTTCTTCTCATTCTGTCTCTGCTCTTGGAGTTTCTGCCGGCGTATTTTGTCATCGTTGTGGACTTTGACCGGCTCCGCCAGCCTTCGCTCCAGGGTGAGGATGGAGAGAGGCAGCTGCTGATATTGATCGGTGGGATTCTGGAGGTGCTCTTCTACCGCGGAGGGGATGCCAGTTTCACACAGTCTGGTCCACTGGCTCACCTGAGAGTGACGAATGGTGATAAGAAAGAGGATTTTTAAGGATTTTGAGGTCACTCCAGTAAAGTAGAAGCAGCTTATCACTTGAGGGATTGAAATTTAATCAGTGAAGGAAGAAGAGCAGACTTGACAACCACTTGAAATACTTTACATTAAAAGCTAAAATCTCCTCGAAGGTTACTGATGAAGAACTGTGTGATTTAAGGAGAAATTCAGACAAAGCTTTGAAGCATTTCTTTGAGCTTTGTTAGATGTTTTGTTTATAAGCTGCTCAATTGTAACCAAATTAATACACTAAGTCATTCATTATTGGAAGGTTTACTCTCCATATATATTCAATTACATATTGAACATGTAGATGAAAATTTTTCTGAACTTTAGAAATGACCTGCATTTGTATACAAATATCATCAAATATGGTCAGATCTTTATTTAAGTAGTAATAAATACTATGTTTTAACAAATATCACACAAATTGAGCTTGATGAATTTGGGCCTTGACCGAGAACATGTGCTCTAATGCAACTCTATTTACAACTGTACACATCTGTACACGAGCTGCTGAGCAGAAACTGTCACCATCTCCAGTGACTAAAATGAAACCCAAAATGGAGACATAATAAAGTAGCTCCTGATACCATACGAGCTGTGACCTTTAACAGCTATAACCTCCCCTCTCTGTGAAGATTGCAATCAGGGACAGTCATCAGCAGCCAATATGACTGATGCTTAAAGGGATAGTTCACCCCAAAATGCATAATCACTCCCTTTCAGTCCACAAACCCTTTTATGTGAGGGCTTACGGAATTTGGATGACACCACAGGAGCAGTATGGGGAAATGTTATGTTTTTTTCTGTTGTTCCTTTTAGGTTGAAGAAGTGGTCGCTATTTACTTCAATTGTTTTGGATTTGTCTGCACCGCTGTTTACCCCTGAAGCTCCAAAAGAGTTTTGTGGACACAAACACTTCACCCACCACCTCCATCGGCAAAGTGGTGATTAGGTAATGAGAGCATTGAAATGTTTCTGTGAACCCTCCCTTTAAAGCCAGTGAGCATCATCCAGGCCCTTCATGTTTTTTCTCCTGGATAACCCCCCCTCACCTCAGCACAGGCCTTCAGGCAGGTCTTCTTGAAGCCCAGCAGCGCCTGCACGTCCTTCCTGGAGGGGTCAGCCTCCACGGTCTGGTTGATGATGTGTCTCAGCACCACGGCCAGTCCGGCCTTGCACAGCTGCCCGGTCTCATCCAGCACAGCGGGGAGCCGACAGCCCCTCACCAGCGGGGGCAGACCCTCCAGCTGAGCCTCACACACCTCCACACACCCCGGTACGAGACCCTGCCTCAGTGCCCGTGAGCAGGAGGACGTGGAGGAGACCAGGGACACTTTGAAAGACTTACAGCCGCAGTAGGAGAGGAGGAAGAGGGTGATGGAGGAGTGCAGAGGAAGACGAGCCTCCTCACCTTGGCCACAAACTTCTAAATAGAGGGAGGGTCGCTGGGGCTCTTCGTCAGCGTGCGACATCTTTAAATAACCTGTCAGAACACAAGGAGGTTAGGGGGTAGTTTAAAAGATGGCGGCTTGGAGGTGTAAGCTAAATTGACACTTTCGAGATTAATATATACACACACACACAATCACACACACATACACACACACTCACTCACCGGCGAATTCAACAAACCCACGCTGTTGGTTGCCCACCTGTTCTTCTTCTTTGCCTGTGCTGCAGCTAAACCAGCACCACAGCGCCACCCGCGGTCCGCTATCACAAACATACTGATATATCGTGTATATGGCGTGTAATAAATGTGTATGTTAAAATATGAACTATAAAATACACGTGTCACATATAATTTACTTTTAGATCCGGATTATTATATCATTTATGAATCTTGAAAAAAAAACAGGCAGGGATGGTTCCACGCGTGTATAGTCCGGACGTATTTCAGGGCTGCACATGTCGCCAGAGAAGAAAGGTCCGTCCCGGTTGATTCTCTTTGAGGAAGCGTTGATCGACCATCAACTGTTCAACCAAACGAAAACACCGGATCACGGGACTGTTTGTTTTTTAAACTTAAAACCCGAGCGAGGTAATGTAATAAAACTTGACCTGATATTCAGTTTATTTTTATGAGTGACAACAGAGAGGGGGAGGTAACTTTAGTTCCTGTGGCGTTGTTTCTGTTTCGCTCTGTGCGATACAGAAGTTTGATTTATGTTAAACACGAACGATTGAATCAGGGAAGCAGCGACACACGGGAAATAATCACCGAAGCGGATATGAATGTGCAGGACACGGAGCATCAGACTCCTTTTCTCCATTTGTCTTTATTCTCTCCAGCCTCGTCCTCCTCTCTTTACCATCTCAAGTCATTATTATCATCATAGCATCGGTGTAAACCAATTAAATGCATAAATCAATGAACGTGTGGGTGGTAAACTGGGACCAGGCTTCCCTGAGGAGAAACACACGCAAACAGCTTCCACTGAATATTTCAGTCCTGCTAAATGTTGCATGTGTAGGGGAAATAAAAAAGAAAATGTGTTTTCTTGATTTATTGTTCCCGGACAAAATGAACAGTGCAGCTGAATGTGAGAGAGGAAACTCAAATCACACGTGAGGACTAAGTGATTTTGCAGTTTGCAGGCTGCAGAGTCCAGATGGCTTTTGTTCACTGTGTGTTGTGTTGAAGGAAGCAAAGGTCTGAAGAGAGTAGAGACTCCAGACACTTTGTTTCTAAAAACAACGTTGTGTTTCTTAATATCAGGATCTTATCTCACAGATGACACTTTATTGTCCATATGGCAGCTAAAGGCTTTTCTATGTTTTACAATCAGCAACTTGTTTAACCAAAACCTTTCTTAGAAGGAACATTATCATTGAATTTGATATTATGTTAACATTATTGATACTGATTTCCAGTTTAAGCCATGGCTGGACCTGTCAGTCTGGACTTGGATCCCATCTTCCTAAAGGGGCTGGGCTACCTGCACTCCAAGAGTAAAGACTCAGTGGATAAACTCAAAGCCTTACTAGAGGATTCCCTCTCAAGAGGAAGTGACTCATCGTATCGTTCATCACTAAAGGTAAAGGGATTTCATCACCTGCTTAATTCTCATTCCACCATCTTTATTGTTATTTTCTCTTTAAATTTCATTAAATGTAATTCATTCAACAAAATGCTAACTACTCTGTGTTATTATCACATGTCCTCAGGACATAGAGGTGTCCAAGGGGTCTGTGTCAAAACTGAGCTTGAGTAAACAGGACTCAAAGTCCTCGTCGAGCTCCTCGTCCTCCAGCAGCAGCAGTGGCAGCAGCAAATCCAGCTCGGAAAAAATCAAAAAAGAGGTAGAGAAGAGACCCACTGAGAAGGTAAAAGATATTTTTTAATTAGAGTATGTTAAATACCATCCTTAGGAGTAAATGGAAATCCCAAAATAAATTCCAAACCACAAACATTACATTTGTTTTTAAAATACAGCACAAATTCTGAAAGTTGTTGAGCCATGATTAAATGACAATTGGTAGATACATAATCTAAATCTATATATCTGTCATTTCCGAGCCATTATCAAGATAATGAATTGGTTTTCAAGTTTGTATTAGATTTTCAGAACTGTATTGCAAATCAGGTACATGCGATTCAGCTTAGAACTGATAAATAGAGTTGAGTCCAGAGATTTCCTTGAATAGTGAGAAACACATGCATATTTCTTAAAATTACAACTATAATGCAGTGCATGGTCCTTACATTTTGAAGATGTGTTGATTTGATGTCAGCCTCTAAAGTGACGTCTGTCTTTCTCACTGTCAAACAGGTCAGGGTCGAGTTGGCTGAACCGGAACCTCCCAAAAAGCCTCGTTTGGAGAAACCGGAGAATCGCGCTTCTCCGATCACCGTTCAGACGAGCAAAGACCTCCTGCCAAACATTAATGATTATGATGAGACCAACGCTGATGACTTTGCCATGGAAATGGGCCTGGCCTGTGTGGTGTGCAGGTACATGTTAATGATTAGCAAATTAATTAAAGTTTATCTGACCTTTTGCAATAGCTTCAGGTCAGAGCGATGTCTAATCCAACATGTAGTTCAAATAATTTAGTTTTTTTCCTTCTTGTGTTCTCATTTGAATTATGTCAGACAAATGACCGTCACCATGGGGAACCAGTTGGTGGAGTGCCAAGAGTGCCATAATCTGTACCACCAGGACTGTCACAAGCCCATGGTGACAGACAAAGAAGTCAACGACCCACGGCTTGTGTGGTATTGTGCCCGCTGCACCAGGCAAATGAAACGCATGGTGAGGAAAATCTGTTATATTCCAACAACTTAGTGATAATTACTCGTAGCAGATCGCCACTTAGTAGGCGATAGACCGAGTTGTGTTACAAGGACCAGCTCTATCTGTTTGAAACTGTTGTTGTTTTCCCACTAGGCCCAGAAACCTCCACAGAAACCGTCCCCTGCCTCTGCATCATCAGCGCCTGTGGTAAAAGACACACTGGTCAAAAAGACGGAGCTGAAATCCAAACCTGACACAACCAGCACCTTCCAGGCCTTTAAAAGAACAGAAGTGAAGGTGAGTGTCGACTCATTGTGGCCGTCGTGTGTATGAGACTTAAACAGCATGCAACATGGTGTTAATGCCAATCACGTGTCGTAACAGAACGTGAATGCTTAACAAGCATTCTGACAACACATGTAATACATCTTTTATTGTGTTTCATGTGTTCTACTCTGTCAAACTCTGGAAAACTAGGAGTCTGGCTCCCTATTACTGGTAGATAGTTCGAGAAAACTATAGTTGTCAATGTGCAAAATTGTTACAAAAGGCAAACTGCATAAATATCTCTGCAGGGGAAATTGAGCCGATAGTATACATTTATCTTTAATGAGCCAACCAATGACTTCTGCTGCCGTCTCAAGTCTCCAGAGAGAATTTGGTTTAAAACTTTCCAGCATTTTGACTTATTCACCATGAAGTTATTTTGACAGCAAACATTTTGCCTTTAGTCAGTGATGTGATTATGTTAATTCGAGCCGCAATGGGAGGGAGTTTTGTTTGTTTTTCAAACAAAAGTGTTGCTCAAGTTCCATAGCTTGCAGATAAGTTTGCTGATAAACATGCTAGACTAGTCACAGGTAAACAATGAGCCGCCCCAAGGTAAACAAAAGAATGCTGTTTTTTGTTATGGTCACCAAAATCCGATAAAATGAATATTCCTTTTTCTAAGATTAAGATATTGGTTTACTTGCGTTAATTTGAAACCTTGAAAGGAAATGCAAAAAAAACCTACAGGTGTCCTAACTTTAGTTGTTTACTGATAAATCCTTTTGAGCTTCTGAGGGACACAGCCCCCGACTCAGGAGACAGCCCCCGACTCGGCAGCTTATTTGGATATTGGAGAGTTGAGAAAAAGTATCTAGGGAAGATAGACTGTTTGATCAGGGCTTCATCCTACAACAAGATAATGACTCAAAACATTAGAAGAAAATAACTAGACAGTCTTCTCATGATGGAAGAGCAGCAGTCTCTATATTTAAATCCCTGAGAAATGGTTTCATCCCACTCACAAACTACAGTTGCGAACAGGCTTTTAATTTGTTGGCGTTCACCAGCAGTAGTTGTCTTAATCAAATCTGTTGAATTTGTGCTGTGATAATTAAAGTGACTGTTTTTCATTGCATGCAGGCATCCACCACATCAGCCACCCCCACCAGTAGCAGCTCCTCCTCCAGCAGTGGTCTTACAGGCTGGGCTGCATTCGGAGCCAAGACGAGTGCTGCTCTTCCTCCCAGCTCCAAACTGGGTTCCTCGGGTCCAAGCGGGAGCAGCAAGACCGTGACAGCTCCCTCTGGCCAAAAACCTGCCGGGCTGTCTGGACTGGCGGGAGCAAAATCAGGACCTGGGAGTACCAAGGTACCAGGTGGTGGTAACGGAAATGGCTCGAGTCAGGTGCCCCTGAAACCTCCTCCACCCCTGACTCTGGGGAAGCAGCCACTGAACCGCTCATCGAGCAGCGAAAACCCAGGGAAAGGCTCCTCTTCGTCAGGGGCCGGCTCCCCGGGAAGCGCCCAGGCAAGCGCTGGGGGGAACGGAGGCAATAACGGAGGAGGTAATGGGAACAATGGGAACGGGTCAAAGGCTGCACCGGGGGACAAAGCGCCAACTTCTCAAGAGTCTCAGCTCAATGCCATGAAACGGTTACAGCTGGTGAAGAAGAAAGCAGCGCAAAAGAAACTGAAGAAATGAGGAGAGATGGAGAGAAAAAGAGGAGGAGGAGAGAATAAACCTTGCAAACGTGTGAAATTAGTGACAGAATAATGTTTGTATGACAAGAGCATCTGTACGTGGATTGACACAATCCAGTCAAATACTTGAATCTTACTTTGCGTAAATGCTGCTGGAATCTGTGTGCGTCGTTCTGCCCTAACAAATCTAAACATTTATAATGTGACTGTCAGTTTTTATCGACTAATGTCATTAAATATCCTCCTCTGACAAAATGCATATATTATTGAATTTGTACGCCTCTGTTGTCCCTGAATGTGACACACAGAGCAACAAAGAATGGCTCACACAAGTTATCATAAAGGTTTTGTTTATACAGTATTATGACATAACTCTTCAAATATAAGTGACACTATATATATATATTTTCTTCATTTCACTTCAACATAAAACATATACTTCTTCTATAAATCATTTCACATATAACTTCTGCTTTATCTATAAATCAGTTCACATATAAAATTTACTTCATGAATACATCACTTCATTATCGATCAACACTGACGTACAAAAGTGCTCAGCACAGTGCCCTGTATTTTCCTTCCATCATTATCCATAATCATCTGATTACTGGTGCCGTTCTTATTATAGAGACAAAGCAGATTATTTATCAACACTTATGGTAAGAGACTTCTGATAATCACATCTTGTGAAACCTTCATCAACCCTTTGACAGATTGGGAACCTGCCAGGGTTAATCAACTTCCAACAGTTTGTTTGAAATGCCACAGGTTCTTCTGGAGTTTGGTTCCCTGGATGGTTTCGTTTTACTGGAAATCCTATAGCCAAACAGAGGGCCCCTTTGTTTTTTACGCATAGGACATCCTGCCAAGGTAGTTGGCCGGGACGTATCCCTTCTGTCCGTTAGCCTCAGCCAGCCACCACTCCTTGTTGCCTCCCAGGTCACAGAACTTGATGATGCGGACATGCTGGTACTCCTGTAAGGTCAGCTCCTGGTCACAACGGGCGTGGAATGCGTACACCGCATAAAACTGTGGAAACAGACGCATCAATCAAATGTCAGTGGCACTGAAAAGACAAATGTTGATGTGTGTTTTTTATGAAAGAATGATACTGCTGAATGATACTTTACATGTTAGTATGTTTGGTAAGTTTTACCTCCACCTAGAGCAGGAATAGGCAGAACTACTGGACTTGGTGGCAGGATGTGCTTTTGGTCAGGGAAGAACCCATTACATTTTAAATAAATCCAGGATTTGAATGTTCACTGTCTTCAATATTGTGAGATGGGTGGACTCTTAACATCAAATTATAATTATGGATCTTGATGAAAATAATCAAGCATGTTTAGAGGACTGGTAATTATGAGTTTATGCAATTTGGTGCAGATTAAAGAAATAAAAATCTGAATCTAGTGAATTTTAACAAGGTTTCACGAGGGGACTGTTCAGCCTGTGCGGAGGTAAGTGCATCCATTCTTGTGCACCCTCCTGTTAATCCAGTTGGTGGCACTGTTTATTAGTACATGTTCTGTGTGGATTGATGCTGTTCTTCCTTATTTTCTGATTATTTTCCATTTTTTATGTTGATTTCAAAAAGGGTCTGTAAGCACATTTATGTCCATTCAAAAACATTACATTTTCATTTACCTTAATTGCCCTTCAGGGGAAATTAAATTGATCTGAACCAATATTTGTTACACTCTTTGCTAAGTAATGACGTATCTTAAAGTGACATCCATATGGTGCAAGAACCCGAAGGCGACCACACGCACCTGCTGAGCATCTGTGTCCGATGTCTCCTCCAGGTCCTCTGGGCTCTCTGGCTCCCCCTGTAGGCCAGAGAGGGTTGAGCCGCTGTCAGTGGTGGTGAGGTTGAAGCTTCGCAGGCTGCTGCTGCCACTGCCCGACACAAACAGGCTGAGGTCATCGAAGTCATCGTCCACCATGACAGGTGGCGGCTGCTGCTGCTGCGGCTGCTGCTCTTTGACCATCTTGCCTCCTCGCTGCGAGTCCCTCAGAGGGTTGTACTGCTTCAGGAAGGTGGAGTAGACGTAGCCCTGTGCACCTACAAGTGACACACAGCGACAGTTTGTCAGGATGCCAGACTTGTTCATTTTTAAAGGGTCGGTTCGGACCAAATAACAAAACAGTAAAGTAAACAGCAAATTAATTAATTTTTTTAAAGGGATAGTTCACTCAAAAATGAAAATTCTTTAATTTCTACTCCCCATAATCCGGATGGAGGGGTGAGTGAAGTGTTTGAGTCAACAAAACACTTTTGGAGATTCACTGGTAAACAGCATTGCAGCCGAATCCAATACAATTGAAGTAACTGTTTACCAATTCTTTTCATTTTTGGGTGAACTATCCCTTTAAGCACCACAGGCAAAAATTTACCATAGTGGGTCGAGCACACAGACTGTATGTAAAGATGGACAACATGTCTCTAATTCCTCCTCAATGTCCAAAAATGAAGCCTAAATATAATAAGAAAATTGTGCATCATTTGGATGAATGTGTTTTTAATATGTATGATTGTGTGTCTCACATTATGGCCGTAAGCATAAGCCACAGTATTTACATATACAATATCAAATCCAGTTACAGCAAGCAACCTGAGGAGTGTGTAAATATGAGATGAGCATATTCATGGCCTGGATATCAACAGAGGGATGAACAACAACTTCCTGGGAATGCTTGTAATCCCACAGGAAAAGACGAGTCTGTGAAGAATGCGCCGAGAAACATACACAACCTTTTTTTTTCACCTCACGCTCATAAAATAGAAATTGTTATTGCAGAGTACAGAGAGGCAAGCAAGCGGCATCTCTCCAACCCTGCTCCTCAATACCCAAAGGGAAAGGCTTTGTACTCTAAGTAACACTGCTTACAACGCACAGCGGTTTATTCCAAACAAGACGTTGGGATCTCAGGTGCTTCTGCGGGACGTGGAGGGGAGATGGAGACAAGCTGAGGAGCAACCATCTCCAGAGGCAGGCAAAGAGGAACCCGGCAACCATGACATCACAGGAGCTGCGGTGAATGATGCTTGTTTGCTGACTTGTCGGAGTCAGAAAGTAAAGTTTGGTTCTTCTACATGAGCCTTAGTCAGCTCACAGATGCAGGTGCATTCACAGAGCAACGTGTGTTATTAAAGGAGACCATTCAGATAATTAGTGTAAAAAATAATTTCTCCTTTTTATGTTTAAAAGAGCTAGTACCTCCGCCTCGAGTGTCTTTGTCCTCATGCACACGCACACAACCACACACAGACACACACACACACACAGACAGATTTGCACAACTTATTAGAACTTTCCATTGACTTCCATTCATTGTGACATCCTAACAAAACCTTTTACCTAACCTTAACCATGAACAATTCATACCCAGCTCTAACCTTAACCTAACCACAGTTCACATCTTAGCCCTAACCATAGCCAGGACCTCAGAAATGACGTCTACGACTATGGTCCCCATAAGGTCACCTAGTTCTGTCAAGGTCGGTGTTTATGCTGGAAAAGGTCTTAAAAAGGTAACAAAGATGTGTACACACACACACACCTTTACCTCCAGTGGTAACCAGCCAGCGGCTGCTGCTGCCCAATGGGTCCGTGTCCTCCAGCAGGGCCACCAGTTCTCCCTCCAGCAGGCTGAGGTCCTGATCCTGGCAGCCGTTACACTTCCTCTTCAGCTGGTACAGACGGTTCTGGGGGTATTCTGTCAGCAGCCGGGCTCGCTGTTCCTCCGTTTGATGCTGCACCTCCATCGTCTGTATGGACAGCACAACACAAAGGAGTGTTGGTGTAAATATTTAAAGTGGGTGCCACGTGTGAGGGCACATGCTGGCATATCACTGGTTACAAGATTATTCTAGGGAGGGCAACAGGTAATAATCTACTGAGAGGTATAGGAGCTGGATAAAACATGTTACTCACGTGGACATTGAACAAACACACTTCTATATGATGAGTATGGATGTGTGAACACCGACACACGTATCATCTCTACATCTCAGGGGACTGATACCTGCTGGAGCTTTAGGTTGCCAGGTGCCACAGTTAATCAGCCTGGAGATGTTCTCTTTGATAGGAAGAGAAGCTGCCAGTTCATGGCTTTGAATTTGTTGAAATGGTTTGTAAAGTATGTGGGACTCTTGCTTTATGTGAGTTCAATGAGTCTAGTTAAACAACTGATCAGGGATCTGAGTAGGGCCAAATCTTTAGATGCTCTACTCAGAATGATTTCATACCGTTGTTTTCTTGTCTCGTTGTCTCTCAAAGCTGACTTTGCGCTCCATGAGCTTCTGTGCATTATCTTTCACAAAAGTCAGATTATTCAGCTCATCCATGATGCTGTTCTGCACCTCAGCAATGTTCGACAGTGGAGCCTGGAAAGGCAGGAATAGGAAATGTGAGTTTCGATGTTAGATAAAATAAAAGGTTTCTGCATTATGATGACAATCCTTACTGGTAGCTGCTGCATGGATGGAGCCCGTAGAAGTATTTCATCCATCAGCTCTCTGAGCAGGGCGACCAGATACACCACACAGTTGGTCAGGATGGTGTATGCGGCCTGGTTGAACCTCTGCAACTCCTCCACCAGCAAGGCGTTAATTGCTTCATAGTCCCTCCTGGTAGGGCCGGCTGGATCCTCTGGTGCCGGTACAGGGGAGGAGGAAGGGGTGGACGACGAAGATGAAAAAGAGGAAGAGCGCTCGAGGCGGCTGCAGTAATCCAGCAATTTGTCATAGCGTTTTTGGATGAGCTTCTGGGGGGCTGTGAACATGCCCTGCAGGGAGGAGAGGGGGACGAGGACCAAGCGCTCCATACCGTCCTTCTGCAGGAAGAAACCAGGCAGGTAGCAGAAGATGAGTAGTAGAGATTTCCAGCATTAGAGAATTATATATTCTCTATGATTTCTTCTGACAATGTAAACATGTACTATTAAAAGACATTTCAGCATTAAATCTCTTATTTCCAACATATAGCAGTGTCTCTTTAGTACACAAAAAGCCAGTAAATTGTGCATTAACCTTGAATGCATAACAACAAGAGAGCTGCTACAGCCTAATTTACATGCAGACAGACGGATGTTGTTCAGCTTACAGTGTGAGTTCAGCACACATAACAGACTTCTATTATAGCAAGGTGCATGCAATAGCGGGTGTTATTCATCAAGAAAAAGAAAATCTGCTTCCCACCTGAAAGCATTGAATGTTGTCATGTTTTGACTGCGGCAGACAAAAAAACAACCTTTAATGCACAATAACTGTGTCTCTTTTCCTCTAAGAGCATGTTTGCCTTTGAGTCTAGAGTCATTTTGTCAAGGTCATCACAGATCTAGTTCGGGGGCAGCGCTGCACTGCTGCAGTGAAGAGCTGCTGCACAAAGAGTCCCATTCAGAGTCTGAGTTATATTTTAGAATTGGAAACCAAAGTGCAATCTAGAGAGAGGAGAGCTGGAGAGGGAAGGTGAGCGGAAGCTACAGGATTGAGTAAGGATTAATAAAACAGGCAGAAGAAAGACAGATGACCCACAGTTAGAGGATGAAAGGGAGGTTGTGTCGGAACAACAAAGTGAGGCCCGGCACCAATTCAGAAGATTCAGGGAGGAAAGGGAAGAGTGGGGAAAAGCTGGACAGTTACATCAGTTGTTCGGTGAATAAAACTGGTGACTTTTTTATTGTCAAGCACAAAAAAAGCCAAACTCACAAAGTGCTTATAGGGATCATTTCCGTTATTGTGCAACGAGCCATTTATCCCATTTTTGTTTGGATCCTTAACAATGTTCTCCATGTCCTGGACGTTCTGGACAGCTACAGACACCATCTCCTGCAGAAAATACATTCCACGCAGAAAGGTTTACAATGGTAATGATGAAACAGCATTGAACGTGCCCATTTTGCAGTGGGAAATATAACACCTACCTGAATGTGCAGCTGGTAAAATTGAAGATTCTTGACCAGCTGCCTCACGGCTTTCTCCAGACATCGGAACAGCTTCTCCTCTTTGTCAAATATTTCATCTCTCACCTACAAAACAACAATAGCTAAATGCCAATCACGCATTTAATGTTCTATATATTTTTACACTTGAAAATGTTATTAATAGTTGTTTAAATTGATAATATATCTCAAGGCCAGACATTGTACTGATTTAAACTATCAAGTCGACAAGCTTTTAGATTTCAATTTACGTCTTTTTATTCGAGTTTTGACTGTGGAGTGAAAACTTTCTTTATTTTACCTGCGGTTCAACTCCGGTGAGGATCTTGAGATAACCGGCAAACCTGTCGCCTTTCTTACGGATGGAGTGGATATTGAACTTGTTTAGTTTCCCCCTCAATGTTCCTTCATCTTCCAAATGCTTATACTTCATGACTGAGAATAGATAAAAACATGAAATGAGGCAGAATGAAGACAAAAAGAAAATATATAAAATGACATGCGCTGTCCTGACTGAATTTCATGAAAGTCACAGGTAGAAAACTGAGAATCTCACCTATATCCTTGCGCCTCTTGAACTCATTGATGTTCACATTAATGATTTTGGCAGCGGTGAACGCCTCCTGCAGAGGACGGCAGTCAGGATGGTCCTCGGGCGTGGCATGCCACAGCTCCCCGAGCAGCAGAGGGTACTTCATGATCCTCTGAACCGGTTTGATGAGCAATGAACCCATGTTCAGCAAGTTAGGTTTACCCCTGTGCAAATTACAAATAAATATATGTAAGAATAAATATATTTAATAGAGCCTGACTGACTTATGAATATGCCGTATGAATATACTGTATATATGTATATATATATGATATGATATATTAGCTGGTATCTAAATGTAATATAGTAAATAAATTTGGAAAAAAGCATCTTTTCCTTTTGTTAAAGATGAATCTATTGATGCATTTTCATCATTTCTGAATTAAATTAAACTTTTTTGCTGCAGTATGTTCTGTGAAATGTTTTATTCACATTGATGCCTGATGACCAGTGCTGATATACTATATGTGACATGCCCTCTTCAGCCAGACTGATGTAATGTTCGATATGAGGTTCAAGAAAGACAACACAAGACCAAAACTGCAAAAAATCAACACAATAATCCAGCTCTATATATAACAATATACTAAGAGTGTCAATACGCTTTAGATCATGGGATACTTACTCTTCGTCGTAAATTTTCCTGTAATTATAAAGACAAAGAAACACACCATCAGAAATCATAAACAGTAAATCACAACATTTAGAATATTAGGGAAGTTAAGTTTGAAATGATGTGACGATTATTTATAGGAAGTGACTTCACTTACTTCAGTGCCAATACACATGTGGTGAAATGTTGCTTTATTTCTTCCTCTTTCTCATAGGATTTGAGCGACGTGTTGGCGTCATCGTGATGGTAACAGTAAATCTTATATACATCTTCTAAAGCTGCCTTCGCCTGGATGAATACTTCTCCTTAAAATAAAAAGTGGGACTTGAGATACTTTTTGTCTAAAATGATACAGATGCAGTAACATTTTAACAAGTATCAAATCAGCCAACAGTGAAAATGTTAGTACCTATAACAACTGCTTCTGGATCAGGGTCAGCCAGGGCCTCATTCAGTCTGTGAAGGAGAGCTGCAGATACTTCACACAATGTCTCCATGTTGGTGAACAGCCGATCGATATCCACAACCTGACAGAACATAAGGAAACTTTAAAACATGACTTTGACCAGCTGTTTCCCATAGAAAACTCCAAAGAATACCCATGCCTTAATGTCAATTAAATTGATTCCTTGTAACTATGTATAGCTGTTCAGTGTATGAATTAAGGTTATTGTCACAGATCAGGATAAAAACACAACCTGGAGGCAACACCTACCTGCATGTTGCGTAGAGGCTGCACCACCTCTCTGATGCACAGCTCCAGGTCTGTGAGGTAGTCCTTCTCAGTCTGCACAAGCTCCTGAATGACCTTTGCCCTGCGGTTCATCTTCCTCAAGCGGGCCTCCTCTGGGTCCATGGCTGGAGAGGGGGGTGCGGAGAGGTCGTGTGGAGTCATTTTCTCTGAGGGGGAAAAAAAACATGATTTAAAGACATTATGTAATAAACAAACATGTGAATAATCTCATGTGTATTGTATGTGCTATTTACAGGTACATTCTTTTGAGTTAGGCTTTAGAGTTAAAATCTAAATTCATACAATGTCATGCAAAGCTAAGGATGTGAGTGCACGTACGTTTTGGTGGTATAATCTAGCATGTCATGTTTTTGCCTCCATTTCAAGCCACTTGTGAAGCGTGTGCATGTGTTCGGATGGCAATAAACACCCTGTGGGCTGCGTATGCTTGGAAAATCATACATGTCTGCAAACGCATTCGCCTGAGCAGCCGTCGCTATTTCACGGTGATCTAATTATTTTGACTCAGGCGCCAAAAGGCCTTACTTAACATGCCAGGCAGGCGCGCTGCTATTGCTTTGCTGCCTAATCAGTTTGTGGCTGCTCTGTGCTTTGCATGGCAGGCAGGGGTGTCTGCTCAGGGAAGAGCGATGCTTCCTTGCTGCCTAATCGACACCATGCACCACTTCCTCCTCTGGGGGGAGAGAGAGACACGAACAGAAAGAGAGAGAGAGAGAGAGAGAGAGAGAGAGAGAGAGAGAGAGAGAGAGAGAGAGAGAGAGAGAGAGAGAGAGAGAGAGAGGCGGAGGGCTGCAAGGCCTGTGTCAGGTTACAGAACTAATCGTGCTGCTGATGTAATGCCACGGCGTGCTCAGGCATTCCATCTGCTCAGAATGGGAGTGTGTGAGAGGAGTGGCACGCTATTATGAACACACACATACCTGCATGAGCGAAAACACATATACAATGACCCTGATTCACCGAGGGACCCACAAAACAAACACACACACACAAACACATACACAGTTGTGCTTGCAAATACAAACACCATCCAATTCAGCTATAGATATATATAATGATTAGACGAGTCACACCCTTTGTATTTACACCTGAGGTTAGTTTGTGCTGTCCTCAGTTATGGTTCAACAGCAGATCTAAAGTTGAGTTGAGAAATAATAGGTCCGAGCTGAGAAAAGGAAAAAGAACTTGTATGTACAGATGTCAGGTCAAATAATTCCTGGTGTTCCATACATATTTCATATATTCTTAAGCAAGTAACATTCAAAACAGGATATCAGTATCCCACGTCGAAAATTTGTTTTGACCCAGATTTGGCCCTAATCCATCACAACCCACATCCAACCCACACACTGCTTCAGTGATGGAATGGCTGGATAATAGTGTATGAAAGAGAGAAGGTGAACCAGGGACAACTATACTGTAAAAACATAGAAAAACACAAAAATGCCTTGGCATTACCAGATGTCAACTGAAGGTGTCAAACGATTTATTTTTTTGAACAAGAGGGGCCACATTCACCATTTATCACCTGGGCCACTTTAGGTTCACAAATTAAACCTCGCCTAGAGCGCTGCATGTTTGACGAAAATGGTTCAAATTTGTTTTGGGATATTTGGCCCACATTTGTGGGCAACTTCAGGCTCATATAAATTTGAATGCAGGCCACATGAAGGCCAGACGGGCCGTATCATTTCCTGGAGTGGCCGGATACATCCGTATAGCACACTAATTGACGTGCATGCACAAGCGACCACAGACACACATCAGTACATATGTACATAGAAAAATACACTTTGTGTGCACGCATGATCACATGTGCTCTGAGGAAGTTACACTGTTAAAGAAAACCAGTATGGCAACTGCAGGTTGTTTCCTTTTCATTTTATGTTCACACAACTCAGAAAGGTTCAGATTAAACTGTGGCTGGAGCCATTTGCTGAAGTCTAGTAAAATATTGAATGAGCTCAATACTATCTTATGAATGCTGAAGAAGTTGTGTTCTGATCAGATTCGGTGTAGACCTTGTCTTCATCTGTTTATATAAGATACATGGGCAGAAAAAACACCCACAGTTGAGAGTCATCAACTTTCTAACAAGTGAAAACCAGAACAACAGAATCTTCAGCATGTAATTAAAGGATTATTGGACTGGAATTCATTGTTCATGTTTTGTATCCTCCCCTCGTTACTTGGCACTGATCATATTTCAATACTTGGCATAAAAGTGGCCATATTTTGTACGATCAGTCTGGGAACTTCCTACATACTTTTATTATATTCTTTGAATAAAGTTTAACAGTTGAAATCTATGTCTCTGTCTAAATTCAGGCTCTCAGGCTATCACACTGTGAAACATGTTTAGAAAACAGCACATCGACTGTCATGAGGCTGAACATGGTGGTGCAGTTATTTTTTCTGCAGCAGTTATTAATGAACCTGCCAGTGTCTGGTAGTTGCTCCAGGAAAAGGCACGTTAACGGGAATTACTTAATGTGGAAAACCACTTTTCATGAATTCCAGTTAACAAATTAAAGTGGATGTGTTGTGTAAAAAAAAAGGATCACATTCATGTTTCAACAGGATCATCAAGTGTCACATGTCAACGTGCGCATTCACCGTGAAAAGAGACCCCGGAATCTGTGAAAATCTCCACCCGTGAGAAAAGTCCCCCATAGTATGAGATCAGGTGAGGGTAACCCTTATATGAAGCATATACTATACTTTAATATAATCATATATTTATATTTATGATCCGGTTTACATCTGCCACGGTGTAAAGTCTTAATAAGAGCAATGTCATACAGATTATTTCAAAATCATAGCAACATTTTTTACATTCAAAATTGGCCCTGAAACGATTCCTCCATTCTGGTACAATGTTAGAAAAATTAAGATATAACCTGTTGCAGTATAATTCAACAGCAGGTCCCAAACTATGCCGACTTATCCTTTTGCCAGTATTAAGTTTGGTGAGGAATGGTTGCTGGCACAGGAGTTCCCATGTAAGTGGATACAGGGCTTTTCAATGGGCACCCCATTGAAAGGGATCTAACCGACAGCCCCGGAACAGAACACAAGACCTGGTGTATCACGTATCGCCATCACGAGCAATGATACGTTGAACTTTGTCATACAGCAAAGTGCACAGCTGGATTTTATCACTGTGAATGTAAATCCTGCAAGTCCACTGACTTTGATGTGTTGCCTGAAGATCAATAAAATATATTTAGGCAAAGGAAGGTGACACACAAACAGATACACGCACACACACTGGCTTGTGCAGCTGTCCTTTTTAGTACACAGCGTTGACTTCAATGTGAACTGCCAAACCAAAACTTCCTGGCTGACCTTAACCTTGACCATTGGAATGCATGGGCATGGTAACCGTGACAGATTCTTACCCCCGAACCTAGCCTAACCTATATTAATCAAATCTAACCTAAACTAACCCAATGTAATTTAGCTTAATACCCTAACCTTGCCTAATCTAACCCAAGCTAACTTAAACTTAATTAATCAAATCTCACCTAATCTAACCTAACGTAATTCTGATTTTAATCCGATAACCAAATCTTAATCATCAAAAAGCCAATTGTAGTTGTAAGGATAGGTCGTCACAACAATCATTTGAACCTGAATTTGTCCTCATAATCATATAGAAAGACACACATACACACCTACACGCAAACACACACTGTAAGAAAACAACAGTCCTCAAACCTCATAAACCTACAACAAAGTAACCCGCTCCATAAATGATTAATGGCTAAACAAATACATATGAATATGTGCTTTACTTCTTTCCTTGTACATGAGTTGTGTGTTAGTAAATCATTTTCAGAACTTTTATATTTAGTCATAATGCTGTAAATAATTAGACTCACGCTGATATCATGTTACCATGGCGCTGTAGCTCAACCAACCTGTCTGACAGGCAGATGAGAACTGAGCGGGAAGCAGCAGGTCACATGTTTCCTCTTTAGATGAAGTCATAGTTCTGTCAATATTTGCAATGGTAATACCACTGTATTACTGCCTGTCAGCTGTGAGGCCGCTTACATCTTCTTTAGATTATTCAAATGATTTACAGAGGAATAATCTGCAGATTATTTTCTGATGTCATCTGTTGATCGTTATTTTAAATTAGAAAAGGTCAAAAGTTTCAGGGCATTTCTTTACAATGTAGATAATGGTTATTAATAGTAATTGAGATAAATAATGAATAAAATATCAAAATAGTTGCCATTTAATTGCCCAATGATCAAACCAGGAAATTATTTCGACACACTTTTTGATTAGTCTGTGTAGTGTAACTACTGTGAAACAGAAAAAAGGTTTGAAAATATATATCCTTCAAGGTATATTTTCAAAACTTTATTATGATATTAAGCTGCTGTTTGACGTAAGTGTGAACACCTGAAAGTGACGTTTTCAGCTTACAACCGACAAATAAAATCATAATTTTGACACCGAAGAAACAATCTGTTTAACTGAATATATTTATTTGTTGAACAGAAATGGGTTTTCTCAGGGAAAGTATCAGGTAATATCAGGCCATGGAGTTTTCCTGCTGGCCACTTGCCTCTTAATCTAGATTTTCCAAATCAGTACTGAGGTTTGAATTGACCAAATATCACTTTTAGTCTTACTCACATTAAGTCAATCAACGACACCTCAAATGTTTCAGTGAAGCCATCATTCTGCCAATATTTGCAATGGTAATACCAAAGTAAATACTGTAACCTACGTAATGGTGCACGTCAGTCTGAGGCCCTGGAGTCAAAGAGGGTGGGTGACTGGTTTACTGCAAACAACCCAGTGTTTTTATTTTTTAAACCCTGACTACGGTACAGGTTGGTCAGACAAAAAAAAGAAAGTGCCAAGTAGTAGAGATTTTCTCTATTTCAGGTAAATACAGCTGCTGATAAGGCAATTGTGTGTGACAGCTTCTTTGTCTATATGCCAACAAGTGACCTGGAGGTTTTATTCGATTGAACACAGAGTCTTTTTGGCTCCTTTGGCAGGAAAGAAAACCCCAGAAACAAGTGATACAGGAAATCCTTCATACTTTGCCTAATCTTTTATTCCTGCTGACACAGTGATGTCAATCATTTAGCCTGAAGTGCAACATTCCCCGTCACTGACTGAATGCATTCTGAAGGCAGGTGAAGCCAGTTAAGTTTTTTCCATGAACATGGGCATGACTGTCATCTGTTGTGCTGAGGCAGCATCAATGATTTATTTATTTAATGTTCTTACTTTCCAGGCCAATCGCTGTTGGTTAAATGTTTTGATGCGTGTGAACCAAACAGAAAGACCAAGGGCCTGAAATATTCCCAACAACGTACAAGACGTCACCGGTGTCAGGTCTTGTTTACAAGCTGGTCAGGAGCTCTTCTAAAGCCACTCCTCTGTGCACAGTTTGCATATGAGCCTTCGTCCCTCCGGGACTATCTCCTGCTCAACACATGGTAACACAACAGGTGCCTTGTATCCAGAGCAGTGCAGCAGTGTATATGTTATATTTGTGTTCATCTTTAGCGGAAATACTTGTCTAAAACATCACATATCCAGGGTGTTTTAGTTTTAATTTTAAAGTGTTTTCAGTGTAAAGAGTTGAGAGAAGTGTCAGACTACTTGTGGCTCACGTGTGTGTTTGTAGATTGTTGCCATAGTTGTGACCCCTTGGGAGGTCATTAGCTGATGTACCTTTAAGTTTAGCGCTGTACTCCGTCTTGTCAGACTGACTCCTCCTCACCAGCGTCCCCAGGTTGAAGTCACCTTTGGCCATGTCATCAGCCACGATGGTGTCCGTCTTTCTCCTCTCCAGGTAACGCAGGAACACAGGCCGGTTCCTCCTCTTTATCACCTTGTCCTTCTCTTTTTCCTTCTCCTTCTCACCCCCAACGGCCTCCTTGGGATCCATGGTGACCCCTGTACCTCCAGACCAGTCAAGGAGAAGAGACCGGGGGGGAAGAGAAGAGGGGACAGGAGAAAGAACGGAGAGCGACAGGGAGAGAAAAAAGAGCCTGGGAAGTGCAACAGGTGTAATGTGCACTGGCTGCCTGCTCTGCACAGGTAATATAGCTCCTCCCTGTGTCCACCTGTCATAAGAGCTATAGTGGCCCCACCTCTCCTCTGCTGTGCTATGCTGCTTCCCTAAAGACCATTCTTTCCACCAAGGGAGGGAAAGTGCATCTCCTCACTTTCCCTCGAAGGTCTGCTGACGTAGCAACGGCCACAGGCTGAAGTCGTGTTTTTGCGCTGACTAAAAACAAAATGTCCTCAGAATGAAAAGAACGTGATCTCTCACAAAGACCCAGAGGACAAGGAAGTATAAATGTAAATAGGCTGGGTACTGGAAATCATAATAATCAATTCATAGAGCGTTCCAATCACACAGTGAGGAGCGGGTGACTTTCTAAATCAAATAATGATGCAGTTCAATTTGAAAGAAAAATGAACCACTCAACAAATCAAGCTGTCAATCGTTGAGCTCATGTTAGCTACTGTTAATGGATTCAGCAAATAAATTGAAAAAAAAATATCAATTGAAACTAAGAATTGAATGAATAAACATTTTAAACTGGCAGGGAATTATAAAAGTTTGCATTTGAACGATACTGATTCTAAACAGAGTTGGGTGTATGTTCTATTTTGTGAATACAACTCAAATTGTTATACACAGTATTTGTTTCCTTTTACAAAATCATAGTCTTTCTAGTAATAACCCCTAAAGTGGCCCTTGTGAAATGCCCAAACTAGTTTGACAGGTAAGTCACAGACACATGATGATTTCTGGTCATGGCAACCAGATACTGTGAGTCCCAGTCAGAACAATGAATGGATGCATTTCCTCCCTATTGAAGCTCAGGTCATGAGGGCTCACACTGTGTTCTCAGATCCCTGTGTAGTGTGCTCACACAGCACACCTGTTTAACTACCACATGCATGTCTCACAGCGACATAACAGCTGCTCAACACAAGACTATATCAAACATTAGCAACATTATACATTCAATAAAAACAAACAGTATCCTTTATTATTACTTTATTACTTGTGAATTATCTTCTCAAACAAATATTGTTACTTGTACCAAAATACAACTGATCCCCGTTAGCAGCATTACGTAAGTGCTTGTAGTAACCCAAACACTGAAGCGTCACCTATGCGGTACAAACATGCAGGAGGGTAAACAGTGTCATCTCCTGTGCGCTGTCAGCGTGGCACCATGAATTGTTTTGCCCTGAGGAAGCTATTGTGACATCATGTACCCTCAGGGTGTGGCTCTTCTTGACCTCGACGTATACACTTAATTTACATCTGAAAAGCCTCTTGGAGCTTATACTGATTAAAGAATACATTTCCATAAAATATCAGGAAAATGTAAAAAATAATAATATTTAAATCTCATTTGAGCGAGGCTGGAAATATAGAGTGTTTTTCAGGTTTACATCATTGACTTGAATCACAAATCGAGTATAATGAAAGTTGCCAATTCGTTTTTCATTGTTCAACGCAAGAAATGGATTAATTTTTCCAACTGTACATATACAATACTACACATTGAATGTACGTTTAATGCACTTATTTTGAAATATAGTGGTAAACAGAAAATAAATATTATAGGGATAAGCTGCTTTTGACAATGATTAAGTGAAAAAAATTCTTCGTAGAGACAAAAAATAACAAGACGAACCTTGTTTTCACAGGGAAAATAGCTGGAGGAGTCAGAGTACTGAATAATGATAACATATATAATTAACTTAATTTATATAGTCCTTGTAAGTTCCAAAGGGCTTAACAGACAGAAAAAGTGGAATTTGAAAGAACAGCAATTAATAAGAGAAAAAGATAAACAATCTATAAAACAGGGTAGAATAAAAAGCTGTACTCAAGACAGTTATTGCTGGTCACATGGACAACACCAGTGAAAGAGTCATTGAGTGCTTTACCCTTTGACAACAGCTAAAGAGAAGGACTCTGACTTTCATTCAAGATAATCTGACCTGTAAACATTTAGCCTCTGCACACCGGCAACAAGTGTTGGCAGCATGAAATATGTCCTTGGTAATAACTTCTATCCTGCGGCTTAAACAAATCGAGTTTGTGGGGTTTTGTGCACTGGACATTCAAAGCCCTATGGCAACAATATCAAAGGCAAGTATGCACTTTTTGTATTTTAATAAACCAGCTTTTATGGCTGCTCTTATGTGTGTCATTTGTTTGCACAGTGAACAACCTACAGAACAGATAACGAGACACATCAAGGCGACTGGGGTGTGTGTGTTTGTTCATGGTACATGGCCACGTACAGACTTTGATCTGGTGATGCATTTGCCAAGATTTCCACAATCAAATTCGTTTACACCAGGTTGTAAAAAACAAAAGAAAGCAAAAGTAACACATTTCTGGAAAGTTTCAGAATCAATAACAAAGCTGCTCTATTCTCCAGTCACTATGGTCGTAGTAAGGGATAAAGATAAATCAAATGAGGTTATTGCACACAAATAGACAATTGTTGCCACTTATTTTCTGTTTTTATATTGCAGATGGAAAGTCAATGATTAGGATAAATGTGTTTTCCTGGTCAGTTACACTCCAGCAATTACTGCCTTACTCTGCGATAAACTAGGTGGCAGCAAAATAAAGCTACTACTCGGGTTACAGGCATGCAAAAGAAGTACTGTCAAGTATAAACGGGAATATTACTGATTTCCTTTGATATCGATGTCCTTATCAAGATAAAGGCACACTATTCAAAATGAAATGCAATAACTGGCAAGTGGATATAAGTAGTCGGACACATATCAAAATATGTTGTTTTAAAACCCAGAAGATGGAATAAATATGTATGAGTAAATACATGATAAACATAGGTATAAAATGGGCCACTTATGTAAGGGAGACCACGCCTCTCCCCTCCCCATATGTTAAAAACAAATGGTAAACTTGCAGCAGCATCATTTACATCTCACATTCAGGATCGTGCTAAAAGAACACTTGTCATTTAACTACACAAGGAGATTTCTTACTTTGCCACATATTCATATTCGTAAACAATAAAAGGGCATTTCCCAATGCATTCAAAAGATAGTAGACTTTTTATTTAACCTGCATTAACTGAGCCACACTATTATAATTCAATTTTGACCTAAATTGATTGAATTCCTCTAAAATGACAGCCTGAACCTTTATCTGTTTATCTTCACTGATGAAAAGCACTTGGCTTGACTCCTAACTAAACGTTTAAATATGCGATATAAATAAATGTCCCTTCACAGAAAATTCTCCTACGTAATTGATTTTATCACAATGATGATTTTTTTAAGAATCTTGACCAGTTGTTAAAACTAAACACATTTCTCAGTCACTGTGTATTGAAACATTTGTATTATATTTTTTATATAATATTTTAGGCTGCCCATGCTTTTATAGTGAAAGCCACAGAGCGGAGGTTCCGGCTCCTCGGTGGTGGTTGTGGCGGAGGTGGATGACGGGAAGCAGGAGGAACCGGAGGAGGAAGAAGAAGCGTGTGTGTAATGACGCCTCCGCCGCTGCGCTCCTGCCTCGGCTTCCTGCTGAAAGTCAGCGGCTCCTTTTCGGTCTCCAGAAACAAACTCGTCGCACAAGCAGCAGCTCTTCCTCATCTTCATCACCTGAGAAACACCATGCACTACATCGCGGAGGAGAGAGGAAGACCTCACTCTCCGGACTACCGGATCTATTTTAGTAAGTTTAATCACCGTGAGTACGGGAGGAGCCTCATGTGTTCACGGGTTTAACGGCGCCATGCTCCAGTGTCCGGTCACCGGAGACACCGGGCAGGTAACCTCGTCTGACCTTTGAACTGGAGGTTATTAAGTGTTAGCACGTAGCACTGTAACAATGCTGAGTGTTAGCATTAGAGCTAAAGCTCTGCTACTGTCAGACTGTCCACATGTTTAACTCCTTCATAAGCACATATGAAGGAGAGGGTTTGTTTTTCACGTGCTTGTACTTCCGGTTTTATGGTCAGGTGATCAACACACACACACACACACACACACATTCACACATACTATGCACGTTATTTCCACATTTCCTACCCCTTTGCCTTAATTGTCACTTTAAAACGTATACTATTTACAGTGTCTTAATCCCCAAAAGCAATTTGACGCTATGATAACTAGTCAACTTGACCTAAATTATGGTTTTGTATCAAAATGTTTCGTCAAATTCATAGAAAGATGTATACCGTACAAACACACACACTTAGTAATTTCCTTGCCCCAACCCTAACTATCCCAAATGATACCTAATTATAAATAAACCCTATAACCTCGTCTTTATCCTCAAAAGATGTGTCCTCTAATCCACAGAAACTAATGTACAAACACACACAGATACAATTTCCACTCCACATTTCCTGGACCCTAATTCTAACCTAAACTTGATTCCAACTTGAATTCGTCAAACCTCGTCTTAACCATCAAAAAGCACTTTGATGGTATGACAACTATCACAATGTTTTCACAATGATGGTTCAAGCCAAAATTTGTCCTGACAACCATTGAAAGACGAGTAAAAGCACAAGCACAGTGGAAAAACAAATCATTTCCCTAAAATATTAGTACAATTCAGTCCCACACATCAGATACAGCTAAACTAAATTGAATTGTGATGCGGAGGCCAATTACTAGTAATAGTGATAATGTAAGGATGGATTCCAAACAGCCGACTGCCCACATGCTCCAGACCCCCAGGGGGCCCTACAGCCTCAGGTTTACCCAACATCATTTGTTTATGTGAACAAATGGTTGTGTGACAATATCTGAGAAAACATTAGCAATCTGGAACACTTTACAGTTCGTCCTTTAAGGGTCGCAGGGGCCGGAGTCAATCCTTTCTCACATTGGAGACTCAAGTCATGAAGTGGTGAAATATCAGTTCATCAGAAGTTGATACGATTTGAAATGAATTCTGTTGCTAAGAATATTTGAGTTTCCCTCCCTGTATGTGACTAGAGAGGGAAGCCATGTGATCAAAGAATAAGCAATTTTTCTGTCATTTCACTTACACACAGATTTCTAGAATTTTGTTATTCCACATGCATTTCAATTTTTACTTTATTTTCCTTAGAAACCTCTGAAGGGAAATATGTTTCACCGTTCCATGACATTCCACTTATAGCTGAGCTGGAACATGTAAGTCTTCTGATTTTAGTTTCTGTTTGATAAATGTGATGCAGAAAATGTGATGACAGCTTTCTGATATTTATTCACACCACAACAGTCAAACTAGCAGCTTATTCTTGTTTTAACAGGACAATGATGTACCAGCTAAAAAACCCAAGCGTAATGAGAAAGAGGTATTGTCAAATTAATCAATTGTATATAATTTTTACTTTCACCACAGCATATACTGGGATTAAATTAAAGAGGTCTTCTTTACTCTCAGGTGCTCTTTAACATGGTTGTAGAGGTACCTCGATGGTCAAATGCTAAAATGGAGGTAAGTATAGATTTATATAGTGCTATCTATCTATCTATATAAATCTATATACAGGCCATAGCTAGTATCTCACTTTTGATTTATATTTGTATTTCTACTTCTACAACTGCTTCTACTTTAGTAAAGGAAATGTTTAAGTATTAACACTGCTCTGTTAACTTCATTCACCCCTGTTTCATTATACATTTTTCAATAGTGTATTTCTAATTGTTTATCAATTAGCTAGCATGGCTGTAGCTTGAAGCTATTTTATTTAATTTTAGACTTGCTAATAAGCTGATTGTTGAAATTAAAGCAACACAAAGTAACTGTAATGAGCAACAGCGCCCTCTGCAGCGATTATTCTGTTGGGCTGCGAGTCCAATCGAGCAAGTGGTTTTCATGCAGAGGAAAAACAAAGCCTATCAATTGATCTGAGCTCTGTCTGTGTGGTCACTGAACGGAAACACAACTGAATGATGGATATTCCTCATGATTCACGGCTTGCTGAACCTAAAGTGCTGCTGCTGCAACAAATTCACCAAACTCTGCTTAGAATTCCACATATTTTTAAAGTTTCCTTGCTGAATATTACGGACAAGTGTTGGTTACCATTCAGTGTAGCATCAAACTAAATCCTAAGCTTCTATTTTAAAATAAAAAATGCATGATGCTGCTTTACGTCATGTTTGTATGACCACAAATACATTTGTGGTCATACAAACACACAAATACATTTACCATTGCTCGTATTTGCTTCACTTTTTCAGATTGCTACAAAGGAACCACTGAATCCGATCAAGCAGGATTTAAAGAAAGGCAAGCTCCGATATGTTGCCAACATATTTCCACATAAAGGTTACATCTGGAACTATGGAGCTCTCCCACAGGTGAGGAAAATGGCTCACATTTACATTAGAACATA
The DNA here is from genome assembly GCA_038501795.1 of Pseudopleuronectes americanus. NCBI lineage: Eukaryota > Metazoa > Chordata > Actinopteri > Pleuronectiformes > Pleuronectidae > Pseudopleuronectes > Pseudopleuronectes americanus. The sequence goes on from CM076721.1 coordinate 7,232,074, forward strand.
GTTTATTAAGAATTTTGTGTATATCCAATAACAATGCAGCAATTTAAATGCAATCAAGAGTTTAATTTAAGCTTATAGGTCTATTAGACTGATATTTTTATTGATTTATTCAATAAGTGACTTTTTAGGAAAAAATTACTTCTTTCATGTTTCTGAACCGTTCCCCTGAAAAAGACATGGGAGGACCCAAACCACACAGATGCAGAAACGTCATGTTGTGGTGATAATGATCCCATTGACGTTTGTGAAATTGGGACCCAGGTAAGACTGCAGCAGTTTTTATAATGAATCCTATAATTTTTTAGGATGTTTTTTGCTTGCTTCATTACACATCGTGTGACTGATTGACAATAGACTAACTATATGTATTGTGTTGGCCCATTCAGGTGTGTTTTCCAGGTCAGGTGATCCAAGTGAAAGTGCTTGGCATCTTAGCCATGATTGACGAAGGTGAAATGGACTGGAAGATCATTGCTATCAATGCTCAGGACCCGGATGCCAAAAATCTAAACAGTGGGTGTGATCATATATTCAACATTCAGAACCTCCCGTACTGATCCATACTTTACAGCGAATAAATTCAGTCCAGGAAACCTTTAAATTAGAAATGTATTTGGAATTAGCAAAACAAGACGACATAGTAGGAAGGTCAAGTTTCATAATAAGATACAAGTTAAAATTTTGGAATTAGCTGCCCAACCAGACTCAACCTCATACTTTGAATATAGTATTATGAAATGTACATGCAAAGCTCAGTAACTTCAGACAAACCTAACCCTAGAATGTGAAATGTTTATTGTCAACACTGTTTTGATTACTTCAGCTGCAACCAAGCTTTTCCTTGTGTAGTTTTAATGAATAAGTGTAATATATGTATTACTTGCTTGGGCATATGTACCCACTATTAACATCAGGAGGATATATATAGTCATAATGTTATCTTTTGTTAAGATGAAACTCTACTATGGAGTGTAAGTGGCCAAAGATTTATGTCTAATTCATAACAACCAATCTGTAAATCCTGGGTCCCTCTATTCTTATCTATTCAACGTGTTGCTGTCCTTTAAGGCATAGAGGATGTCCGCAGGAGCCGACCTGGTCATTTAGAGGCCACCGTCGACTGGTTCAGGAAATACAAGGTGCCTGATGGAAAGCCTGAGAACCAATTTGGATTCAATGGACAATTCAAAGACAAGGTACTCAGACCTTTGCAATACTGCTTAACAGTTATAAACCTTGACAGTTGATATACGAGGAGTCGTGGTCCTCTGTGGTTTAGTGCTTTAAATGGTTCAAACTAATTTGACTGAAATGAACTGTTCCAGAAGAAATCTCAATGGTGTCTTCTCTGATCTTTGTTCTTTTGTTAGGACTTTGCAGTTGAGATTATCAAGTCCACCCATGAGCACTGGAGGGCACTAGTGCAGAAGCAGACAAATAGTGAAGGGATTGAATGGTAAGGTGGTGGAGGTAAAGCCTCTGCAGTGGATCTGTGGCAAACATAGGATTGACTCTGTGATTGGAATGAACTAATTTTTGGACAATCCCTATTTGTTCAGCAAAAACATCTCTTGCTGTGAGAGTCCTTTGAAATGCAGTGCTGATGAGGCCAGAGATGTCGTCCAGTCGGTGAGAACTTCTAAATTGCGTAAATGATAAGAAGCTAAATAATAGCTTGCAAAACATTACAAATGTCGGGTTTGGTAATTTTCGTTTATATTTTGTGACTCCTCAGGCCCCAGCGTTTGGAAGCCCACATCCTGTGTCTCCAGAGGGTAAGTTAACAATGAGTGAATCAAACTAAATTTGGTTTATTTGAGGCATTTTATGGTTTAATGCTCATACTTTTGACATTTTGTTTTGATAGTGGATAAGTGGCATTTCGTCTGAAACCCTGAAGACAACATGGACACTGACCAAAGTTCCTAACATCCAATGAAGATTTATCTATATGCAGCTGGATTTATTTTTGGTAAGAACTCTTTCACAGCTGTGTAAAGTGCCACCTGTATTTGCCATCCAATCATTACTTGAAAATTCAAATGAAAAAAGATTATACTAATACACTGACAGCACAAGCAAGTGAAGAGCTTTGAGTAGAATTAAGAACATCAAATTGTTTTTTTTAATTAGAAGTCTATAGGTTGATCACAAAATATTCTCCTTTTATTGTAAATTATTTTTTATATGTATTCCAGTACTTTTGTGGCAAATGTGCAGGTCCAGCCTTGCCTTCTATTGGACTGAACGTCGAGCTAGCAGGCTCCAAATCTTTTCTGAAGTCATAATTGTATCTGCGACCACAGTTTCTTCTTGTTTGGATAAATAATAAAAAATAAGATGTGAACGTGATAAGATCTCTTCAAGTTTTATAAATAATTACACATTTAAAAGCTTCAACATGCTAGATAGTAGTATTAACTTGGAGTAACAAATCAGATTGCTTTAAATAAATATAAATTTTATTAAAAAAACACCCACATCTCAGCAATATCAGGAATGATATAATAAACAGCTTTCAAATAAACTGCATTCAGTACATTACAATACTTACAGTATTAATACCCATCCTTAATTCCATTTTTTGTAGCATACCAAACTTCAGAAGAACTAGGAAAGCCTTAAAAAAATAAAATGACAGGCAAAAAGTTGCACTTTTATTTTTTTTATACCTTTTTAGTGTCTAACTGCAAAAAAAAACAAGTGTGTATCAACTGCTAGCTTAACCTTTGAGCTGAGCACATATAGTGCACAAGTTAAACCCAGAGAGTTATTCAAGTAATGTTGACTCACTTAGAAACACTCTGAAGCATCTTCAAGTATGGCTATGCTTGTAACCCGCTATATCTTAGACATATCGGCTTTCTAAACCACAACCTGCTACTGTAGCTGGGTCCTGTACAATGAAATTCAACATTTTTATGTAGATTTATTTTACAAAATTGGAACAGTTAAAAGAAAAAAACCTAGACCTTCTAATGTCGTAGCTAACAGGATACTATAACTGTAAACATCGCTGTGACAGTGACCGTAATATTTACAAAGACTTCCTGGATTATCTAACTATGATCACTCTCTTAACCTGAAAGAGTCAAAAGGATATTTTAAGATATGATGAGGATTGCTGATAGAGAAGCTGTGGGTCAAATTGACAGAAAAGAAGAACCTACATCAACATCGAAGAATTAGTTGTATTCCTGCAATACAAATTCTCGGTATGTACACTGTGACATAATTTATTTATTTTTTTAACACATTTACAATTTGTTTAAATAAAATGTTTGTAATTCTTTGATACATATTTTTTTCCTGAAAAAGAAATGAAGTGCTTGCAGAAAATGAATACGTTAAAGAGTGGGGAAAGTTGTTACCATAACATGGGTCATTTCTTTATATGTCGCATTAATTAATCAGGGAATAAAATCATTATACAATTGCTTAGTGGTTATAAATAAATTTAACTATACACAGGCACAAAGATGTGCAATTACGTTAATCATTGCCCTGGTCTTTCCTCAAAGCAAAAGCAAATACATTGCTTTTAACTTAGTCAATATCATACTTTCCCTTTAATCAGCTCAGTGCATATATGTTCAATTACTTTTAATAGATTACCACCATCATTCTAGCTAAAATATAACTAAAGGATTGCAGGGAAATAATTTCATCTGTGTGGAATTGACAATATTTCGGGATGCAATGGCAAGTCCCTGAATGAGAAGATGACAAGTTGAATACAGGCGATGAAGATGTACACAAATTAGTTTAAAATGTCCCTGATTTTACAGTAACATCAAAGATTCAAGTTCAAGTGATACTTTCTAGCAGATTGATAAGAAAGTAGAAAATTAACCTTTATGCCTTTGTTAAGTGGGCTTAAGCCGAGCTGTTCTCAACATTTTGAAAGTACTGTACAGAGGAAGAAAGAAAAATATGTTATAATCATATTGCCAAACTAATTTTGAGGTATTACAGGTTTGTACTAAACATTATTTAAAAGCCTTCTCACTGCCCCAAGAGTCTCACATTGTATGCGTCTAGTAGGTTGAATAGCACCTTATGAAAAAGTCAGTTGAAACCCAAAGAAATACAGTTTGCATTTTTACAACACAAAATCTATAACAGCAATTCCAAAACGGGAAATTAATTTACTGTACAAATCTCAAATGTTTATCTTACAGTTAGATTACAATAATTAAAGACCCCACAGCAAGCCAGCTGCCCTCTGAAACTGACACTGAGCCTACCCTGTTTCATGTTCCTCAGTGTATAAAAAGCATATTTACTAAGCACGAAAGACAAAACTACACGAAATATTCACATCCAGGTTTGTTCAATGAACCTACAGTAGGGAACATTAAAAACAGTCGCTAACAACATGGTAAACCTGGTAAATATTAAAATAACGCAATTGCAAAGTTTCTCAAAATGTTAAAAATGCACCATTTAGTATGGCTCAATTTACAGTAAAAATGACATAGGAAAGGGAAAGAAGCACCAGCACAATGATCGTTGTGAACTCAACTTATTTCTTGGATTGCTCATACAATCCTCTTATAAATTTGTCATCAAAATTCCATGATGCTAGGGAATTAATTACTGTTATAAGAGCAATAAAACCAGATTTTATGATTAAAAAAATTACCATATTACCAAAACATTTAACTTTTATTATTAAAAAGTGGTCCAAGGAGCACCAACTTGACGAAAAGCATCATGATGCTGATGATTTTTCAGTGTCTGTCGTAGAGTGTGTTATGGTATTGTGTGAAGGCATTTGATTTTAAAGAAATGGTATTAAGCACACTTTAGCACCATGAATGTTGTAATTTAAAAAGTCAGTGTATCATGCCAAGTTAGCCATCTCCACATTTTTGTAAGAAAAATAAAGCCACCTTTAAAGAAAGAGAACTTTGTTTCTGTAAAAATAGGTCCTTATGTATCCGTCTAAAAGCACCAGAGAATTTGACACCATCTTTCAAAAGTTGTCAAACAAAAATAAATACATCCTTGGTAGGGTAAATTCGTAAAGCTTGATTGTTAAAGAGGTTAAAGACCTGATGTGAAAGGTGATTTCATCTGTTCACGGGTTCCTTTTTCTATACAATGCTGTTGTTAACCTTATGGATAGGAAGGAGTGTTGAAATGAGGCCAGTGGTGCTTAAAGTCTTTGTTTATCATTTATGCAGCCCCTTCACTTTTCTTCATCGTGAGTGTTTTCTACACAAACTTACTGTAAGGTCCTGTGACCTTGGTGAAGGCGTATGGAGATGTATTGACATAGGTGTTTGTTGTGCATGACAAGGACCCCTCCATTAGTGCCTTGATAAAACGCTTGTAAGGAGGCGGAACATTGGGATCTGTTGACTCCACGTGCTCCCGCTTCACCCCCTTTTTGTTGCTCTTGCTAGGTGTCCCCTCGCCACCGTTCCTCTCTGCATCTTCCTCCTTCTCTCGAGCTTTTTCTGCCATCTTGGCTTCCCACAGTGCCAAACCATGCTTGGCCTCATTCATATTTTTGTGCTGGTAGAATACCAAGGAGATGCGTGTTGGGTGGTTGCGGTCTGGATTTTTGAGGGGTGTTGTTGCATGGAGCTCCCGTTTCGCACACTCAATCAGGACTGAGCCATGGCTAGGGGCCAGTGCCACACCACCAATATCTGGGTCCAAGAAGTTGTGCTCATTGTCTGACCACATCTCTGGTTTTTTTGGTGTTGTGGGTGTCGGTGGTGTTCCAGGCTCTTGCTTAATACCAGAGCCCATGAGGCTTCCATTTGGCAGACCTACCCCTGGCTGTGTCTCACTGTTTAAACATCCACCACTTATCTGAGAAGAAATCTGTGGGCTAGGCATGCCCATCTCTGTCTTGATTTGCATATGGAAAGGATCTTGGCCTGGTGGTAAGATTTGAGGGCTCCGAGACAGGTATGGATTTTGGTATCCTCCAAACTGATTGCCTTTGCTTACAGCAGCTGTATAGTCTAGACCTCCATGGGATGATGGTGCTCTGGACAGGGGGTCCATAAACTGGGGTTCTGAGGCTCCATTAGGACCATAAGGGCCATAGGGTCTCATAGGGTGAACTGGCCTCATGCTGCATGCATTGTAACCATTGACCTGTAAACCTGGCTCATTGTACCTTGGGGGATAAGTGACGTCATAGCGTTGATGTGCACCATACTGCTGCTCTGAATAAAGCACTGGCCGCTGTTGTCTGTACATGTCTAGGTGCTTTTGGTTTGAAGTATAGTATGGATGGTAATTGTCAAGGGGCATTCCTCCATTACATTGATAACCTGGGTATGGACGATTTGATCCATTAATGTAAGAGTTTGGTGCATGGAGTGGGGAAGGATAAGGGCTGGCTGGTGTTGGCGGCTGGTGTGGATACAAGCTGCCTGGCTTGGAAGTGCTTGGAAAAGACCCAGGATGGTTAGGGAACCTGGGGTAGTTGGCTGCATTTGGGGAGCCAGGATAAGGGGGTAGAATACTCTGGTGCTGTTGTTGTAGTTGCTGAGGATGGATCCCAAGGTGGTGTGTTGGCTGCCCTGGATGATAGGTTGCTCCAACTGCACCTGGAATACGTCCTAAAAAAGATGTTGGTTTTTTTTAATGAACGCCTGAGAAGTAGCAAAAAAAATTACACCAACCGCCAATTCAATCACCAGGTATGAATTTTGTAGATCAATTGCTCTTACAGTTTTTTACTATTTATTTAGCACATTGACAATGTATCCCTACAAAGAGATGCAATTTTACATAGACACAAGACGATTTAAAAAATGTGTAATAAAGGTTAAACAGTAAGTAAATAAACAATAAATACCTGCAGTACCTGCCATAGGAGTGCTGTGAGTGATATTCTCGTAAGTGCCTGCTTTTGACTTAGCCAGGAGTGCCTTCTCTGCCTTATCATTAGCGCTGTCCAACATGGCATTTTTGTTGGCAGCTGCCTTTTTAGCGTCCAGCTTCTTTTGCCGGCAAGACTTGGCGGGCTCTGAAAGCATGCGCACCTGGCGGCGAAATGCACTCAGGACTTGGATAGCGCCTGACTTGATTTTCTCTTGTTGACCCTCCTCACTACCAAATTCATCAGTCTTGGAAGCCTTATAAAGAGGCAAAACGTGGAGCTGCTCATCCTCTGGAATCTTTCCAATCTCACGGTTATCCTCGCTTGTTAATGTGCACACCTGTAAAATGGAGATGAGTTAAACACTCACTTAGTAATGTTACAGACATTAAGTACTTTTGTCATTCTAATCATGGAAAATTAAAGTATACTGTGATGTGCATTTTAAGTCTCAGTATCTATTGGATCCTCAATCTAGAAACTTGGAAAAATATACATTGCCCTTGATCTGCTTACCACAGTACTGCCACCCTGCATGTTATGGAGGTCTCTGTGAGAGTGGGCACAGAAGTCCAGGCAAGCAGTGACCCCAGAGAATGGTCGTCCCTCCTTGTGGCCCAGACGGCAATCTGGTGCCCTTTGTTCATGTTCTACCTGTGTCAAGCAAAACAGGAGGTGAATTTTAGAACAGTATTAGTTTATGAGGGTCACTAAAAAATATAGATGGGACGTTATATGCATTTAGGATGCATTTTGTAGAATTACCCAGTCACATTGTTAGGATCTGAGTGTTGTCGGCATGCAAGTTACATTTCTTTGTATGTATGCATTTGTGTTAAAACCACAAATTTGATTAATGGTATGAGAAATATTATATCATTATTTGAATGTATTATGTGATGACTGATACTTTTGACGAGCAAGGTATTCTTTTTCAAGTTTTGTGGATTTTGATAAATCATTAGAATGTAGATTGGGATTAGTAAACAGCCTGTTCAATTTTCACATATACTCACCTGGTTACCATAAGCTTCAGGTGCCAAGTCTTTATAGACAGGACCTAGTAAGGTTGCCAAATTTTGCAAGTTGTGATCAAGTCTCTCTTCCTGAAAGACATAAAATTGCAATCGTAAGTTACTGGAATGGAAGTTTTCTGGAAGATGGTAAAAGGAGAACTCAGGCAACAGCTGATGTTTTATGCAGAAGGTTTTAATGTAGACTTGAAGCATCAAGAAGACCAGACGGTGGAACAATATAACAACGCTAATAGAGCAACATGAGCAATTATCACCCCCAAGTCTCAAGATATCTCCCACAGCATCCCAGTATATCTCCCTCTACTTGTGTCACCCATTCCAACAGTACATCCATGAATGGCGAGAATTGCTGTCACTCTCGATGTAACATGTAGTTGTACGATCCTATTGAATAGTTAAGCCTAAAACATGCATTCCTAAATCACATTGTCCTTACGTCTTTCCATTGGTGAAGTATGCAAAAGAGTTAAAGTTGGTGCCTCTCTGTCTGGCGCATCTGAGTTAGATATGAAAGTCCCTCAACGTAGACACTACAATTTATGTTTGGCCCTTTATCTATATCCTGACCTTGGGTACTGTTTAAAGAGAGACTGGAGTATCTGTGGATTTAGACAGGCACCATTCTCCTGTACAGATATAATATATCTAATATACATAATTCTTAGTGACATATACAGTTATGTGTTAGTATGGTAAAACAAATACTTAACAGTGACTTTAACATGTTCATTTAATGTATCCATTATTCACACTTAGACTACTATTGTAAATCTAGATGAAATACCTCCTTCACATCATCTCCTAGTAGCTTGAATTTCCTTGGGATTTTGCTTCGGGCAAATTTGCATCCATTGTAGTACATGCTCCAAGAGCAGCCAAAAGAAAAGGATGCTCCACAGGCATCAGGGTTTAGCCCCTGGCATGCACAGGTCCTCCTGAAGGGGGAAGACACAAGGTTTAAATTAGTCATTTTTGTCCATTTTAAATCTGGTAGGGAAAAGAGGTGATTGAGGATCCAATAGGGAATTGATACCCTTTCAAGTCTTTGGTACATTTAACATGTATATTTGAAGGATTTTTGAGTTGTCTAGTGCCAATACTTACTCCTCATTGAGAGAGCAGCGTCTCTGGGTGAGGGCTCCATGCTTTTTTAGAGTTTCACTTAGTTCGAGGTAGAGGCGGTCAGCTACGCTTGGTAAGACGCCCTCCCAGACCAGGATTACCACAATGATGCAAGCTGTCTCACATGTGTGAGCAGTACGTTCCCGCACCAGCACCAGTAGCTTTTCGTCTACACTCGATCGACGAATCACCTGAAACATGATGGTATTTGAACATGTGCACATGTAGATATTTGAGGCAAATACATGGGACCTGATTTACTTACTTCAAAAAACGTAATATACAATCAGTTCTTACCCATTTGGCTATGGGGCACCCCTGTGTACTTTTTCCTTCCTTGCCGGTAAATATTACTTTTTCAATCCTGAGTGCGCTACCAGTGAGACCAGACCTTCATAGAGGAATATGGGCATTAAAGTAAATACAGGTACAATAGTGCACAGTGGTTATAAAACACACGATTACATTTTCAAAAGGTCTAGTTTGCAGCTTACCTTTTCTCCATCATCTCCCGTATAAGAGGAACACTAGGTGCTGATCCCAGGTGAGTGTAGTATGGGCCTTCATCCTTCTCACTGATTTGTTCTTAGTTCATAAAGAAACATGCATTAATATTTATACACCAACTGATCAGTCATGTTTAAAAACAAACATAATGAGACTTACCAACACAGTGACAGGATGCAATATCATATTGCGTTTTCACGGGGGTATCCAGTAGATTCTTTATAGGTGTATCCAGCAGCTTCATAGGTGAGTCCATGAAGCTCTGTAGGAGGTTTTCCTTCTTAGGAGTGGAATCATGTGGTCTTTTTGGAGCTACTGGGGCTGAGGCAGCTGCATATGATTCAACTCCACCCAGGTCAGTATTGGTTGAAAGGATTGTGACTGGGCCAGAAGATTCAACTTTGACTTTGTTTGCTGGATTGATGACAAGGGATTTCTTCTCGAACACAGGTGAAAGCTGGTACTGCCTCAGACTTTGTTCCATAGAGGCCAAGATGCTGTCCTGCCTCTTGCTCTGAGCACACTGGGATTGCTGATTTTCCTGCTTGACTTGTATTCCACCTATGCCTGCCTCTCGCATCTGTAACTGATGCTCCTGCTGCTGTGAACAAGGGAGCTCAAATCTGGCACTGTTTTCCATTTTCACAGCCCTGAAGCTGTGGTCACTAGTGCTCTGGGGAGAATGAACAGGGCCCTGACGCTCCTGCCTTTGTAACAGGTGCATACGAAGGGCTGCATGCCTCTGAAAGTCCCCATGGGGACTCACAGGTCCCAGAGGTAAACGAGGCCCCCTTAGGAACTGGGTGTGTGATGTCTGCAGATGCTGTTCAGTTTTTGGATACATTTGTGTTGATACCTGTTGGTTTAATGCACCTTGTGGTAAATGAGGTTGTGGCTGTGTAGAGGACTGGGGAAAGTCTGTGTGGTTTGGCTGGTGGCAGTGGTTGATAGGCTGCTGTGGTTGGAATTGCGTTAGGTTACTGCTGCCTGAGTTTGGTGGATATTGCCGTTGTTGTTGTTGTAATTGTTGCATTTCTTTTGAGTTGTTGTAACTGAATGCTATGTGGTCAGTGTGCTGATTATGTTGGTTGTTGGGTTGAGCAGGTTGAAGGTGCTGTTGACCTGGAGCAGGCTGACTACGAGGTCTGTAATTGGTAGACTTGGGTTGCCCTTCAAATTGTGGTGGGTGGGACAATGGACGCTGAAGATGACAGTGCTGTTGTTGCTTCGTTGTTGAAAGCCCAGGTGACAGTATATCCTGCAGGTCAGGGTCTTCACATAACTGCTCTGACTGCATCTGGGTGTGGTAGTGGCTGTCTGCTTGCCGATTTGGGGGAAAGTTATGGTGCTCAGGCCTTTTCTGGGGTTGCTGCATTTGAGGTGCTTTAGCATTTGATTGCTGACACTCAGGGGCAGTGTTGTGCTGGGCTGGCACACAGTGAGTTTGGGCTGGTAGACACTCATGTTGTTGCTGCTGGAAGCTGTTAGACCCTTGACTGCTATCTCTGAAAACTCCCTGTGTCTGGAATCCTTGCGGTGAATTAATTTCCAACATCTGGCTGCGAATCTGCTGGTTAGCTGCCTGCTGCTCTGACTGAGGCTTAGCAGAGTAGCCCCTCCACATATCCTGCTCTTGAGCCTGGGGTGACGGGCCATTTCCAGATTGCTGGGGAGAATGTGAAGAGTTCAGCTCTATCCAGCCTCTCTGGTGGGGAGTCGGTAATGATAAGTTAGCTCTCTGCTTAGACAATGTGTTCTCCATCCCATTTTCTAATCCAGGATGACATGGCTGTTGGAGACTGAGCCCCATACTATCGTCTCTATGTGGCATCTCAGCATTTTGTTTAAAGTCCTGGGGTTGCATCTGGAACTGATGGCCCCCATCAGTGCCATGTTGCTGACCAGACCTGGGTCCCTCATTTTGTCGGATCTTATCTATCCCAGAGCTAGGAAAAGGGTCATATCCACCCTCCTCCGGTGTCTGTAGAGGAGCACTGCATTCGAGAAAAGAGTTCTGAGTAAACCCCTGGTTGGCCTTCACATATATGCCTTGAGGATTTGTATCATCTGAGTAACACTGTGAGCCATTTGGATGTTGTTGTGAGCTGTTGGCAGTATTTGTAGGAGATATCATACCAGGCAGCTCCTGACCAGAGTAAGAACGTGGCCGCTGCTGTTGCTGCTGGTGTTCTGCAAAACTGGTTGAGTATCCATTCAATCCATAGTTGACAGAGTTGTAATTTTTACTTCCTTCAGCACTGCCAGATGCTCCAGGCGGCTGCTGTTGTGAGTCAGGCCTTTGGTCTGAATTGGACAACCCTGAGGTTAAAGAGGGGTGTTGAGCACCTTCACTGGGTATCTTGTTTGTCAGTGAACCATTGACAGCATCAAGGTTTGACCCAGGTGTTTGTTGAGCAATTGAAACTTGCTCAGGATAATACTGAGACAGAGTTTTCTCTAAAAGGTCACCTGGAGTGCTCTCTATGTTTGAGGGAGGCGATACAGCACCGTTGGGAATTGAAACTTGTTTATTCCTTGGTAGACAGAAAACATCGCCATTTGGAAAATTACAGTTCCTCTTGTCTAACCTAAGCTCTCTATGTGGGGCCTCGCAATCAAATTCTGTTGCCTTTGTCAACTCAGGAAAGTTGGCCAACAAACTAGAACTTGTGTCATCATTACCTTTAATCTCAGTGTCTACTTTAAGCTTTTTTGTCTGGTGGACCATTGAGGACTGCTCAGTGAGCCCACGCTTCAACTCTCCATTCATCAATTCTCCATTCATCATGTAGGCTTCTTGATCAAATAGCGCTTGTCCTGAAGCTGGGCTGTTGCAATTCTCTCTGTGCCTCTTCATGGAGTTGGCACCTGTATTAGGCTTGTAATGGTTCCAGTTTGTATCCCCAGTGTTCTGCAGAGAATCTCCCTCTGAAGACTGATCTCCATTCTGTAATTTGTGTGAGATGTTTCGAGATTGGCCAAATTGTGCTAATATCAGACTTTCTTCCGCCTCATGTCTGGCCTGTTTTGTTTCCATCTGGCCGGCTCAGAGTCCATCCACAGGGCTGCCCTCTGTCTGTCCTGCAAGGCACAATGTAGGAGATACATATTTAATTATTTCATTGTTCAAGCAGAATTAACTCAATGTCATACAGTCAAATTGTTATGCTGTATAGCCAATATTACATATAGGATAAAGTTTAGATTTACATCCAACAACTCAAGGGAACCAAATCCAACTTACAGTCAAGTGTAAGGTTGTGTAAGGTTATCACAGAGATATCTTGGCTGACCATGTGAAACACCGTTACGTGTTTTACTTTTAACAATGAGTGGTCTACATGTACACCATTTTTTCTGGTCATTTTTTTTAGGTGCCCTGTATCAGCAATTCATGGCATGTCACTTCCTGTTTATTATTGTATGTGGACATTAATTCTAGAAATACAACAGCCAAAATCCTTACTGTCCCTCACCAACTTTTCAATAGGTTTAAAAAATGTGGCAATATTAGGGAAGTGCCATTACTCTCCTGTTTGAGGGGTGTTTGAATATTTCATTGGAATATGGAGTAAACTTAACAAATGGTTAATTTGTTTTTGTACCAAAAGACAGAATATATTAATCAAAACATAAGTATAATTTATTTAAGACTGGAGGACATAAGGTTAGTGTCACAGATGGTAGATGGGAGGAGGAGCTGGCTGCTCCTCAGCTGTTCTGTTGTTGTATTCCTCGCCTCATTGTAATGTCAAATTTGCAAATACAATTAAGTTCTCAAATTTGAGGCCTTTGTTAAGTGCTATACACAAGTTACAAGGTTTGGGTAATGAAGTTATTTCTACAGAATCTTAACCCACCACAATGTCTGATAGACCCACATAATTCTTAATTAGTCCATATGTCCGGAAAATGACTTATCATATTATCAAATTAACGGTTTTGCGGATAATTTACAAAAAGATATTTTTGACATTTGTAAAATTCATTAAAAAGAAAGCTGAAAGAGCGACAACTTTAAATTTCTTTATTTCAATAAGGTTTCATTTTGTATCCCTGTGCTCCCTGCCAAAGAAAATAGATTCCAGTGATTCCAGTAGAATATAGATTTTTCTCGGCCGCCCTTCATTGTTAATGCATGTCACATCCGCAGCATCTGCAAAACAATTGCACTGCACAGCCACAAAGAGCCGCAGTCTAATCCATCATAATTATGAGCAACTCCCTGCAGATGCTAAAGGAATGGGCAGCTGATAATCACCAAGAGGGGGCCAAGAATTATTAAGTGTTAAAGTAAAAGAGTTAGTGTTGGGCATTAAAGCTGGGTGACAGAAGATGGCAGCTGATGGTACTGATACTTCAGATTCATGGTTTGCAGGAGATGAAGGGAGTTCAGATCGTCAACAGTATACGTCACAAACCTGTCATTCAAATTAATTCCACTTCAGTTTCTCCTTTTCTTCAGATGGTAACATTCGTATCTTGCTTACATCTCGGCCAGTTTACAGCTTAAATTTATGTTCTCGATTTCAACTCTCTCCACTGTCTTTAACAAATATTTACCATTTAGGTTGTTTGGTAATCAATTTCAAATGTATTGTGGGCTGCCATATTTTGAAATGCTCTGTGCATGTCCCTGAGGGTTGACTCAGGGCTGACTATTTGAACTCTGGGTTGAATTGTAATTTCATATGAAACCCAACAGTCTAACTTAATTTTTACAATTTAATATTTAAAGTGATGAATTAGTTGTCCATATTTAAACTAATTTAAAACTAATTTAACATTTAACACCTTTACTGCTTTGGTGCAATATATGCAATATATTGAAGGAGATTCAGGTTTCAGCAAGTAAAAAAAAGCTTTGGATCCCCATAAAAGTCCTTATATAAACCGCCTATAAGTTTACTGTAGGCACGGGTCCAAATATTTGAGGTATATGGCATGTTTAGCGTAATACTGCGTGATTGTAACATCTGGAACCAGTTATAGCTGCTTATGATTCTCGCAAAACACATTTGCTTGATAACCTATTTACAGTTTTTTTCATTTTCTTGAGTATGTTCAGATTCACTATGAACCATTAAATGCATGGACTCGATTAATCATCTAATATACAGGCTACAAGGACTGTAATCAAAGGAGGGATACAATAATGCTTTGCAATACGTGGAAAAGTCTGAAGTATAAGTGAATTTGATTTACTTAGATAGTTAATATAGGTTAGAGAAATGTGTACCAAACAACCCATCTGCAGCAGTGATATTAATTTAGGGCGATTTACTTTTGAAAAGTTTGCATTTTATTAAATACTTCAACATACTTTAATCTTGTAGAGACAACATGGATTTCAGTTGTCCTTAACCACAAGGCTCAACCAGGACAAGTGGACCAAAAACAAAATCACTCCTATGCAATAGTAGGCCAGTCGACCATCTGGGTCACGACCATCTACACAGAAAACTGTCAGGCTTAGCTCTGCCCAGGCGAGCTAGTCAACATAATGATCTCCTTCCCTGTTTCAATCACCCCTCCAGGACATTAGCAGCCCTCCGAACCCCCAAAGTTAGAGTGCTAAATCTCCCACTAACGAGCCAAGCTGTTACAACGGTGTCTGGAAGCTCCCACCGTTGTCACAACAGAGAGGCCAGCTGCCCGTTAGCAGGTGGAAGAAGGAAGCTGCACAGTGAAAACAAAGACAGCTCGCAGGTCAAGCGTAAGAGAAAATAGTCCGAAAGGTGTTGTTCCATCTGCAGTGATGAAAGTGGGCGCATCTTTCACCCCAAATATGAACTTTCCTTTTTAGAAAAACTGCTTATTAACTTCAAGAAAATACATTTTTGGGGGTGTTAATCTATTCTTTCAGATAGTTTGTCAAACAAGGGAATATAAGAGAAATGTCTAAAACACGACAAAATGGAGAATCCAACTGAAACCAAAAGATGTTAACACATCACTTTAATAGAGCTATCATGCATCTACCATTAAAAGGATGTATAACAAAACATGCAGATAAAATATTAATTATATCCTTTACTGAATAACCCTGTTTGGTATTGTTTTCTCGACGTTCCTCATTTTAAAGATAAAAGTGATAAAGTTCTTTAAAATTTCCCCTAAATGCACCAGTGTGATTTATTTTTAAGGGAATATCTGTTTTTATTATGAAATAAGAATATATGGTCAATGATTATTGACAATAAATAAGAGTTGCAAAGTTAATATCCTTTTTGCTTCGGGATCCCACCACCAGCATTGTAATCAAAAGTGATACAGGACTAGGATTATGTCATTTATTAAAATTTAAATGTGTGGGGGGTTGACTTCATTGGAGGATTGATAAATGGTCTTTGCATCCAGAAGGCATCTTTATTCATACACACATTCAGACATTATCATTTGCAGCAGTTCTTGTTTTTAAATGTGCTGTTTGGACAGACCAAGAAAAGAGACTGACAATGACTAACAAGTTTTCCTTTTGCCAACATTTCAGGAAAATGTCTGCTTAAATATTAACGGAGGCTTTTTTATTTAGAGGACACCGATTTGTGTTTTTAAAAACTCCTAAATATGTTGTTTTTATATTTTAACTCTATTCTATATAAGAGCCATTGTTAAGTTGTGACTGTATAATTTTCCAAATTTCAAACGAGCATTTAATTTCTTCATTAGTCCAAAAAAATCCTTAAACAACCATGTCTAAACTGGATTGTCAAATAAATGGGATGTTACATTCTGAATAGCTACCCACTTCACAACGTTGGCAAAGAGGGACATTTTTGTTTCGTATTTTCAATTTTCTCATGAAGTTAACTCACTATTAAAACATTATTCTAACTTGATTTGCTTTGAGAATAAGGTTTAAGCTGATACTCCCACCCTTTTTTTTACCCTCACATGAAAAGCATCTGATCCCTGAAAATGAAACAATGAGATAAGCGGGTGAATACCACTTCCCGACCCCATGTGACTACTCTTTTGTTTTGTCTGGCCCTCGGTGCAGTCTGTAAATCAGTAACTAAGTCAAGAGGTGAACACCAGTGCTAAGCTGTTCTCAGTGCAGCTCCAGTCCTAAGGGACAGTCCAGGCTTTACAAAGGACAGAGCGGAGCCAAGCAGCTTGTCACAGTTGGATACACCCACACTGACAACAAAAAAAAATCTTTGCAAACCCAGAACAAAGCCAGAGATCCCAGCTGAGCGTGCGTGCATGCGTGCGCCTGTACACGTACAAACACTCACACCAATTACGCAACGTTGTAAGTCCAGCTTTGAAGGTGCCTGCTTTGAGACATTTGGAGTACTGGCTGCATTCCCTTCATTATTTATATGATACAGAAGGAGGTCTATTTTTGCTCTGGAAGTAGAGCAGAAAAGTATAAACCAGAGGCACTGTGGTGTTGTGAATGTACAGGGGTTTGCCTGCTAGAAGTTATGGTGCTTTGATCTATTTTGGTTTTCTTCCAAGTAGATAACGTCCATCAGGGAAATGAGAACTCTGTTTCAGGTCATGATATAACTCGGCTTGTTTGGCTCAAACTGGATTCCCAACAAAGCTTCCTTTCCCTCCAGATGTCAGTTTCTTTGTCTCTGTAGGTTGTTGTTTGGTTTCCCTCTCTCTCCCTCTCACGGAGCCTCACCTCCAGTTCTCTGCCCTGTAATTACACCCAAGATTCTTCTGTACTCCTGCCATTCATCTACTTCCTTCCTGTCCAGTCCATCATAATAGTCCGGCAGTTATGAAGCTGGCTGTTGTAGAAATCTAGACAGTCATTGGCCTATAGTTACAGCCTATGCATGTATTTGTTGGCATTTATGGAGGATCAGTTGCTTTAGTGCTTTTAAGCCTAGGGGCAAGGATGGACTATTAGACACAGTGTGATCAGTGTTGTAAAACAATGGACACAGTTTGCAGAAGTCATTTAAACGGCAGTAGTTAATGCACATGACAGTAGAGTATTATTTTAACAATTGTCTTTTTTAATATAGCTTTGCTATGCTTTGTTTCAGTATGTCCATTGTCCATACAAGGCTGTAAAGAATCAGCTAGAAATCAATGAATATTTATCCATATCGACTCTGGTTGTGTGAAGCTATCATGTGTAACAAAGTTTAATCCACTGGACACACACTGTGTTTTTGTTATTCCCAGCAAGAGCCAGTGAAATATGATAGCTGCCATAGTAGATGGGTTCTATTTGGCGTGACTTGGCAGCCGTATGTGACATTCACCGCTAACGGCAGCTGCTGGGAGACTCGGGTCTCTGCACTTTCAGGTTGAGGCCTAGGCAGCTGGGCCAAAGAGCCCTGCTGTTGAAGAGGGAGAGAAGGGGAGATGTAGAGCAGCCCTGTAAATCAAATACACACTTGCCAAGGCACACCCCTGTTTTGCAGAATAGACTCAAGAATAAGCCATACTCTCAAGTGAACATTTCCTTTTCTCTGCTGAAATGGGCCCATTTGCATGTTCCTGTTTGAAAGATAAGAACATGGAGCACGCATCCAGTCCAGAGACTATAAATTTTCACAGCACTTAAGAAAAACCCATATGAAGTGGGTCACAACAAAGTCCCTTCATTACAAACATACATATTGTAACATGACTGAAAATTTAAATGAACTGTAACTTCATTTCTACAAATCTATACTAACCCATACAACTATAGTAACACATACTGTATAGCATTCACCTAGCTCGGAATGTTAGCAGTCAGTGCCAGCAGTATAGTAAGTTCTAATATCAAGTTAACAGTAACTTTCACTTGCTATTCTTAGCTAGTTTGCTAGCATTTAGCCAATGATTCCACAGCATTGCCATCTCTTGTATAAGGCCAAGTATTAAAATAGTTTTCAATAAAAAGGAGGATTAAGGATTATTATTAAATGAAAAAAATTAAATCCAGTTTTGATATTGATTTAATATAACTCAGACTTTAATTCAATTTATGTGAATAAAGTGAAATTTACTTGGAAGAACTATTCAATCAAATAGTTATTAGGCCTCTATTGCTTTCCATGTCCCATCAGAAGTAAAAAAGAGAGTAGTTCTACATTTGTTCAACATAGTAGATATTTAAATATGACAAAAACAACAAATGTAAATTGTATAAGCCTATATAACTAATTTCACATATCTTACTCTAAACATAAAACTAAAGCTTTATGTAAAATGAAATGGAGGTTAAACAAGTCCTTGTTTGGTAATACAGTAATGTAATATGATGACAGACTGGAGTTAGACAGTTCAGACTGTGAGTGAAACCCTACCCTCAAGAGACTTCTACCAGTCTAATTAGGTCAGATGACTTGCATTCTGCAGTGTTTCAAATCTCTCCCGTAAAATATAAAGCTGGATTCACGGCTCCGCAAACCTCATGACCTCTGACAACATTTTCACAACTCTGCATTCCAGCTGGCTGTGTAAATAGCAGACATGCAGGCTCAAAAACACTGCACATCCACTTCACAGCCATTTTTAAATCCTACACTGAATTTCTGCTGTTGCCACTGGGATCTTAGCGCTTAGACTATACCTTCAAACTATGTATGATTGGTCCAGTTTTTGACACCAAACCATTTAACAGCCTGAAACATACACGTTTGCCTGATTTAAGGCAGTGTTTGGTTATGCTTTCAGACATCCGTGTAGAATTTGAATTATGACAACCCATGACATATGGCTAGCATATGATCTGAGGGGGTTTACTCCATAGGACAGAGTTTTAGGGGAAAAGTTAAGGGGGGTGGACTGCAAAGTCTGGAAGGTTGTAACAAACCAAGTCATAAAGCACAATGGGAAGCAAAGTGTTGGTAGCTTGTGTTATTACTGACGGTTTAAAACTAATCAGGCGAGTGAGGACACATGTTCATCTTCTGCATCGCACAGATTCTTGCAGTCAGGCCACCTAACACTTGTGACTACAGCATGCCACATGTCACACACATGCACTGTGTACAATGCAATTTGTTTGTGCTCTATGTCTTTCCTTTTTTTCTATCAGACTGAACATATGACACCCTCCACCCTGGCTGCGAAACAGAGGCGCCCAGTGTCTTCAGTCGATTCTGTAATCCTCCAAATTTACTTGGCGGGTCAAAATTTGTTCGGAGTGCCTTGATCTTCTTACAATTCTGTCACATTAAGAAACATCACAACATATGGCATTGATACACTCTTACAGCAACAGCAACTGACAGAAGAACAATCTAAAGTAATCCAACACGAAAGTGAAAACCGGAACAAAAAAACCCATAAAAGTAGACCACACACACTGGTCGGAGATCTTTACCATTTCCTCATTTATCAGATCAGAGAGACGCATGGTTTAATCTCCCCTCAAAGGAATAGTAATACATTGTGGGAAATGGTTTGTTTGCGTGATGTTGAAAACAACACTACCCTCAAGTCTAACATTTGTTCTAAAAATATGAAGGTTCTCCAGGAATTCACTGCTTGCAGCCAAGTAATAGCTCAGAACTAACTCCCCAAAAACCACAACTTGCCATTTGTAACAACCTTTATTTGGGTACAGATTAAACATGTCAAATCAAACATTTCCTAGAGGACCTTTAGACAGGGCCCAGCTAGTTTTTTCAACTTTTTCTAGTCTTTGGGCTTTTGTGTGTTTACTGAACAGACTTAAGGGTGTAACGATCTAATCTAACTCTTGGCAACTAGATGAAAAGACATATTTCCCATGGTGAACTATTGCTTTAACTTTGAAAGGTAATCTGACATGTGAAGGTGTAGCACTGTCCTAGACAGTTGTGGTTCACCAGATGTTTTTGATGCACATATTGCCTTAATTGTCCCCAACTGACGGTTGATCTATCTTTCCAAAGTTTGGGGCATACAGCATCTGTTTTACATTAAGGTGCTGTGATCTTTTGTATCGGTGACTGAATAGATGCAGAAACATGTGTAAGTTATTATCATGAATACAGAAGCATCTGAATCTGATTTGGTGATATGACCAGAGTACCCCTCAAACCAAAGTCTAGTTTTAGAGTCAGGTAGAGCAGTTTTGTTTCTGAGAAATCCTTATCCACAATTATCAGTTGATCAATTCAAAAGTCTAAGAAAATTGTCTTACATTGTAATGGGATGCATTTCATCATTGATATTTACATCATCAGCAACTTCATATTCATTTTCAGAAGTGTTGTGGGATTTCCAGTGATATATGTACACACATACATGCAAACTATACTCTTGCTTTTGGTTTTCTTTTCTGAGTCTGAAGACAAGATTAATAGATTACCAAAGAGATACAGAGGACGTACACTTCTGTTTGTAATTTCTTCCCTGGAGAATATCCTCCCCCTCCAGAAGAGAAATGGATCTGCACAATCTACATTGTTCTTTATGTCTAATGCAAGACAGATGTGGCCTACTTCAGGAGACTCTCACTGCAGTCTTTATGCTTGCACTGCTTTTTGTGCCTGTCTGCCTTCTTTGATTGCATTTTGACTTCTAGTAACTTACTATAGAACTATTTGAGCAAGTTAATTTAAACTACTCAACATTATTTTACTTAATTGATTTCTTATTTATTAATCGTAAACCGATATCAACAATTTATGGTGTGCATTTGGGATTTGACGGAAATCTTAAACCGCAGATTTAGAGTCTGATTTCTACTTTGTTATATGAGCCTTCATATTATGTTAAGGGGAATATCTAGGGGTCTTACCACCCCATTTTTGGGCTAATGGTAGCCAAATATACAGAGCTTTGGGGTACTGGTGAACCTACATCAAGTAAAAGGGATTAACAAAGGAAAGACATGAGAGACAATCTGGCACCAACAATAAACCATATTTAAGTGCTCATAGCCATAATTAGGGTCAACGTCGACATTAATCCAAGATAGTTTGATGACGATGTAAAGAGTTCAGTGGGCTTTGTCTTTGTGGAGCTCAGGAAGTAGTGAGGAGGACATAAAACATAGGAGTCTTTGATTTGTGGCAACCTTTAAAAGACCCAAGGACAAGACTGGTTTACTCAGTCTAGTTTTAATGGCTTAGGTTGAACCGGATGAACTGCTGACAGTTGTTACTTGACACTGTTCATATTGGGGATCCAGCATGTTGCTGGCTAACACACAAACCTTTGTCTCAAAGTTGTTGAGCTCGATGAAGAAGTTGAAAAAACTGGTAGAGAATTAGTACATCAATGCATGTTGTAGCCTATTATGTAATTGAGTTTAGGGATATTGCATGTTTTTATGCTTTTATATTCATGGCCCTAAATGTCAGTAGGTTTGAGCGTGTTTTAATTGCAAAGATGAGATGGAATTTAAGGTTGTGTAGCTGACATTTTAGTATGAATAACTCAAAAGTATTTGTTGACAGGAACAAACTGCCTCTGTACATGTGTGATACAACCTGTTACGCAAGTGTTGTGGAATAACCGCACACAACAATTGCATCATCCAAAAAACATCATCCTTTCTACTTGAATCAGTCTGATCTTTTCAGCACTTTCTAATCTGCTGAAACAGCTACTTCAACAGCTAATCAGAGACTAAGTAATATCTTTAATTAAGCATAACTCTTTAACACATAACTGGGTCATGAATTCGCAGGGAATCATGAACTAAGAACTAACCTTAAGTGACTAAGTGCCAGTATGACACAAAAGATCATATTCACATACAAAAACTGAGGTGGACTTGAGACTTAAGTTGCAAAACAATTACTCTGTCCAACCTCTGGGCCAGTGTCACAGATCATATCTATTAATTATCAGCCTCCTTCAAATATGAAGGAATTGATGTTGAATGTTTTAAAAAAGAGGTCATTCTTGATAGTAGATAGGCCCATCTGACTCATCCAACTGCCTGATCTAATCCGGTAGTTGTGGTTTTTCCTGTTTAATCACCACAGCCTGGGGGAAACCTTGCCTAACTTTGAAGCACACTATGCAAAGTTTGCGCTCAGAGTCTAATCCCTTTTCTGTGCCTTCAAGCTGCATCACATAGAGACTCTAATGAAGAATTGGGCTTCTGAGCATACAAACCCACTAAACTGTCCCCAACCCCTCACAGTTCTGCACCTTTCCTTGCAATCTGCATGTCTCCTTTGCCCTTCAAACCTTTGTCTACGCAACAGTCAATATATGTGACTAACTCGATGAACTGTGTGCAGAGCAAAGTTAATTTCTTTCAGAGTACATGGTATAGCCATGGCGACCATCTTATGAGCGCTCCAGAGCCCATCTGGTCTAAACATTACCCCAGCATGGCTGACTGCAGAGCAGGCTGCTTTGCTGGGGTGTGCACATGTGCTTAATGCATTGATCCTGCCAGTAAATCAATAGTGCCACATATTCAGGAACCTACATTTGCACTACTGCACATCCATATATATAACTGCATTTTAAAAATGTGTTGAGCCACAAAACCTGTAAAAAAAGTAATTTCTCGCTCTTTTTTAATTTAGGTTGCACTTCTTGTTTGTTGTCTTTAGCTTCTGCATTTATGTTTTCAGCATTCACAAGAAAGAGAGTGTAGTTGCTCTAAACTGAACTAGTTAAATGAGAGACTCTCATTGAATAGAAATCACAAATCCTCCTGGGTGAGGGATATTTTCTGTGATTCAGGGCTTCAGAGTAAGGATGCATAAACCGAGAAGTGCACTTCTTGCTCCATTCAAATTTTAAGAAAGTACTTACATTCTGTGTGTTGTTTTATATTTCCCTTAAAGACTATTTTATCCTAATATTGCAGAGCTTCAGGAATAACAATAGTCAAATTCTGCCATGTTGATGGGTGTTTCCCTGCATATAAAACTGTATTTGTACTGAACCTTACTTCTAAGACTAGTTTTAGTGGGGAGTGTAGTAGTGTATGAATGAAAATTGTGCATGAATGCTGGGTATCATCCTGCAAGGAGTCTCTATCCATTCAGACTAAGAGCTAAAATCGGACAAATGCATACATGGATACAAATCTAACGTGATTATCATTGAGTGGTCCGACTCGGAAGGACACCAGCTGCCACACTCGTACATTCCCCGTAGGAAACCTAATAGTGAACCTGAGCCACTTGAAGCCCTCAGAAATAGTTAGTGATGTCATTCAAAGCCTTTGGTAGCGTTACGCTTCTCAATGACATTCAGGACCAGCTGTCTGTCTTTGTTCGTCTTGTGTAGACAACAGGGGGCCATGGAGCCTAACCTTTCAATGACAGCTCCCAACAGCAAAATCGTCCATATCTGACAGCCATTTCAGAGAAGGCCAAATAGTCATCAGAAGCAGATGTTTGGATCAGCGTGATCGCCTTTTAGATAGCTCTGTTATGACAGCGCTTTACATATCATGTGACGGGGGCATTAGTTATTGAAATTGCTTTTCAGATATACATCTAGATCAAGATGAGTTTTGACGGGCTTTATTATCTTGAAACCAATGAACCTTTCAGCAGCTTGAAAATGTAACCTCTTGCAAAGTTTCGTCAACGTGACATGTTTAGTTTTAGGGGAACTGAGAAATCTTTGACATTAAAGTCTTACTAAAGGTCAGATCCTAGCATGAGGTCAGGTCACAAGATTTGAAAGCATTTTGACAGCCTGTGTTCAAGACTTCAATCTCCACAGCCGTCATGCTTTTGTTTTAACGGGCGTGTCCTTATAGTGAATCATTTTGATCTGCAACTTGTTCCACAAGTTAACTGATTTTTCTTGCACCATCTCTTTCAAGAGAGCTAACTTTGTTTCAGTTTCATTCGATAAAAAGTTTTTATTATTCCTAAAATTGGGAAACGTTATCTAAATGCTTTTTGGTCAAACCATGTTTTGTCCCCTTTGGATTCAAATGTTCCTATATTATTGTCTGGTTGCATTCAAATGTTTGTTTTTAGGATAAGCATTTAGTTTTATGGTGACACTACCCATAAAACTTTACAAATATTGAAGTAGATTGTCATACCGCAAAGCAAGAGCTGTGAAACAAGGTTATGAAATCATGTAATTGGTTTACAACCACTTTAATCTTCCAATTTGCCACTTTTAAAGGCTGTAACCTTCGTAAGAGCTATTCATTATCAAACTGGTATCAACATAAGAAAAAGGCTTGCTCTCAGTCTCGCCACATTCCCAAGCACAGACGCCGTTGTGGCCATGTCTCCTAATTTCTTTTTTTAATCTTAACTTCTAGCACCGGAACCGGCGAAAACAGCTTTCAAAAAGATTGTCCAAGCGTAGGAGGAGCGCTGTGGCGGGAAGCGGGAAGAGATGCTATTCGCTTTGAGGCAGTTACGTAACATCTCACTTTCCTCTCTCTGCGGAATGCCACGATAGTGTTTGTAAACAGAGCGGCCATGTGTGCGCACTCACGTGGAGGAAGCTTTTGAGTCGGTGCCCTCGCTGTCTCACCCCTGAGGTAAACCCTGACATCGATACATGCTCACAGGGCCAGTAACACTCCCGCCAGGCCTGTGCCACTCAAACAGTGCCTTATCACGTTCACTCCATAATTACGCATCAGCCGGATAACATCGCACAGCCTTGTGAAAAAAGAAGGCCAAGAGTCATAGTCGGGATTCACAATCTGTCTAACCCTGTCACATTTACTGATAAAGTTTTTTGTATTTCACACTCAAAAAAACAGTTTGGTATTGCCCATATCCCTTCACGTAAGAGTAAACATTCCTAAGCCATTATTACATTACAGACTTTTTAACAGGGTGGGGCCTTCAAGAAAGACTCTTTATTTGGACTTTTTGGACACCGACAAAATTCTTTGAGTATATATGTATCTGTATATATACATATGTATTTTTAGAGTACAAAAGCACAAAAACCTGAATCCCACTGTCACGAAGGAGCAGGATCTCCAACTGTTTGCATACATATAGCATAAATAACCGTTAAATGCTTAAATGTGTGCTATTATTATGGTGAGTATAATGAAAAAAAGCAGCAGTTCAACTCTCTACATTAAATCTCCACAAGGATGCATGAGGCTAAAACCATGCAACTTTATGTATTCATTAACTACACTACTAATACTGGGCATTACTGATTGTAAATGTCTTACAAATATATAAAATGTGAGCTAAAATAGTGACAACATAATCACACTCAGATTCCATTGCAGTAGCACCTGATTGTGGTTTGCAGCTCCTCCCTTGCTTTCTATGAGGAAAAAAACCAACCCCCAATAGCAAACAAGAGGGAAATCAATATTGTGGAAATCAATAAAAACACTCAGTATCTCGCCATTTTGTCTCAGGAAAGCAGCTGAGCCATGGACCAGCAAGCCAGCAGGTAGTGCAATCTAAAATGTCTAACCTACCACTGGTCTTGTTACTCTGTGTCACTGCCCCTGGCTGGAAATATGATGCGTGGGCTGGACAGAGCAGGGTCAGAGGTGAGGGCTTGGGTAAGGGCTTGGGTATTGTAAGTAGAGAGCATTGTTGTAGCACGCTATGGCAACTGGACATTCTTCCCAAAGGTGATATTGTCTTTTCCCCTTGGAGTGACATAAAGGGGACTTACGGCCATGACGAAGCAGCAATCCAACCGCAAGGCTTTATCTGTAGGTGTGGATAGAAGGGAGAAGCTATGTGCAAGAGATTGATCTATCTGGCCCTTCCCCCACTCAGCCCCCTGTAGGCCCATTAATGCTCTGGTGACTGCAACAGCAGCCATGCGGAGACTCTTGAAAACCTCTCCAGTAAGATGTGGGGGTTTTATTTTCCAGTTTTAAAACATGTAAGTTATGCAGTTCAGGATTATCATTTATAAAACCTGCAACTGAAAACAAAGGAGCACCCAAATTGTACATTCAAACTATGGCCATCATGTGCTTTCATTGGTATGCAGAGAACTGGGTTAAAGGCAATCCATCCAAACTAGGCAGTAGATATGGAGTGGAATGTAACATTCCATCTGCTTAAGGATTAGATAAAAATAAATCAAGAAATCTAAAATAGACTCGATGTTCATGATACAGAACTGTCTCAAATGTTTGGTAACAAAACAAAAAAAAATCCTTCATCCGGTCATGAGACATACTTACTTCTTAACATTATGAATGGGGTAATGGGACCCACATGCACACAAATGTGTGGATATACGGATCTCATCCAGTCACAACATACTTCATGGATTCTATGGAGAACACCACTGCTTCAGCACTCGTGTTGACACTACAGTCAATGACCATGCTTGCATTATCAAAACACTGTCATGCCTTTGCGTCAGAGAGCCACACCACCATTGTTGGTTCAAAAGTTTCCCGACAGTTCACCAGGATTTTCTTCCACAACAAGCAGATACATTTTAGGGTTTGGGTACGGGTTAGGGTTGATAAGAAAAGTGGGAAAAAAAACCTTTGGCAAAAAGATAAGGTTCCTGTTTTCTTTCATCTGTTCACTTTAAAGCTTTGCTATCAGATTATTTTGACTTTACTGCCCTTTCACCCTGTCATTCATTTATCCATGCATTTCTCTCTAATAGAAACTCACTGTCACTATTTTCACTATGACTGTATTTCCTTTAACTTTCAGAAAACTTCAGCGTGAACTTTAAGTAAAGCTATAGCCCTGTGTTGCTCATCTGGCCAGACTGTTAAACTGGGCCCAATTAATAGTGGGTCATTATTCTCCACCCCCCAGGCATGCCTTTATATAGGTTTGTACCTGAGGCCATGCTGTTTGAACATTACAGCTGCAGTCAGGACAATACACAAACCCAATACACAAACCAGAGATAGACCCGTTATATTCCAATGGGCCACTCAGATAAGTAGTATTTAGTGCGTTCAGGGGAAAAACAACTAACAACAAATTAGCTAATTGCTATTGAGATAAGACCAGAGGTTCTACAACTCGTATGAATTTACATGTTGTAAATATGTTATTAACCACTGCATTTCC
Source organism: Pseudopleuronectes americanus (assembly GCA_038501795.1). Classification (NCBI taxonomy): domain Eukaryota; kingdom Metazoa; phylum Chordata; class Actinopteri; order Pleuronectiformes; family Pleuronectidae; genus Pseudopleuronectes; species Pseudopleuronectes americanus. The sequence continues at coordinate 7,259,472 of CM076721.1, forward strand.
AAAGTATACAAACTCAATCACTCAACTATGGGTGATTATCTCCTTGTAATCACTCCATTATTGTTTTTCTAAACGGATTCCTTAAAAAATGATGAGACATCACACAGAGAATCGCATTTCTCTTTGTGTTGTCAATGATCTATTTGCCAATAGCTCTGTTTACAAAATAACACACCAGGCTGATAGTACTAACCCTTAACTGCTTATACTGCATTACATTATACAACCCTGCTGAGCTACTATTGGTTGAAGTTGTTGCAGCTCTCAGGCAACTATCCCCTGTTTAGCCGGTAGTTAAAAAACCTGCCTCAGAATTCCCATTCTTTTGCCCCCAGTTAATGGTGCGGTAGGATTGAGTTTCAGCTCCTTCAGAGCTTTCTGACCTTGCCTGCCTTCACCACTCTCTGCCACCACCATTCTCTTCTCTTTTGCTTCTCCTTGGGATTTGCCTTTTGTGTCCTCTTGTCATTCAGTGGTGAAAGCATTTGAAAGCTGATTCACAGAGATACACAAAGCCAGAAGCTATGCCACTGCAGACACTGTGTGCACTCACTGCTGGACATGTCCTGGTTGGACTTTTCACTCTCCTACACACAGTCTCCCTCTTGAACAGCACAAACAAACACATACACGGTTATGGATGTGAAAATAAGAAGCCACAGAGGGGTAGTACTTTGCTTATCTCAACAAATTCAACAAAGGTTATTATATTTCTTTAATAACCAATAATTATGCATAAATGTTAAAAATGTGTTTCTGTTCTTAAAACAAATGCTCTTACACAAACACACACACTTACACACACACACATTCCATACTCAAACCCACCTTTAACTACACAAGCCTAATAGTAAAACAGCCAGGTTGAAATGTTGGAAGAGAGCAGTACACCGGCATTTGCTTTATGCTTAAAGAAAAACTCCTGAACAAGCAGCTAAACTAGACTATTTTCTATGATGCATTCAAAAGCAGCAAGAATGTGGACTGAACACAACACACAGGAAAACAGGGAAATGTTTCTCTCAAATTCAGCTTTTCAAAAAAAGAAAAAAAAAGAAAGAAAATCGTCAGCCATGTTGGAGTAGCTTTATCTAATATCCCCTCCTTATTATGTAGCTCTTGGTTTTACGGTGGGGGACATTTGCTTTCCCTCACTTGATACAGAAAAACACCACAAAATACAGACAAGGTTACATGGGATTAGGTTAAGAAGAGTATTAAGCCTCCGAGCAAAGTCTCACCTCCTTTTTACGTCCCTCCACTTTGTAGAAATTCCAACAAACCGTCTGGATCTCCTCTTTAACAAATCCTAAAGGGCAGCCATCTTGCCTCCTTCTGTTCTTCTATGAAACAGACTATCCTCCACATCAATATTCATGGAAACCGCTCTGACGTCGGCTCTCATCATCAGGAGAAGCCCGGGTGTCGCTGTTTGCCGGCTTGAGAAGCACACTCATTTGTGGCCCTAGCGTAAGGCAGCCGAGGCACGCCGAGGGCACAAGATGCTGCTGCTGCCGGTCAGGGGGAAGAGCCTCGCTTGCTGGCAAACTCTAATAATCACAAAATCACTTTCCTGCTGAGTCCTTCCCACACAAAGAGACGGGTTTTCTCCCCCCTCTCTGCTCCCTCCTCTTTTTCTCTTCTTCCCTCAGCCGCACACAATAGTGAACACTATGATGGCTGCCCTGAAGCACTGGAATGGATTCAGTGAGCAGGACAGGACTCCTCCCCCCAGTGCAGCTTATGTTGAATATTGCACTGGTCTCAACTGTCTGACTCTGGGCACCTCCACCCCCTTCCTCTTTTCAGACAGGAAGCCAAGTGACTCAGGGTTTTTCCCTCCCTTTTCACTCGGTCTTTCTCGACTTCCTTATTTCTTTTTCCTCTCCCCCTCTGTCACAGGTTGCAGAAGTTCCCCTCTGATGTTAAAGCGCTTCTCTTTTGAGAGCATTGCGGCAACAATCTGATGTGGCCGGTTTTGAGCTCAAACCAGTTGAGCAATGTGCTCATTTCCAACGACTGTGTCTTATTTTGGCACGCTTTGGCTGGCTGGCTGGTCGGTCTGCTCATTTTTAGACCAGGGTGTAAGACAACTCTGCAGCATACTTTGCTTCATGTGTCTGCCAAGACCCACCTCCTGTTGACACTGGCCACGTGGGCTTGAAAAAGATAGAGAGAGCAGTGCAAGGGGGGACAGGGGCTGAGGGGGGGTTTAAAAAAGATTCAGGCTTGAACACTTCTTAGAATCACACGAGTCAAAATGTGCTTCAATGGCAAAAGGACATTAAGTTCCTCTGTGGTTTCTGTTGTGGGTTTCCGTGTTAGGTCATAAAGCAGAGTTGTACGTCTGAGGTTCCATGAGCAAGAATGTGCTTTTTTGCATTTTGGATTTTAAAAGGTCAAAACATATAATCCTACGAACACGACCTATATATATTTTCAGAAAAAGTCTGAATGTGTAGTGATTTAAAAAAACATGTGACTACAGCTTTAACCAGCGTGCTCTACAGTCAACAGCGCCTCCATTCACTGGACTATTTAATTCCTCCTTTGCTTTACTTACAGGTGGGTCTTTTCTGAAAATAATCTGCCTTTAGCTGCAGTTTAGCCTTAAAGGAAGACCCCACCTCTTTCCCAGCAGCCTTTGCCTCGCTGCAGTGACATTTGTTGACTCAATAGACTCCGGCTCAGAGCAGAAAAGGAGATTTGTTTTTACACAGAATGGGGGAGGGGAAGAGGCAGAGAGGGGAAGGAGGAGTCACCCGAGCTGCAACACATATCCCACAAAGACAAAATAGACCCTTTTACTCTGAGCCTGACATCTTTCTTTGCATAACTCGGCTCCTGCAGGCGAATGTTAACCTGCTGAGGTGTAAATGACTTTAAACCTCATTGTACATCTGCAGTTGTACAGGGTTTTTGTCGCCTGTGGAAATATTTCATGAGTTAATGTTTAGCAGTAAACATCCAAACTATTTTACTCCTTGCAGAGTTAAGGAGAACCTGGTTAAAAGAGTCATTGATTCCCCTTAAAATCTAGATTGATCACAAAGGAGATATGCAGCACTTAAAAGTTCCTATAATCTTTACTGCACATACGCTCATTGAGTTTACAGCTTTTAATACACATTCTGTTTGAGGCAAATATGGAGTTAAATTAATCCAGAAAATAGATATTACAGTGTTAAAGGCAGTGGTAACACAAAGTCTATCCCGGCTATATTCCTGGGTAATATCATGTTTGCGGTGTTTCCAGGAGATGGCCGACAGTGGCATGTTTACTTGTTTCCTTTGTTGTTAATCCTTGTGCGCATAGAACCTGTGGTTACCCGAAGCGCTCTTAGCGCGACTAAAAGTTAGGGTGCTTGTGACTCCACAGTTTAAATTCCCAGATGAGTTGTCAACATCTCAGAAGTGTTGAATGAAAAGCCCCCTTTCCCCCGTCCCATCAATAGCCATTTACTGAGAAAAGCAGTAAACCTGCACCAGTGAAGTGCCTCACGGTTCACCGCTGCAGGGCTTTGGACTGGTCAGCTTCCCTCCATCTCCAATGGCTGCTGTAAACAAGAGAGTGCACTAAGTCAAACAACATCTCACCATGCAAACACACACTGACGTTTTCCTAACCCATTGTCCAAATTAGATGTTCTAATGGCCCTTGTTGCATTGAGGCTCTAAATAAAGGTAACTTTTACTTTGCCAATGAGCTTTTATAGTCCTTGCTCTCTGAATAATGTGTTTAGGTTGCATGGGCTTGATTTTCAAACCGCAGCTCTCCAATGGTGCATTTATAAGGGTTTGTCTTTCATGCATTTTAAAATGGCGGCATTGATTTGTACTGTCAGCAGTCAGGCAGCAGAGCTTTTAGCTGGGGCTTCTTCCCCCCGACAGCTACTGTAACTCGTAAATCAGAGATTATCTTGTCATTCCTCTCACCTTGTCACATTTCAAAGGGGTGGAGGCGTGTGCCTGTTCCATCTGTAAACACAGAGCTGTGGCCTCATGCTGACCTGGGGTCACAAAAATTTAGGCACACTTGTCACTTGACGGATTTCACACCTAAAGATGATGATGAGCGCTGGTGAGAGATTTTAACTGTTTTTCTTGTGGGACCAGTGCTCTTGTTGATTTATGTCAAACACAACAGATACAGGGTCCTACTGGCTCCCCAGGTCAACTCTCTGGGCCTGTGGTCTTAACATCTCTGTCACTTTAAGCCATGCTGTGGTTTATAGTCCTACTCCCCAAACAGACTTCGTCAAACTGGGTGGTGTAAAACCACAAAGGGAAATTAGTCAGTCTTTTTAACGTTTCTTTCAGTTTACAGGCATCACACTGATGGCTAAAGGGATAAGAGACCAGAACTATTGTTAAAATATCACTTATTTCAATTAGACAAAGCAGATTTGTCATCAGATGATTTATTTTCCAACTGTTGTGTCAGTTCTTTGTGAACAGCACATGTTAACGGTATGGCCTAGGAAATGTCTTTACTGCCCGGATAAGTTTTGTTTTTATATTTGGTGTGAATCATTTGGTCCTAAACGAGGGGGAGGCTGATTTATAATGAGAGCAGTGATTTACAGCTTTCCCTACATAGGCCTGAAAGTGGGAGAAAAGGGTGACATCTGAGGCGCTACTGTGAAGCGAGAAAAGCAGCACTTCTCAGAGGAACCCGTCGTATCAACACACATCTCACCTGGGGCAATCTAAACACACACACTCACACACACTCAAACTCTTTATTTAGGGTAATAACTAGCTATCCTCTGCTTAGGCCCAATACACAAGTGACTGACCACAGGTTTCCATCCTAACAAGATGTCACCCACTGCTGCCCCTCCTCCTGTAGTTATCTTAAAAGACAAGAGAGAGTCGTTAGTTTGGGTCTCACATAGCCTAATTGTTTGAGCCACAGCGGGGGGTCCGGGACAGGGTGGTGGAGACGGGGGTGTACAGAAAGCAAGGGAGAGTAACTGGAAAACTTTACTTTTATGCTATTTAGCTCCTATACTCAGTACATCTGGACATTTTGGGACACTTTTGCACAAAGAGAGTCTAATTTGCAGGGACTTGCAGGACTTTCTGTTCCACTTCACAAACACCTCTCCGTCTGCCGTGTGTGCAATCTAACGATGGACAGAGTTCATCCCTGGGCACAGCAGGGTTGGACAAGGCCAATCATGGCCTGCTGCTGTTCCCGTGGTGACCAACTGCTTCTGAAAGGTTTAAGAGCTGGTTCCCGCATTCAGGTGCTTCCATCCTCCCCTCACGCACCACCCCAAGCTGAAAGCTCCGGAGCCACAGCCATCTATTAGGGGTGGGGAAGCCCTTCTTCTTTGCAGCTGTGTGACGTAAGCTCCTCAGCCCCTTAATTCCACGGGTGGAATTAAAAGCCAGGCCTTGTTTGGGTTCCTACTTTGAAGGGGTCTCTGTTTTTTAGAGCATAACTGATTCCTAAACCAAGAGCGGAAACACACTTAAAACATTTTCATGCGTTGCAGAAGCATGAAAATCTTATAAGAATTTGTCTTGGATAACAACAGTTTTATCTGCACTAAGTGCAGCATTATGATCAGTATGACTTCTATGTGCTGTAAATCAATCCGATTTTATTTGTATAGCCCATTTTCATACATTACAGTTTGTCTCATAGGGCTTAACAAGGTGTGACACCATCCGTCCTGAGCCCTCAACAAGGGTAAGGACAAACTACAAAAAAAAACTATTAATATTAATGGGGGGGATCCCTCTCCCAGGATGGCCAGAAGTGCAATATATGCTGCATATAGCTGAACACATAAACAAAATTGCAATATTTAAAACATTGATTAGAAGAAACTGTTTTTAAGATAGTAAATCAATCAGTGTCAGATTAGTGAAAAGTATCTCACCCACTCTAAGGTTGTCAGGATGAGTAGAGCTGAGCTCTTTCAGTACAGAGACCCCGCTCTTTGTTGAGGATGTGCTCTGCTGTTTGGTGTGCAGCAGATGATGACCCCTGCTGGTGAAGCATGATGACTGACAATGCTGCTGAGCCCCATTGTGTATGTATTTTTTTTCTTCCTTTCAATGGACTCTTATTTCTCGTACTTTCCCGGACACTAATATTTAAATGTTATTTTAACAATGAACACCTCAATTCTGTTTCACATTATCCCTGCACCTTTCTTTGTTTCAGGTCCCTGCAGCAAACCCTCTGCCATGGCTTCCAGGACACGTCACAGCACTTATGTCTAAGATTATAGTTCTTTAACAGTGAAAACTACAAACAAGACCAGCATGGAACTGAAAACTTGTTACAAACACCTCGGTCACAATCTGAATACTTGCCCTAGCCAAAGGAAGGACTCCTGTTACCCACCGTCTCTGCCTGTAGTTCCCTAGATAATGGGTTTACGGGGCTATTCTCTACTTGGCCACTTCACCTTATCTTCACTTATGGAGAAGCGTCAAAATAAGTCTGGCTCTAAAATCCCTTCTGTCTTGACATAGGTAAATTTCATTAATGTTCAAAATGAAATACTAGTAAAAGTTTTGTTTTAAAAAACAATCTAAGTAAATGTATTTTATTATGAAACATATAACAAAATTCTTTATTTACATTCATATTAATTATTCAGGTCCATTGACTTTAATGTATCTTTATATCTGAAGTTCTCTTATTAATAGTGAGTTAGTGTATAAGCAGGATTTTATATTGTGTACATGGTTAAGGTGGAGCATTAACTACTTTACACATAGTTGTGCAGGCTTGTCTTCACAATACATTGAATGCTTTCATCTGTGCAATACTTGTAACTCAAAACATGTGCTGTTAAAGGTTCAGTGTGCAGGATTTAGTGACATCTAGTGGTGAATTTGCGTGTTGCAGCTGAATACCCTTCCCCTCCAGACATGAGAGAGAACCTGTGGTAGCCTTTAGTCATCGTAAAGAAAACACTTAAAAAAATTTAGATGAGACACACTAGTGGAAACATCACATTCAATTTCGGCCAATCAATCCTTTCACCCAAATCTTACACACTGACCCTTTAAGTAATTATTCTCACACTGAACCTGGGGACCTTTCCTACAGGGACCTCAAGGTGTCATGGTATCGTGATAAACAACATAGTCAAGATTGTCTCTCCACTTGTTTGTCGGGCTGAAATAAAGCACAAGCAGCCTGTTGAGCTGCCTGCAGCTCGCAGCTCAGACCCAGTCACACAGTCACACAGCAGCAGCCTCCTCCGTGCTTATCTATGCACTGGCAGCAGAGATGGTCCTTCTAGATAGCACAGACGTGAAATCATCCCCTCACCTGCCCCGGGCCTCGTTCAGCATGACGAACACCTAGCGCAGCAACCAACCCCCCCACAGCCATGTTGTCTATCACCAGACAAACCTCCCTTCCTCTGAACTGCTGAACCATAAAACACTTCAAGCTGACAGGAAATAAAAACAGATAAGGAAGGCAAAGCTATGATTTTACTCCCTAAAACAGAACTGTATCTGACGACGCGGGAGATTAAGCTCCGATTAAGGCGTTCGGAACCGAATTTGCCCAGACGAGGAGGCACTGTGGCATTAAGGTAATTAAGGGGATGTTTTGCAGCAGCAGTGGCGAAGACGTGCTTGTGACTCAGAGTACGCAGCGTAACAGCTGTGCCGTGACACATAAGCCCCCTCCCCCCCTCCCCTCCGCAACCAATCACTGATTGTCACAAGTCCTTGGCTGTGACCTTGCTCTCCCTCTCCCCGTGCTTGCCGTGAGCAGGAGATGGTTGACGATCAATTCCACCTGCGCAGGAGCCAGCATATGGTTGGACATGATTTACGCACGGGGCTCCCTGATATGCCCCCCCTCAGCCCACCCCATTGCCCTCCTCCACTCACAAACTAACAAACAAGCACTTACATAAATGATCATGATTTGCGCTGCTGCAGATGTTTCTGGTGTATTGGTTCTGTTGCCTGCACGTCTGTGGTTAGGAAAAGGAAAGCTGAAGAGGAAAGGAAGTAAAAAACAGTCACACAGAATTAAGTATTATCCAGAGGTTAAAGGTTTCAGGTCGAACACATTAAGATTCCTTTCTGACATGATTCCAAAAACAAAAGGAGTGACTGCTGAACCAATACTTTAATAAACACGAATAAGCTAATTTCCCCCAGAATTTGTGCATTAAACAGAAACATGTTTGAAAGATAGATTCACTGCTGTTCAACAGATTCCTCTTCTGATCCAATTTTTTTCATCCTGTAATCTTTCTTACAATTTTCTCAATATCGCTCCAACATGTTCTCATCATGTGAACCACAGGGGAGAAAACCTCTGATACTTTGCCCCAACCTGAGGCTCCCTCCCTGGGCTCCTTATCACTAACGCTGCTGGTCCTCATCCTTTAATGATATCCATTTGACTTCTGATTCTTCATCTTGTCCTCAACTCATTCCTCCCTTCAGTCTCACACCTTAATGCAACCCGCCAACATTTCACAGATTTTCATGAATATGCAGCATGAAAGAAACTACAATCTGTCAGATAAATAAAGATAATAATGTGCAGGATGTTGCAACAAATGTGCTGAACAAACCCGTGAGGATGTTTAAATCAGTGTGATGTGCTCCAACTCTTTAGCCGCTCCAGACGATTCAAGATGACTCAAGATGATCGAGTCCTGAATTTGTGTGTAGAGACGTGAGGTTTGTACGTCTCTGTTGTGGTGGCGATAAAAGGGAAGTCTGGGTGAGGATTTGAGGTGGGGACGCAATCGATTGGTTTCTGGTCAAAGTCATGGTTTGTGATAGATTTGTTAAAACCTAATAATAATGAATTGGAATTAAAACTCTTTTGTTAAATTAACCCATCAGTTTAGCCATTGACAACAAATAAAGATATCGAGATAAGGATGAAATAAGCATCATTCTGACTGTGTTTAGTTGAGATAAAGCAGTATACTTAATTTATTTAAAGTTCTGCTTTAACAATTATCAGAATGTTTGATTGAAATAACCCTAAGTCTGAAAATATAAATATCCAAAATCCAAATCTGAAATCTGAAATTGAATCTTCCAGCTTTGGAACCTCTGCATTAAACCAACTTAACTGAACACAAAACTATTCAAACCAGCTTATTTGTTGATTAAAAAGTACTTCACTGAGGCAGAAGATGGTCGTGATACCTTTACTCATAATGGACTAAGTTGAATTTTAACGTATTGGTATTTGACTTGAATACTTCAATCGCTGCACGCACCGACACCGGGGCTGAGCTGAGGCCAGGTGATTGTAAAACCATCCATTATCTTTACCTCTTATCATTTGAGGGTCGCAGGGAGCTGGATCCAATCCCAGCTGACATTGGACGAGAGGCAGAGTACAGCCTGGACAGGAAGCCAGTCAATCACAGGCCTGACATGTTGAGAAAGACGACCACTCACACTCACATTCAAACCCACAGGCAATTTAGAGTCGCGTACTAACCCAACACGTCTCTGGACTGTGGGGGGGGCCGTCATTTAAAACAGGAGAAGCTGAGTAAGGCCCTGGACGTGTGTCAGCTTCCTACCCACGACCTTTTAGCTGCCATGACTCTAAACACTGACAATAATGTTGCTATGGTGAAAAGGTTGTGAGATACTTTAAAGTTTGATTTCTAAATCTCTACTGAAGCTCTTTAATCACCGAACCAGTACACATCAGAAATCAGAGACATTTTACTGATCTGTTTACCTCTTATATTTTAACATAATCATAAAATGAGCGATAAGTACTAAAAGCTCTAAACTGTTGTTGTTTTTATATATAGTGAAATAAGCGAGCTGTTTTGCTGAGTCCAGTCTCGGTGTTTCCCTTCTTGCCTCATGGAATAATTCGTCTAGAGCAAAAAAAATACAAAATAAAAATCCCTCGGCAGCGATGGGGTTTCTGTCACTTTTACTCTGAGCTTCACCATAATGATATTTTTATTCTGCCAGACATGGACTAAATGATTTCATGTGCTAATGCAATGGGCTTGGCCGTCCCCAAGGCGATGGCAGTGGTCTCATTAGGGTTTCCAGTCATGAAAGTGGCGAAAAAAGGAAAAGGCACTGAATGGGGTCGTTAAATATATCATCAAAGAGGTGTGTCTCCGCTCTCTCGTTATAAGTTAAGATAACGGAAAAAGGCCCCCCGTTATGGGGGCGGTTGTATGGGGGGGGGGTAGTTAGTGTTGCATGTATTTCTGGTTTTGTATTTAATTATCGAGTCATAATGAATTCTCGATAGGAAGTTTAATTTTGTCGCAGCCACTAACACCAGTTGCAGGGCTTGGATATCTCAGCGAATATACAGAACATAAGGGAGATATATCTTCTTCATTCATCTATTAATTTGAAGGGTGGAAATAATTGGAATTCTAACAATAATAAAAACAATTTGCCTAAGAGTTTAAAAATATTTTTTTCTATTGCACTCTATTTACATCTCTTTTGAAATCAATAAGTAATTATAGAAATCCAGTTACTCTTTCTCACACAAGGGACTAATCATGTGCAGTTTTTTCCCTATATTTATTATTGCTATGGATTTTGGTGCAAATCTATGCAGCTGTGATTCTTCTTAACCGCAGAGGACACAATGAATCGTTTAATATTCATCTAACTCCTTTAACATCTGCTGCTGAATTTAAATGCAGCAGGATAATAGCAGGAGAAATTGTGGACGTGACTCGCTTTCCGTCTGTGGCTGTGATATACATTACCTACATACGTTAAATATCCACTAGAGGGCAATGTGTCCAATGCATTCAATCTGATATCATAGGTTTCATAAGGGCGACAGACCCACACAAAGAGGAATGACAAAGAGTCAGATATTACACCGTGTGCAGACGGCCACAGGGAAGCTGCCCAAAATCTGATCATTACCTTGATGCGAGCTGTTCCTCTCCGACCATGAGGTGATGGACGCCTCTTTGCACTTCACTAATCATCAACTACCAGGCAGGAAAAGGAATACCAACTATGAAAGAGCGGGAAATCAATAATCAAAACGTGAGAGAAGAGGAACATTTAGGGACAAGTGAAACATCTGTATTGTTACATTTTGAATTGTTTATTAGCAGGTATCATGGTACAAAAGATTAAGCCTACAGTAAATAGCCAATGGCAATTTATAAGAGATAATAAGATAAATTCTAACTACAGTAATGTATAATGTTGTTAATCAGCACATTTTATTTTATTTAGTTGTTTTCAACTAACTGCCAGCCTCCTCTTCCACTAGCTGCTCCTGTTTCTCTCTCTCTCTTTGTTCGTGTGTGTGTGTGTGTCTGTGTGTGCGTGTCCCCTTCGTTCCCCCTACTGCTATCTGTTCCTCCCTCCTGTGGGATCATGGGAATTGTGCAAGTAGCGTGGCATTCCACGCTCTGCCCGCGGCGCTCCAGGAGGAGGCGTGCAGTAATGACCTGCTCCTCAGCTCGCTCGCCATCATCGCCCTCACAATTAATTCCCGCCTCGCGTTCCTCTGTGGTGGAGCTGGTGGGGAGGGGCGGGGGCTCCCTCATTAGAGCTCCTTGTAATGTCTCTGGCAGCAGCTCCCATCCTGCCACTTCTGCCCTTCCACTGCTGCTACCATGTTTGCTTTATGGATGCCTCCCTCTATGCTGTGCTGCCTCGCAGAGTGACTGACACTGAGTGTAGAGGTGCACCTGCTCTGTGTTTTAAATCCATCAGGACTCGGCCGAAAAACAGTGTTCACGTGTCTGACACAGGAGGGGAACATCTCAGAAGGTAATTTCAGGTCCATCCTCTCAGCAAATGAGGCTTTTCACTTAAAAACAACACAATTCATGGAAATGTCCAACGCACTGACACATTATGATGCTTTCAAAAGCACGAGATGACATTTGGAACGGCTGGTGAAACTCTGGCTATGAGCACTGAACTTTCAAACCCCCGGCAGAGAAGAGTCTGACCTGGATTTCAACTCTGAGCTTGACCGTGGATATTTCACATCTTGCATCATGGTCGGCCTCACACGGCCGGTCAACCTGCAGATTGTCCAGGTTATAAGTGTGAAACAGGAGCAGCATAAAGAACCATCGTTTTCAAACCATGGGATTCATCATTTTTCCTTTTCTTACTTTTAGATAGCTGTACTACTGGCAGGGAAATGTTAAATTATAAAAAGGTATCAAAATAAAAACTTTGAATTGTCTATATTCGTGAATGTATCAAAATTCAACGTGAAGATGTGACTGAACATGCTCATTTAAAGCAGTGAACCTAAGATAATTATCACAGAATCTGCATCTCTCCATCGTGTTACGCAGCTTTTCAGTGAGTTTCAGTCCATTGTTTAACGTTGGCTAAGCTGCAACCAGTCGCTGACAGGCACACGTAGCATTTAGCTGGTAGACACAGTTGGTCTGCTTCAAAGCTACGAGGATATAATAAATATTACCCTGACTAGCCAGCAGCGATTACTTAGGCCAGGTTTGTATTTGACCAAAAAAAAAGAAGATATTTCCAATTAATTTCACCTTCCTTTCGACTCCAAATACCATCGAAGGAAGGGGGTCGCAATTACAAATACATTTTTAACTGACCAATCAGCATGCGTGATCTAAAGCTAGCGTGATATGGACGGAATCACATAAGGAACTTGAGTATTGAATTGTTTCACTTCGGATTCATAATATATAGGAATTTGCAAAATTAAGAGCTTAATATTAGCATAGCCCAGTTCTACTCGCTGAGTTTTGTCTCTTTTCCCAACGAACATTACCTGTTTTTCTTTGCAACGAGACGCAATGAGTAGATGTGCACATACAAAACAAAGTAGCAGACAGATTTTTCTTTTGAGACAAGATAATATATACTGCTATATGCTAAGGAGGCTGACAAACTGAGACCCATTAGTCAGTTGTTGAAATTTTTATATAACATGCAGTTTAAATTTTTAATGTAATAAACAGAAGGCCTGTCATGCAAAATGTCAAGCACTTACGTTCCAAAAGTCAAGAAATTATACAGAAATTTCAGTTTAGGGGTGAAAATGTGTCAATTTCATACTTTATAATTTGTTGGAACAGGTTTGTCCTCGATTATCCTTCACACCTTTCCAAACTGTCAATATGTGGCAAGAACCTTTTAAAAAGTACTTGAAAATGACACAATGGAGGACGATGACTGGTCAGTCGAGCTCCGTGCGGCTGCAACGTGGATCTGATTCTCTGCCATGCTTGCTTCCGCATATGTCGAGGAGTCGCATTCAGCTTCTGCCATTGTGGACTTTGTCAAAGCCAAGGCTGCGGCTCAGAGGTTGAGTCAACACACGGATAAATATGAGGCGAGTTCTGGTCAGTGTAAAAAATAAGTTTTTAAAAGTTGCACTTCTTTCACCTAGTATTGATCGAATGATGGAAGTGATGAGTTTAATTTGTGAGCGTGTGTAAGCATGTATGTGCCTGTTTCTCCATATCTCAAATAATAATGGTTGCTACTGCCGGTTCAGTTCTTCAGACATTACCATCATATAATGGTATATATATATATATATAGCCAGAACATTGTTGTAGACATTGAATATCAATTCTTTCTCCTAAAAATTAAGATTACACACAACTTAATTCATCAGCACATATGATTTATATGAAAAGTAAATGCTGGCTGAGTCCTTTTTTCGAATCAATGAATGAATCAGATGGTAAGGGGTTTGGGTGGATCGTAGGTTTATGAATTGTAAGGCTATACCTCCAGAGATCAGTGTTTGTATCCATGGTCTATGGTTTGGTTAAGCGTAAATAAACACATTGTGCTTAAGGTCATCATCATTTTTTTCTGTATTAAACCAAACCCCAACCGGAACCAATGCCAAGATTAATAAGGCTGTAAAGCGTATACTGCTCTGCAAGATCTGATGTCAGATTAAACATCCCTGATACGCAATATAACAACATTTCCTCATCAGGTTGATAGAAAACCTGATCTGGTTGGCACCATGGAGATGCATTTACCGTTGCAGTTTGGTTTTATATAAACACAATTTCTAAGGGAAAGGGAATTTGCTTGTTGAAAGGTCAAGCAAGTTTAGCAAAAATGGATGAGTTAAAAAATTCATCCATTGACGTTGGACGCACAATGACTGTTGATAAGTCAGGTTTGTCGAATCTAATGTAATTAGGATTGGAAAAACAAGAACACTCATTAATACCAGGCCTGTTATTAACCAAATTACACACACACACACACACAGAGTATATCTCAATAGCAATCGGGAACAAAAATTGTAATCCAGATTCACAACCACATTTCAGCAGCTTTAGTAAGAAATATGCAAAATCAAGATCCAAATTCCAGCAGCTTCATCACCAGCTGCTGCTTTCTAGAAGTAAAATTGTACAATGTGGTGTGAGCTGCTCCAAACTGAGCCTCTTTGTGAATGTGACTTCTGGACTTAACTAGGTTCCACCAAGATGTTTGTGTTTGCCGAAGCTGTTTGCTCAGCCACGCTGGCAGATGAGCTCGGAGACTGTGTTTGCTCATATTAGCACAAAAACAAAAGTGTCCCCAATCCAGGTTCTTGAAGAGAGACACTTAAACTTGAATCACTTGTCGGTGTTTGATAAATTTAGTTTGTTGTTTGGTGAACAATCTGTTTTTAACTGGGTAGCTGCCTCAGTTTAACAAAAGAAAGAAGAAAAAGTTTCTTGACATTTTGTGCAACAGCTAAAGGATGAAGCTTAACCTTGGAGTACACACACTGCGAGGGTTAGTGATGAGTTTCGGGTCAATTTAAAAGAAAAAATAAATAAAAAACACAAAAATATATCCTTATTTCTCTAAACAGGTCTGCTCTAACTATTTCTGTGCCCCAGGCGAGATATTCCTCCCACCACTGTTAATTCGACACCTTTACTTACTAGTTAGTTTTAAAATGAGGATTTTTACACAAAGTTTAAAAAGGCAACAAATTGTTATTATATGAAAGTTGTGTGTTCTTTACTTATCATCCTCCTCTGCATGGACGGTTAATCATGAAAACATAGACACTGTGTACGCAAATACTGCACATGCACTGTGTGTCCTCTAGGGCAACTTACAACCACACGTCTAACACCAAAAACATTATATTTGTTATCTTTATATTTTAAATGTTGGTGATTTTAGGTCCATGACCGGAGTGACAGCAGGTTGAGGCGTCACTGCGTCCGCCTGCTCCTGACATTTGCGAGGAGGACCGCTCTCTCTTACGGCTGCTGACAGGAAGTGTCTGATACACTCTAAACGAAATGAAGACCTTAACGTCATGTGATTTAATCT